>OZ057414.1:120461149-121148897 GCA_964056705.1 Troilus luridus
CAGTTATCCCGCATTTTATAACCCCTTCTATGAAAATATCTCTTTTCCGAATTGAGAGGACCGGCATTTTTTGACGTACGCTACGGTGAGCTCACCTGCGAGACGTCAATGAAGAGAGGAAGCTCTGACAAGATTTAGGTAAGCCACTTTCATTTAAGTTCCTTTCTTTATTGGCAAATTGTCCGAGGACGACTTACCGAGTCGTACCGTATCTCAATTAAATATTTTATTAATTTCTCAACCGCGTTTCATACAATGTTACAGAAACAATTTGAAAATAACTCGTGTTATTATAGTAATTTTTGGAGTTTATTCCTTAAGAAACGATTTTCATATTTAGCCCGCGGTGTGAAAATTTTATGAGGAGTAAAATCAAGTTTTAAATAAAAGTTGTGAGTAACGCGACCTCCTCGATGAGATTGTATTATTGGTTTTATATAATAGATAGAAGTTAAAAGATAATTTCCGGGACTAATCGGGAAGAGATACGTGTGGTATCTATGGTAACAGTGTATTCTATTGATTTATTCTCTAAGTGTTGAAATGCTATAATTTTTTATATAGGAGCCTTTTTAAAGACACCTTCCCAAACAAACACTATTGCTACTATTATTTAGATTCCGCCTTAAGCTGTTGGGGTCCATTCGTATTACTTGGACACGACCTTAACAGACGACAGGGCAGCGTTGCTCTGATAAGAGTAGGAAATTGACTATCTATAGGAGATTTAAGTATTAGGTAGTGGACAGGCAGTGATCATGCTGGGCTTAAATACACCTCTACCGGACTCTGAAGATGAGGCCCCTTCAAAAAAGACAGGGAAAAAATCGGTTGTGATTAGGTTGTCACTTTGGTACCTTGTAGAAAAGATGCGCATTCTACACGAGGGCGAACTGTCATGCTGTTGGTCATTAGTTTGGGTATGTTTTGGTTAGTACTGATCTGCTTAGATCTCTTTTCTTCCATGTTTTTAGTCACTATTTTTTTTTTTTTTTTTCAATGAGGAATTTTCTATAAGAAGCGACGTGCGCTCCCTCGCGATTCGAGCATATTGTTTGAGTTCACCTAGTAGTTATGTGAGCCGCTGCATCTTACACATTTTACGGTGTGGTTGCAGTAGTTTTTTGTGTACCCAAATAGCTAACATTTATAGCACGGGGGCAGTAGGATATCGTTTCTTGGTATGTATTTCACAACCGTGAATATGCATCTATATGAGTTAAGTTGACAGTTTTAGTGTTGTAAGAAGTCACCACACCCACTATTTGCCCTGAAGATGGCCTACAACGTAAGCCGAAACGTTGGCACAATTAATAAAAGATATATATTTATAATTTTAATTAAAATTGTTATCACACAAACAGAACTTTCCAAGTAAATCATAATAACGTCTATTCATCCCTATTTTCCCAATCTGCTGGTGTTCCTCAAGGTAGTTTATACAGTTTATACAATCCTTTATACAGTTTATACAGCTGACATCCCAACTCATCCTAATACAATCCTTACCACGTATGCTGATGATACATGTGTATTATCTGTCAACACCAATCCAGTTATTGCATCCCAAAGCCTCCAATCCCATATCACTGATCTTGAAGAATGGTGTCAAAACTGGAGAATTAAAATAAACTCTCAAAAATCGCATCAAATCACTTTTACCTAACGTCGTAAACCAATGACTTCCTGCCCTTCAGTATCCTTTAATAGTATCCCACTGGTGCCTGTAGAACAGATCCGATACTTAGGGTTGCATCTCGACAAACGATTAACCTGGAATCCTCATACGAGACTGAAAAGACAAGAAACCGCTCGACATTTCAGGCTACTTCAACACTTACTAGACAAACGCTCTAAGCTCCCAATGAATTACAAAAGACTCATCTACATGACCATCATACGACCTATTTGGACCTACGGAGTAGAGCTTTGGGGCTCCACTAAGCCATCGAATTCCTCTCGTATCCAATCCCTACAATCCAAAATCCTGCGTAAAATCCTTAATGCTCCTTATTTTGTTAAGAATAAAATCATCCATAACGACCTTAATGTCCCATTTGTTGCTGATTTGGCCCGAACCCGCTATCTATCCTTTCATAACAAACTTCATTTCCACTCAAACCCTCTGGTTTTAAACCTAGCTTCCTCTTCAATTCCCGATAATCCTCCGAGGCGTCTGAAAAGAAGATGGCCCCGTGACTTCTTAGTTGAACTTGTGATTTGAGTACTACCAGTGGGTAGTTTCTCTACTTGTCATTTTCACATGTCATTTTGTATCGCTTAGCCCATTTACTAGATGTATTTTTTTATACAGTTGTAAACATCAATATATGAATTAATAAAAAAAAAATTAAAATTGTTCACATTAATTTAAAATAATTTACTAATTAAAATAAAATAATACACGATGATAAGTATCAGTAGAGAGGGATTAATTGGTAAGAACACATTTAAAATTCATTAGAAACGGAAAGGGGTAGACTCCAGTCCCGTGTCGGAGCTGACAAACACATTTTTTTGTTTTATTATCGTTTTACTTATTAAAGACGAATAAATCCCAACTATCTTCTAGATACAGAGCATTTCGTTCTTGTTTATTTATCAATAATTTTTTTATTCAACTTTTTGATATTGTCAATTTCCTTGTCTGTTCTAGCACTGATTAGAGATTATATTATATTCAAACGCGGTAAATAAGTTACAGAAAATAAATATAAATTAAGTTGCTCAAGTTAGAAAAATATGGTACTTCTGATGAGTGGACTGTATCAAGGTGAAATGAAATGAATATATTTTGATATACATGAATACAAGAAAATAACTTTAAATTACTGTTTATGCATAATCTGTGAAGGTCTATTTCTTGGATGGTTGTTCATTCCTCACTCTGCTGGCCCTCGGACGATTCCTTCTCTACTTGTACTGTACTGGTAGATGGCCATTTTGTCTCAGTTGTTGGCCTAGTGGGCTCCTTAGAGGGCTCTGCCTCTGGTACAAAAAGATAGATCAGGTAGGAAAGAAGAGCAGTCGATTTAGATTGAACATATTTAATAAAAAACCTGTATCACTACAAACCGTAAAGGGTCTGGGGTTAAGTACATGGTAGAGACAGTGCTATTTCATTAACAACTGTTGTACAGGTAGGTGATTTGTTCTAGATAACGCTCAATCCCCAGATTTTACCCCGTTATTTTGGGTACCCACTTTTAGAGGCTGGGTTGGCCCCAGGAGGGTCCTTATATGATCCAACTCCGGCTGCTAACAGACTAAATAAAAGTCATGTCTGGAGCAAGAATTAAGCTAGGATTTTTGGCATGGCAACTCAGTGCTCTACCGCTGAGCCACTCCTTAATCTTTAAGTGAGGTTAAATAGAACCTGCTTTTACACTTTGTTAATATGTTTATTTATTTAACGCCACTTAATGCTTTTAAATTTTCCCTGTGTCCAATTATGTTAGGGATCCCTGACACCTCGCAGGCTCAGGACTACCAATTTACGTCCGCTGCGAAGAACGGTATCTGTCAATCTGCTGATTGTCAACTTTCTGTACATGACAGGTCTAAATACAAGCATACAGTAGAGGAAAAATCTTTAGGTCCTATATCCTAGAAGATATTCCGCTAGACATTAGGCAAAGGCTGTGGTTTATGCACGACGGTGATCCAGCTCACTTTTCTCATAGTGTCGCTGATTATTTAAATCCAACTTAAGGAGACCGATGGATTGGTCGAAGCGGACCTGTTAAATGGCCACCACGATCTCCGGATTTAACGCTATTAAATTATTTTGTGTGGGGCTGTATGAAGTCTAGGGTTTATTCTGCGGCAGTTGGCACGAATTCTGGAAGCCTCAGTAACTATCAAGCACCATCCTGATGCTATACGAAGAGCTAAAGAAGCATGGATTCGTCGTGCTGGATGTTGCATTCAACAAATCGGAATCCCCTTTGAACAGTTACTCTGAATGTTGTAATAATATTACATAAATAGTAATAATAAAAAATAAGCTATTTATCTTTAACCTTTGATATCTATTTAATAAATGAGTTTGAGATATTTGTTAATATGATTTTTTTTGTGTATTTTGTGTTAGATAACACATACCTAAAATAGTAAAATCAAGTTTTAACTAAAACTGATCCGTTACGCCACTTTCTCGATAATATATCATTTGTTTTACATAATAAGATAATAATTAAGTTAAAAGATAATTTCCGGGACTAATGAGGAAGAGATACGTGTGGTATCTATGGTAACAGTGTATTCTATTGTTTTATTCTCGAAGTGTTGAAATGCAATAATTTTTTATACAGGGGCCTTTTTAAAGACTCCAACCCAAACAAACATTGTTTCTACTCTTATATAGATTTCGGCTTAATATCACTTGGATACAACCTCAACTGACAACAGGGCAGCGTTGCTCTGATAACAGTTAGAAAATGACTAGCTATCTAGCAAGGCATGCAGTAACTATTTAATTGTGTAGAGTGTTTAGTGTGTAGTGCTACTAGGTCAGGAGATTGGTGTTTTAGGAAGTGGACAGGCAGTGATCATGCTGGGCTTAATTACAACTCTACTGGACTCTAAAGATGAGACACCCTTCAAAACAGGAATCGCCCAAGAGGAAGACAAAGAAAGCAGAAGAAGCTCCACCACTCTAGCTAATTTACCACCAACTGATGAACCTACGGCGGCCCCACCGAAGAAGATTCCTCCAGTTATAATGGACGGAGAAAACTTCACGTTAAGCGAGGTGAGTAATGTCATGAACAAAATTAATAGTTATTAATATTTTATCAAACAGACGAAGACTGAGATCCCTATTTACCTCCAATTAGAGATCCACATTAGAAAGACATCTAAAAACTCGGGGAATTGGGTAACATAGTTTCCCACCGTACAACACGACAAAACTCTCAAAAACATTGGTGATAAAAATCTTGATCTTTCAATTCCCATATCTGCTGACAGGAAGGAATTTGAACCTATTAAGGCTTCGGACACAAGGCGTATGCAAAAGGCTGCACCGGACCTAATTCATAAATAAATGTTCCACAAGGTATCACTATTAAATATATAGAAGACAAAGTACGGCTCATTAATAGATGTATATTCACGGTTGTCAGCAATTTTGGCACACAAAAAACTACTGCAACCACATCATAAATGCAGCGGTAACGGCTCACATAATATTTCTGAATGTCCGCGACTAGGCGAACCAAAATACTCGAATTGAGAGGGTTTGCACGTCGTTTCTGTATCTGAACATAAACTGGAAATGCTCATTTCTATCACAACCCGGCATTGTTCATTTGTTAGGAGCAGTTCCTGCTTTTGTAAAAACCGCAAACTTCCTTCTCTATTGGTTGTAGATACGAGTGCGAGTAAATGCAGAAAAATGTTAAAAATGATAAAATTTTAAACATAATCTCTAAAGCTCCATCCTTTTGACTCAAAAATAAGTTTTCTTCTATAAATTTCTTCAAATAATTGAATAAATTCAATGTTCATAAGACGACTGATTAATTAATTTTGAATAACAAATGTAAGGAATCTTTATTCTATCACCTAGATACTTCAAATTAAGATGAGATAAATTTTGTTATTCCGTAAACTTATATAAAAAAACTATAAAATTTGCTTTTCTAAATTCGTCAGATATGTTTATATCTTATTTTAAATATTTTTAATTTTGAAGGCAGATTTTTTAATAAATTAATAAATTCAGAAACCACTCAATAACTTTAGAGGAGCACCGGAAATATTTTTGGAGTGAGGTAGTTTTCGGGTTATTAGAAGAATTTAAAAAAAAAATTTGTATGCAAATAACATTGAAAAGAAATTTTAAAGCATTGTTCCAGTATTAAATATATTCGATTTTATTTGTCTCTTTTGTTAAGTCTTATTATTATAAGTAGTAAAATGTTTCATCTGTATCTGTAGCTGTATCTGTATCTGTATCTATATCTGTATCTGTATAATTGGTATTTTAGATTATTCTTTTGTAACACTATAATGTTAATATTCAGGAAATTTTTGTTTCAAAAATATTATATCACACTTTAAAATATTAAAACACTTATCTCAGCTATAATATATGTTAACGATTTTTTTCAGTACCTACATGTGGTGGGAATTCAGAAAGAACAAACCAAAACATATTTAAACAATGAGTTAAAAGTGGTTTCTAATGTGAATAGTGCTTTTCACAGCAACAGAAAGAAGCTATTACTTGCTTCAGGGATCTGCAATGGAAAATAGCAAGAAATTCATTTACCTTTCAAATGTGTCAAGCTAAAGATTTTTAGTCCCATTGAGCTTAAAAACGCAGAGGGTCTTTGGAAATAGAACACAGAAAATTATATCAAATAACAATGTCTAAATTGACTAGATAGATAACAATGTAACATTTACCTAGATAGTTAACAATATTTTCATTACTAAACTAATTAGAAAAGCAATAAAATATTCAATTCATGGAATAGTTGCTGTCAACTGTCCGATTTCGATGTTCCACTATATACATTAAACACGGTTCCGCTAGATGGTTTTAGAAGAAGGATTCACATCTTCTTGACTTCATATCTTCACTTGACTTACGAAACAAACGACTAATCTACAGAACTATGCCAAGACCTATTTTCACATATGGAACAAAACTTTGGGGTTAAGCAAAACACATCAATATAAACAACATCCCAAATTCTAGGAAAAATTGCTGTCGTTCGGTTAATTTTTCATCGATACGAATAAATAATTATCTTTGATTTTATGCTGTCTATAATATAATTTTTATCTGATTTAATGATAACCTTAATCATAATTGTATATGGATTATTGTATTCTAATTTTGGTTAGGAAATGAATTAACGAACAAAATACTAATATACAACACTATGCTTAGATCTATTTGGACTTAAAAGAAAAAATTGTTTAATGCTCTTTGGTTTATTTCGAATCACACTATACATGAGCACCCCGCTGTAAAATCATATATTTCCAACAAATACGCAACATTTCACATGTCGAAACATCACCAAAATCCTCTTGTTCTTACTTTTTCGACTCTCTGTTACTCGAACTTTCTATGAGAATATTAAAAATACAATGCCCCTGAGACTTGATCAGAAACCATTAATCACTTGAAAAATTTCAAATTTCTGCAAATCCAGGAGAAAAAAAATTGAGATCAAATTGAAAGCGATACCGCGCAGGTCTTTAACATAAAAGATTAATAATCTTTGGTAAGTATTTAAGAAAAAGGATTCATCAAAATCGTTGAAGCCATTTTGAGAGTAAAGTCTATTGGCAAGAAAAAGCTTTCGGTTGTTTTTCAACAGCTACCGCTAGATGTATGTATAGGTAGATGTATATGTATATATGTATATATATATATATATATATATATATATATATATATATATATATACTAGCTGACCCGGGCACGCTTTGCTGTGGCTGTTTTAATAGTTTTAAAAAATATCACGTTAAAATTTGAATTTTAAAGAAACAATGAATGAATGGAAAAAATGAAATAAATATATTTTTAAATATATAATAATAAGATAAATAAATAATATACAAAATTCTTTACTGATAAAATATAAACATTAGTTTAATGAATGAGGTATATAATGGTTGATTTTTAATTATGACTAATAATATTTTTTTAAGTCTTTTGAACGGTAATTTGAACGGTTCTGATGGTATCATTGGACAACGTGGCTGTAAGACGATGTCTCCTCTAAAGATTCCATTCAACATGGCTGCTTCAATAAGATTCCCGGTGATATTTTTGATGACCAAACGTATACCATTCCATAATTTAGGTGGATTCAAATTACGCAAAAGAATAATAGGTGAACTGATCTTCAACTAAAGATTGTGTGGTTCACAAAATTCAGTTGGATAATTTACAGCTTGGCTTTCATCAACAATAGTATCGATTGATTTAAAGGACATTGGATCGCCTGGTAAAAACTGTTATATTTAAAGTTAGTTTCGTCATTATTGCGCCGCATTTTTCGCCGCCAAATTAGAACGATTACAGAGCCAATTATGGCCAATGATGGATCATTTTGTAATTGTACTCACATGTTCTTGTTTAATCTAAGCGTTTCGATATTTCGCCGCAAAAACGATTGATTTAAACATGCGTTAATCTCATCGGCAAAATGAAAAGTTATCACTGGCTATGTCCTTCGGAAATCACCACATAGTAATAGAACAGCAACAGCGAAGAATAGCTTGTTGCTGATGTTCAAATATATCATAGTTCTATTTTAATTATTTAATTAATAATTATTAATTAGTTAGCACTATCAAGCTACACTGCCACGATCGACGCATAATCAATAATAATGGCCGACGCATATCACTTAGGGGTATGAAAAATAGTTAACTTCCTATTCTCAGACCTACTGAATATACACACAAAACTTCATAAAAATCGGTCGAATATATATATATATATATATATATATATATATATATATATATATATATATATATATATATATATATATATATATATATATATATAAGTACATATATATACATATATGGTACTTTGCAAAATACCACATTCCTATATCTATTTAAATCTTGTAGATTGTTTTTTTTCTAATTTCTTTTTTTTCACGAAGAAATCTTTAATAAAAAGGGATTATTGATTTAAA
The DNA here is from genome assembly GCA_964056705.1 of Troilus luridus. Lineage (NCBI taxonomy): Eukaryota > Metazoa > Arthropoda > Insecta > Hemiptera > Pentatomidae > Troilus > Troilus luridus. Next base: position 120,469,828 of record OZ057414.1, read on the forward strand.
ATAGTAATAGTTCCGTGATTATCATTATTAAAATATTATGTTTACAAAAAAAAGACGCCAATTTTTTAAAAAACTTTTTAACTAAAATTCTATAGTTTAATTATAAAAATCTCTTATAACACAAAATTTTAATAATTTCATAAACTTAACGATTAAATATATGATTATGATAATTTATTTCATGAATAATATTACAAATTTGACTGCTTTTAGGTCGGTAGCCTAACAGAAGATTAACCTAATTATGGTGTAACATAATAAAATTTATTCCGAGGCACGGCTACTCTTCATTTAAATACAACTTAATCCTACCTCCCGTTCTTCTTGATTCCTTCAGTTCATTCCATTCTCGATTTTACAAAATCATAAAGCAAGTTTATTTCGTGCCTAGCGGGTAAGTTAAGGAATGCTCGGGCATGAACTCAAGACTCGGTGATCAGAAGTTAAATTTCTTATAATTAAGTTTCCGAAACTTGATACAACTTGGTAACAACTTTAAAATTACTTATGAATAAAAATTTAACTATACTTCTACACCCTGATCAATATAGCTAGGATTTGTTCCATTGAAATACTGAATGAATGTTGTGTTTTTTGACGATTTTACGTGGATAAAAAAAAAATGGAAGCAGACATTTTTTTTATATATTTGTTTGTTTTTATTTATTTTTCAAAAATTGCTCCAAATAAAGGAGAATAGCCAATGCTCACCTTGTTCGGTTATATTGACGATATCCTTGGACGTTAAAACAACCTGTTGAATCAAGACACCCTCACAGGCTGAATGCACCGCAGTAACTGAGCTTGTTTCGCCTCTACCCCCACCACTTCTCCCGGCCCTATCTCCCCATTCATACCTCGCTGTCTCACGCGAGGTGTAGTTTGTGAGTGATGTATAAACATGTGTAACGTCTGCATGCTATTAACTATAAAAATACTTGTCAAAATTAATATTTTATTTAGAATACCCAAATCAACGCTCTATTACCAAAAACTGATAATTTGTAAAAGTTCTAAATCGATTTTGTATTTTTTTTTAACTAGAAGGAGCGGAGTGGCTCAGTGGTAGAGCACTGAGTTGCCATGCCGAAAATTCTATTTCAAATTCCGCTGTTGGCAAGATTTTTATTTAATCTGTTAGCAGTCGGAGGATCATAAAGGATCTAGGACCCTTCTGGGGCTCACCCAGCCTCTGTGATGTGGGTACCCAAAATAAGGGGGGTAATCTGGCAGTTGAGCGTGATCTAAGACAAATATCCTCCCTCACAAACGTTGTCCATGAAACAGTATAGTCCTGCCTGGAACTCAACCCAAGACTCTTCGTGGTTTGTAGTGGTACAGGTTTTAAATATATGTATAGGAAGCAGGATAGCTCAGTATAGCAATGCGTTGCTATGCCGAAGGCCCAAGGTTCAAAATCCCGTTGTATCAGATTATATATTTAATTAGTGTTTTCATGTCATATTCTACATGTTTGCACATTTACTTGATATAATACCATTATAGTTGTAAATATCATTGAATTAAATTAAAAAAAAAAAAATTTAATTAATTAACTGTCATGGATTCACCATGGATCTGAAGATAAGGCTCGCCCTGGCACTATCAACTGGGTAACCTTATCTGTGGAAAAACATCTCGGAAAAATCACCTCACTGTACAACCGTTGTCCTAAAAACAATCGATACTCTACCATATACCGAATGCAAGATGTTTTATTACATGTTGAATATTAGTAGTAGTAGTGCAGTTTTTATATATATAGAAATCGTGTGAGAAAGAAATAGTTGACTGTGGGTACTATAATAGGATGTTGATAGTTGGGGGTGCAGTCAAGAAAACACGCAAAAAATAGGTGAAACTATTTTATTTTAAGTGCCGACGTTTCGACCTACTATGTAGGTCATCTTCAGGGCTATGAGAAAACAGACAAAAACAGAATAGACTGTAAAAATACATAAAAAGAGGTACAGAAAAATTAGATAAAATGTAGAGATATAAAAAAGAAAGATATATAATGAAAGAATATATGAAGGTATATGAATATATATATACAATAATATATATATATAATAATGTATGTAGGTATATGAATAAAGATGATTACATGGTAGATGGATAGAAAGGTGATAATGCAAAAAACAAAGTACACGATGGATAGATAGGTGATAATGCAAAAACAAAGTACAAAGAGAGCAATGAAGTTAAACAGAAAAAAATAAAATGAAAAAGATATGAATATAAAGAGTATGGACAATTTAGTATAATAAAGATAGAAGAAAACAATAGTATGAAAATAGACTCATGGGGAGTATCATAAGTGCAATGAGAGAACATGAATTAAAAATATGATACCTAATAATACATCGAGAAGAATATATTATAGAACGTAAAGAAAAGGAATCTAAGTATGACGGGCCGGGAAGTGAAATATAAAAAAATTTTAAAAATATAAGTATCAGAAGTGATGTAAAGGTATAAATGTTATATAAAGGTATACACTATACATTGTATAACAGATGTAGTATCCAGGTATACATATATTATATAGAGGTATACATAGTATGAAGTTATATAAATAAAGATGAAAGAATACAAGGAACAATACATGAGAGATATAAGATATCAGTAAGTGAATAGAGATATATTATAAAAAATAATAATGTTCTGTGAACATGAACTCTTAAATTAAAACTATGATGGATGCTAAAAGTGAAATAGGTGTGAAGGAAGGAGATGGAGAAAGATGAAGAGAAGATATAAATAATATGAGACAGTACGAACTTACTGATATCTTATATCTCTCATGTATTGTTCCTTGTATTCTTTCATCTTTATTTATATAACTTCATACTATGTATACCTCTATATAATATATGTATACCTGGATACTACATCTGTTATACAATGTATAGTGTATACGTTTATATAACATTTATACCTTTACATCACTTCTGATACTTATATTTTTAAAATTTTTTTATATTTCACTTCCCGGCCCGTCATACTTAGATTCCTTTTCTTTACGTTCTATAATATATTCTTCTCGATGTATTATTAGGTATCATATTTTTAATTCATGTTCTCTCATTGCACTTATGATACTCCCCATGAGTCTATTTTCATACTATTGTTTTCTTCTATCTTTATTATACTAAATTGTCCATACTCTTTATATTCATATCTTTTTCATTTTATTTTTTTTCTGTTTAACTTCATTGCTCTCTTTGTACTTTGTTTTTGCATTATCACCTATCTATCCATCGTGTACTTTGTTTTTTGCATTATCACCTTTCTATCCATCTACCATGTAATCATCTTTATTCATATACCTACATACATTATTATATATATATATTATTGTATATATATATTCATATACCTTCATATATTCTTTCATTATATATCTTTCTTTTTTATATCTCTACATTTTATCTAATTTTTCTGTACCTCTTTTTATGTATTTTTACAGTCTATTCTGTTTTTGTCTGTTTTCTCATAGCCCTGAAGATGACCTACATAGTAGGTCGAAACGTCGGCACTTAAAATAAAATAGTTTCACCTATTTTTTGCGTGTTTTCTTGACTGCACCCCCAACTATCAACATCCTATTATATATAGAAATCGGTTTGGTTGTTATGTTAAATAAGATTAAAAGAATGATTATAGCATTCTATGAATTTAAATATAGTATAATAAAAGACTAAGGAAAAAGCAACTCAGGTTCATTTAAGCGTCTCTAAAATCCCTATTCATGTGATTTTCGTGGAAATGAAATTAATAATAAGGCTTAGCGAAAGCGACGGCTTGGTGCCAATGCCACCAACCTGCTTACAAACTTCCGTCCACAGACCATAACACAAACCAAAATCCGCCAAATCATTATTGACGCAATCCTCCCACCTACGCCTTGGTCTACCCCTCGGAATTTGCAGCATTTATTAACTTTTTAGGTGCCATCGGAGTCGAACCTTTGGTTTTTAAATCTCTTATCAAGACACATAACATCAATTCTTAAAATATTTTGTTCTTAAAATCTCTACTGAAATTATTCAATCGTTTAAAAAAGTCAAAACCAAAGAAAACAAGACGTCGTTTTGTTTTTTAGAAGCTATTTTAATAAAATTTGACATCTATTTGTGTGTAAATTTTCATAGAAATATGAATTTCAAAATTAAAAAATACAAAGGATAATACGATAAAATAGGAAGAGAAATGATTTGTCTGACCGAGGTACGTGCCAGGATAGCGAGTATCACCACGGATAAGTGGTATATAAGTGGCGAGAGTACCACGACGGATGCGTGGGAGTCCAAGTCCTGGACAAGTCTTTTCTCTTCAAAATAAAAATATTTAAAAATTATAATTATTAAAAAAATATATATATATAAATAATATAATGACTTTAGTCAACAAGATCCTAATTAAAGTAATGTTAAATTAATGTTTTTCCCCTTGTATACATCTCAAATTGCGAGAACACGGGGATATGGGATCGGTGAAGGGAAAGGATTAGCCAGGGTAGCTCAAGTGGCAGAGTACCACAACGGATGCGTGGGAGATCCGGGTTCGAATCCCGGTCCTGGACAAATCTTTTCTCTTCAAAATAAATATATTTAAAAATTAAAAAGAATAAAATAAAAAAATTATAAAAAGTATTTAATTTGTCGATACAACAAAAACTTAAAAATAATGATAAATACTGATCCACAATATTTTTGCTATAAATAGCGATTTAAAGGAAAACTACTGTGGAGAAAAACGTTGTAGATAAAAACAACTAAATATATTAATTTATTCTCCAGTGAACCATTCGTTGAGAAATAATTTACAGAGGAGCGTCGATTATCCGAACTAATGTTCTCAGGGGTGGTTCGTATAATCAAAAATTCGGATAATCGAAATTCACTAAAAAAATATAAAAAAATAAATAAATATATATATATATATATATATATATATATATATATATATATATATATATTCATGCATGCGCATGTTTATATATATAAACAAGCTTGAAAATCTAAAACAATTAATAATAGTTTATAAAAAGCATGATTATTTATTTACGTAAAAATATATGTGCATAGTGAAAAATGAACGAATAAAAAATGGAACACAATGCAAAGAACAAAAATAAGTAGGTACATATAAAAAATCAAATTTATGCAAAGATTTATCAAAATTAATTCTGTGGCTTAAATAACGTTTTAATACTTGTCTTCCTCAATGCTGACTTCCCCTTCATGGCAGCTAGATCTCTAAATATTTTTAGTAGCAGTAAATTAAAATTACATTTGAAAAAAAAACAGTTCAGTTAACTGAACGTTCGTTCGTATAATCGACGCTCTGCTGTAATTGCAAATAGTTTAGAAACTGTGGGCGGAGCTTTGACTGGATCAAGTCGTCGACTCCATCCTAACTTCAGACAGCTATTTTGTCAGATGTAAGAACATTTTTGTTTTTATTTAAGATTTTAATTACATTTACTTTCTTTCAATCGCGAACAGTAATTCGTAATTTGATTGTTATTATTTAATTAGTAACAATGTATCACTGTAGCCCAAGAAGGAAGTAGATGGTTAGAGACTTTTTTGCTTCGAACCCTTACAGTTAATACGCTACACAGAAGCCTTTGTTGGGGGATCAGTTTTTATTATCATTTTTAAAGGAAAAAGAGTTTTTTGACGAAATAGTAACCTCCACAAGGCATCAAATGATTAAAATCATGTTTCTTATTGGTTTATTATTTTTTGAAAGCTATGGAATTGAAAAATAAAAAATAGATATTAACCTTACCTCAAACTTTTGCTATTCACGTTCCAAGACACGTAGAATTTGGGTTGTAATACAAAATTTGTCTGTCCGCCGCCGCACGCTATAGGTACTCTTTAAAACGCTTGTTTGAGCAACCTCGAAATAGTTATTGGACCTTTCGATGAGAGCTCCGAAATGGATAAGGAAAATAAATTTCTGATTCAATTATACCAGATCGCATGTCATTTTGAATGTAACCTTTTATTAAACTAATAATATAAATCAATTTTCATAAATTAAATAACTAATAATTTTGAGAATGAAAAACAATTAATTAAATTAAAGAACAATTTAAACGCCTTATAATGAGAAATGAAGTTACTAATATTAACTAAATTATCAACAACTAATTAATAACAAAAAGAAAACAAATATTATTTAATCTTATGATAGTAAATTTAACTCTATTAAATTACAAATAAAATCTATTACAAAATAATGAATGTTTATGCGGTTTTCTGATTGCAATGATATAATAATGAAAACTCTTATCTGTCTGTCGAAGTAGTTTTCAGTAGATGGTAGATTCTCGGCTGGGCGAGCTGGGTGTTGAGACGACAGAGGATTTTCGTCGGCAGGGCGAGCGAAGATGGTGAAACAATAGAGGTTGAGATGATCGACTGGGTCAATTCAAATTGGTCGAATCTATGACGAAGTTTAAACTAATTACACCTGCAGGTGGGCAGCAAATTAGTATCTTCTTCAAATTCACACAAAACAATTTTGGGCTCCTATAGAGCATACGATGTGCACGTCAAGAGGCTCGTGGCAACACTGACTTAAAATTCACAAAAACAACTTTGGGCTCCTATAGAGCATACGATGTGCACGGCTAAGGGCTCGCGTCAACACTGACTTCAAATTAACAAAACACAAGTTTGGGCTCCTATAGAGCATACGATGTGCACGGCTAAGGGCTCGTGGCGACACTGTCTTCAAATTAACAAAACACAAGTTTGGGCTCCTATAGAGCATACGATGTGCACGGCTAAGGGCTCGTGGCGACACTGTCTTCAAATTAACAAAACACAAGTTTGGGCTCCTATAGAGCATACGATGTGCACGGCTAAGGGCTCGCGTCAACACTGACTTCAAATTAACAAAACACAAGTTTGGGCTCCTATAGAGCATACGATGTGCACGGCTAAGGGCTCGTGGCGACACTGTCTTCAAATTAACAAAACACAAGTTTGGGCTCCTATAGAGCATACGATGTGCACGGCTAAGGGCTCGTGGCGACACTGTCTTCAAATTAACAAAACACAAGTTTGGGCTCCTATAGAGCATACGATGTGCACGGCTAAGGGCTCGTGGCGACACTGTCTTCAAATTAACAAAACACAAGTTTGGGCTCCTATAGAGCATACGATGTGCACGGCTAAGGGCTCGTGGCGACACTGACTGGCTCGGTCTAGCCGGAGCGAACAAAAGCCGATCGACTCTCTTTTGTTTTTCTCTCTTCACTTTTATAACATATGTTTTCAAACTTATTACAAATATTACGCTTATATCTAAACAAAATAAAATTACCTTTTAAATTAAATTATTCTAAACAATTACGAAATAAACGTTTAAATTATTATATTAAATAAAAATGTGAAAAATAAGTAAATATAATGTTCTTTCTTTTACGAAAAAATGATTTAATTTTTTTTATGATTAAAACTAATAATACTTTATAAGGTTACTAATTCATCTGGCCTTAACACACCGCCCACCAATTTTTGTCTGTGCACAAAAATTCAAAAGAAAGATATTTAGAGATCTTCCAGGTAAATGTTAGTTCCCACGAAACCATCGATGCAGAGAAGTTTAATTGACAACCCTAATCGGGAAACAAGATATTAGATTGATTGGGAGGCAATATATTAATGCGTTTGTGAGTGAAGCTCCAAATTTTATACTGCTCCGCTGCTCAATTATGAACGTACAAATGTCAGAATTTTGCCTATTCCCATTGGGTTGCTAAAAACAATTTTAAAAGAAAATGACCACAATATTCTACGCTAGTAATGGCATACGGACTTCCTGGCTCAAATCTCGACGGAGGGAGATTGGCAATTGGGGGAACGAAATTCTCCGAACGATATCGGTTCGTACTAAATGTACCTTTTTGGACAAATTTGCATTTGTGGACAATTTTATGGGGAATAGTTCTACAATTTGGCACAACCCAATCATGTCGTTTCTGATGTGAATGCAAAAGTTGTGGAGTGGGGTGGAGATCCATTCTGCAGAAATGGTCAATTAGCAGATTAGAAAAATGTTCAATGTAGTATCGGAACTGAGGAAGTAATACTGATTTTATTACAGTCAGAAATGTTACTAGTCTTGCATTGCTGGGCAAAGGACTGTTGCTGAAGTGACCTCCCACCCTGAGTATCCCTTGGAGATCTATGGATGGCGATGAGGAACGGACATGCATTGTAACGGAAGGGGAATCCGTATCGAAATAATGCCGCTGGGCGCATTAGACGCAATTTATTCCGGAAGGCCGGAGTCTATTCAAATGAGACTTCTCAATGGGTCGAGAAGTACCGCAAAGATATAAAAATTGTTGGTAAGGTAGGACATTTGAATGCACTACTACCTGGACGAAATTTATTCCGGAAGGCCGGAATCTATTCAATTGATACTCCTCAATCGGTTGAAAAGTAGTGTTGCAAAATAGAAATTGGTGGTAAGGTAGGGCATTGTGATCCACTACTACCTGAAAAATCAATTGACATAAGTCCGAGGGCAGAACAAATCGAAAGCGTCAGAAATTAAGGGACGCGTGCCTAATATTCAATTGCAACTTATGCCCAATCAGGAAATGGTCATTTAGAGATCCAAGCTCCATAGGTGATGATGCGTCGAATACCAATCGAACTTTTGCGTAGGAGTTGTCTTCAATTATACAAAGATGTGGTAAAATATATCGACCCATACCAGCGGTTGACAAAACATGGTAGTCGTCGATCGATTTGGAATAGTTTCCTGTCAATAAGGGAATTTTGTTAATCCGGTGCGCTAATTTTGGGAACCGAGGTAATGCAGCGTAGCAAGGGCTACCCGGATCTGGTGGTGAAAACTGTTTAAATGGTGATTGGACCTTGCAAGGTCCGCTGTACTCCCGAGCGTGATTTAAACTAAAAGGTCTCTCTGTCTTAGTATTTGGAGGATTTGGTTCGACTACTGGAGCAATCGTTTTGATTTCCTGAAATGTTTTAGTTGGTTTGTCCAATGCTCTCTCTTGCGATTGGTCGCAAGATGACAAGAGCGAAATGGATGTATTTTGTATGGTGGAATGAGAGCGTATAGGTCCCATGATGACCCACCCGAAAATAGTTTTGAAAGCGCTAGGATATCCGTCCCGTCTCACGCATTTACCCATTAAGATATGTCCGAACAAATCAGCTCCTAATAGGAAATCGATTGGACCCGGTTTCGCAAATGAGTTATCCGCCAATGGGTATTGTTTGAAGTGGTCATTTATATAGGCCGGTACTGGACAGACGGGTACCTTTTCTGTAATTTTGGAAATTATTACAGCGTTACTTTTAAGCCGAGGCTGTTTGCGATCTCTAGGCACTATAAAACACGAAGTTTCGTACTTCCCTCCTTGTATCGGACTATCCGCGAAACCTCTCATAGAGTGAGAATTAAGTCTTGTCCCAAGTCCTAATCTTCGTACGCAAGCCGAAGAAATAAATGATCTTTGTGATCCGCTATCGATCAAAATACGAATTGGGACCAACTTCCCATTACTGTCTTCTATTCTAGCCATTGCTGTCCCCAAAAGGGTGGAGACATCGGTTTTAGATGACGAGGATAAAACCGAGCCGTTCAGAGATTCGTTATTTTCGGTTTTGATATCTGATTTTTCCTTCGGTTAATGCACTCGTTTTTAGCTTACCGTTGTTCTCTGGATAGTGAATGCGGTCTGAAGAATGACAATCGGACCCACCTGTCGACCTACTTGTCGATGTAGGAAAATGCAAGAGGGAGTGATGCCGTTTTTTACAGTGGTAGCATGACCTAGGAGAGGTGCATTTACCAATATAATGGTTTGGCGACAAGCAATTAGAACAAACCTTAAGCTGCTTTATTTTATTAAAACGTTCATTGGGCTCTAGGGAGCGAAAACGAGGACATCTATATAAACGGTGTTTTTCCTGACACAGAGGACAAATATTTTCTGGGCTAGAACTACCCGTTGACATAAAAACATGTTTGGCAATATTTTGGGGCCTACTAACTGATGAGCTTTGAGAATTGTGACCAAAATTCGAAGTTAATGAATCTGCTTGAAGCTGAAAGCACTGTCGGTGAATAAATGAAGAGAAATCATCGAAAGTTGGGACTTCAGATTTGGATCCGAAGTCGGTTTCAAATCGCTCGCGAGTTTTCGCATCGAGGAGCCTCAAGCAATAGGTAAACAATATGAATCCGGAAGGGTCCGGAAGATTCAATTTTCGGAAAGCGGCTGCACTTTCCAAAACAACTTCGGAGAAATTTTCCAAGGAACGTAAATCGAATTTGGTACCAGGTTTGTAATTGAACATATTGACTAGGTAGTGTGTGGCTTGGATCCGCTTATTATCATATTTCTTTTGTAAAGCATCCCATGCTTGTTCGTAACCTTCGGAGGTCAATTCTATTGTCGAGATGGTTTGAAGTGCCTGACCCTTTAAGGCTGACTTCAGATAATGAAACTTTTGAATATTGCTCAAATTCGCATTATTGTGAATTAATGATAAATACGTGTCCTTGAAGGACACCCAATTCGAAATAATACCACTAAAAGACGGTAGGTTAATGGTTGGCAATTTAATATGAGATTCGACACTGTGCTGACAGTGGTCAGCACTTCCGGATTGGTTGGAGGCAACTTCACCCTCCCCAGCGATCCCAAAAGACAACGCTTCGTAATAATGGTTTGTAGTTTCAGAGCGAAGTGTGTCGAAACGATCTATTGATCCGTCGTCCGGAATTTTCGCGAGAGATTTAGCTTCATTAATTTTTTCTAAAAATTTATTGAAGGTGCTATCTAATCGTGATAGACGCGTAAAAAAAAAAAGTTAAAAAATTTCTATCTTGAGGTCGGGTAGTGATATTGGACCCAATAGTTCGCGTTTCTAATATGTCTCGAGATAAATAATTGAGTTCGCCTTCAATAACGTACAATTTACTTTCGGGTTTATTTTGATCTGATTTAGGGGCCATTATTTTGTTTGATACAAAACGAACAAAGCCTATAAAGAGTAAATATTAGAACAAATAAAATGAAATGTAAAAGAAAATAGAAATTATAATATCAATTTAGAAACGGTTCCAGTTATGACGTGCGATCCGGCCGCCGGAGGACCAATTTTATGTTTGAGCAACCTCGAAATAGTTATTGGACCTTTCGATGAGAGCTCCGAAATGGATAAGGAAAATAAATTTCTGATTCAATTATACCAGATCGCATGTCATTTTGAATGTAACCTTTTATTAAACTAATAATATAAATCAATTTTCATAAATTAAATAACTAATAATTTTGAGAATGAAAAACAATTAATTAAATTAAAGAACAATTTAAACGCCTTATAATGAGAAATGAAGTTACTAATATTAACTAAATTATCAACAACTAATTAATAACAAAAAGAAAACAAATATTATTTAATCTTATGATAGTAAATTTAACTCTATTAAATTACAAATAAAATCTATTACAAAATAATGAATGTTTATGCGGTTTTCTGATTGCAATGATATAATAATGAAAACTCTTATCTGTCTGTCGAAGTAGTTTTCAGTAGATGGTAGATTCTCGGCTGGGCGAGCTGGGTGTTGAGACGACAGAGGATTTTCGTCGGCAGGGCGAGCGAAGATGGTGAAACAATAGAGGTTGAGATGATCGACTGGGTCAATTCAAATTGGTCGAATCTATGACGAAGTTTAAACTAATTACACCTGCAGGTGGGCAGCAAATTAGTATCTTCTTCAAATTCACACAAAACAATTTTGGGCTCCTATAGAGCATACGATGTGCACGTCAAGAGGCTCGTGGCAACACTGACTTAAAATTCACAAAAACAACTTTGGGCTCCTATAGAGCATACGATGTGCACGGCTAAGGGCTCGCGTCAACACTGACTTCAAATTAACAAAACACAAGTTTGGGCTCCTATAGAGCATACGATGTGCACGGCTAAGGGCTCGTGGCGACACTGTCTTCAAATTAACAAAACACAAGTTTGGGCTCCTATAGAGCATACGATGTGCACGGCTAAGGGCTCGTGGCGACACTGTCTTCAAATTAACAAAACACAAGTTTGGGCTCCTATAGAGCATACGATGTGCACGGCTAAGGGCTCGTGGCGACACTGTCTTCAAATTAACAAAACACAAGTTTGGGCTCCTATAGAGCATACGATGTGCACGGCTAAGGGCTCGTGGCGACACTGACTGGCTCGGTCTAGCCGGAGCGAACAAAAGCCGATCGACTCTCTTTTGTTTTTCTCTCTTCACTTTTATAACATATGTTTTCAAACTTATTACAAATATTACGCTTATATCTAAAAAAATAAAATTACCTTTTAAATTAAATTATTCTAAACAATTACGAAATAAACGTTTAAATTATTATATTAAATAAAAATGTGAAAAATAAGTAAATATAATGTTCTTTCTTTTACGAAAAAATGATTTAATTTTTTTTATGATTAAAACTAATAACACTTTATAAGGTTACTAATTCATCTGGCCTTAACAACGCTATAGCTGTTTTTTGTTGTTTTCTTTGCACCCGATTTCAATCATTTATGTCAATTGCCTTTACATAATGGTATAGATATATCCATTAATGAACTAATATTTCCCCGGACATAGGTCGAGGTTTTTTTTGCGATAGTTGCTCGTGAAAAATCATATATTAGGAGGAAGATCTCGGAAAATGTTATTGCAACCACCCTTTACTGTTAACTTATTTCATAGTTAATTTGGTCGAGATCACGGGCAGCCAATAGGCTTTCGGCCTCATGAAGGTTAATCACGTAGAGGCTGGTCAGCCCAGGTGGATTTGTAGCTTTAGAACTTATTAAATAACTTATTTGCCACAATCGGATTCGAATCCTCATATACTGCTAAGAGCTAGCTCATTCCCCCAAAAGGTCATTATCAGAAAAACGAAATGTATGTTCCTGTGTATGCATGCATACATGAAGAACTCAAGAGCCTTGCTCTGTCTTATTTGCTTTCCGTTCATCCTTACAACAGCGTGACAAATCACTTCGCAATGTTTTTCTAAATCACTTCGAGATCGTCATAAAATATCCAGATAAAAATGCAAAGAAGTCAATGCCCTGAAGGAAATATCCTAATAAGACATAGTGAGAGATAAGTGCAAAGGAAACTTGTATTTGTTGGAAGTCTATATCACTCGGAAGGGGCTCTCGTTGTAACTCAGAATATTTTATCGAAGCTCTTTACAAAGTTTCATAAAATTGATTCTTTGTAGCGTAACCTTAGGCACGTAGATGGGTTGAGGTTTTTTTTATTTTAGAGAGATACAGAGAGAGAGAAGATAATTTATCAAATTATTTTCACTTATAAAATACCCATAGAAATTTTCTACGTTTAAAAATTTTGCTTAATGAAAGAATGTAGATTAATTTATATCGTTAAAGGAGAGAAATTCTGAACAAAAAAGCATAAGTCTCTAAAATAAAAACAAAACTAACTGCCCGGGATAAATTCCCTCTGGTCGGTGCCTCGCTGTATTTTGAGAATAAGGTGTGATTCATTTATTTATTTATTTTTTGTTATTCTCTTTCTTTCCTGAAAATTTCTTGACAGGCGAAATATTATAATTTTAAGTATGTTTGTTTCCTTTGTAATTCTCCCCATCATTTTATGTTTTTTAATATAATTTATCCAATGAAATTTAGAACTGTATTATTCTAATACAAGTAAATAGGATGAATGGTACACATTTACATAAAAATACAAGTAGGAAAACTATCCACTACTAAAATTAAAAGTTCTACTTAAAAGGTCACGAGGCCATATTCTTTTCAGACGCCCCAGAGGATTATCAGTAATTGAAGAGGTTGCTAGGTTTGCAACTAGTGGGTTTGAATGGAAATGAAGTTTGGCATGGCAAGATTGATGTCGGATTCGATGGCTAAGTGGAGCCCCAAAGCTCTACTCCGTAAGTCTAATGATTGTCATGTAAATGAGTCTTTTGTAATTGATTGGAGCTTAGAGCGTTTGTCTAGTAAATGTTGAAGTAGCCTGAAACCTCCAGCTGTTTCTTGTCTTTTCAGTCTAGTATGAAGATTCCAAGTTAATCTTTTGTCAAGGAGTAGTCCTAAGTAGCGGAGTCTACAGGAATCAGTGGGATGTTGGGTAGATACTGGATTTTCCTGTATCTGATACAAGTGATACTGATACTGTTCTGTATCTGATACTTTTACTTGATACTTTTACCAGCCATGGGTAGATACTAGATTTTCCTGTATCCGATATTTTTATTTGATACTTTTGTAGTTGAATACAGATATCCCGACTCTTCCTCTTCTAATACGCTACACAGAAGCCTTTCTTGGGGCATCAGTTTTTATTTTCATTTTTAAAGGAAAAAGAGTTATTCGCCGAAATAGTAACCTGCACAAACATCAAATGATTAAAATCATGTTTCTTATTGGTTAATTATTTTTTGAATGCTATGGAATTGAAAAATAAAAAAAAGATTTTAACCTTACCTCAAACTTTTGCTATTCACGTTCCAAGACATGTAGAATTTGGGTTGTAATACAAAATTTGTCTGTCCGCCACCGCACGCTATACTCTTTAAAACGCTATAGCTGTTTTTTGTTGTTTTTTTTTTGCACCGATTTCAATCATTTATGTCAATTGCCTTTACTTAATGGTATAGATATATCCATTAATGAACTCATATTTGCCCGGACATAGGTCGAGTTTTTTTTTGCGATAGTTGCTCGTGAAAAATACATATATTAGGAGGAAGATCTCGGAAAATGTTATTTCAACCACCCTTTACTGTTAACTTATTTCATAGTTTATTTTCGTTTCTAAATATGTGATAAGTGACTAATTACAGACTTTATTGATAATAAGTGAAAACTTTTTCACTATTATTTTTATTTATTTATTTATTAATACTAAGGAGAGATGCGGCGAAATTGGTCTGTCGCCGCTAATCAAATCAGGGGAGCTTAAATCAGTGGTTGGCTATTGCTTATTATTTATTTATTTATTATTAAAAGGACCGTGATTAATAGTAGATAATAAGTTTTTTTTTAAATCCGTGAGACGATATAATTTTATTGCAAAAATGAGCTTGGTTTGTTTGGCGGTAGGATGGGTAAGTTTGTATCAATCTGACAGTACATTTCGACTGTATCTGATACTTGTATCAACTACTTTTTAGTATCAGATTGATACAACCTTACCCATCCCTAGTTTAGTTTGTTATTTCATTTTTAGTGTATTAATTAATTTTCATGATCGTTTAATACAAACTCCTATTGGTATGAAGGTGGAGTCAATATACAATAATATATTGATTAACGTAACTGAAAATGTTTAGTTTGAGTGCCAATGTTTTTTATGAAACATTTCTTGCTTAGCAAGAATATAATAAACAGAATAGGGAAGATAATAGTTGACTGGAAAATTATTATGAAGTATAGAATCAGTCAGAGGGTGCAGTCAATAATAAAGGAAAACAGAAGATAATTATTTTAAAAAACATGACAGTACCAAGAGAGAATATAAAATGTATTTTCTTTTTTTTTTTTAACCCTGAAGATGGCCAACAACGTAGGGCGAAACGTCGCCACAATTAAAAAATAAGTTTTTTTTTTGTTTTTTTAAAATTATTTTATTGAATTGTACAACTGTAATATATACATTTAGTACAAGGGCTGTATGAATAAATAAATGCATGAAAGGACATGTAGAGGCACTACCCATTGGCAGCACTCTAATTACATTTCTATTATAGAAGGTCCCGAGGCCATCTTCTCTTCAGACGCCTAGGAGGATTGTCCGGGATGGAATTGGAACCAAGGATGGAAACTAGTGGGTTTGGATGGGCCTGGAGTTTATTATGGAATGATAGGCATCTGGAATTGGCTAAATCGGTAACATATGGAACGTTCAAATCATTATGGATGGTTTTATTTGTGACAAAATAAGGAGCGTTTAGGATTTTGCAAAGGATTTTGGATTGCAAGGATTGAATACGAGAGGAATTTGATGGTTTGGTGGAGCCCCATAGTTCAATTCCGTAAGTCCATATAGGTCTTATAACAGTAACATAAATAAGTCTTTTGTAATTGATTTGAAGCTTTGAGCGTTTGTCTAGTATGTGTTGAAGTAGTCGGAAGCGTCGAGCTGTTTCTTGTCTTTTCAGTCTTGTGTGAGGGTTCCAAAAAAAAAAAAATAAGTTAACTTTATTTTTGTGTTATTATTGGCTGCACTCCTTGACCAATTCTATCCTTCAAAATAAACAGAATAAATCCCTTCTTCTACTAAAAGGATTATGCTCATTACCTACGATTTTAAAAGGCAAAGAAATCCCCACATAATGACCTTCTTAATAATACTTGGTTAAATCGCATCCTTTGTTGAGATACCTTACCTTTATTGATAATGTACTCTTACTTGGATATTAGAAATGAATCTGAACGGTTTATGGTCCTTTTCAAACTTCGAATACTGAATCTCAATCAAATGTCATTATCTGTGATCCAACTTAACGTTAAACAACCAAAATTTAGCCACGTATACTTTCCCAATTTAATACAAATTATAAAGCCAATATTTATTCTTGTATGCGAAATCACAAAATATCAAAATATAATTGGTGACAATCCAATAATAGTTATTTATGGACCTAGGGACTAAAGAAGATCATTATTCCCTCAGCTGTAAGTTTGTACCCGAGCGAACGCCAGGGAATAATTATCTTTACTCACGAGGCCAAGCCGAGGGAGTAAAGTATTGCAGGGAATAATGATCAATTTAGTCCCGAGGGGCATACAAGATTTCATCTCCAGATGGGATGTAAAAAGGCAAACCATACGCTATAATATTTTATATTATGTCATGTTTTACAATAAATTCAAAAACTGAAATTAAATGTGCAATTATTACAATTTTGAATTATTAAATTTTCAGCCATTTTTTTAAGTCATCTTACGTTTAATTATAAATCTGTCTTGATTTAGCTGGCAATAAATTTGAAATAACATTATTTGCTTCTTGTACAATATGTGGTGGATCCATAACTTACACAACCTGAACACAAATGAACTTCTGTTTATCAGTTTTAGTGTTTTGAAACAACAGGTGATTTTAATTGCCGGTGTGACAGGTGTACCAACCTAACCTTGAACTTTTTCAGTATAAAACCTACATTATTTAGACAAATTAGGTTGTCATCTTTTTACTTTATTCCCTAGGGAATAAAGTTGACTTTTTGACTCAATTTCTAATGCACAGGGAGAAAAGACGTACTTTAGTCCTAATTAATTGAGCCAAAAACACATGTTTTTGTACCAGCTGGAGATAAAATGTATTTATTGCCTTAACCTGAACGAATAAATTAATACGTGGCAATGTATTTTGAAACAGATTATTGAGTATAATAGCTCCAATACATTAAATAAACTAAACCTGTATCACTACTGCTAACGAAGGCCTTGAGTTCATTCTAGGATGAAGCAGACTCCAATGTTTCTAAGACACCGGTTGCGCAGGAAGGCGTGATGATACTGCTATACTACACTTAACAGCAAGGTATTTCGTCCAGTTTAGAGTATCCACTTCATAGATGCTTTTCCGTAGAATTAATTCTGCTAATAGGTGCTATTATAGCCTAAGGAAGCAACTAACTAGCAGGTTCCTCTCGAGGCTTTGTCTGCCTCTCATTTGCTGCTCATCTACAAAACCCTGATTCGAGCGGTACTCACATATGGCTCAGTCGTGACGTACGGATTTGAGGCCAGGTCACTGACAAAAAATTGCAAAAAGATCCTTGAAGTATGAAAAAGAAAAGTCCTGCGTAAAATTGTTGGACCTATCAGAGTGGAGAATCAGGTCCAATAAAGAGCTAAGGGACCTACACGAAGAGCCTGATATAATAAAAGTCATCCAGTTCAAAAGAGAAAGATGGTTGGGGCATGTGGAGAGGATGGACCCAACGAGAACTCCAAGAAGGATAATGTACGAGATACCGATAGTTCAAGATGAAGAGTAAAACCGCTGGAGGCGCCTTGCGGCGGACAGAGGCGAATGGCGGAAAAAATCATCAGAGGCCAAGCTTCTTCAAGGATTGTAGAGCCCATTAATAAATAAATAACGTTTTATAAATCCTGTGAGATTTTTCCAACCTTATTCCCTTAAAATTTTAAATTTATTAATATTTTTAATACATTTCCATTATTGACTGCTATTATACTTTCATTGCTATCACGCAATTCCAAGCCCTGATAAATGCTTAAAACCAATAGGTTAAAATTACATATTAAACTTATCTCACTCTCTGAAAGAATTGTCTACTAAATCACATCTACGGTAAACAACATATTCATCAATAAAGATGTGGGAACTACACCGCTGGCTCGACCTTTGCTAAACAAATCGAGGTAAGTTTCTTCGATCGCTTGAATAATATTTCCCTAGAAAATGATAAGGAAATTCATTCGCTTTGAGGGCACGTTTCTCAGAATTCTTTTAGGTTCATTTGATTAGAGAAACAAAACAAATAGAACCGAACATTGTTTGAGAGAATACCGCATGCCTAATCAGTCAAAGAAAACTATTAAAATTCATTTAAAACCATTTTATTTTTAACGATTTTTCATGGCACGTGCAAGAAAAATATTCTTCTATGTATTTATTTTGCAATTATTTAGTTTATAATAAAATTTATAATTTACAGAAAATACGGCTGTGGTAATGATAGTGTTTATTTTTTTTAAAAACAAATCACTCTTGTAGATAAATTAGATAAGTCGAGGTATTTATCAAATTATGCATCTACAGCCTCGGTGAATAAGTGGTTAAGTCGAATTTTGTCCAGAGAGAGTTAACTGCTTTCAGATAACCGGAATCGTATCATTCTCGAAGATTTTGGCTTGAAATGCAGATGTAATATAAACAATTTCTCCTGTTAAAGCCAATGCCTTACTTAGCCACTTATTCAGTACGAAAATAACTAAATTCCGCTTACTTAAATACAAGAAACTCGTTTCCGAGACAAATTGACTAAACCACTTATTCACCGGGGATTTAGGTATAGTCCATCTGGGTTAAGTAAGCACCAAAATAATTATAATGAATAATATATATATATATATATATATATATACATATATATATATATGTAGGATTGCCATAAAATACATAAAACTTATCTTATAAAAACAGGGGTAGATATATTGATAAACAACAAATTATTATATGCAAAATAACACATTTGTTTTTCCATTTTTAAAATGATTTTCGTGATAAAATCTCATATTTTCTACTAAATCCTTTTTCATTATATTATAAAAATTGGAAGTAAAAATCATATAATTTTATTTTACTATGTAGTTTAGCTATTTTGACTATCTGTTTTGTTATATTCACGTATACTGTAAAGTTATTGAAAAATTAAGTTGTACTTGAATAGAAGTGGTATTATGATGATTATATGAAAATTAGTATTGTCTGAAAAGAAACGTGATATACTTTTGAAGTAGCAGGACCTAATCTCATTTTGCCAACTTAACTGAAATAACTTCAAAATTAGTTTAAAACGTAAACAAACTGATAAAGTTACAGTATCTGAAATGTTACAAAGATTATCCAGAGTTTGATGAGGAAGGATAATTATTTTTCTTTAAAAGACATTTTTTTTCAGCCGAAATTATGTGACACAAATTGGACTGTCTAACTTCGGCGATGATTTTTTTTATTTAAACAAAATATTTCTTAAAATTAATTTAATTAAAAAATAATATAATCTCAAATACAGAATAGGCGTTATCAGTTATACCTTTTGAGCAACGAGTATTACCTGTAACCACTACGACCCGTGAACGAGTCTGGGGTTCAGTACATGGTAGAGACTGTACTGTTTCATGAACAACGGTTCTGCAAAGAGGTGACTTGTCCTTGGTCACGCTCAACCGCCAGGTTTTTCCCCCTTATTTTGGGTACCCTATTTTTATAATATTTTATAGAGGTATATCCCATATTATCCATCTCCCGCCGCAAACAGACTAAATAAAAGTAACTGCCTGGAGCGGGATTTGAACCAGGATTTCCGGCATGGCTACTCAGTGCTCTACCACTGAGCCGCTCCGCTCCCTAAATTAGTATTACAATTAGTATTATTACCATTCGAGAAAAAGAAGTAGTGCAATATAAAATGGGCAGTTGTATGATTTGTAAAATGGGGATTGGTCCGCCGTTAGGCCTACAGTTACCCTCAAGTTACTAATAATTAAATTTAGAATATTATTAATAATTTTTCTTAAAAGTGACAAAATAGATATATTATAAAGATTAATATATCAGGACTTTATATCGATCTAATAAAAAAGAAGTACAAGTAATTTCATAACCAACGGGTTTGATTTCGATAAATCAATTCGGAAACTTGTCACTTCAGGTAATTCGATATTGCAGTTGACTAAGCTAAGGCTGCGTATCCACCATGTTCGCGTATCACTGCTGCTCCGCGCTCCGAGCTCCCTCTTTATGGAGACGTGATTTCGTCCGTGTTAGTGGCAACTCTATAAATATTTTAATTCATTATTTGACAAAATACAACAGAACGCCTCCTCGTTTTTGTCGAGATAAATTGGATGAAGGGAGAGGCATTACATCCTATACCATGTAATTAACCAAAAACCATACATGGGTAGTAGTGATTTTTTTATAATTTAATTTTTGAAAATTAAATTTTAATAATTTTCAAGTTAGGAGCAATAAATAATGAAAAAATAATAAAAGCAGATAGAATCCGAAGGCTGCTTTTGTAAAAGAAGGTACCATTACCTATTGTTTACAAACTCACGTCCACCCATTATGTCCACGAAACACGTAATATTAATTAGATAAAATATGAATGCGATTAATTATTATTAAACATTTTAAGTAAGAAAAGAAAAGTGAGAACTTTTGTTGGGAAACTATTTACTTATATGTAAGAAATTCATTAAAAATAAATAATACCATACAAAAACATGAAAACACCTAGTGTAAGGGAAAAAATTAAAAAGTAGAAAATAATTTAAATTTAATAAGTTTTTATCAAAAATTTCCAATATTATCGAATCCTAAGAATTAAATTATAATAATAGAAATTGTAATCATGTTGCTTGGGAGGAAATTGTATGTGCGATAACCTTCTTTCAAATTTTTATTATTATAGATTACACCCTTCCATAAATTACATCGAGGATTCTATAACATTGGAAAGTTTTTATAAAATCCTATTAGAAGTAGATTTTATATTTATATAACATTTATCGTCGCCCCCCCCCCCCAGTGCTTTTTGTTCATCCCCGGGTTCCAGTTCGAATCCCTGGCAAAATCTTTTCTCTTCAAAATAAAAATATTTAAAAATTAAAGCAATGATTTAAAAATTATAATAAATTATAAATAATATAATGACATGTGTCAACAAGATCCTAAAATTAAAAGTAATATTCAATGAAGATTCTTCCTCGTGTATACATCACAAAAAAAAATTGCGAGAACATGGGGGATATGGGATCGGTGAAGAGAACGGATTTGTCCTAGGTGGGGGGGGGGCGACCCCGGTAGCTCAAATGGTTAGAGCGTTCCACGGTGAGGCTGACGGCCCGGATACGAATCCCGGCCGGGGGCAAATCTTTTCTCATAAAAATAAAAATATTTAAAAATTAAAGCAATGATTAAAAAATTATAATAAGTTTATATGGATAGTTTTTTCACAAAAGATTAGGTATAATGTTTAATTTGAAATTTATTATTATAATAAAAAAAAAATTTAATAACCTGTACCACTTCAACCCGTTACCGGGTCTGGGTACAGTACGGGGTACATTATATGTGTACGTAAGTACAGAGACTGTACTGTTTCTCTTATGCAAGGAGGTGAGTTGTCCTAGGTCACGCTTAACCGCCAGATTTTCCCCCTTATCTTGGGTACCCTATTTTTATAATATTTTATAGAGGCTGGGTGAGCCCCAAGAGGGTCCTAGATCCTATATGATCCATCTCCGTCTGCAATCAGACTAAATAAAAGTCTTGCCTGCAGCGGGATTTGAACCAGGATTTCCGGCATGGAAACTCAGTGCTTTACCACTGAGCCACTCCGCTCCCATTATAATATACAAGAAAAAAATAAATCAGAATACAAAAATTAATTTTAAAAATCTACCGAACTTCTTAAATAATTTTGTACAATATATGCAGCCTTAGGCTACACCCTACATTGGATCCGATTCGGTGCGACGTGATTCTATCACATACGATGTTGGGGTGTATGCATTATACATATTTTACTATACATTATAGTAAAATATAAATGTATTAAAAATAATTAATAAATAATCTTAATTTTATAAATTTAAAGAACCAAATGTTATAACTCTAGATATATTTCAGTCATTTGCTTTGCTAGCGACGTCTAATCGTATCACACCGGATCCAATGTAGGTGTAGCCTTAGTGAGGATAATAATCAGTTAATAGTGCTTATATTATTATAATAACTATCTTCAATAATAATTGAATTCATTTTTTTATTACCAATCTGTGTATTTCATCAGGAGCGAGAAAATACGTATAAAAAATGGAAAAAAAAACAGGGAAATTAACTGTTAAATGTTTATGATTTCTATAAAATGAGAGGATACGAGAATGTTGGGGGTACATCAAACAGATGAAGGAAGAAACAGAGAGACTGAAAAGAACAGACCAGGACTGTTTTGATAGGGATGGCTATGGGGAAAGAATTTAAGGTCCTTGTGGGAAAGAGAGATGCGAGAAAAGGAGTAGCGTGGACAGAAGAAAGGAGGAAAGAACAATCGGAAAGAATGAAGAAAAGGTGGGAAGAAAGAAGGAAGGAGAGAAGCGGTATGAACAGAAGTGAAAGAAAATATTGATATTCACGTGGTCTCTAAGGCCGTTCCTTGAAAAAAAAAATGGACCAAAATTTTTATAAACATTATAATTTGTTATCTACAAGACGGCTATAAATATTATTGCTATGTGATATTTGCAGTCACAAAATAAAATTACAGATAAGAACTTCTTATATACCTCCTTCAAGTCATGCATAAAAGATTTTACTCCAGTTAAAATTATTTTTAAGTTATGTTATTAGAATGATTCGTTAATTGGTAGTGTGAATCGTTACAGATTCTTCTTATGCGTAATTAAATTTTTACATAAATTGTCTGAAACATAAATTATACGGAACTTGGCTGAAAAACATAAACTTTTTTAAATGAATACACATAAAGACTAAAAATATTTAAAATACCAAACTGCCGTGATATTTTAAAAACAAAAGAAAAAAAACTATACTACTAAGGCTACACCTACATTGGATTCGATTCGGTGCGACGTGATTCTGTCATATACGATGTTGGGGTGTATGCATTATACATATTTTACTATACATTATAGTAAAATATAAATGTATTAAAAATAATTAATAAATAATCTTAATTTTATAAATTTAAAGAACCAACTGTTATAACTCTAGATATATTTCAGTCATTTGGTTTGCTAGCGACGTCTAATCGTATCACACCGGATCCAATGTAGGTGTAGCCTAAGAAGGGTCTTGCGTTTAGTACTTGGTTGGGACTGCACAGTTTGTGTCCGCCCGTCTCGAAAACCAGATGTTGGTAGCATAACACCTTCCACACTTAGCTGTCCCCTCCAAAACGATTTATAATATCTAATGGTAATAATTTTCACTAAGCAATACAGAAACCTGAAATGAAGGTTCATCCAAGACTGGATATAAAAACCATGCAGCGAAATCAAGATTGAAATACCACGTAAATAAAAAGATTCTTAAAGCTGTCAGAAAATAATGATAAGAAATTGCTCCACTGTGTTATGTATTTTATCAGTTTGCCACTGAAGCTATGAAAATATGAATCAAACAAACTTTCCTTTCTCTTAAAGATCGAATGCCCTTATCAACAAGAAAATATTGAAGGATTCCAATAAATTCCAAACATGTTTCGATCTAAATGCAAGATATATAAAACTTTATTACTGCAGAGCTGTAGAAGCTACATCCATAAAAAAAAACTTTTACATTAAAAAGATACTAGACAGAAACAGCTGGAGGTTTCAGGCTACTTCAACATTTACTAGACAAACGCTCTAAGCTCCCAATTAATTACAAAAGACTCATATACATGACAATCATTAGACCCATCTGGACTTACGGAGTAGAGCTTTGGTGCCTCACTAATCCATCGAATTCCTCTCGTATCCAATCCTTACAATCCAAAATTCTTCCTAAAATCTTCAATGGTCCTTACTTTGTACAAACAAAGTAACCCATAATGACCTTAATGCCCAATTTGTTGCTGATTTGGGCCGAATCCGATATCAATATTTTCATGAAAAACTTTATTCCCACTCAAACCCACCAGTTTCAAACCTCGCAACCTCTTGAATTGCTGATAACCATCCGAGGCGTCTGAAAAGAAGATGGCCCCGTGATTTTCTAATTTGAAATTCTTATTCGACTATTGACATTGGGTAGTATTTCTCTCTACTTGCCTTTATTTCGAGACATTATTTATCTTTCATTATATTTTCTCGATGTAATCAAATGTAAAGTTGTAAATTTCAATAAATACATTTTTAAAAAACATAAAAAAGGCTTCATAAAATGTTCTATCAGCGAACAACAAATTTTACAATGTAATGTAAATTAATTTAATAAATTTTTACAATCGCCGAGTAATAAAGATATTGGAGCGGTTTTAGAGCTGCGACAAATGGAAGGTTAATTGGAAAAGACTGGTGGTGGCTGAGTGATAGCTCGAACAATTAACCTCCTTGCACCACCTGTTGTGCAGAACTGTTGGCTAAGGGACAGTACAATCTCTACCATGTACTGAACCCAGAAACCTCCATGGGTAAGGTTTTTTTAAAAAAACATTTTATAGCACATTATATTGATATAATCAATATTTCATAATAATAAATAAAAATAAAATATCAATATTTCGTAATATCGAGATATTCGAAGGTAAATATGGACTTTACCGTCATTTAATTTCATAAATCAATAAATACTTTTTAATGAAAGATATATTTTTAGAATTTCCAGGAATTGAAATATGACTTTGAATTTCTGCTATCGAAATCATATAAAATGTTCTGTGTGGTAAGAATAAAATTTAGCAAACATCGGACTTAAAATTAAAAATGTGTAATAGTTCATTTTTAATAAAATAAAAAATTAAAATATATATAAAAAAAAGTGTTGTTTAATTAATACTTGGAAACGACTTTAGTATCAGATACTCGCTTTTGCAATAAAGACAAAACAGCTTCGTTACATTGCCCCAATATAAAAATTTTGTATTTATTGTTAAACTATTAAATATAAACAAGTATATATTTTTGGGGGGAGGGGGGGGGGGCGGAGTGGCTCAGTGGTAGAGCACTTGGTTGCTATGCCGAAAATCCTGGTTCAAATCCCGCTACGGGGAAGGCTTTTATTTAGTCTGTTACCAGCCGGAGATGGATAGGATCCTCCTGGGGCTCACCCAGCCTCTATAAAATATTATAAAAATATGGTACCCAAAAAAAGGGGGGGAAATCTGGGGGTTAAGCGTGACCTAGGACAAGTCACCTCCTTGCAGAATCGTTGTCAATGAAACAGTACAGTCTCTACCAAGTATTTTTTTTGGCTTATGTATATATTTCCGAACAGATTTTATTATCCAATGACAGCGAAAAATCCGCCTTATTTAACTTGAACTTAGCCAATTTATACAGTTTTAGCCATTTTTCAAGTTATAGATATTCAATATTGAAAAAAAAATGAAGGTACTTGTGTGTTAACGCCACCGCAGTTATTTTTCCCTACTTGTTCGCATACGCGAGCGGTTAGATTTTGTAACTGTTATATTGCTAAAACATTTATCTTGCATGTTTTTAAATCTATTTATTGGGGTTAGAATTTTAAACTTTTTAAATAATCATCAACAATTACAAATCAAAATAATTTATTTACAAATGGAATAGATCATGAACAATTAAAATAATGGATAATTTAGAAATACATAATGGAATATATCACGAACAATTTTAAAATGAAAAAATGAAAAATGAAAATGATGAAAAATCCAAATAATTTATTAAAAAAGAAAGTGGTTAATCGGATTTCGGTGGAAAATTGGTAAAATATTTCGTTCCTGGAAAAGTACAATTACTCCTTCTTTGGTTTTTGTCAAATCCCAAAGACTCATTTTCGTAGCACAAAAATTGGCGAAATAATAACAACAAATCTAATAATAATTAAACAAATAAATAAAATAATAACAAATCAGACTCTAGAACAAATCAGCAAACAAACAATAAATCGGTAACAAACAAAACTCAGCAAACAAGAACGAACATAAAATCAGGTGTTAGAAATATAACGGTTACAAAATGTAACCGCTCGCGCATGCGAACAAGTAGGGAA
This sequence comes from Troilus luridus, assembly GCA_964056705.1. Lineage (NCBI taxonomy): Eukaryota > Metazoa > Arthropoda > Insecta > Hemiptera > Pentatomidae > Troilus > Troilus luridus. Next base: position 120,496,363 of record OZ057414.1, read on the forward strand.
AAATAACTGCGGTGGTGTTAACACACAAGTACCAAAATGGTAAAATGATAGTTTTTGTAAAATATATTTTACATTTATTATAACACTACATTCATGAAAAATGATTTATTTCTTGATCAGGTGAAAATTAAATGGTCATATTTTTAACTTGATTCCAACTTCGCGTTACGTTTTAAAATAGGAGAGGATTAGCTAGTCTAACCTAAAGGAGATCAAATATTTTTCCAGAATTTCTGTCTAAGATTAAATTCTTTAAAATTTAATAACATTAATTTTCGCATGATAAAACTATTTGGTAATATAAATTAAAACAAGAATGCATATATTAAACTATATTAATAATAAAACAAACTTAAATTTTGGATAATTGTTTTTAATAATTGAAATGAAAATAAGAAGATAAGTGAACTTCTGTGTAATTTTAATTTGAATTATTAAACATTTAATTGAAAAGTATATCAAAATAAATGTTGCACTGAATAAATGGTAAAGATATTCAGTTTTAAATGGACTTTCTTCGTTTTTAACAACAAAAACTAATTTTCATATTATAAATATAATAATAATAATAATTCATATTAATAAAATATGACCTACGTATATTCTTTCAATCGCTCGATGAATTTTTTTAAAATAGCATGACGTTATAAATCAAATAAAAAAATGCATTACTTTCTGATATGGAAATTAAAGTCTTAATGTAAATACCATAGTTTATAAGTGAATATAGTTCACTTTTAATGTTTGAAAATCAATAAAAAATGCTTATACGTAGCATTTTTAATAATGAGTAACTTACAATGATTTTCAAAGATGGATAACTCTTTATAGAAATTCAATACCTGCAAATATTTCTTCACCGCGATTTCCATATCGAGACAAAATGTACTTAATTGGAAAAACTAAATAAAAATTATCACTTTAGACATTACACGAAACAACGCTTAAGAAAATAAATTAAATAAACTAAAGAAGACACAAGATCCGAATGTTAAAAAGGTGATTCAAAGGTCGAAGCCGGAACAAAACTGAATTATAGAAGAACCCTGTCTCCTAATTGGTCACAGTTTCGCGCCTTCCTCCACCCCACCACATAGCCCAGTATAGTCAGTTTTTATTATGTTAGAACATTCAAATAAGTACATCTAGAATCAATGAATATAGTTTTTTTAAATAGTTTTAATTATTTTCCTCATTTAGTTTTTGTTTCTCTGAATTTTTTAAGTATATATTATATAATTTTTTCCTCATATACCATATATGTTTCTTGTTGAAGACAGTAGGTTGGTAAACCTATTTGCAACTTTTTAAGATACTGTACTTTTAACTTTTGCCTATCTTAAATGAATCCTCACAAGTAAGGAATACAGTTTTTTTTTGCATTAATTTCTTTATTATTTTTTAAATTATTTGTATTATTTGTAGTCTTACTATTAAACATATACTTTTTAACAACTTTAGCAATTTTTGGTCTAATATTGAAGAATTAGCCATATATATATTTATATTCAATAACCAATTAATTGTAATTAGTTCTAAGTTATTTTATATAGTAAATATCTGTATTCTTATAATTATTTTTTATCATTTCTTAGTTTGTTTCCAATAGTTTAATCTCTCAATATTTAAAATAAATATGTATTATCCTATTTATTCACAATTATATAAAAAGCAATAACTTTTACAAATGTATTATATTATATGTTGGGTGAACCTGATTTTATTAATCTTGACTTCACTCCATTTTTTTTATAGGAGGTTTATCAAGTTCGATTACTCATTGGCAGAACCATGTCCAGAAAAAAATTAATTATCATCCACAGTTTACAAAAATGCCATATTAGCCAAGGTAAATCTACTTGATTTTATTAATAGATAGTTATCATAAAATGTATTAAAAAATAAAAGTAATGGCCCAAAAAGTAAGTTAAATAAGATTTATCTTCATTTTTATTTAAATATAAAATAATCCAGTGCAAAAGAATCATATATACATTTATACATTATAAATTCTTATTAAAGGAAAAATAATTATTTTGGTACCATTAATGAAGTTTTGAAAGGCAACTCTTTTTTTTTAAATTTTCACATCTGGTATAGGTTAGAAGTTTTGGAGTCCACCTGTTGCTATAAGAAGAAAGTTTTGCCACAACAATTGTTTTCTAAAAAAAAAAAAAAACCGAATGAAGAGACCGCTTCATTCCAATTGTTAACACATGTAAGTATCAATAGCAATCTCCATCTCGATTTTAGTAAATTATGTAGGTAAAGGCTTTTGTAGTACTTGAATATATTCATGACATTAATATAATATTTTATTAAAATAGATGTAGCAATTACATTTTATTGAATATGCAGCAGTCATGTGACTTTATCAAATTATAAATTGGGAGGTAAAGAATTAATTATTGTGACTCTTTAAAAACAATTTTTTTTAAATGCTCCTGTATAGAAAAATATGTTTGATATAGAAATGATTTTATTAGTAAGTTTAAAATAAATATTGGCCCAATAAAACCTCTATTTAAATGACTTCAGGATTTTTTATATGCATCATTAGCTTAAATGGTTTTTAATTGTAGTTATGTTATTACCTTTAAGGACAGATACCAAACATTTTATTTTCAATGATTAACATATTCAAAAGCAGAATGTTGTTCGTACAGTTAAAATGTTTTTTTAGATAGTAATAAAATAAAATTATACACAATTGAAAGCAATGGCTGATTCAGGAGGACATTGTCCAAAATTGAAAAGGCTTTCTAACACTGTACAGGGGTATAGAGGTATTGTATTATGATAATTTCAATTCGTGGATTAACAAAGACTATTCTGCATTAGAGGCGCGGAGTGGTAGAGCACGGGGTTGCCATGCCTGAAATCCTGGTTCAAATCCCGCTCCAGGCAAGACTTTTATTTAGTCTGTTTGCACTTGCAGATGGATCATATGGGATCTAAGACTCTTCTGGGGCTCACCCAGCCTCTATAAAATGTTATTAAAATAGGGTACCCAAAATGAGGGTGAAAAATCTTGTGGTTGAGCATGATCTAGGACAAGTCACCTTCTTGCAGAACCGTTGTCCATGAAACAGTCTCTACCATGTACTGAAACCCAGACCCATTCACGGGTTATAGTGGTACATGTTTTTTATTTTATTTTTTCATTCTGTATTTAGAAATTGAGGATTTTAAGATCTAATTTTTATATATAAACATCTGAGTTCATGAAAAGTACCCTGCTCACATCTATGTAAGGATATTTCTGATTCCTTCCCATGATGGCATTTTGAAAATTGTACCCAGTTTGGAAGACTTGTAAAAGGATAGTTTTTAAGGTTGTGACTTTAATTGTAACTGTGAGTAAGCATAAGTTCTGTTTTCAGTACTTGTAGCAGCATCTGTAGTACCTGATAACACCTTTGGTGATACGATCAACTGCATGTTGTATGGCTACTCAAATATTCATTTGGCAGTTTTGAACAATGTTGCAGAATCCAAATAAAGGAAGCATATTTGTCAACTGAAACAAATCAAGTAAGTTTGTTTTCTCTTGTTATTATTGATTTTAACAGTCATAATTTAATCATAACAAGGAGGTGGGAATCCAAGATATACAAATAACAATGTAATATTTTTTTGTAAAGTTATGATAAAATCTAAAATATTTAATTTTCCATTGTACTTATGTATATATAATTGCTCTTCTTATTATTAATTGAAAATTAAACAATAAACAGCTTTTGAATAACTATTTATGAGCGTTAACTTTCCAAAACCACCATTAACTCTATATTTAAAAAAAAATGTTATTTGTACCTCTTCAATTTTCTCTTCTCAAAGAAACATGGTGGAATATTTACCAAAATCTGATTCTGTTGCTTTTACTGGAACTGTGTTAAACTTTGTTGCATACAAAAAGGTTGTGTGTGACCAGGATTCCAATTTCAAGTTAAATTTGTGATATATATATATATATATATATATATATATATATATATATATATATATATATATATATATATGTATCACAAATATGAATGCATGGCAGACCAGAAGAGGAGAATGAGAATATCATTAAATGAACAAAAATAATTTTAAATTTAAAAATATTTGCTAATATGTCAGTAATTTATAAAACTGGGTAAGTTGGATAGGATAGGGCCTATCATGGCTTATGGTTAAGTTTGGAGTATAATGAAATTCTTCAAATATAAGGAATTAGGGCTTAACACCCACCCTTACTTGAACTTGGAGTATGGAAGTATGGGGTAGTAGTTAAGAAATTACTTAGCATATTATTTGTAGTATGTATACATATTCAGATAATGATACTTTTATTGATTATATGTCCATAATAATTTATTATGGTCTCCAAAACCTCTCGTTTTACTGGAGTTTGAGGTAGCGGTCAGATAATAAACGCCCAGTAGCTGGCACGAAATGGTATATATTTTGGGAATATTGTCATTTACTCCAATAGGAAGATAATTATAGAATCAATAGTAACATAATTACGTGATAGTAGTAGGTAATTATAGGAAGCGGAGTGGCTCAGCGGTAGAGCACTGAGCAGCCATGCCAAAAACCCTGGTTCAAATCTCGCTGCAGATGAGACTTTTATATAGTCTCTCAGCAGCGGGAAAGGGATCATATAGGATCTAGGACCTATATAGGACTGTTGTCCATAAAACAGTCACTACCATGTACTGAACCCAAAACCCTACACGGGTTGTAGTGGTAGATGTTTTTAATAGGTAATTATGATTATGTTATAATTGTCACAACTTTATTCTGACCCATTGTCCCTCTAATATAAAAAAAAATACTCAAATCTTTTTAAATATTGGCAATTTAATATCGAGGAATCAACAGCTGCAATTAATTTCTCGTAAAAATTGCACGAGGCACAAAAAACCGAAAACCCAAGGCTCCTTTTATGCTATTTATTATTTAGACGACAATTTAAAAATTATGGAATATCTCGAACTTTGAAACAATAATGGACTCGAAATAACCGATAACTATCAACAATAATTGAAGGAGTCAGACCTTGGACAGATCGATGGTTACTATTCTCGGAGACGCTACCTTCATGAATGGGATATTATCCACTCTCATGCCTACTATTTTTGGTCTTCGGAAATTATGAATGAGCGAAAACGGACGCCATGTCCAAATGACACCCACCTGCTACAGAACGGCTCAATTTATTTATTTATGGATGTTGAATTTCGTTGTGACCCTTCAGGTACTCTCTTCATTAACTCAGTAATCGTGCTCTCTAATTGTCATCAGGAATAATTATTTAATCCCGTTCGTTAATAAATGATAATGATTTGAGCAAATCGAAAACCACTCGTAACACAATTTAGCCTTAGTTGTACCAATTAAATCTGAAATGGACTGAATAAAAGGGCTCTACATGTGATTAATACATTTTTAGAAAACTGATCATTTGGAAAGTCGGTCAAGTATGATTTAGAAAAAAGGTAACAAGTATTATTTATTTTGGGAGCAGAGTGGCTCTGTGGTAGAGGGCTGAGTTGCCATGTCGAAGGTCGTAGGTTCTAATTTAATCTGTTAGCATCCGAAGATTTATCCTGTGGGATTTAGGACCCTCCTGGGGCTCACCCAGCCGCTATAAAGTGAGTATAAAAAATGAATGGGGGGAAATCTGGCGGTTGGACGTGATATGGGTCAAACTACCTCCCTGCACAACAGTTGTCCATGAAACATTACAGTCTCTACCGTGTACTGAACCCAAGACCCTTAATGAGTTGTAGTGGTACAGGCTTATTGATTTAGTTATAAAGTTGATTTAGATACAACATTAAATGTAATTTCTCTATAGTTCCCCAAAACGATCCGCCAGGTCACTCTTAATGCAATCCTGATCAATGGCCATTAGTTTCTTTACCAATTTTCCAACTAAATCAATTCATTTATTTATTAAAATTTTAAATAATTAAGCTGAATTTCTAATCGGGTAATGACGCGATCAACGGAAACCAAGCTTAGAATTATACCCAGGATGGCAATTACTAAAACCATTATTACGAAAAAATGAACTGTGTTGAAGTATTATAAATGCGGATACAATGACGAATGTTTTGAATACCTTGGACACCAAGCGAAACTAACAAGGGTTCGAAGTAGGACTTGGGACAACAAGGATAGTAAATTTATAAAAAAACCTGTACAACTGAATACTCTTGCATTTCGAATTCAGGTCCAAGGCAACAAACTTGTTTTCTACCTGTCTCTTCGTCCTTTTATTTTTCTACTGATAACCAGCTTAAGGTCCAATATCGACTTCACATTTCACGTTTCAGGCAAGACATAAGCCTACATTTAACAATATTTAGAAATTTCCTGGGAGTGGAGTGGGTCAGTGGTAGAGCACCATGCCGGAAATCCTGGTTCAGATCCCGCTGCAGGCCATGACTTTTATTTAGTCTGTTTGGAGCGGGATATGGATCATATAGGATCTAGGAACCTCCTGGGGCCCACCCAGCCTCTATAAAATATTATAAAAATAGGATACCCGAAATAAGGGAGACAAATCTGGTAGTTGAGCGTGACCTAGGACGTCACCTCCTTGCAGAACCGTTGTCCATGAAACAGTACAGTCTCTACCATGTACTGAACCCCGGACCCTTCGTGGGTTGTAGTTGTACAGGTTTTTTATAAATTCCCTATCCTTGTCGGTTCTACTTCGAACCCTGGTTAGTTTTCCTTGCTGACCAAGGTATTCAAAACATTCGTCCTTGTATCCACATTTATAATACTTCAACACGGTTCATTTTTTCGTAAAAATGGTTTTAGTCATTGCCATCCTGCGTAAAATTCTAAGCTTGGTTTCCGTTGATCGCGTCATTACCCCATTAGAAATTCAGTTTAATTATTTAAAATTTTAATTAATTAATTAATTGATTTAATTGGAAAATTGGTAAAGAAACTAATGGTCATTGATCAGGATCTTTTTTTTACACTTATCGTTGTCTATTTTATAAAATCATATATAATCGATTAGCTAAAAGTTAAACTTTTAATTAATTAAGGCAATAACATCGATATATTAATGAATTTCCGGCAATTATATTTATATTTTAAAACGTTGATAAGTCCCACTCTTTGCTTTAGTAATTTGACTCCCACCAATATAGCCTTCATTTAATTTCGGCTGAACAATGAAAACGTATCTCTGATTTATGCTTCATTGACACTTTATTAGCTGATAGGAAAGTGGTAATATTGGGGTTAGGGATATGTGTAATTAAATAGCAGAATTTCAATAGCAATAATCAACTTTTTAACAAGGGAGAATATTAATAAGGATATTTACACATAGAGTGGGACGAGATGAAAAAGTAATTTGCCAAATAAATAATAATTGTTTTATAAGGAATTCTGTAACGTCTCGTTTAAAATATGACAGTTTTCTGTTTTGATAGTGATGCATTTACAACGAGATGTCATAAAAGTGAGGAATGTCCTTCCTAGGTGATAAAAATAAACTTTGCGTTAATTAGAAAAGCGCTAGATGAAAATAGTGGACTTATCCCTGCAATTCGTACGTTAACATTAAAATCTATAACAACTACAATGCGTTCAGTTGATATTTAATGGGAGGCATTCTCCAGGTCGTTGAGGATGAGTGGCAAGAAGAACTGCAACTCAGAAGTATGCAGATCAATGCCTCCAAAAGCAAGGTTATGGATGTTGGAGGAAGGAAGGAGGATCTTAGAATGACTTGCAATGGAGAGAACCTTGAGCAAACCGATACCTACTGCTACCTGGGAACAATTATCTGCAAGGATGGAAGAATAGACCAGGAGATCATGAATAAAGTCCGAAAGGCCAAGGGAATATTCTACCGAATATACACGAAATTCGTTGGAAAACAGGAACTGAGCAGGAAAGCGAAGATTCTGTTCAAATCAGTTTTTTTCCCAGTGCTACTATACGACTACTATTCTTGGACCGCCATGCCAGCAAGAAAATGAGATTCCTACGGAAAATATTAGGAAAAACCAGGCGAGGCCGAATAAGGAATGAAAGAGTGCGAGATGAACTAGGAGTTAGATCCGTCCTAGAGACGATTGAAGAAAGACAGCTGAAGTGGTTCGGGCACGCTAACAGAATGGGAGATGACCGTAAGGCCAGGTGGCTTCTAGAAACAAGACCGGGAGGAAGACGACCTCAAGGAAGACCAAGGCTTATGTATGCAGACTTGATTGAGAGAAATGGCAAAGCGAGAAGAAGTACCGCAGGAGATGAGAAGACTTGCACAGGACAAAGACCATTGGACAAGATGGTCGGAGCTACTCCACGCTTAGCAGCATTCAGGATATTGTGAGAGAAGAAAAAGAAGCTTTATTTATTTAGTCGCTTATTTGATATTCTCACCAATGCTTAAAACATCGTGGGTACCGTCAGTGAATCATACAAGAAAAAAAGCCAAACTTGTCTTGAGTCAACATTTCGGGCTACAAGCAAGTGCATCATCAGGGCAGGTGGGCGTGGAGTCTAGGGCTAGTAAGACTCCTGTGACGTAGTGGCTAGCATAATATCCGACTGTTCTTAAAGCGCGGGTTCGCAGCAATTTTTAAAAGGCAGTAAAAAATCCTTGTTATGCTGTTCTTCGAAGGGGACTTAAAATGGATGTCACGAGCTTGTACGATGTTAAAGATCTTCACATCCTGATTATGCTTGGTGAGGCAAAATATAGGACTCCCACTGTATCATCGTCCGATTGGCCATCGCTCAGACTTGCATTTTGAGCTAAAACCTGGCCAAAAATATATTGGCACTTTTTTCTAGTCAAAAGGGTTTCTTACTAAAAACGTATTATGAGAAGCGAGGAATGGTTGACTGGATGATGTAAGGAAGAAAATAGTTGGGGGTGCAGTCAAATAAAACACTAAATAAGTGGATACTTATTTAATTAAGTGCCGAGGTTGAGCGTCTACTCGTACTACAGCGTCCTATAGCCCTGAAGATGACCCACAAAGTGGGTCGAAACGTCGGCACTTAATTAAATAAGTATCCACTTATTTAGTGTTTTATTTGACTGCACCCCCCACTATTTTCTTCCTTAAAAACGTATTAATTACGTTTAATTTTAAATTAATTACGTTACTTTTTAATTACTAAAAACGTATTTCGGAAGATTATAAAGTGAAGAAATAGAAATCCGTACAATTGATTAACCTTAATTAATTAGTTGAGCCAGCAGGTAGAACAATTTCTTGGTTAAGCCATTCTTTGTTCTTATCAAGAAAACGAGCTTTTGTGATATTAAATGCAAGCCATTTTCGTTTATAAACTACTTTAAACACCTTAATAGTTTTGTTTGTTAGTAACTGTTTGTTATATCCACAGGGATATAACAAACAGTTGTTATATTACTTTTTCTGCTAAATCTCCAAGTTTTCCGTCAATCCGTCGTTGTGAGCTTCCTCTAACTATCTCGTGCAGCTCTTTTATAGACATGACGGAATGACCAATATCTAGAACAATATAAACACATGTTATTTAAAATCGCAATGAAGGGTGTGTTTTAGAGGGTATTTATTTCTGTGATGTGAATACTTGTGACCCTTTTTGATAGCTTAAGTTATAGTATATATATATATATATATATATATATATTATTTGGCTCTACGACCCTTGTATTCGAGGCCTGCTCCAGCATCGACCGCCAGTTTACTCTATCAAGTGCTGCTACCCTCCAATTGCGGATATTCAATATGGCCCGTGCGTCCGAAGCTACGCAGTCCTCCCAACGAAGTCGTGGTCGGCTCTTCTCACACCATACATTCGCTCCCTGAGGACTTTGGCTGGGATTTCAACCTGCTCCATCCTAATCACATGTCCGGCCCACCTCATTCTTGCTAACTTTATAAACTGTACTACATCCAGCTCCTTATAAAGTAGTCTCAGTTCGTTGTTGGGCCGGCGCCTCCACTCTCCATCCACCAAAACTGGACCGTATATTCTCCTAAGAACTCTCCTTTCAAATCTCAGAAGTGAGAGTTCGTGTGCTTGGGTCAGGTACACAAATTCCTCAACTCTATCGATCCTCTGCCCGTCAACTTGGATATAGGTTTCAAGTTATATCAAGGTTAAGTTATAGTAGACATACTAAAGTATCATAACATGTAGGTCTGATGCTGTTGCATATATTCAAAAATACAAATGATTGCGAAAAGACTCGAAAAAGTCAAATATTTTTAGGTATGTAGTTCTAAATAAGACACAAAATACTTTACATACCTTGATTGATGATATCCGTATAAATTTTTTTTTCTAAAATGACTTTTAACATAAAAAAATACAAAGCGGGAATACGTTTTTTTGTGAAATGTCGCGAACAAAGACGTACCTTAACAGAGAGTGCTAGGTTCCGACTGGTGGTGCGGAGGACTTGAGTAATCAATCCAGGTAACGGGTTCGTCAAAAGATGGGCATGTTATCTATCTACTTTAGGCTACAATCCTAGGCCTGGGAGTGAAAGCTGACAAATTTGATTTTTGGCCACTTTAATGAACGTTACATGAGTAAACCGAAAGCTTAATTTGTTTTTATTTTGTCATTTAATACACATATTTATAGTCATATTATTTGACTAATATCTGCAGCAATGCATGAAAGTATATCTACAAGTCGCAACGAAGACGACCAGATCATGATTCCCTGGATTCTCGAGGGAAATTTATGAAATTCTATTTCTCCAGCTGGGATGAGCTGTCACGAGCGATTTACTGCTTTCCTTGAACGCCTACCCACTCCTTTCATTATCAGTATTCTTTCATAAAAAAATTTTCCGGGCAATACTGCTCAGAGTTTTAAATTTTTGAAGTGAAATTTTCTATGTTTAATTTTCAACAGATTTGTGCGTTTTATTGGCTGCTGATTTGACATTTTAAATCATTATTGAGTAACAAATAAAACAAAACAAAAATCTTGTAAATGAGGCCATTATTAGTGACAATATAGCATATTCAACTTTACTCTAATAATGCCTAAGTTATCTTCATAAGTATATCTTCTTAGTTGATTTACTAATTTTACTTCATGACTATCATGAGGTCTTTTTGAATCTGGGCTGGACTAATTATATTTATTTCATGTCTGACCCACATAATGAACCTCCGACTGTGGGTTAGCGCAGGTTAGTAACATTTAGAAATAGCCCGTCCTAATTGCATGGATATCTTATCTCTCTGACTTTTCGCAGGTATCGCATATGTATTTTTATCAATGCTTACCAATACATTTGCACACGTGTTGGTATCTTCGATTAAAAATAATTAATTGAATTTTAATTAAGTTTTTTATTATTATTTATATTAAACTATCTATATAATCTAGATTTTAAACGGCTGGGAGGAATGGAAAAATGGAAATAAACAACTCAAAGTTATTAAGAAATAAAGCTATACACTTTTTATTAATCAAATGAAAGAGGGTGACATGAAATACAAAATTAAAACATAAAATATGCACATCAAACAGTTATGCACATAATTACGGCTTTGAAAATAACGTTTCACTACGATTATATAAATATATCATCTATCTTTATCACATAGTGAAGCTGAAGCACAACATTACATTTAACATACACTATAAGCACACATTAGGCGACTATTGCAAGTACACATAAAACACCCTACTTGGCATTAATTTGTTCCGTAACACTTTTATAACGGGCAGAACAAATTCAAACGAGAAGGAAGCACTGTTATAGTTTTAGAAATCCAACAACAGCCTTCCAATAAAGCTCAATATTACCTAGCTGTAATCATACCTAACAGATTGCTGTAGAAAATATTGTCGCCTGTGCGATTTAATCCTAAACACTCCTTTTACTACATCAAGTAGGCATGTTAACTCAAAATAAATACCTCTATTACACATGGAAATATGCCATTATTTCTAATAGCTACTATCACTTTTAAGAACATAATATATTTTTCAAGAGGACATTATTTTTATAACAATAATAGAAGTTGGTAACTACCCTTTATGCATTCAGAATAAAAAAAAAAATTGAAATTTCATTGTACTTAAAATAATATCAATATGTTACGTTAATGTATAAATGGTTGATGAAATTTTTAATAACGTAAAAAAAAAAAAGATTATATTCTCCATGATTTTGCTTTATGAATGACAAACTTTATTAAATTTTGTTAAAATAATAATATTTATATTTTAATGTCTAAATTTTAAATCAGCACAACACACAAGACAACATTAACTTATCACTGCTAACCTAGTTTTGTAAAAAAAGTTAGTTTTTTTTTTTTTTTAATATTGATGATTATTTTTACATAAAGGAAAATTAATGTGATAACCACTGGCTGATCATGTTTTATTTTTGGACATTAATATCACATTGAAAAAGAAAATTTGTTGTCAAACGAAAATGTAGTTTTTAAAATATATATCAGTTTTAGAGCATAAACGTCAATTCATTGTACTCTATCTGAAGTGAGACAGTTTTATTTTACAAAAGAAATAGAAAAGGTTATTCTTATTTACCACACAAAAGCTTACAACTAGTACCAACATCTATTAAAATTTACACATTAAACAGATATTCAAGCTTTTTATATGGAATATATCCAATACGAAAACAGACAACATTTATTAAAATATTTCAAGTAAAACAACAACAATTAATAAATTATTAAAACATATTGTATATTTTTGTATTTCTCCACAACAAAGCTGCTGGCTGTATTATTTTGGAACAATTGAAAAAAGGCGAAAATAAAAGTTTTAAATATCTTAAAGACCAGAATAAGGATTTTAAACAAAGAAAAGCGCAGTCAGAAGTATTATAGTACACATCCATATATATATATATATATTGCTAAAATGTGATGATAATCACATTTAATGTTCATTTTATTTTTTGTGGATATTATTTCTATCGGATGGATGATTACAACCAGCAGCAATGGCGTATAAAATTATTTATTCTGTCAATATGAGATATGGTCCTCATTTTTATATAAAACTATGATTGTATTATTCTTTCTTTGAACTATTTGTTATATCCTACAACATTGTAATATTTTTATATCATTTCAACTTGTAATATTTCAGTTGAATTAAAAAAAAAAATAATGTATTTTTCAAAATACTATATTGTCAAAAATCAATCGTATTATTATTTAATTTTATTTAGTAAAGATTTAAAATAAAATTAAAAAATAAAACAATAATTGACATTAGAAATATTTCTGTAGCCTACTAATGACCTACACCTAATACCACATGAAAATTAAAATAACAATCTAATATTTAATTAAAGTAAAAAAATAAATAAATGTGTCTATACAATATTAAAAGAAGCATTTTCTGATTATTAGACTATAATTATCTCTGAGCCCGGGCTATAGTATGGTACCCATACATAAAGTCACATAAACTTTGTCAACAAGAAATATTAGTATTCTTAAACATATATGTTATAGATATATACAAAATAACAATATATAAATTCTTTTTGTCTGCATGACATAAAAATATAGCTTGCTTATTTAGAGCTATTAATAGTTCTCTTAAAAAATAAAATCTACATTGCACTTAAATTTGTCATCAGAATTCTTATATTTAATTTCTTTTCAAAACAAATAATAAAATTACCTAATTTTAATAATGACAACCATGTTTAAATAAATAATTTATAACCTGGAGAATAAAAACTATTAATTATTTCTTATACTTAATCATTTATTTAAAAACAAGTTCAAATTAGAATAATTTTTCAACACACTCATAATGTAGTTTCAACAGACTAGTTACATATATACACAATTACTAATGTTACAACACATAAAGTTAAACTCAAATGAAAGGTTTCTAGTGCTACATTTCTAAATTTGACTTGGATTTTGTGCGTTTTTCATTTTATGATTCCGTAATTGGACATCACATACAACACTGATTAATTCTACATTTAGGATAGTTATGAAATTTGGAATTCAATCCAGATTTTTTTAGTTATAATTCTATGCCTTCATAGTAAATAATAGAACGATTGCAGACGTTTCATGAAAAAATATTTTTAATCCATTCCAAAGTAGTCGAATATTTTATAATTGATGATTTGATTATTATAACATTGATATATAAAATAATTGAAGGATATCCTTTATGTTGAGCAGGTTAACCTAATTTGAAATAGGTTTCACTTTTCTATGTAAAACTACTTTTGTAAGTCACAGTGATTTGTACAGTTTATTATAATATCAGTAATGAAAAACAGAATCACAAGGGAATCAATATGTTATGTTGACTAAACTATATAGATAAACAATTCTCGTTCATTCAATAATTATTCTACTCTGTTAGTTGCATTGAATTAAAAAAAGCATTATTTTGAAACTTGATAGACAATTACTTATATTTCCCCTGTCTTTTGTAATTCATTCCAACAAATCACTCAAAGATATAGGGTGGACAACTAATCACTCATTCCATCAAATCACTCAAACAACCAATTCAATACTTTTATACATTTAAGTTACTTGCAGCTATTTCAATTCGAATATACTCGTATTTGCTAAAACCTCACAAGATGCACACATACACATTTTAACTCCCCAAATTTGTTATTTTTTTATAAATTTGGATTGAAAATTAATGTCCAAAAACATTCACATCTATGGAATAATTATTATAAAGTAAAGGTTTTTCTACTTCAGTGTTCTCTGAAATTTAAAATAAATAAATAAAAGAATTTCTAACTGATATGAAGTTTTATTTGCTGTTTACATAAAACAGTCTTAGGTTAGAAAGAAACTAAACAACAAGAGACAGTCTAAAAAGACAAAAGATAAATACATTTTTGTTACTTATACAATTTTCAGGTACTCGTGGAATTATGTAATTAAATCAGGTACTGTTAGAATTATGTAATTAAAAATGGCAATGGCATGAACAAAACCAATTGTTATGTCCTCCATATTTTGGATAGTTTCATGAAAGAGGTTTACACAGTTAGATAATATTTTTGGAATACACGTGTAAATCTGGCCCTAGCTTGTGATCCATCTACATATTACAGCTTTAAAGTCAGCCAAATTACAGTGGAACGTCGATTATCCGAACTAATCGGTGGTTTGGTCCGAAGATGGTGGTTTGGATAATATTCGGATAATCGAAATTCACTAAAACTTAAATACCAACCAAAGGAATAGGAAGGGATTCAGAGAACCAAATGAAATTACCTAATTAGGTTTACAGTTCTTAGTAAACAAATATGTATTGAAGTCTAAATTCATTTTTTTGCTCTTTCTGAGAAATGATTAGGGTCCCCTTATCGACTTCATGGAAAAAATCACTTTATTTTTCATCAAATTTTATTTAAAATAACAATAATTTTAGCAATACAAATAAGTAACTGGATGATCTGATCACATTTATTAAAAATACATTTGAAAAAAAAAAGTTCCGTTAATTGAACGTTCGGATAACTGACGCTTAGTAAAGTCCTTATAAAGTCTTAAACTGTAACGTTTTATATTAAAACTGAAATTTAATGCAAGTATTTTCAATATTTTGTTTACTACTGAATGTGTTTGAAGTTTTATACAATGCCAGGAAATTTGATGAAATGATTAACAAAGTATTATAAAAAAACTGATAAAGGCAGTGAAGTAGTAGAACACGAAACTGAACTGAAACAGTTTCTGAAAATAATTTATTAATACTAACAATTGAGTATGGTTCTGGAAAAATTGAATCTTTGGCAATTATATTAATATATACTGAACAATGAGCCAGTACTGGAAAATTGCGGGTGGAACTGGCCTAACATGATATAGTATTAGTTTTGTATCAGCGTAAATAAGCAATTGTAAAATAATATATTCCTTTTCAAATAACTCTTACACCAAATTTGCTTTCTGTTTAATTAAAAAAATCAAAAAATTAAAAAATATATATGGCCAGTAATTTTTTTTCTTCTTGTAATGTGACCTACCTTTTTTATACACACACAAATATATCAAACAAGGATCTGCTAGAGGAATTACAAATTAGTATTAAATACAAAAGTGTTATTGTTTCAAATTTTGTGAAACTTATCCTTTTAAGTTTTTATATCGCTGGCATCTTTGTAATTATCGTTTTGTTTTTTTTACATCCTACATCTAAAATGGTTTGCCACCCCTTCTGTGGGGTACCACTTTTCCAATCATTTTACTAACCAACCTTTAGCAAAAATGATAATTTTTTAAATAAATATTTTCCCTATCATATAGGATAATAACCATAATACAGAACAATGATAATGGTACTACCCTGTGAAGAAGATATGATGCGGCCTTCTAGAGTAATAGAATTAATTGATAAGCAGCCCATTTCTATTGATAATTCAAAGAGGGAATCTCTTTCGTTTTATTGTTATAGGAACCTGATATTTTATTAAATTTTCTTATTAAATGATTTGAAATGAGTATTGAATAAAGGATATACTTCATTAAGTGAGCAACACGTTTCATGACCAAACCTCATCAGTTAGAAATTTTTTTTGTTTCATAGATACTTAAATGTTTCAGTAAAAAAGTTATGAAAATATTTTCACTCATTAAGGAAGAGACTTCTCTGGAATACCCTTATTACAAATTACAGCCTGCATGTATTCTACTGTTGTTTTTGGCACTTAATCCATTGGCCAAAAGGCCCGTAATGAGCAACAGTGCCAAAAACACTAAACCTATTCATTTTATAAAGTAATTTTTATTCATATAATTAGCTTTTAAAGGTTTCTTACTATATCCTTACCAGCTATAAATACAACATATCTATATTCTATATATTGTCGGAATGGAAGATACATTGAGAATTATTGTCTACATTTTCATACAAGCAGCAGAGTGTCAATTACTCAAGAAGTAACTGATATGAAAGGGAGATATGTCTAGGTAAAATTAGATATGTAGAGTTTTATAGAAAAAAATTAATATTACAATCAGAAGGTGCGACCAGTTGAACAGATTTGAATTTTATGTTTTTACGTTTATTAGGGAACAACGGTAATGATGAATTCATTCATATATTAATCTAAATATTATTTTTGGTAATTACAAAATGGGAAATAGTTGTAATTACCGTTTGTACTTTGTCTTTAAAAACAAAAGCATATACATGAACCTTTTTTTTTTTTAAATATTGGGTATTTGATGTTCTTTAAAAAAAAAAAAATGTAATCCTTTTTTTTAATTAGTTTCTTTTTTACAATGGAGAACGATAGTAGACTATTAAGTATTGTTTATAATCCAAAAGGAAATGAAAAATGGACAGATTCGTAGAAGAGAAATGTAAATAAATCCAGGTGATATGGTCATGAAAGAAATTTATCAACTTTAAATTTACATGGTTAGAAGCTAAAGCAGATGAATTAAGGGTCCATTACAAACTTCTGTCAGTTTTATATTTATTCAGTAATTCAGAACCAAAGGCAATTATTTTCCATAATCATTGTAAAGAGCTTTACGTTATGTAATTCATTTTTCAATCAAGAATTTAAATTACATTCACATGTACAAGGTGTGTAAGATGCGAAAGAAAAAAATGAATATATTTTTAAAAAGTAAAATGGATTGGAATCTCCTTAAAGTGAAAAGAACTTGGGAAAAGGAGTCTTTTTTTTTTTCCTGTACCACTACGACCCGTGAACGAGTCTAGGGGTTCAGTACATGGTTGAGACTTTACTGTTTCATGGACACCGGTTCTGCAAGGAGGTGACTTGTCCTAGGTCACGCTCAACCGCCAGGTTTTTCCCCCTTATTATGAGAACCCTATTTTTATAATATTTTATAGAGGCTGGGTGAGCACCAGGAGGGTCCTAGATCCCATATGATCCGTCTATGGCTGCAAACAGCCTAAATAAAAGTAACTGCCCGCAGCGGGATTTGAACCAGGATTTCCGGCATGGCAACTCAGTGCTCAACCACTGAGCCACTCCGCTCCCCGGAAAAAGGAGTATACAAAATGTTATTGTTTTTCGGTGTTATTTATTGTTTAAGAAGCTGTTTTTTATACTAATGGTACTTTAAAAAAGGAGAATTTAATACAATTTGTTTTTTTGGGGGTCGGACTCATTAAGGAAAACAGAAAATTTTTTATCAAACATTCTTGTACAGTTACTTTTTAATGTATCACAATAAAATATGAATGTTCCATTTTTTTCTTCCTATTGTGGAATCATCTAAAGTAAATATAGTGGATTCAATAATAAAAAAAAAAAAGAACAAACAATGGACATTTTCACACAACCTGATAAGGCAGACATTGAACTAGAATTAGCTTTATTTAGAGGGATTCTGACTTAATGAAATTCATGATATTATACCAATATTTGATTGGAAATAGATAATTTGGAAGAAACCAAATAATTTGGCTAGCTGCTATGACAATGTAATTGTGGATGAAAAGATAAAAATTGAAACTAAATGTTTTTCTTAATTGTCCCAAAGCTAATGCAAGTTTTTTTTTTTTTTCATCTTTACCCTGTTCCGTTTAATATTTTTATGAAATTTAAATTAGTCAAAATGGTTAGCTTTTTGGCTAACTGTTGAAAACATGAATTAAATCTAAAATTTTGTAAATTTAGGTTGAATTTAGTTCCAGTTAGGAGTAAAGTATTATAATTTATAACAAGTTATTAATTTTAGGCCTCTTTTATTATTATTTTAGAAACTTGTAACTTACACTCTGCTAATTAAATAAGAAACATCAAATTTGTAAAGGTTCTAGTTTTGTATCTAATTTTAAACATTCAATTAATAGTTTAATTTCAGAATTAAAAAAAAAGAACCTTTTCAAAATGCTTTAAATCTTACAATTAATAAACAAATTTTTATTGTCATTTGCAGTATCTTTTAGGAATGGGATCCTAAAAGCCCTATCTTAACATTTATTTAATTTACAACTACGTCTAAGTTTAATTATTGTACAATATTGTTAACCGAAATATTTCGAGTTAAAGACAGACACATTTATAGGTATATAATATTGTCTTAAATATGTATTGTCATCTATTTATAGTATACCATTTTTGGATTATATTGTCATATGTATTGTTTTTTTATTGTCCTATTTGGAAGAATCTTGACATTATTGACTTAAAAACTCCTGTATCGCTTCATTTTAATGAATAAAATCTTACTGTTCATTCTAGTTTAAAAGGGCTAAGTTAACTAGTATTAATATCATGATAGTTTGAATATTAAAGATCTATAAAAAATTTCCTTTTTTAATGATAACCAGATTGAAATAATTGTTAAATTTAATAGTTATAATTTTATGGTGGTCTTATAATTATAATTAAAGCATGTTGTTGAAAAATACAATACAATTTTTTTTAACTATGAAAAAAGAATATTTTTTTCAACTCAATCGAAAAGATTTATCTTTTCTACAATCTAACTAAATTTTAATTTAGTTATGTACAAAGATTAATTTAGAACATGAAAATATCTTTCTTTGGTCTGACTTTTATTTCCCAATTGAAAACTACACATGGTGCAAAATGTATACATTGTACCATTTGTAGTTTTATGGCTTACTATAGCAAAATATTATTGAATTGTGGGCAATGAGGATGTTCTTGCTGAGTACATTAG
Organism: Troilus luridus; assembly: GCA_964056705.1. Lineage (NCBI taxonomy): Eukaryota > Metazoa > Arthropoda > Insecta > Hemiptera > Pentatomidae > Troilus > Troilus luridus. Next base: position 120,516,015 of record OZ057414.1, read on the forward strand.
GTAATTATTATTTTGAGGTTAATTATTCATTAGTTTTTCTTTTCCTTATGTACTTTTTCAATTTATATTTGTCTAGATCTGTCTAGATCTTCTAATAAATATATAATTATTATTATATTAAAAATAATTAACTAAAGAATAAAGGTAACTTTAAAAGCATGTCCTTTTTTGGTTAATATAAGTTGCTACATTATATATTTTTCTAGTCTCTGTTTATTGTCTCTAATCTTGTTTGTTGTTTTCATCTTCTCATTTTGTTTCTTATTTTGAATGGCATGATAAACACAAGCAAGCTTTTGTATTGTTTTTCTGGTTACCATCATTCTTTGAAATTATTTATTATTTCATTCTAATGTATTCTAAAAAAACTTCAAAAGCAATTAACAAAGCCCTTTTGAATTAAATTTCACTAATAAATTTTATTAAGTACAATATAATACTGTTAGAATATAATGCTGTTCTGTATAAATAGAGATTGCAAGATGTCCTTAATAAAAATGTAAGGATTTATCTTATTGAAAAATGTTTCTGGTTTATTCATTTTAATATTGTAAATTTTTTTTGAAGCTTAAAGTAATTGTTTTCAACTCACAATTAAAGTCAATTTTGTAATTTATTAATCTCTATATGAATACTGTTAAATGTAATTTTAAATTATTAACATAAGGATTTGTTTGTAAAAATTTTGGTTAAATAATATTTTATCGAAATCGATACAGTTTTATAAAACCTATTAAATATCTAAATATTTATTAAGAAAATAGTGTTCATTTATCTCAATATAGTTTAGTAGTGACATACAATGACTATGAATTATTTTTTTTATTTAGAAAACATTTCAAGTTTAGCATCCGCCTACCGATTTCCACAGTTGTAAAAATACCCTCTATTTAGAATATGTTGCAGTAAGAAGAATAATCACACCAATGATCTTGAACATAGTTGCCGACAAGCACTATTGATTCTTTAAAATTAATTTCAGATATCCATCGGTCTCATCTCAAAAAATCACTCGACAGAGTGCGAATAATTTAGGGACTTGAGAAGCATTAGCTGTGAAAGGAGCTTTGAGAACCAAAATATAGGATTGAAAAGGGGATTACCCTTAAGTTCTTGCTGTACCTCTCAGTCGGAGTAGCGCGCTATCTGCTCTTTGATCCATGGGACATAATGAGGAACGTAGGCATACACACCAGGGAGGCGTGGGTGAGCGCACTTGATTCCCCAGGATACTATACCCCCCACAAACCATTTATCAACATTTTTATCTGTGCGGCAAAGTAGAGGTCCTCCAGAATCTCCCTGTGAACAGAAATAATACAAATATATATTTTTTAAAAAGCTGTTAGTCCATTTTTAAAATTATACTAAATTGAATAATGTTGACCCTTTTTTTAAACTACTCGTTACTTTAATGAAATTATTATAAAATTTACAATACCATAAATGAGTTCATTGCTGTAAGTACTAAAATATTATTAGTAGATGTTAAAACTTACAAATATTTTAATTTTCAAGAGAAAAGATTTGTCTTGGCCGAGATTCAAAGCCGGAGATCGTCTATATCTCTAGCACGGTTCTCTGACCATATGAGCTACCAAGGCTCTTAACCAAGCCAGACAAATCCATTCTCTTCACTGATCCTGTATACTCGTGTTCTCGCAATTTTTGAGATGTATACACAGGGAAGAATGTTCATTAAACATTACTTTAATTATGATCTTGTTAACTTACGTCAATTTTATTTTTCTAATTTATTTTTTATTTATTGTTCTTTTTTTGGTGATTATTTTTTAATATTTTTATTTTATTTTTTAAATATTTTTTTAAATATTTTTTTTAAATATATTTTTTTAAATATTTTAATATCCTAAAACTTTTTCTCTTCAAAATAAAAATACTTAATTTTTGTCAAAAGACCAATAAATAAAAAATAAATTACAAAGTTGTTGGATGATGCATAATGCTTATATTTTACCTATTGATAAAGACTAATGGTCGAAAAGTTTAAACCAAAAATTATGTAGACTGGATATTGGTTTTTTCTTGCTTGATTATGGCTATTTTTGTTTTGAAATCCGGTTTAGAGCTGGCTGGTCAACAATTACGCTATGTGAAAAAAAAAGAAACTACAACCTAAGAAGGGTCTTGGGGTCGAGTATTTTGTAAGGATTGTACTGTTTTTAACCTGACGGTTGTGCTGGGAGGTGATTGAATGCTCAGATTTCACCAATCCTGGAGGATTTCCATAAGGGTCTTGAGATCCCATAAGTCCAGGACTTATATTACAATAAGTAATCTGTCTACCAACAGCCGGTTGCAAACTCTGGCCCTTTCATTGAATATTGTTTCTGTATAAATACAAATCAATTGAGCATGACCTAGGACAAGCCACCTCCTTGCAGAACTGTTGTCCATGAAACAGTCAGTCTCTACCATGTACTGAACCCCAGACCCGTTCACGGGTTGTAGTGGTATGGGTTTTTATTTTTTTTGTATAAATACAAATCATTTTCCACGGTTGTTATTGGCCTTATTCAACGAAAACAAGAGGGTTCCCACCAGTCATTTATAGCTTACATGAAAAATCAAGAAATTAATGTGTTGCCTACTAATCATATATATATATATATATATATATATATATATATATATATATATATATATATATATATATATATATATATGTATATGTATACATGAACAACTCATCAAGATTTGTTCTGTAACTCAATATAAAGGGAGTATCAAAATATGAGAAAAGTGTCATACAGAGTGTGAATCTACCTTCTCAAGATAACCATACAAGCAGACTATTCAGTCTCATTCTGTCATCAGAGGTGCAAATCTATGTCAAAGCTGGAATATTCTCAAACCCATATTTTATTTTATTAGATATATTTTAGACTGGATTAGAGGAATGGATTAGCATAGAATAGAACAGAAACCAAACTTTATTCTGGGACCAAGTCCCTTTAGAATAACAAACTTTTTTTTTTTTAATTATTTTATTGAATTGTACAACTGTAATATATACATCTAGTACAAGGGCTATATGAATAAATAAATACATGACAGGACATGTATTTGTATTTAGAGGCACTACCTATTGGCAGCACTCTAATAATATTTCTATATTAGAGAAGAAATTTGTTGACTGTAAGTACTAATGGAAGATGAAAATATTTGGAGGTGCAGTCAAAAATGTACACAATAAATAAGCGGAAACTTATTATATTTTATGTGTGCCAACGTTTTGACCTACTTTGTAGGTCATCTTCAAGGCCAATTGGAGTGGCTACTAGGTGCAAAAAGTAACTGAATTAAATCCTAGAGTTACTTTTTGCACCGAGTAGCCACTCCTATTGGCCCTGAAGATGACCTACAAAGTTGAAACGTTGGCACACATAAAATATAATAAGTTTCCGCTTATTTATTGTGTACATTTTTGACTCCACCCTCAACTATTTTCATCTTCCAACATTTCTATAATAGAAGGTCCCGAGGCCATCTTCTCTTCAGACGCCTAGGAGGATTGTCCGGGATGGAATTGGATGCAAGGATGGAAACTAGTAGGTTTGGATGGGCCTGGATTTTATTATGGAATGATAGGTATCTGGAATGGGCTAAATCGGTAACATATGGAACGTTAAGGTCATTATGGATGGTTTTATTTGTGACAAAATAAGGACCGTTTAGGATTTTGCGAAGGATTTTGTATCGCAAGGATTGAATTCGAGAGGAATTCGATGGTTTGGTGGAACCCCATAGTTCAATTCTGTAAGTCCATATAGGTCTTATAACAGTCATATAAATAAGTCTTTTGTGATTGATCTGAAGCTTTGAGCGTTTGTCTAGTAAGTGTTGAAGTTGTCGGAAGCGTCTAGCTGTTTCCTGTCTTTTCAATCTTGTGTGAGGGTTCCAAGTAAGACGTTTGTCTAAGTTGAGTCCTAGGTAGCGAATCTGTTCAACAGGAATAAGTGGAGTACTGTTAAAGGATACAGTAGGACAGGAATTCAAGGGCAAAGGTAATTTGATGGGACTTGTTGGAATTGATTTTAATTCTCCAATTCCGACACCATTCTTCGAGGCTTGATAAATGTTATTGAAGGGATTGGGATGCAATATAGGGGTCGTTAGAATAACAAAAATAAACAAAAAAATAAACCTAATATATATCTGGCCAGAAGGCTACATAATAATACAAATCATGAAGTAATTAAAAGTGACAAAAACGTAAGAAAAATAAAAATAAAAATGATATAACTAAAAAGTACAAAACTTGAGAGGATTTTGTTCAATTGTAGAGAATAAATATATTAATAACAACAGTTACTAAATAAAATAAATGATTGGAATAGCGTGCGATAAAGTCTTTACATAGTCCATATCTTCTTTGGGAAAAATAACCAAAAAACGGCTAAGCAACGAAATTGATTATTCAATACTGGTTTATTTAAGAAGATGGTTGACCGTCTTAGAGAGCATCTTTTTGGGATGTCAAGAGATGTTGGAAACGCAAAGATTTAAATGAAGGCAGTGAAGAAGCATGGTGGATGAAAGGTGGGATTGAGTTCCACAAGGAAATATTGTCAATGAATAGGAGGGAAGTGATGTGACACGTGGGATCGCCTCAGAGTATCAAGGCCAAATCTTAGAGAGCAGTTCATAATATGATGATAATGATGTCATTGATTAGAGTGATGTGAAGTATAAAGTTTACCTGACAAGCATCTTTGCCTCCTTCCTTGTATCCAGCACAAATCATTCCTTGTGTCACATTTAGATCTCGAGGTTCTAGCCATTTATTGCATAAAGACCTATTTAGTACTGGAACTTGGACTTCATTCACTGTAGCTTCGTATTCTGACACTGGAAAGAAATTTTTAATAAATATACCTTTAATGAATAACTCCTTTGTTCAATTATTTGAGTTTATGAAAGAATAAGTATTTATTAATATTATATCTAAATTAGAAAGTAATGCTTAAGGAATACACTTCAAGTACTAGCTTAGTACACTGAATATTGTCTTAACAGAAAATTATTAGGCTTTATCAGGATGAGAATTTTTTATAATATTTTTTGGATCCGTTAAAGAAAAAAAAAAAAGTGCACGATCCTTGGCCAGCTGCAAATTATTGAATTTGTAAGTTTGAGAATAAAGCTCCTCTACAAATTTTTAAAAAAACTATTTAAAAAAAATGTTGATACTAAATTCTAATACTTACTATCAGAATCTTCACGCTTTCCCCACCCAACAACCGTGCACAGTGTATCAGGCTTCAGTACGTATCCCTCTTCAGGCAAACAGACAGGGACAAGATGTTCATGGAACGTAACCTTCTGTTGAAGCTAAATGAAAAAAAAAATTAACTTATTAATATATTCACTAATGTAATATTTAGGTTATTATTTATAAACTCCTATATACCTGGAATAAAGCAACATCATTGTCATGAGCGATTCCTATGTTATACATCGGATGTGGGACCACACGTTTCACTTTTGCCTTCTGTCCAAAATAAGAGTGAGCATGTCTTCGGGTTATTCCTAATTGTATTGTCCATCCGCTGGTGTCACCGTGGCTAAAACTTGAAAGCAATTAATAAAATAGTTTAAAATTTTTGTATTGTTTATATATTTAAAAAAAAATAAAAGATCAATATGAATAATGTATTCCGTGATACTTTACTATAACATTTATCATAATTCTTAATTATATAATGCATTTTTCTTAATTGATTATTTTAATTATATAAATGGTTTTTCATTAGAGTTTGAAATAATTCAAATCTTTATTAATAAGTAGATAATGAAAAAAATATTTTAATTTCTGTTTGAACTGAAATCATCTTACATTTATTTTATATTTATTATTAAGGATCCAGAGTTCTGCTCCTGATTCTTAAAAAGAAATAGCCTAAATTAAATTACGAGGGCTACTGAAAAAGAAATATCTCTTTTATTCACAGTACCTTCTTCTAAGCTGGATAAAGGTTTGAGCATCATTTGGAGGCATATGTGTTACTCAATACTTATATTAAAACCAGTTCATTTTAATTAAGATTACACATGATCCTAATGATACAAAAGGAAAAGTCTTAGCTTGTGTATATTAATAATTTCAGTAAATTATAAAACATAAGTATGTAAATTGATTTAAATCTGGGTTTAAATTGATGTATAATCAAGAATAAAGATAAGGAAAAAGGCTTATATTTGTTTTATTTATTATTTTATTTATTTATTTCTGATTTTTACATTAGTAAAATGCAGAGGGAGTTTGGTTAGACCTTTTATATATTAGTTACAAAAATAATAGTGCATACAAAAAAAAAAGTAACCGTGCAGAAAAAAATATTAGATAATAATTTTAATGAACATATCAATGAGTCAATACAAAACCAAAATATGGAATATTATATTAACTAAACTAGTATTTAAGGAAAGAAAAGCTTATATAATTCAAAATCATCATTCTATGGATAAATAATCAAATGTATTTCACTGGGTCAGAGCTATTTAGAGATACTTAGAGATTTAAGATAGGAAGTAACAGAGATTAACAATATCATAGTTGTGTTAAGGATTCAATACTGGGATAATATGAACTTATATATTTATTTCTTGGATCTCCATAAAATGGACAGTCAAAAAGTATATGGTTTAAATCGTCGAGCGAATTATTTAAGCATAGAAGGGGCGACCTGTGGTCTAGTGGTTAGCATAACAAACTACTAAGCCCAAGATCACGGGTTCGTAGCCCGGCAGGCGGCCCTAGGATTTTTTAAAGAGAATAAAAATCCTTAGTTATGCCGTCCTTCGGAAGAGATGTTAAACGGGGGTACCGAGCCTGTACGATGTCAGGTACTCTTTAAAAACCCCTATTCTAATTAAACCTGGATAGGCAAAATTTAGAGCTCCCACTGTAGCATTGCCCATTAGCCATAGCAGCATAAAGTGAGGTTAAATGAACAAACAAACATTTAAGCATAGAGGGCAATTGTTTTCAGTATTAATTCTGTGGATTTTTTTATTGATGTAAACAACAGTTAGTTTGCTGGAGGAAACTCTAATTTGCCTTAGAAGTCTTATTCCCTCTACGGGTAGGTCTGATGTCAGGTACGGCTGAACTGAATTTATACGGAATTCATTTTTTTATAAAACATTGTACTGAGAACAAAGTGCTCTATTTACATCTTGTTCGTATAACATTTCGGAAAATGCTTATAAATATTAGGTATATTAATATATATAAGCCTCTGCATAATGTAAATCATGATATAATCAGTGTGATCCTTTCCCCTCTGACAGGTCTCAATCAGTTTCCTTACCTAATCCTTACCCCTTTCCTCTTTCCTCACTCTGTCCTCAGGTGTGACACAGGATCCAACCATCTCTCCTCTTCTTTTCAACTGCAACATCAATGATCTTCCTAAATCTGTTCATCACTGCTGCTACCAGATATACACCCTTCATTTATATTATTTAGTAACTGGTGTTATTAATATATTTATTCTCTACAATTGGTTAAAATCCTGTCGATTTGTACTTTGTAGTTAATTAATTTCTATTTTTTTTTTTTGAAACTTTTTAAATACTTCATGATTTGTATTATTATGTAGCCTTCTGGCCAAAAATATATTATGTTTATCTTTCTGTTCATGTTTATAATTCTAAGCTCATCCTGAAACGATTATACCCCATCCTGGATGCAAACCACATTATACCAGATCTCCAGTTTGGATCCAAACATCCCACTCCGCTATCCAGGAATGTCATCATGTAGTGGACGTTGTTTACCTTGCATTGGAATGTAGATTATATTGTTTGGCGGTATTTCTTCACTTGTAACAGGTTTTTTACCAAGTCTGGCACCCAGGATTGCTTTACAAACTCCGCCAATTCCTACCTCTTAAATATTTTCTCCTTATTCAATCCTATCTCACTAATAGGTCATTCAAAGTAAATCTCAATAACATATTTTCATCACTCTTTTCTCAATCTGCTGGTGTTCCTCAAGGGAGTATCCTCGACCCAATCCTCTACACAGTTTATATAGCTGACATCCCGACTCATCCTAATACTATCCTTGCCACATACGCGGATGACACATGTCTATTATCAGTCAATACTGATCGCGTTATAGAATCCCATACTCTTCAATCCCATATCACTGACCTTGAAAAATGGTGACAAAACTGGAGGAGTAAAATAAATTCCCACAAATCCCGTCAAATCTCTTTTACCTTCTGTCGTAAACCAATGAATTTCTGTCCTCCTGTATCTTTTAATCACATCCCACTGATTCCTGTAGAACAGGTCCAGTACTTAGGACTACACCTTGACAAAAGATTAACTTGGAATCCTCATAATAGGCTGAAGCAATAAAAAACAGTTCACCGTTTGAGGTTACTACAACATTTACTAGACGAATGGTCTAAGCTCTCAATTAATTAGGAAAGACTCATTTACATTACAATCATTAGACCAATCTGGACTTATGGAGTGGAGCTTTGGGGCTCCACTAAGCCATCGAATTTCTGTTGTATTCAATCCTTCCAACACAAAATCCTCAATACTCCTTACTTTGTTGCAAACAAAGTAATCCATAATGACCTTAATGTCCCATTGGTTGCTGATTTGGCCCGAATCCGATATCGATTTTTTCATGACAAACTACATTCCCACTCAAACCCACTAGTTCCATATCAATGTGTACATTCATTCTATTTACTTGTTTTATTTACAGTTGTAAATTTCATTTAAATAATTATTTAAAAACAATTTGTTATCATTACCACAGTGTAATATTTTATTATTTATTCTCCAAAAAAAGAATTATTTTAACATTTAACAGTTGTATAATTATTAATATTATACACTATTAATTTTGACTATAAATTCTTTTAATATAATAAATTTTAAATCAAGTAAATTAACTGGAAAAGTTATTATATGAAAATAAATCTCTCTTGTATATATAAAAAAAAAGTCTGCTGTAGAATAAATTTCAAAATAAATATACAATATAACAATTGGAGTTAGGATGACTGGGGGCCCCTCCAGAGTTCAATTAATACAAATTTTCTGGAAATAATATTATAAAGATTATTTTTTTCCACAGTATGCCTGCATGTTACTCACTTTCCAACACAATGAGAAGCAGTGAGAACCCATTGGTCTGATATAAGAACCCCAGCACAGTAGAAAACCTGTTCTGGCCCACCGAGAAGAGCTGCTAAGAATGGCCAATTTCCAGGTGTTGAACGCACTCCACCTATGATCCTCTTCGAAGGTTGTGTCGCCACTCTTCTTTGGCCGCATACTGTAATTAAAATAAAATTTTATAATTTCTTTTAGTTCATTTAACATATTTAAATATATTTTTATTAAACAATTTTTTTTAAGATTAATGAGTAATGGTGGGAATATAATAGAAACTGGTTTCACGTATGCTCTAGGTTAAATAAGTTAGAAACCCAAAAATACAAATAATATTTTATCTTACTTACAAACGTTATGACAAGTGAGATCAAGGGTGGCATATGAAGTGGCTGGGCAGCTTCTTAGCTCTTTCAGGTTTAAACTTGTTTTTTTCTTTTTGTAGATACCTCTCACTGATGTTGGCAATAGTGCGTAACCATTTGTTGCTTTTGTTGTTATATGGCTTGAATTGACTTCTCTAAAATCCATAAATTTTAATAATAATATTATACAGAGTAATAATAGTATAACAACAGCTTTTTAAAAATTAGTAATAATTATTTTTTAGCTTAAATAGGTAATTACCCGTAACCTAAAAAGTTGCATATCGATTTCGCTGAAGTATTTTCATTCCAGTTTTGTACACAAGCAGGTCTCCAAGACTGTAATTCAGGCTGAAAGATTTCCAGTTTGCCTTGTCCTTCATCTCCCATTTTTTCACTGAGGCGTACTAAAAAATAGATAATAACAATGCCGTTGAAAATAATGAAACCTATTAGTTATATTTACTTGAATATTATAGTTATTCAGAAATTCTGAAATATATGTTTACTAAATTTAGACGAATATTTTGGGAGCTCAAGGGCTGGCATGTCAAGTAGAGATCGTATGCCAGTTCAATTCAGGTCTATTTTGGTTTATCTCATTTTTAAAAGGAAAAAAAATCTATAAAATAGCATTACTATTACATTTAAATATCTCTTTTTTGAAGAGATAAGATTTGTCCAAGACCAGGATTCGAACCCCCTCTCATTATTATTTTTTTATAATAATTATAAACAAATAAAATAAAATAAATCATAACAATTATAGTGTTCTAGTTTTTTTAAATATATTTTCTTATTACTATATAAATCTATTCTCGAATTTGAAGTTCATTCACCTACTTAGTTCATGATCATAGTTACTCTTTTTTTTTAAATATTTACTCAAAAACAATTAAGAGGGAGTGGGGTGGCTCAGTGGTAGAGCACTGAGTTATCATGCCGGAAATCCTTGTTCAAATCCTGCTGTAGGCAAGACTTATTTAGTCTGTTTGCAGCCGGTGATGGATCATATGGTATCCAGGACCGTCCTTGGGCTTAACCCAAAAAGGGGGAAAATATCTGGTGGTTGAGCGTAAACTAGGACAAATCACCTCCCTGCAACATTGTTGTCCATGAAATGGTCTCTCTCTACCTTCTACTGAATTCCAGACCGGTTCATGGGTTGAAGTGGTACAGTTTTTTTTATTTTATTATTAAAATAAAACCAGAAATACTTACAGCAATTTCTCTCATCCTGTCCCCATGGGCAGTTAACCTCCCCGTCACACATATGTGATTGAGTAATGCAAGTTTTTGTGCCACAGTGGATCATCTCTGAAAATGTTAAATGAGTTTTAATTAAAAACTAGAACTAATTTAGTTAGTTATCTATTTATTTTATACCTGATGTTATATGTTTAAAATTTCATCATTATATGTAGTGATATGGTATTTGTGATGAGAAGTTACCAATCAAAGTTCCTGTTAAAGTTTGGAAATTTAAATAAAAAATCGATATTGAAATATATTGTTCATTTTTACTGTAAAAAAAAATTAAGAAAACGGAACACATGCCAGCCAATAATGAGGATATAGAACTGAACCTAGAAGGGGTTCAAAAAAGAGTTATGGATTTCAAATATCTTGGCTCCATAATTGAGATAGATAGTGCATGTGATATGGAAATAAAAAGAAGAATTTCAGATGGTAAAAAGGCCATATCAATGCTCAACTCTGAAACATTATCCCCAAAACAAATAAATATATATGCATTAGTATATTACTAAGTATTATGACATATGGATCAGAAACTTGGAGGTTCAAAAGCAACCTCAGGAAAAAGCTCCTAACTACAGAAATGGATTACTGGACACGAGCAGCAGGAATATTGTCCAGAATGGACAAACTAAGAAATGCAACCATCAGAGAAAATATGGAGGCTGAAAGAACCATTCTGGAAGATATTTAGAAAAAACGTCTGAAATGGTATGGACATTTGAAAAGAATACCGGAAGGAAGACTGCCCTAAGTAGTTTACCAATGGAAAATTGGGAGAATAAGAGGACGAAGAAGACCAAGGAAGACCTGGGATAACGAAGTGGAGGAATCCATGATGGGTCCATGGTCTACGAGAAGAATGGACCATAGATAGGGCATTATGGAAGGAAACCATCCAATTATTAGGTTAAGGAAACCCACTATTAGTGAAACTCCTGTTAAAAAGAAGACAAAAATTACAGAAATGAGAGGTAATATATTTCGATACATAATGTTTTGGAGAGGAAAATTCAACTGGAATATTTTGCATTATAGTATAACAGATATCCTGAGTCAAAACGAAGGCATCCATCTTCTGAGATGCTATCTATAGCTACTTCTTCTTACTTACTAGTTATAGCCAGGATTTGGAATAACAAAACCATTGATAAGCTAAAAGTGGGATCTTGAGAAGAAATGTAATGGAATAATTTCTGCTTCTGAAAAAAGAATAGCTTAAGAGAATCTTAAGGTGAATCCATTGATAACTATTCAATGATGAGCTAGATTCAAAATCTTATGATTGAAATACTTACAGACGGTGTTAACTAACCAAGATAATGAACTGTAAATATTTACAGAGCCATGCTCTATTAGGACTTGTACAAATGAGAATTGAAAATCAAAATAAAATTTTAAAATTGTTACCTGGAGGGCAACTTTCACAGTTTAGCTCATCAGTTTGATCTTCACAGTCAACGTGTCCATCGCACCTCCAGTCTGGCGGAATGCACCTCTTAGCATCACACTGGAAACCTGTTGTACATTCTATAAACAAATAAAATTACAATATATTAAAACAGGAATTCTTTGACGTCTTAAATATAGTAACAATTTTGATGTTCTAAATAACTTATTTACTCGGGGTTTTGGCTCTCTGCTCAGCTTCTAGCACTTCCTTATGTCCAATACAAATGTCAGTATCTTCCGAGTCGGGAAACAACTCGCAATCCAAGTAGGGGGGAAGAGTGAGACCAAACACCTCTAGAAAGAATCCGCATCTCCTTTTGGTTTCTAAAAGTTGATGGAAAGTATGAAATTATATGTTTTTACTTCTTAAGATTATAATTTCAATTTCAAATAAAATTTGAATTGACAGTCCTGGTGAATAAGTGGTTAAGTCAAATTTTATCCAGAAAGAGTTAACTGTATAGAGGGATGCGGAATTGTGTCATTCTTGTAGTTTTTGGCTTTAAATTAAGTTGAAAATAAGCAACAACTCCTTTTCAAGGCATTGCCTGACTCAGCAACTAATTCACTACAAAACTAACTCGATTTTGCTTCCTTAAGAAATAGAAACTCATTTTGGAGAAAATTCGACTTAACCACTCATTCACTGGGACTGTAGATATGGTCTATATTTATCTAATTTTCTAAGGGGAACATTATTAAAACTACATGAATTGTTTTATGTGAGAGATCAACTTATATGTGGCCAAAATTTTTACTTGAGATTTTTTAATTATGGTTATTATCTTTCTTATTTAATAATAATTATAATGAATTCTTTATTTATTCTGGGACAAGTCCCTTAAGAATAACAATACAGGGTATTATTATGTCTTAGAGTATAATGGGATTACATTTGATTAATTACTACCATTAAATTAACAAATGAGAAAAACAAATTTGGGAATTACTCCAGTGATAACATTTAAAAAAAACAAAAAACAGAGTACAAGAAATAAAAATAACAGAAATAAGATTAGATATAGAAATATATATTTTATTTATGAGGAAGAAAATGGTCCAGGTGGAGGTCAATAAATATCTTGTTTTTTGCCCCCTCTTGCTGAATTCATCTTGAATGATAATAGTTGACCTTGATTATATATATATATATATATATATATGTGGAAGAAAATAATCCAGGTGGAGGGACCATTTTTATCCACATATATATTCAAGGTCAACTGTTAACGTTCAAGATATATTTTATTTGTATTTTTTTTTTGTATTAATCCTTACCATAGCATAAATTCTTACAAGGGCGGACCATTGAACCCTTAGCACCACACTTTGGAACGAAAATAGAGCATAAGAATAAGGAAGCTAGTTCGTAACAGCGCACATCAACCAGAGCATCATACACCTCCAACTCCTGTAACATACGAGAAAAATGTTAACAAATACACAACTAAGCAATAATCAGAATCATACTGGTATTAAAATAAAAACCTGTGAAGCATCTCTCTGGTTGAAATGACCAACGTAGTTTGGGAAAATGGTATAGTTATAAGGAACTCCATGGTGGATACAAAATGGAACAATAACTGGAAGACACAAACCTACAACAGAAATATAATTATTATAATACTGCAAAGTTGAGGTCCTTATTAAATATCCAAACTTCTATAGTCTTGTTACGGTGCCAACTGACATGATATTGTCTAAATTAAATGATAATGTTCAATTAATATATTTCGGGGTTTTGAAGTTTCTGGATTAAAATAAAAACATTTTTGTGATCTCTAAAAATTTGAGATGCATTTTCTTTCATGAGGTAGTAGCACTATTGTAGCAATTTTATTTAAGGTCCTGTTTATGAACAGAACAATAAATTGTCTATATATAAAGGGCTTTGTTTTGAAATTAATTAAATACACGCTAATTGGTTCAATTATTTTAGAAGTAAAAAAAAAGTATTAATAATTAATTTTTTTAAACCTGTTTATTAACTTGACTAAAAGTATATCAAACACGATTAAGTCAATATGATGATGATCGTTTTATTAAGATAATTGTAATTAAAAATACGACATTATAAAGTAGACACTTCGGTTGTATGGTACCACCACTTAACCGAACTTAACACAGGTAGTCCTTTAATTTATTAATTAGATGAAAGTGAGTCAATCTTGAATGTTCAACTCTGAGCCGGGATGGTATAGAAATATATAAGCCAGTTTCATATAATGAGCCGGTATAGACACAAAAACTGCAGGCTTCTTGTTTTTAAAAGGTATTTTTTTAGTTGAATATGTTAGACGTTTAGTGTTAAAAAAAAAACCTGTGCCACAACAACCCGTGAACGGGTCTGGGGTTCAGTACATGGTAGAGACTGTACTGTTTCATGGACAACGGTTCTGCAGGGAGGTGATTTGTCCAAGATCACACTCAACTGTCAGATCCCCCCCCCCTTATTTTGGGTACCTTATTTTTATAATATTTTATAGAGGCTGGGTGAGCCTCAAAAGGGTCCTAGATCCCATATGATCCATCTCCGGCTGCAAACAGACTAAATAAAAGTCCTGCCTGCATCAGGATTTGAACAAGGATTTACAGCACAGCAGCTCAGTGCTCTACCACTGAGCCACTCTGCTCCCTTTAGTATTTAAACTATATTCAAACTGTCACTATCCTGGAATCGCCACTCATATAGATTACCATGAAAATATAAATGTACGTTTTTAGTGTATTTTTCGTTTTTCATCCTCCTGTTATTTTTGGTAAACTATTTAAAATAACGATAATAGAAATAACATTTGAATTGAAAATATTTATAATTTTGGGGATATCTGATATAATTACTTGAAAATGATTCTCTCCACAATGTCACAGACACCACATAAATTCGTACAGATACGAGATTCTATGTTCTCTATGAATTTGTCAATGCTAATTACACAAATCAAAAAGTTTGTGTAAAATTGCTAATATATTTTTTTCAAGATTTATATGATTCAAACATATCTATTCTAACCAATATGGAACAATGAACAACTACAAAATGACACGTACGTTTTTAATATCAATTTTTTAAATTGAAATACGTATTTATTATTGTTATGTTGGCACTACAACCCGCAAGCATTGCTGGCCGTTGTTATCCAGCAGTTCCCTCCCGCCCTCTTGGCATCACCAGCTACGCAGTCCATCAATCTCAGTCTTGTCCTACCAATCTCTCGACGTCCTGACAACCGTTTAGTCATTAGTACCCTTAAAGTGGGATTCATTTCCATTCTGGCGACATGACCTGCCCACCGAAGACGATTTAATTTTATCACTGTAGTGGTATCTATATCGTTTAGTAGGTCATATATGTCTTTGTTTATTCTCCGTGATCATTCACCTCTAATATTAACATGACTGAATATTCGTCGGAGTAATTTCAATACGTATTTATGCAAGGTAAAAGTGTTACTGATCGAATTGAAATAACAGTGGGTTTCATGAAGTTGTTAGCGAGGGAATTATCGACGAAGGAGAGAGTATTGAGCCGCCTGGGTTTAGGAAAGGCTAACAAGTTCCAACTCAAACATTAACTTAGAGCCTGCGGCGTTCCTATCTTGGGGACGGTTCGTTTCAGGTTTCCGGGATGTCTCTGTCCGAATCCATCATTACTAGTTGCTTTCAGACCGTCATAGATATAATAAATAAGCTAATATAGAGAACTATAATATCATTGTAATCAATTCTATAGGAAAAGACAATAGAATATTCGTAGAATGGCGAGACAACTGGATAATTTAGGAGATTACGCAAACCGGAATCGGGGATTATTCCATAAAAAATAGACAGCTAAAGTGATTTGGCTACGTCTGTCGGATGGACGAAGAGAGAGAGAGAGAGCCAAGAAAGGTTATGGAAGCTAGACCAACTGGGAGGAGGCCCCAGAGTTTACTATCGGGAATACATTCAGCGCATCGGAGGGTAAAGAGGCAAGACCCTCCAGGAAATAAGGCGGCCGAGTAGGGACTGAGAGGCAGGGCTGCATTGGGTGGAGGCTCCTCGACGCTAGCAATGGCATAAGAAGTCAAAGAAGAAGAGGAATTGCGGAGCTTGCGCCCAGTAAATATCATCGTAAAGATTAAGATGGGCTTGTTAAGTTGTTAGGCTGTATAACGAACGAATTAACATTCAACATTTGCCTTGATTCAAAATACTTATTATTTTCACCGCTATCAAGCGAGAGGGCCTATGTTATACAAACTTTTTGATTTGTGTAAGTGACATTGACAAATTCATACAGAAAATAGAATCTCGTATCTGTACTGTTGCAATTCAATTCTGAATTACCTTATACCACACTTAGTGGTAGAGCACGGAGTTGCCATGCCGGAAATCCTGATTCAAATCCCGCTGCGGGCAAGACTTTTATTTATTCTGTTTGCAGCCGGAGAAGGATCATATGGGATCTAGGACCCTCCTGGGGCTCACCCAGCCTCAATAAAATGTTATAAAAATAGGGTACCTAAAATAAAGGGGGAGGGAATCTGATAGTTGAGTGTGATCTAGGACAAATCACCTCCTTGCAGAACAGTTGTCTATGAAACAGTACAGTTTCTACTATGTACTGAACTCCAGAACTGTTCACGGGTTGTAGTGGTAGGAGTTTTTTTTCAGTAAATAAACTAATAATTTATAATCTGTTATCATAGTTATTGAGTTAAAAAAAAGGTGATAATACAGAAAACTTATTACATTTTTTCAGGAAAAAGGAACAGGATATAAAAAAAAAAAATTGACTCCCATAAAATTAATAAGCACTCGTTTCCTGAAAACGATACAAAATATTAATAAAGTGTTTATTACAGAAAGTCAACCGTCGAATATTACTTTCATTGTCCTTACAGAGGTTTTTTTTTTTCCTCATCCGTTCAAATCGGAGCTCAGTTTCTTTTCTGCCTCATCGAAAAACCACCGACAAGGAACACCTCTACAAAGACATGAATAGCACAAGGATTAAAAGGAGTCCTCGAGAAGCAATAAGGGGGCAGAAAAAGGCTCTCAAAGAGCAAGTGGCAGAAGAAAAAGGATTGGAAAAGAGGGAGGGCATAATCCTTTAGGGCGGCTCTTCTCGCCAAATTGAATTCGAAATTTTGTTTCAGATCTAGAGTTCAGGCTGCTCCGTCTTCAGCCTTCGTTTATCTTAGCTCACTCATTTCTCAATTTATTAATTTTTTTAACGTTCCACGAAACGATTGCTTCGTCAATAAGTGGCCACTCTAGGTTCAACGCCTACGGAAACGATTGATGCCTTGACGTGGAAGAAGTAGTAAAACATGACAAGGTAATTTTATAGAAGAAGTTACTAAATGTTTTGACAACTAAAAAGTGGAAAATATAAAAAGACTTGGTACTTGTGGATTAACGCTACCGCAGTTATATTTCATAACAGTTATCTTGCATAACGTTTTTAAATCTATTTATTGGAGTTAGAATTTTAAATAATCATCAACAATTAAAAATCAAAAGAATTTATTTATTTTTTTATTTATTTATTTTTTAAAAATTATTTTATTGAATTGTACAACTGTAATATATACATCTAGTACAAGGGCTGTATAAATAAATAAATACATGAAAGGACGTGTAGAGGCACTACCCATTGGCAGCACTCTAATTATATTTCTATTATAGGAGGTCTCGAGGCCATCTTCTCTTCAGACGCCTAGGAGGATTGTCCGGGATGGAATTGGAACCAAGGATGGAAACTAGTGGGTTTGGATGGGCCTGGAGTTTATTATGGAATGATAGGTATCTGGAATGGGCTAAATCGGTGGAATATATGGAACGTTAAGGTCATTATGGATGGTTTTATTTGAGACAAAATAAGGAGCGTTTAGGATTTTGCGAAGGATTTTGGATTGCAAGGATTGAATACGAGAGGAATTTGATGGTTTGGTGGAGCCCCATAGTTCAATTCCGTAAGTCCATATAGGTCTTATCACAGTAACATAAATAAGTCTTTTGTAATTGATATGAAGCTTTGAGCGTTTGTCTAGTATGTGTTGAAGTAGTCGGAAGCGTCTAGCTGTTTCTTGTCTTTTCAGTCTTGTGTGAGGGTAGAATTTATTTAAAAATGGAATATATCATGAACGATTAAAATAATGGATAATATATAATAAAATAATGGAGTATATAATGAACAATTAAAAATCTAAATAATTTATTTAAAAAGGATGTAGTCAATCGGATTTCGGTGGAAAATGGGCCGATATAAATCTGCTAATAAATAAAAATAAATCTGCTTCTCTCAAACCAGTTATCTTTTCTAAGTCCCACTTGCTCATCATAATGTCTTAAATTACATTTCCATAATTTACGTTGACCAAAATATAGTTTCATTTCATGCGAATTGGCACCTTTTCGTTTTTTTTTTGGTAAAAAATTTCGCTCCTGAAAAAATGCAATTGCATCTTCTTCTGTTTTTGGCGAATCCCAAATACGCATTTTCGTAGCACTAATAATAAGCAAACAACAACAAATCAGTGAACAACAACAAGAACAAATCAGCTGTTAGAAATATAACTGCTTGCGCATGCGAACAAGATTGCTCTTTACGCAGCTACTGGTGCGGTGGCGTTAATACACAAGTACCAAAGACTTCAAGTGGAAAATATAAATCAAAAGCGGGTAACTACGAATTTCAAAATGCCCTGTTCACGATTTTTGCTAGTTTAGTCAAGAATTTGTATGCTCCCTAAACTTCAGATTCAGAACTGGACTAAAGAAATGATAAATTAGACGATAAACCAGGCGAAGAATGTGAAATTTTTATTTTTTTTATTTCAAGCTTAGCGAACATGAAGGCTCGATGCCGATACCATCAATCTCTGCTTACAAACTTCCTTCTACCCAAACCAAAATCTGCCAGACCACTCTTAAAGCGATTCTCCTACCTACGCCCTGTTCTAAATCAGATGCTTAACATTCAACACAGCGCTTATTAACATGCCAGGAATCCGTCATTTGCATAGCCCAACAACTTTACAAGCGATCTTAATCTTCATGACTCTATAACTTCAAAAATATTAACCAATTGCATGCTTCGGAATTCTGCGTTGTGTAAACTCCTAAATTTAGCAGAGGTCTCGTCCTTTATCGGACCGAAGATTCTACGGTCCAATAGATGAACTAAATGGATTACTTTTATTATAAGATATACTCTTTAAGATAATATATATATATATATATATATATATATATATATATATATATATATATATATATATATATATATTATGGTTCTTGAGTTTCAGTCAGTTATTTAACTTCTTAGGCGACGTTTCAAGACTAGGTTATATTCATGCCCTGACTGTGAAAAAATGAGCTTTTAGTACAAACATTAAATATCACACTAAAATAAATATAAAATGACTCGTGTAAATTGTAATAGGATAGGGTGTACTCACCAGTTCCAAAGAATGTAAAAGAAATGATAACTATAGAGAAATATAAAAATCGCGCTGTAAACAAAAAATCGGATGTTCAAGGTCTAAGCTCGTGTTATGCTAATTTAATTAATTCTTGGAGATATAATAATAAATAGTCTGGTATGATTCAACAATTAAATAAAACTCCTGTTCCTAAAAATCGATTACTTATTCGTTGATCATAGCTAATGCAATATAAACATTCTATCATATATTGCGAAGTAAGTGATTGATGATAAATTGATCAATTCTTTGGAACTTGTAAGTACACCCTATCCTATTAAAACTTACACGAGTCATTTTATATTTATTTTAGTGTGCTATTTAATGTTTGTACTAAAAGCTCATTTTTTCACTGTCAGGGCATGAATATGAGACTAACCTAGTCTCGAAATGTCGCTTAAGAAGTTGAATAACTGACTGAAACTCAAGAATAATAAACAATATATTTCCACAACAGTCAAGATAAGTAGAAACCAATATATATATATTTAATATAACATATAATATACTCTTTATTATAACTATATTATTATATAGTACTCTATATTTTTGAATATTAACTGTGTATAGGAAGATATGATAGTAACTAGTTACGATGTTTTTTAACTTAACGCAATTACCCATCTACGGTATACTCTCAGATGTTGACAGCGCTAATTATCTTTTGAAGAACTTGTTCGTTGTTTAGTACAACTTTACAAGCCCATCTTAATCTTCTATCACTTCAGTGATAACAACAATATCATATTTTTATTAGTTATTTTTATTGTCTTAAACGAATTTCGAATCTGTCTTTCCAATTTGTCGAAATATTAGCCAAAAGTAATATTGACCCAATTCAGAGAGAGAGGAATTTTTAGCAAATCTCATCTCAGCTCAGTTGGCTGGCTGAGCATTGTCAATAGTTGAGACGGTTCGTTTAGTTTGTTTTCATTGTTTGCTTTGGATTGCTTTTGTAAGAGACAATTATGAGAGCGAACGAGCTGTGAGAAATATGATTAAGGAAGATTGGAAAGAGGATTCAGAGGGGCTGAAGTGGAAGGGGGGGGGGGAGGGATGTGGCACTTATATTGAACTGGGATCGATTCCCGAGGATTTTCAGTTTATTGGTCCGCATAATAAGACCCAAATATCTGTTCAACTGGGCTTAGCTCCTTGGATAGTCATAAATCAAGATTGTCATCTTCATTATTTTTTAGCTACACTCTCACAAATACCTAATTAAAAATTATACATTTCCGTTGAAATTTTAGCACCGTAGATATACCGTTTTTTTATTTAGAAACATCAAATTTCACGTATGTTGTGTGAATCTTGTGAAATATACAAGTTTAAAGCTACTCAATTTTTAATAACGCTAGTTTTTCTACAAGGCTGTATATAACATCTTTTAAGTATTAAAACTTTTAACCCTGGAATACTAACGTTCTTAGAGTAGTCGTTTAATACTAATGTACGTATTGGTGACGTACGCAAGGTATTTTTTCATTTAAGGTAAAATAAAAAGGTAAATTTTTTAAAAACTAAGTTTTTTATTTCACGAAGCACATTACAAACACAATCATCACAAAAAAGTGAAACCGAAGGTCAATAAACAATAAAACTAGAAAAAAATAACTCTCCTTTTTTCAAATTTTAAATCTACAAATTCTTCTGATAACTCTCTTGTATTTTTTCTTAGGGTCCCAAATACAGTTAATTATACAGAATACTCATAAACCAATTGTCCATAGCCAAGTTCCTATTAAGTATTTGATAGTATCGACTAGCTTTTCCACATAGTAGCCAGGATTCTCTCTCTTTTCTATGGAATAGCATTCACCATATATTTGGTGCCATTGCCACATAGCTTCATGATTTTTAATCCGTATTTATTCTGCTTGTTACTCATGTACACGCGAAACGGACAGCGGCCCCCTAAATTCTACCAATTGTTCATCTATTGTACACTAGGAGCTCGGTTTGTAATTATTTTTGCAATTACTTATGGAATCTTTCCAATTAACTTAATTGGTGCAAATTTTGATTCATTGCTCCGTTTCATTCTTGTATCCAAATCATCAAAGCGGAGGCAATTTACAATGAAATTAAAAACCAACAATATAGTGTTACTAACATACGTAGGGGCGACGTGTAAAAAATATTCTACACCAACTAATGTACGTATTAAAGACGTAGTGCCTTACCTTATTCATTGTGGATAGCACTAAATATGACCCAATAACAATATTTTCTGCACGGCAACCTATGGCTAACTAAACACTAGAGGCTTACATTGGAGGGAGAACTTGAAACTACGAAAAACAAAATTGCGGCAACCGATTTTCCTTTGAAGCACACGTAGCAGTGACGTACATTAGTATTCTAGGGTTAAAAATAATGTATTTATTGAAATTTACAACTGTAGATTGAATACATCAAGTAAATATAATGAAAGATAAATAATGCCCCGAGATAAAATCAAGTAGTGAAACTACCCAGTGGTAGTACTCAAATAAAAATTTCGACTTAAAAGATCACGACGCCATCTTCTTTTCAGACGCCTCGGAGGAATATAAGGAATTGAAGAGGTTGCTAGGTTTGAAACTAGTGAGTTGAGTAAAAATGAAGTTCGCCATGAAAAAATTGATATCGGATTCGGGCCAAATCAGCAACAAATGGGACATTAAGGTCATTATGGATAAGAAGCATTGAGGATTTTACGAAGGGTTTTGGATTGTAAGGATTGAATACGAGAGGAATTCGATGGTTTAATGGAGCCCAAACCTCCATTCCGTAAGTCCAGATGTGTCTAATGATTGTCATGTATATGAGTCTTTTGTAATTAATTTATAGCTTAGAGCGTTTGTCTAGTAAATGTTGAAGTAGCCTGTAACGGCGTGCTGTTTCTTGTCGTTACAGCCTAGTATGAGGATTTCAAGTTAATCTTTTGCCAAGGTGTAATCCTAAGTACCGGACCTGTTTTACAGGAACCAGTGGGATGTTATTAAACGATACGGGAGGGCAGGAAGTCATTGGTTTACGATACAACATATTTTAAGTATTAAGTATTATGACTCCTCAAAGTAGTATCCTTGGCCCAATCCTTTATACAGTTTATAGAGCTGACATCCCAACTCATCCTAATACTATCCTTACCACGTATGCTGATGATACATGTGTATTATCTGTCAACAACAATCCAATTATTGCATCCCAAAGCCTCCAATCCCATATCACTGATCTTGAAGAATGGTGTCAAAACTGGAGAATTAAAATAAACTCTCAAAAATCGCATCAAATCACTTTTTCCTTACGTCGTAAACCAATGACTTCCTGCCCTTCAGTATCCTTTAATAATATCCCACTGGTGCCTGTAGAACAGATCCGATACTTAGGGTTGCATCTTGACAAACGATTAACCTGGAATCCTCATACGAGACTGAAAAGACAAGAAACCGCTCGACGTTTCAGGCTACTTCAACACTTACTAGACAAACGCTCTAAGCTCCCAATTAATTACAAAAGACTCATCTACATGACCATCATACGACCTATTTGGACCTACGGAGTAGAGCTTTGGGGCTCCACTAAGCCATCGGAATCCTCTCGTATCCAATCCCTACAATCCAAAATCCTTCGTAAAATCCTTAATGCTCCTTATTCTGTTAAGAATAAAATCATCCATAACGACCTTAATGTCCCATTTGTTGCTGATTTGGCCCGAACCCGCTATCTATCCTTTCATAACAAACTTCATTTCCACTCAAACCCTCTGGTTTTAAACCTAGCTTCCTCTTCAATTCCCGATAATCCTCCGAGGCGTCTGAAAAGAAGATGGCCCCGTGACTTCTTAGTTGAACTTATGATTTGAGTACTGCCAGTGGGTAGTTTCTCTACTTGTCATTTTCACATGTCATTATGTATTGCTTAGCACATTTACTAGATGTATTTTTATTATACAGTTGTAAATATCAATAAATAAATTAAAAAAAAAAAAAAAAAGTATTATGACATAAATTCAAAACGTCCTATATTTCAGTAGTTAAAAAACTAAAATGACCAAACATAATTTTTTACTTACCTGGTGCAGGGTTGACATCATGATGAACATAAGCTAGTTTCGTGGTTGTTACCGTACGGTTCACGTATCTCACGGTAGTGTTAGGATAAGCTGAAAATAAATAATAAATATTTATTTAATCATTCTCTATTAGTTAAAAACACACATATAATTATAACATTTTAAGGCTGCATTAAAATATATATAAGTTGGATAATAACTGATTTTATTAATCTGAAATGATTACATATTAACGTTTTAAAAGATGTACAAGACATATTAATACTCTACTTACATAAGACAACTAAACAATACAAACCTGAAATGATTAATTAAATTACAGGTTGTAATCCAACTAATAACGTTACACCTATTGTTAGCTATTAGCACCAGGTGATCTATTATAAATATGAAGGTTCCCTAACCTCAACCAATGCTAACTAAATATCCAGTACTTGGATTTTACATCCCCCCCTTGAAATCATTTTTCCAGAAGGGAAAAGTGACAATTTGCTGCTGTGAAAGTAATTTGATTTTTTTTTCTTTTTTCCACATTCAACTTCATACATTGAACTTGAAATCCTGCTGAGAATCCTAAATGGTCCAATTCTTACTTTATCCATTTTCTTTCTATTTAATTTGTTTCCATTCTCTATGTACACTTTATCACCAACTTTGAGTTCGTGAACTCTTCTTGTTTTGTCTACTCTTCTTTTATTTATTTCAAAATTTTTCATAGAATTTAGAAATGCTTCTTTTCTATCCCTCTCAAGATCATTTTCGTTTAGTGTATGTAACGGAGAAATTAACGATTTTTTTCCAAAAAGTAAGTATGTCGGTTCGAATTTAGTTGAAGAATGAATAGTTCTATTATATTCTAACACACAATCTTGAGCTATTCTTGGCCATGCACGCTTATCACCGCTATTAATTTTACACCTTATTCTATTTACCAGCGTTTGGTTAAGCCTCTCGTTTAGTCCATTAGACTGTGGACAATCTATTGAGGTGAATATTAAATGGATCTTCATCTTCTCTAGATAATTTTTAAGGATTTTAGAATTGAGGGCTGTATATTGGTCAGCTAGAATAATTTTGATTTTATTATTCTGAGCAATGGGATCAATAAGCTTGATGAAATCTCCAGCACATTGACCTATCGTCGTAGAAATCCAGGCATACCTGCTAAAATGATCAACCAGTATATGCATAAATTTCTTACACGATCGATTTCCCCCAAAACCACCAACGGAATCGATAGACAAGATTTCATAGGGTTCCTGTGCGGGACCTAGCTTTGACATTAAGCCAATGGGTCTACTAGTACGTACTTTATTTTCTAAGCAAATGGTACAATTTTTACAAAATTGGGTTATTGATGAGTCTAAATTCTTAAAATAGTATATTGGTCTTATTTTCTCTTTCATTTGCATGGCACCAATGTGGCCGTAATAATCATGTACGCGGCGTATAATTTCTAAGCCAAAATCAGTAGAAATAAAGATTCTAGTTCTGCCTCTTAATTTCTTAAATATTATGCTACCATTTTTTTCTATATTTTGAGCAGAGTTTAATTCTTGGAGGTTTTTATTTTGATCATTAATTATCTCTTTAAATTCTATTAAATTTACTACCCTGATAGCATCTTCATTTTCGAAATATTCTAAAACCGGTTGTCTAGACAGAAGATCAGCTAGAACATTTTCTTTTCCTCTTTTGTAGATAATTTTAAAATTAAACTGAGATAAATAATGTACCAAATCACCTAAAATCTCATCTGTTCTGGATTTGGTTCTCAAATTTTCCAATGGTTTATGATCACTACATACGGTGAATTCCCGACCAATTAAATAATATTGCCAATACTTTATAGCATCTTTAATAGCTTTACATTCAAGATAAATAATCTCCATTTTCTTCTCTTTTTCAGAAAGTTTTCTTGAAAAATACGCAACTGGATGTAATTTTCCGTCAGTTTGAGGTTGTTTTAAAGTTGCTCCAATACCCGTGTAACTAGCGTCTGTATCTATATAGACATCTTTATCTATATCATAAATTGCTAAAATCGGAGAAGAACACAAATAGGATTTTATTAAGTTAAAACTTTTCTCGCATTCATCAGTCCACTTGAATTCGATATTCTTTCTCAATAATTTATGCTAAGGTTCAAATTTCTCGGCACTATTTTCAATATATTTCAAATAAAAATTAATAGAACCTAAAATACTTCGTACTTCCGATTTGTTTGTCGGTCTCTTCAGGTTTTTTATAGCTATCAAATTCTCTTGAGCGGGGGATATTCTGTTTTCTCGAATTATGTGACCAAGATATTTTACCGAAGTTGACGCGAAATTACACTTTTCTAATTTCAGTTTGAAACCTTCCTCTTCAATCACCTGTAAAAGTCTCTCAATATGGTTAACATGGTCTTCCCATGACTTAGAAAATATCAATATGTCATCTATATAGTTAACACAAAATTCGTCTAATTTTCTTTTCCTTATAAAATTTGATAATATCCGTTGAAAGATAGCTGGTGCATTTTTAAGTCCAAAAGGGAGAACTTTGAACATAAATTTACCAAATTTAGTTATAAACGATGTCTTCTCTTTATCTTCTTTTTTTAAAGGAATACTCCAAAAAGCAGAGTTTATATCAGCAACACTAAAGAATTTGCAGTTAGGTACCTTATCTATGACATCGTTTATCGTCGGAAACGGATAATTTTCTGGTATTATCAAATTGTTTAATTTTCGAAAATCAATACAGAGCCGAGTTCTGCGACCATCTTCTTTCTTAAAAGCGAGCGTTACAGGTGATGCAAATGGTGAATCTGACTCTTCGATAAGATCGGCTTCTAGTAATTTTTCTATTTGAGTCTTTATCTCCTGTTCATCTGGTATAGAACATTTATATGCTCGTGAAGTAACCCATTCTTGTTTCATTAACTTTATTTCAGCTTCTCTCGATTTCACTCTACCAACTTCAAATTTATCCTTAGCAAATACCTGTTTATACCTCTCTATTAATTTTGAAATTTGTATTTTTCTGTATTCCTCTTTTATATGATCTAAATTGGTTCTAAATTCATTCAATTTTTTTGTTTCATTAATATTTAGTTCAAAATTATTAAATCTATTATTTTCATTATTTTTCGAAAGTATATCATCTTTGACCAAAATTTTATTCAGTTCTACCTCGTTTCTATTTTCTACTTCTAAAATTCTATCTTTATTCAGTCTTTGTAATATATTTAAATTTTCATCTTGGATAAGGTTAAATTTATGAATGGCATCTAGGCCTAGGAGTAAATCATATGAAAACTGGTTATTTTTGATGATATATGCGTTAAGGTTATTTGTAATGTTACCAATCGTTAGTTTTATATTTGCCCGGCCAGAACTGAAATTAAACCCATTGATAGTTTTGAACACAGACTTTTCTTTCATAAGACTTGATTTTAATAAATCAATCACTCGTTGACTTACTAAAGTAACGTTTGAACCACTGTCATAAACAGCTCTGATGTTCAACTTTTTATCAATGAGAACATGAATTTTTATTAATGGGTTCAATTTCTCCGGGCCTTCTAGTTTAAATTTTTATCCCTTGTATTTTCCCCGCCTGAGTTCTCAGAAATTTCAGCATGTGTTTCATTTATATTGACTGATTTTTTTGATGCACCAACATTTTTATTCCTACATTCTTTTTCTGAATGATACCGATTCACCCAACCTAAACTTTCACAAATGGAGCAGGGTTTCTTTAATATAGTATAGCTATTTTTGTGTAAATTATCGGTTTTCTCTCGGGGTTTTTCCAAGGGTACGCTAACTCGATGATTTGGCATGCTAATGTTTTTTTTCCTCGAAAATGAATCGTCTAACTTCCTTAGTTCTGAAAACAGTTTTTCCATATTTGTTATTTCTTCTCTATCCAACTTATCTTGCACTGCTAGTGGTAGTCCCATCACGATCATATTGATTCTTGATACGAGAGTACTTTTGCTTTCTGCTTCCAAACATAACCTTTCTTTCGCCAATCCATAATCCACCAATGAACCTCCTAAATATTTAAAACTGTACGCTTTCCTAATTTGAGACCATCCTTTATCTACGAATACTGAAAAAAAAGATTGTTTCCAGGCCGACCAATTTTCAAGACCTATTTTTTTTAAGTTTGCCTCATACCAATCTTTTGCCGGTCCCTCTACAAAAAAACGAAGAATTTCAATTATGTTTGTAATAGTGGATACATTATGTCTCCGGCATTCATACTCATAACCATCCATCCATTCTGTAGCATTTTGTTTTTTATTGAATTTTTCTATGATAAATTTCTTTTCAACATCCTGAAACTTGCATTCATTAGAATTCAATTTATTTTCTAATTCTTTTATTTTCTGAGTTAAAAAAAAATCATGACCGGATTTGCCAGTATTCGATTCCTCTAATGGAATACTATTAAAACAGATGTTGTCATCTTCATCAAAATATACCTTTCTTATTTCTTCATCAATTTTGATTCCTACATTCCTATAACCGTTAATTGGCCTAATTGCGGATACAGCATTTTTAATAGTTGATTTAGTTAATAATACCTCATGATGGCGTAGGTTTCTATAACCTTCTGGTATTAAAAACCATACTATTTTATCTTCAGATACCTGCACCAATTCGTGCTCCTCTTCATCTACTTTGATTATGTGGACAAATAATTTTGCTCCTTTTGTCTTGTCCTCCATTTATATCAACTTGTAATTTAATTTATAAGTTGGATAATAACTGATTTTATTAATCTGAAATGATTACATATTAACGTTTTAAAAGATGTACAAGACATATTAATACTCTACTTACATAAGACAACTAAACAATACAAACCTGAAATGATTAATTAAATTACAGGTTGTAATCCAACTAATAACGTTACACCTATTGTTAGCTATTAGCACCAGGTGATCTATTATAAATATGAAGGTTCCCTAACCTCAACCAATGCTAACTAAATATCCAGTACTTGGATTTTACATATATATATATTTTATAATATGTAATTAAAAATAACAATAACAACAATTCGGATAGGGTTTTCTCATTATGAATAGTAAACAGGGTTAGATAATTTGATGAACTAGCTTACAGACAATTACATTACAAAAACTAACGGCATATTAGGATTCATTAAATAAATAGGTATATGTTCCGTAGGTTGTCGCTTCCGGTTAAGTAACAAGAAGTTTTTACTGTTTATTCATTTTGTTTATTAACAAGATCCCGCCTTTCCGATCTCTACATTCCATCCCACAGAACTAAGGCATTCGACCGTTCCACCACTGTGTGGAACTCAATCCCTCCTTTCATCCGCCATTCATCTTCACTGGCCTCATTTAAATCCCTGCTTTTCCATCATCTCTTGGCATCCCAAAAAGATGATCTCCAGGCAGGCCAATCTTCCGCTTGAATTAATGTGTATCGAATACTCGATCTCGTTACCTACGTGTTTGTTTATTTTTCCAACAACAAAGAAGATACAGACTTTGTAAATACTTTATCGCATGCTATGCCATTCATTTGCTTTATGTAGCAATTCCGTTATTAACTATTATATTAATGTTGTTTATTATTATTTTGTTAATATCTAACCTTTATATATATATATATATTTTTTTTTTTTTTCGACAATTAGTTAAAATCCTGTAAAGTCTCTTACTTCTTAATCATTTATTTATTTATTTTTTCTATTTCTATTATGTTTTGTCACTCATGATTACTTCATGATTTGTATCATTATGTAGCCTCCTGGCCAGATGAATATTATGTTTATTTTACTTGTTCTTTATAGTTATTCTAAAGGGACTTGGTCCCAGAATAAAGTTTGTTTTCTATTCTATTCTATTCCATTCTATTCGCTTCATTTTTAATATTCTCCAAAAATACAAGAAATCGTGAGATTTAGTCCGGTAAAGAGAAGTAGATTTCGGTGATCATTTCACCAAGAAATACAAGTTTCAAAGAACATTTTGAAGTCTAGATGATAAATATTTGTTGAAAAGTTCATTTCTAGATTGAATGATTACTTGAGTATGCACGTTTTCGATAATTACATTCTGCTTTCCATACTAACTCTCATTCTAACTTGTACTTCTGGAAAACATTAAAAGGAAAAGAAATGAAAAGTTAAAACTTCTTGTGAATCAAATCGAAGCGACAACTTAAATGATGTATAATATCGATATCGATCAATTAGTTCCCTGAAGTTATTCTATCGTTCTCAACACCTCCTTACACAATACCCGTAAGCTTCTCGTATCATCAATCATATTCCCCCACTTTGACTACTGTAGTGTGGTGTACGGTGGCCTTTCGAAAATGCTTGAGGGCCGTTTAAAGGAAATAATGAAATGCTCTTTATTTGCCCTTGGTACTCCGAGGCGATCCCGGGTGTCACATCACTATGATGAGTTAAAGTGGCCATTCCCTCCCATTCGTAGGCAATATTTCCAGAGTGGTTTTCTATACCAATCCATTAACTCGCAATACCCTTCATATATCTACAGTCTCCTCCAATTCAAATCCTCAGTCCATTACCACAAAACAAGATCCCGCCTTTCTGATCTCTACACTCGTTCCCACAGAACCAAAGCATCCGAGCGTTCCTTTCTCGCCACAGTATGGAACTCATTCCCTCTATTCATCCGGCATGCTTCTGACTTCATTTAAAACCTTGTTTTCCCAACATCTCTTGACATCCCAAAAAGATGCTCTCTAAGCAGAGCAATCATCTGCTTAAAAAAATCAGTATTGAATAATCGATTTTGTTGCCCTAAGCTGTTTTGTTTACGTTTCCCATAGAAGATATAGACTATGTAAACAATATATGCAAAGACTTCCCCTTGTATAATTTGCGATGTATACAAGAGAAAGAATGTTCATTGAACATTACTTTAATTAGGATATTGACGACTTACGTCATTATATATTATTATAATTTATACATCGCAAATTGGGCCATCACGGGGATATGGGATCAGTAAAAAGAATGGATATGTCTGACCGAGATCCGAACCAGTATAGGCTCAGTTGGTAGAGCACAGAAACGGAAATGTGGGAGACCCGGGTTCGAATCTCGGCCCTGGGTATATCTTTTCTCTTCAAAATAAAAATATTTAAAAAAATCTATTCCGAGAAAAAAGTTATTTATACCTCAATCAGTCAGTTATATTTATTTGTTTCATTTTGTAATCACATATTTAAAAAAAACACAACTTTTTTAATAGCACAATAGGTTTTTATAGATTTATTAATAAAGCTGCGTAGACCAACTGAAACTAAATAGATTTTTAAGACCTCAAAAATTATTATTATGTCTTTTGTAATTCGTTTTATACGTGATTTCTGACTTTTAAAAATGCAGAGTAAATTCAGAGAGTTTTATTTATTTTTTTCTTGCGTCCTGAAATCTATTGGGGAAATGTATGGATAAGAAAACACCAGGAAATAATTTTTATAATATGAAAGCTTTGTGCACTGGTCAAGATTTGTTTCTTATCAAATATTTTCCAACCCGGTGAGATTGTTTGTTTGTTCCCTGGGGTTTTGGGGGCGTAGAACATCTAGGTCATCAACGCCCGTTGGTTATTAAGCTTTAGGTCTTCCTATGGTAACCCACCCCCGGGCCCGAGAAAGAACGAACCTAGAGGCGGGCCCAGGCCCGAAGGGACCGGCCGAAGTCCAGAAGGCGCCCAGATCCCACAAGTCAAGTGGTGGTTATATTGTTATTTAAGACACGAAGATTGGTCAGAGGATGTGGATAAAAACCATGTTAACCGCCTAACTACACTAAGGACATTATTACAATCCACTAATGTTTACAATCGACTATTCATGGAAAAGTCCAAATCCTCTCAGATCCTCGGAGCTAACATGCTCTGTGGGACAAGTGGCGCCTCCATAGCCCCCAGCACCAGCCCCCTGGAGCCCAGGACACTCCTCCCCCAGCACTTCGCAGGCTCGCACCAGTGAGCTTCGTTTTAGTCTATGTATAGGTTACATATCTACTTGGCTGTAATAGATAATAAGTGATGATAACAACACTTAGTTATTTACTGAAAATTAACTTGGAGCAAGGTGTGTAAAACATATACACACCCACGCATTCATATACATATAAACATACACACAGATATACATATATATGTACCCGGTGAGATTGTTAATTAATTTTTAAATTCTGTCTTTTTTAGATGAGAGTTTCTGTAATAGTGTTTCTTAAATCGTTTCAAATATAGATTTTTTTCTTTTTAAGTCTACGACCCGGTAATATTATTCGATTCAATGAAAAAGCGGCAAGTATAGATTCGGAATTAAATTCTTAGAAAAATGGAAAAGATGGATGGATCCACATGGGATTTTAGATGACTACACAAATCGTATTCGCGTGACCTAAAACAGTTTGATAGAATAGATGTAATCTTGACGAGTCATACACTCTCATGAAATTTCGTAGAAACATGAATGAATGACTAATGGTACTAAAAATAATCAATGTACGATGGTATCGGTAGCAAAGGAATATATATGATGAATTTGGGAAGCTTGCTTTTAATATCCGATTCACTGTCGTGTAAAATTCGCCTCTTTCTTTTTAATTATATTTTAATTTATTAACAATATCGTTTGAATATGAAAACATAATTTTTATTATGTAATTAAAGTAATTAGAATTTTCAGAAAAGAATTGCCTCTCAGACTTGCGCCTTTGCTTAAAGCAAATAGGATGCCCTGATCCTATTTTTTTTTATTATGGGGGAAAATGTCGATAAATTGGTATATCAATAGACTTATATCTTTCAAAAATTGTTTTTCAATATTTTTTTGTTTTAAGGGTTTCCTCAGATTAAGGTTTCTCCAACCAAAAATTTCCTTTAATTCGTTTTTCCACTGTTTTCTGTCTTGTATATCTTCCTCTCCAGACCATGGCCGTGCATACTTTCCTCAATGTCTTCTATTAATCTTTTTTGTGGTCTTCCTCGCCGTTTCCTCCCTGCGGCACTCCAATTGAAAAATAGTTTGGCCAATCTTTCTATCTTCATTCTTC
The DNA here is from genome assembly GCA_964056705.1 of Troilus luridus. Lineage (NCBI taxonomy): Eukaryota > Metazoa > Arthropoda > Insecta > Hemiptera > Pentatomidae > Troilus > Troilus luridus. The sequence continues at coordinate 120,548,870 of OZ057414.1, forward strand.
TGAGATGGCCATACCATTCCAATCTTTTTTTATCTATATTAAGAAGGACGTTTTGTTGAATTTGCATCCTTTCTTTAATTTCGGTATTAGTCCTTCTTCCTAGCCTGATACCCTGGCAGCTCTCCGCTAATAGTCCATCTCAGTAACAAGTTGTTTTTTTTCCTTGAGGAGCGCTAATCGTCCATGTCTCTGCTCCATATAGCAAAATGCTTTCAATTACGTATTTGTACATCGTTAATTAAAATGTAACCAAAGTAGGAAAGTAGGATAGCCTTAACGGAAGATATTTCAAAAATATTTTAACATAAAAATCAACTAAGGTTAAATCAATTAAATAAACGTATATTTCTATACGTTCCTTGTATATTTACATCATATTTTATATTTATACCACTCCATTCTATTTGTATACATTTTAAACCTCCTCTTTCTTATATTTTCTACTTTCCATGTCCATTTTACTTTTCTACCTGTTATACTCTAGATTTATATCTTTACTTTCTACTTTTCTTTTTCCTTTATTTACTCTTTGACATCATTTTTGTTACATTTTCTTTCATTTTACTTATGTAAACTCCCTAGGAATCTATTATCATACATTTTATATTTTATCTATATTCTACTATCTTTTCCATAATTTTACATCTCACCTCTGATGTTTATACTTTTTCTTTTCGTAGATTTTTTGTTGACTTCCTTCTTTTATCTCTTTAAATTTTTACCTTTCTGTACATTTACTCTGTAATATTTTTATTTATATATATATCCCTCACTTTTTTGTTATAAATTTCTATTTCTCTACATATATATATATTTTTTTATATTATCATTTACTTGGTACTGCAATGTATTTTTATAGTTTTGTTGTTTTGTCTGTTTTTCTTTCTTAGCCCTGAAGATGACCCACAAAGTGGGTCGAAACGTCGGCACAAAATAAGATTAGTACCCACTTATTTAGTGTTTAATTTGACTGCACCCCCAACTATTTCCTTCCTTACTCAGATCTTCCAGTCAACTATCTCCTCGCTTCTCATGCTTAACATAAAAATCGTACTAAAATATTTCAATGAATGGTTTTTTGAACTATGATATCTTAGACAAACATAAGTAGTAGTTTCGTGCTCATTAAATATTAAATTCAACGTTTCCAATGTTATCTACCAATATGCCTAGAGTTCCTAGAAGACTGGAGTTGAGAGGGGCGAATGTGGTGGAAGATAAGGGCATGGTCATTAACCGGAACTGGAGAGGTAGGCCAAATCTGATTAATTTTAACAACTGAACAACAGGGGCTCCAACCTACGTGCTAAGTAGGAGAGCTATCTCAAGTAGTAAGTTACTAAGTATTACACAGGATTATTTTTCAATGGCTTTGATTTTTATTATTTGTTGTTATGTCTTTATGTACTCGTGACATAGCCGGTAACTAATGGCTGTTACCATTGTTTATAACTTCAATACTGATAATTCTGATACTGATAACAACTACATTTTTATCCATGTTAATGAAAATTGTTACATCTTAATATAATTATAAAGCAATATTTTTATTTTTCACGAATTTTTTATTTTATTTTTGTGTGAATTTGAATCGCATTTCTCTGATAATTCATATTTTATTCTTTTCCTCTAAATAATTTAGCTTCCTGAAATAAAACGAATTGAGAGGACCTGTTAAACATATCCAATATATCCGAAGGACGAGTGCGAACTTTTGGTGATTCCTCCTTGTATCCTGGTATTCCTATATATACCGTTGAATTGACTTAGCAAGGACGTTATGCTATTGTGGTCTCAATTCCGTTAGGTTTTGTTCAATTCACTCTATTACCACCATTAAGCCTAGGCAAGATGATGGGGGTGCCACAGTTCACAGGCACATACTAATGATTTCGTATACAGTCGAACCTGGATAAGTGGGATCTCATAGTGAAAGTATTTCAATTCCACTTAAATAAGGTTTCCCTTATACAGGTACTTATTTTTTTCGGCACTTCACTATGGCACTTAATATTTTATTTTTTTACTTAATACGTATTTTTTTGACTATATCATCTAATCATCAGCCCCTTTATTCATTTCCAAAAACGTCTGCAACTTCTCAATACAATTTAGTGCATCATTTTTGATGATTGGTAGCCTCTCTGACTCTTCTGTATTTTCTTGGCTTATTGTTCTTCTTCTTGGTCGGGATTGTCCAAGTTTTCATTGTCACTTGGCTTTTTAGATTTTTATTTTATTGTCATTCAGTTCTACTGCTGTTATAATTTCGTCATCCATGTGAACATACTGTTTAAATGTTGGAAGTTTCTCATAGGTATCTCCTAACACTTTTCCCCAACACTGTGGCTGAAGTCCGAGAGTATCTGGTTCCGATTCTATTTCCAAATCATCATCATCAGCCGTGTTTTAAAGCGTAAACATGTGCTTAATGTTAACACTTTACGCACCAATCAAAACAAAACAAACCCACCCCTTCACGTTTTCTTAGTAGTAATTTAAATTCCACTTATAGAAGTGAATACAAAAATTGTCCCTTTTACTGAGGCAATTTACACAAAAATTGATTCCATTTATGGCAGGTACCACTTATCCAGATTCGACTGTATCTACAAAACAGTTTTATGATGGGAGTAACAGGGGAATAGGAAGACCCATTCTGCACCAAGCAACTCAATACATGCAATTCTTAATAGAGGACGCTGGACAAGGTGACTGTAAAACCTTGCAAGGAGGATTATGGATGTAAAAGTACAATATAATTCCTAAAAAAATAAAATTCTTTCCTCCCGGGGTTCACCAAGCCTCTGTATAGTAGGTATTCAAATAAAAGGGATAACGTGCACAATAGGGAGGGAATAACCTCGATTCCCTACACAACCGATGTCCAAGAAATATTCAGTCTCTACAGAGACTAAATATTCCACAGTAGTGTTACAGTTTTTTTGTTTTGGGTCTGTTTGGTAAAACGCATGCAGATTACTTATTCGGTAATTATGATTACTTATATTAACAAAGCCTATAATGATTGGAGGAGAAGGTCTTAGTGTTGAAATCCAAAAGGAAATATAATGTGGAGAGGATAAACCCGCAGCAAAGGGTGCTCGGAGGCGTAAGGAGGGAAAGCAGGGATTGTTTTCTGTATTCTACCCCATGTAGAACAGCTGAAATGACCTAGGGCCTAGGAAAGCATTATATTCTGATAGCTGGAAGGCATATAAGGGAAAATTGAAAAAAAATTTCGTTGACTTAAACACAGGTGATCATACCCAGATGGTGGAATCACATTGGACTTAAGTCATATAAAGTCACATTAATGAGTTACAACAATACTTTTCTAAATGGAAATTTGACCTGAACGTTCAAAAATTTCACTCTTAGACTCCCTTCAGACCCACCTGAGCTAGTGCTCAATAGGAGCAACCTCCCGTGGAATAAAGAAGCTGTAAAATATCTCGGAATTTATTTAGATCGTCGCCTTACCTGGAACCAGCATATCAACACTAAATTAACACAGGCCTACGCAAGACTAGCTCTACTTTACCCGATAATTAATAGAAAATCCAGAAACAGCCTTATTAATTTATAAAACCATACTCAGACCTCTACTAATGTACGGTTGTGCAGTGTCTACAACAAAGAGAAACAAATTGCAAACTTTCCAAAATAAAATCCTACGGATCGCAATAAACGCGCCTTGTTTTGTACGAAACAGTCAGCTACACCGAGAGCTAAACCTAGAGACGATAGAAGAATTTATTAAAAAGCGTTACAGCAGATTTAAGAGCGGATTACCAGCAGTCCAAGGAGCTGTAGCATTCAACATAGGCGAACCTATTTCATCCCCAAGACTAAAACCAAGACTCTTGAAAGATATTCTGATGTGCAGTCTATTAGATTTTTCACCAATCGTTTTAAAAAATGTAATATAATCCTGTTTTCTTTTAGCTTTCCGTTTTATAGTACTGTAGTTCTGTTTATTATTACATTTATTTTAATTTTTTTACTTATTTATATATTTTATATTTATAGAACTATCATTGTTTTATATGAATAACACTATTATATATTTACATCTTCTCTGTAAATAATCTGATAATGTACAGTTAGGGGTGTCTCTTGCAAGAGACGAAACCCACACATTTACCTTATGTTAAAGTTTAAAATTCATTATTAAAAAATGTAAGGCTAGGAATAGCCGATCTGGAAATAAGGGATATAAAAAAAAAGAAAGTCAAATAAAAAAACATAAAAGAATGCGGGAATATGCTGGATTCATATTTATTCGAATTCATATGGAGGAGAAGGTACGAGAAAGAATGTTTGTTTACAAAGATTTTAGAAAGCATTGCTGATTTTTATCCACAAATTTAATTGCAATTATTTTGTTTTGAGATTATGTATAAATACGCACATGTTTTGTTATGAGTATTTTATTTAATAGCATAATTAACAGTTATCTAAACAAATAATATTCATGCGTGTTCCGAGACAGACCCAATCTGTTAACAGCCAGTGATGGATCCTTCGGGATTTGGGACCCTCCCGGGCATCACCTAGCCTCTATAAGTAGGTTTTTAATGGGAAGAATAATCTATAGATTTTTTTAGATTCCTTGCACAACCGTTGTCCAAGAAACATTCAGTCTCTACCACATTAGTGTTACAGTTGTTTTTTTTATTATTTACAAACCAACGCAATTATTATTCCCTCATTTCAACGAGTCCGGTCAACGCCTTTCATTTTCTAGGCCTATTTCTTCTTGTAAGTGATTAGGTTTTATTTATTAATTTTCTTTTTACTTATCAAAATTAAATACAGATGGAAGTGAAAGTTAAGAAGTTATTAAACAGAAACTTTTTATTTCTCAAGCAACTTTTTTCAATAAAGCGTCCACAAATTTACTAACTTTACTCTGAAGTGGAAACAGACTGATATTGCCCTAACAAAGAACAAGACTAAGTGAGCGACTCACAAACTACTAAACCCAATATCGCGGGTTCGTAGCCCGGCAGGTGGCCCTAGGATTTTTTAAAGGGAGTAAAAAATCCTTAGTTACGCCGTCCTTCGGAAGGTACGTTAAACGGGGGTCCAGAGCCTGTACGATGTCAGGTACTCGTTAAAAATCCCTATCCTAATAAAACCTGGATAGGCAAAATTTAGAGCTCCCACTGTAGCATCGTCCGATTAGCCATAGCAGCATAAAGTGACGTTAAATGAACAAACAAACAAGTGAGCGACTATAACTGAGCACTCAGATTGTTTTCTCGAAAGAAAGAAGAAAAAGTCTCTGCTCCGATAAAAATTCTCGACTCGTAGCCGACACTTAAGCCCGATATTCACTTTTCCTTATTAATCAAGCTTTTCCAAACACCTGTTGCGCGGTTCCATAGCCGAGGCTAAATGCGCTGAGGTGGCATTGATTTTATGAGCAGCTATTCATGCAACGCGTTACTAATTGGATAGATTTAAAATACCGCTTCCGAAAAGCTTTTAAATATATTTCGCTTCTTTGTTAGTTATATTCAGTTTTCATTAAGGTGTAATCCAAACATTCACATCCAAATATTATTTTACTACTGATGTATCAGTTAATTACCTAAAAAGCAGAAGTTCAGGAGGAGAGCCTCGAATATGTGTCTGTACAGAGGTTACAATGACTTTGTATTGTATGAATCACCACAAACAATATTCACAAACTCACCAAGCTAATGAATTGATGGAAGCGCGTATGAAAAACATTCATAGCTAATAAAAATAGCTTTTAAGGCTATTTAAATTAATATTATTTAAATTAATTGACTTTATTACCTTTGAAATAGATCGCAAGGCCCCCAGCGATGGCTATGATGGCGAGTATGTTGATGGTCACTTGGAGGAAGTGGCACCTCAACCGGTTGTTCTTCCTGTAATGACTGGACGGACGTCTTATATCACGGATTATCTGTTTACAAAATAACTGTATGAAAAAACTTAATAATACATATATGTATATATAAATATTTGGGTATTCACAAAAACATATTTTAGATTAAACTCCAAATTAGAAACAGGGCAAAAATTAAACATGTACACTTACTTACTAATACCAGTTTGGACATATGCATAACAAATTTACGGGATCGCTAAACAGACTCACAGAAAACGACTGCAAAGTTTCAGTGAAAAGTACTTAGACTTACCACCAAAGCACCCTGGTACGTCAACAACAAAACTTTACATACGGAACAAAAAATACAAACGGTAGACGAACACAAACGATGGTACTACAAAAGCTTTCAAGAAAAACTACATGGACACCCAAATCCATTGATAGAACATAAGACTCTCATGCCTGAGAACACTAGGAGGAGACCAAAAAGAACGTGGGTGAGTGATCTGTCATAGGAAATTGAATCAAGCAAGGGGAGAGCTACCGCTGGCTACTGTTCTTCTTCATGCCTATGTATATATTTTGCTGCTGCATTATAATTTGCTGAATGTCATTGTTTTTTATTTGACAGGTGTGGATGAAAATATAAAGAGAAAAAAAATATTTTAGATAACTAATATAATTATTTTTCTACCGCATTAGGGATCTTAAGACATTTACGAACTGGCCATCGCACCAAGAAATAAAATTAACAGTTGCATATTACAGTATTGCCGTTTCCAGTCTGAGAATTTTAGATAATTTGTATATAAATTATTTTTTAATTAGATAGTTATAGATAATAATAATAAGGATTAGAGAACCCAGAATTCTCTGCTTAAAAATTGCCCACTAACTCACTTATAACGCAATCCTCCCACTTACGCCTTGGTCTACCCATCGCAAAATTACTTTTTAGACATTCGTTCGTTAGTAAGCCCCAAAACTGTAAAAGCTCATCTAAACCTTCATGAAGCTATCGCTTCAATGATATAACCTGAGGGCATTCTATGCAAATTCTGCATAGGTTCTCCAGTAGTCATATTTCAGACTGAGTATTATACGCAATAGCTTATTTTCGAATATCTCATGCCGTAGTTCATCAATCAACATAAACACCCACGCTTCACCATGTTTTATGAAGAATATCTGGATTTATGGAAATCTTTTTATTTTCACATTATATTTAAAATTTTGTTTACTCGATAACCTCTTGAAGCATCATTTCAGGTGTTTCACTAGTGATAAAAAAAACAGATGAATGTAAAAAAAAATCCAAAAAATAGATATTTTCAATTTTTTATGGCTTTTATAAAAAATATTGCGATATAACTATCCGCTGATTTCCCCCTATGAAAATTATGTTGCCACTTTGATTGCATTGATTTGATAATCTCAGTGTCATATTTAAGCACTACTGAACGAGTCCCTTCCAAGGAGCGTAAAATTATGGGTTGTGGTAAACTTCTAAGTTAAAGTTTACGAAATATGTTATTTATTAGACAATAGGTATTGCTTATAGTTAGTATTATCTAAGGCTTACCCTGTGGTGCAAAGACATGGACGAGCCAGTCTGAAGCCGCACGATGGTCTGTAGGCTGGCGGGCGTTGAGTGACTCTTGGTGATCGGCGAGGTGTTCGTGTCTTCAATGGTATCCACGTCGTCCTTCCGCTCGAGGCGGATCGGGGCCAGCTCCTTTTCGATCTGGTAGCGCTTCTTCTTGGTGAGGTTGGGCAGTAGTGGTGCCTCCATCGACTTGTTCGTGTACGAGGGACTGCTGGATTGGGAGAACGAGTCGCTGGAAACATTGGAGTCTTGCCTATAAAATATTGTTCATTATTCTGATAATAACCGCTACGAAGATTTTACTTGTATTCTGTTTAAAACTTCATCGAATTCAATGGGGCATATATTCATTAAAATATTCTTAAGAAATTGTAATCACATATTTCGCTATGGTCGTAATAAAAAGTTGCTCATAATTGAAGACTAGAGGGGAAAAACGAGGTAACTCACTTTTCCTAAATGTTCAAAGATAGCATAATTAACTTTCGAACCAGCATTATTAAATTTATTATAGTCCATGCGAATTGCTGGTCCTGTCAATCTGGCAATGAAGATGATATTGGAATTTGGCGAAACTACCTTACATTGTTATTCCTAAGGAACCGTTCAGGTGAACCTTTTTCCTCTTAACGGACATTCTCTTTCTGTCGTTTTGAGCCATTTGTACTCGTTTCTCCTGTTTCTCCTGTCATGTTCGCCATCGTGAAATCTATCAAAAACTAAGTTTTGTTGAAGAACAATTCATTTATCTCGTTTTCACCGGTAGCCTAACATCTTTAAACTACTCGGGTATCTGTACTAGATATCCTGACTTTATTCTTTTTAACTGAGGAATAATAGTTATTTATGGACCTAGGGACTAAAGAAGATCATTATTCCCTCAGCTGTAAGTTTGTACCCGAGCAAATGCTAGGGTAAAATTCGAGTTTGTTCCCGAGCAATTATCTTAACTCACGAGCCCAAGCCGAGGGAGTAAAGTATTGCTGGGAATAATGATCAATTTAGTCCCGAGGGGCATACAAGATTTTATCTCCAGATAGGATGTAAAAAGGCAAACTATACGCTATAATATTTTATATTATGTTATGTTTTACAATAAATTCAAAAACTGAAATTATTACAATTTTGAATTGTTAAATTTTCAGCCATTTTTTAAAGTCATCTTACGTTTAATTATAAATCTGACTTGATTTAGCTGGCAATAAATTTGAAATAACATTATTGCCCTGGGAGAGGAGTGGCTCAGTGGTAGAGTACTGAGTTACCATGCCGGAAATCCTGGTTCAATTCCCGCTGCAGGCCATGATTTTTATTTAGTCTGTTTGCAGCGGGAGATGGATCATATAGGATCTAGGACCCTCCTGGGGCCCACCCAGCCTCTATAAAATATTATAAAAATAGGGTACCCAAAAAAAGGGGGGGAAATCTGGCGGTCGAGCGTGACCTAGGATAAGTCACCTCCTTGCAGAACCGTTGTCCATGAAACAGTACAGTCTCTACCATGTACTGAACACCAGACCCTTCATGGGTTGTAGTGGTACAGGTTTTTTTTTTTTTTTTTTATTTGCTTCTTGTACAATATGTGATGGATCCATAACTTACACAACCTGAACTTCTGTTTATCAGTTTTGGAGTTTTGAAACAACAGGTGATTTTAATGGCCGGTGTGACAGGTGTACCAACCTAACCCTGAACTTTTTCAGTACAAAACCTACATTATTTAGACGAATTAGGTTGTCATCTTTTTACTATATTTGTGCCAGCTGGAGATAAAGTAAACTTTACTCTCATTCCCCCTTGGAGACTATGACAAATCAAATGACAACGATTTTGTTGATAACCCGTCATTTCCTGAAGAGGATATAAGAACTATGTCAAGAAATAAAAAAAAAATCGTCTTGAGAAACGATGAGCTACTTACATCCACTTCTACAAATCGCTACAATCATAGAGCTATTTATTTAAATTAAAAATGTATTGTAGATCTCGAAATACTAGAAACACAGAACTAAAATGCATGAGCAACTTAATTTAAAAACATATTTTCAGTCCTATAATTTTAAAAGTTGTTCTGTTTCGCCTTAAAAAATCACGAAAAAAACTTAAACAGATCAAAATTATGCATACATTTCCTCTCATCATATTCACATTATGTTTCTTGGTTTCTTAAATTTCTATCCATATGCTTTCATTCTTCAAATCATAGTGGAAATGTTTACTAAGTTCATCCCTGTAAAAGACAAAAATCTTGTACAACTTTTCTAATATTATTTTATTTTGCATATAAAAAGTTTTGGTTTGTGCGTGTGTATGTTTCATAGATATTTTTTAAATAGAAACAATTATTTTTAAAGTTTTAAAATTTCACCAGGCTTTTTAATATTAAATTAGCAATAGAGCATGAACAGAATCGAAACCTCTAGAGGCAAGATGCCTTGGAGGATGTGTAGGGCGACCTTCTCAATCCCATGTATATTATTCCCCAGCGATCAATACTCCAACACTAATATTGGTAGTAGTCGAACGGCTAGGATTAGTTTTAAATATTGTAATCTACTAGGATAGTTTTAGTAAAAATAATTATTTTTTATTCACATAATAACCTAATATATAGGTTATTTTGAATTTTATCAATTAGAAGTGTTAGAAGTGAAGTACAAAATTTTTGGATATTACAAGGAGGAACTTAGAAAACATTTTCACCAAGATTTGAAAGATAGTGAAAGCATATGGACAGAAATATAAGAAACCCGTAAACATAACATGACTATGATGAGAAGAATTTATACACCATTTTGATCTGTTTAAGTTTTTTTCGTGTTTTTTAAAGCCTCAACAGACAAAATTTTAAATTATAGGACTGAAAAAATGTTTTTGAATTCAGTTGCTCATGGATGTGTCTTATTTAGAGTTATATATATTCAAAATTAATTTAATTCAATTTCTTCCCTCATTAAAAATAGAGTAAGTTTGTATGAGTACGATTGGATATACTGGAAATAAATTCGAGGAAAATCTATATCCACTCTAGCCGGCCCATATGTCATTTTTACCACCAGCGATAGACCTAAGTGGTGGAGCACTGCTGGCTTTGACATCTTATATCGGATCTAGATGTCGAGAAAAATATTGAGATGACCAAGATATGTTCCAAAGATTTTTATTTCGTTATGTCGCAGTTTTTTAAAATTATGTAAGTAAAATTTATTTTTTAGGCCTTAAGTAGCTACTTAGGCGCGTAAACACGTATAAGTTCATTGCAATACACCAGGCATGTTTGTGCTTTAATAAGATAATGTAGAATGGATGCAATAATTATTTTTGACTTTCTATATGTTACTGTAAATCCTGGTTTAAATCCCGATGGAGGCAGTACTTTTATTTATCCTTTTTACAGCCGGAGATGGATCATATGGGATCTAGGACCCTCCTGGGGCCCACCCAGCCTCTATAAAAAGTTATAAAAATAGGGTACCCAAAATAAGGGGGGGGGATCTGGCTGTTGAGCGTGATCTATAACAAATCACCTCCCTGCAGAACGGTTTTCCATGAAACAGTACAGTCTCTACCATGTACTGAACCCCACACCCGTTCACGCCTTGTTATGGTACAGGTTATTCTTGTGTGTTTACCATTTTTTTTCCTATTTTAGTTCTAGTTGATTCTTTCTAGTCAGACATTGCCATACCTGCTTGAATATCTATGCTCTTTTTTTTTTTCTTTTTTTTTCATTGCGTAATATTTACGCACTGAATTACTCACATAAAGTTATACGTACAATTTTAATCATAATTCCATCTATAATTATATCATAGCTATCATATCGTCGATGTCAAAACAATAAAGCCTATGTACAGATTTTACAGGAGAGAAAAAAAAAACGCGCCAACGGTTGACTTGGCAATTATGTCAGAATTGTTGAAGAGAAGTATCAAAAAATTATACTCTGCTATGTTTCTCACCGTAATATGTGTCTTTCTTAGTTTTAATTTAACCTGTAGAATGCGTTACTTTATATGCGTTGTAAAAAGTTGTAGATAGGCGTTATTGTTTTGACAGCGATTTTATGAAAAAACGAAAACATAGAAAAATGCTTTTACGCATTTATTTTCCCCACCGATTTCTTTTACCGGACACAAATATTCGTCCATAGCACCTTGAGGGTTAATTGAGAAACAATAGCTGCTTCTTGTCTTTCCAGTCTGTTCAGTCGCGAATCGTCTAATAAATTAAAATTAAAATCTAGCGGGTCTTGTTCACATTTGTTACCTTGGCGACAGATAAAAGGGACTTTTTCCCCTACTCCGTCATCTCGCACTTCACTTGACTCATCGCATCCAGACTCCAAGCAAACCACATCTCTCCACTCTTCTCGATTGAAGCTAACCTCGCCTTCCACCGCCCCATGGTTAAGTTACAGTAATACTCTTCGCCAATGGCCAAGATACGCCTATCACCAGACACGAGATCCATGCCCCTTATAATACCACTAGATCGCCGAGCAACCAGATATTGCCAGAACAAAGGTAGTAATTCTCCATCTCCAACTGTAAGATCTCTTTCATTCAATCATCAAAAGACTACACAATATAACATCACCGAGATAAAGACTCTACATTCTATCGCCATGTGGCCCTGTCACCCAGTGTTGGTGTTTTGTTTATAAGAAAAATCATTCCGAGTTGAAAATTCATATTTAATAGATTCTCAGCCTCTTCTGTAAATACTAACCATTCCTTTTGTATGCGTCTATAAGCGATAATTTCTGTAATTTCTTTAAGTGTAAACAATGCATAAGCTGATATTATATTTAGATTTAATAAACTCCACATGTTTCAGTATCTGGCCAAATTATTTAAAACCCCGACTCTATTCTACTAATATATTTTATTATTTATCCTTTTTATTTCAGTCTAATCACGCTCGAACACATGAAGTTAGCTGGTAAATCATCAGAAGTATTCGGGGGTATTTCTTCTTCTAAATTACCTTTCTCCCTTAGCCTCTCAGATCCTGGAGGATCATCCAGTCATCGCAACCAATTATTTATTATTAATATTATTATTAACAGTCTCTCGTGAATGCCTGCATCTCGTGATCCCAGTCTATCTCCCAGGCAATCGTCCTAACCTGAATATGACGTCTTTGTAACATAGTCGAGGTATTCCCTTAAGTCTGTTACTTGTTGATCGAGCTTCAGCGAAGCTTCCGGGTTCTCTGTATTCCCCCATTTTGCGGTTACACCCATTCCCCCTTCAGCTGTATTTCTTCCTGTGGCACAACCCCTATCTCTTATCTTATTATTTCGTTTCTAATGCTGTATCTTCTTGTTTTTTCCAGCCTCTCTTCGGAGATTTCTCGTTTTAGCGGTTATTTAAGTATGTCTGTAGTTACGGAGCTTTCACTAACGTAGAGCAGAGTTTGTAGATACGCTGCTTTATAGATCCTTAATTTAACGTCCAATTCAACTTCTCTCTAACCCGCGATAGAGTTGCAAATTTGGTAGTAAATATCATTGCTTTTCCGGATCCTATATGACCTCATCATCGATATTCATATTTCTAATTAATATGTACCGTTCTCAGGCTGTTGGAGTATATATAACAAATTTATATTAACTATATATAAGGGATATTTCAAAGTATAAAATAGGGCCAACAAAATTATAGATTGGGGTATTTGGGCTTAAAAGATATTTGGTATATGTTATGATAGCTTACCTTTCGGATATCTTGTCTGGTTCAGGCTTGGGCTCTACAAAGTCGGTCTTGATCGGAGGCGGTAGGATGACAGTGGCTCCTCGCTTAGAGTTGAATTTGTAGCCGGCGGCGGGTACACTGCCCTCAGAGTACTTGCGGGCCGGGTTGGACCTCGGAGGCGGGAGGAGCTGGATGTCGGCGGCTGTGTGAGAGTAGCGGCGGGGAGGCGGCGAGTAGAGGTCCGGGTAGGATGGAGGCGGCGAGTCCTTGGGCGGCTCGATGGCCGGTGGGGGCGGTGGAGGCCTCTTCCGTGGCGGCACTGGGGGCGGCCCGTCTCCCCGTGGCTAGCGACAAACATATTACATATGTATAATCATCACTCATATATTTAAAAAAGTCTAACAATATAATACAATATTAATGCTTATGATTGGCCCTGTATGCCTTCATTTTTAATAAACACATACTAAATATGGCAAAAAGAAACAGCTCGCTGCTTCAGGCTAATTCAACATTTACTAGATAAACGCTCTAAGCTCCCAATGAATTGTAATAGGTTCATATACATGACAATCATAAGACCCATCTGGACTTACGAGCTTTTGGCCACTAAGTCATCAAATTCCTCTCATATTCAACTTACAATCCAGAACGTTGATTTCTCATTTCTTACTGATCTGGCACGAATCCGATTTCAATATTTTCATGGCAAACTCCATTCCCACTCAAATCCACTAGTTTCAAACCTAACAACCTCTTCAACTCCTGATAATCCTCCGATGAAGACTGATGAATGATGAAATAATGCAGCTCGTACTTACTGAAATAAGTAACTCGGGTAAGATAGATACTGAACAAATAAGAAATAATACCAGAACAAAATCTCGACTACTGTGAAATGGATGAGAAAACCAAGATGCACGTAATAAGCCTGTCTATCTTCACTGGTAGTGGAGAAAGCTAGACTATGTTGTACAAACATTACAGTAGCATAAATGCAGTAGATATGAGGTTCCTGCATAGATCGACGGATAATAAATAGATTGTACGACCTTTATTTAAAAAAAACTAAAAAATACTGTTTGTACCTAATAATATATGTTTTTATATTTATGAGGAAATGGTTGACTGGATGTATCGTGAGAAATTTTAAGGCGAATTCATACCTAGTTATGGTACTGGTCTTGGGGTTCAGTCACCAAATTATAAAATAGAACAAGATAGAATAGAAAAATAATTTTATTCTGGGACCAGGTTACGGAAGTGTACGGAAATCTGGCCAAACGGCTACATTATTAGAATAGTACAATATTTACACAATAACATGAAACTAAATTCATATTTTATATTTTATAGTTCATACTAAGGGGTATATTCTGATAAGGAATAAAAAATATAGTAATAATAAAGAAAAAAAATCATATAAATTCAGAATAAAAAGAAATTGGCTAATGGAAAAATAAATAAGTAGATAAGGACATCTAATAATATAAAAAATAATATCATTATGAGTGAGGAATATTTACAGTAATTCATCAATCAATTGTGTTTATTATAGCTATTAATTTTATTGATTAGAGAGAACCTGTTTGGGAATTTAGGATATGAGTTGTTTGGATTTGAATGTGGATAAAGAAGAAACAAATAAGTACAACTTATTTCATTTCTGTTTTGGTCTAATTTTTAGGTCATCAAGATGGAAGAGTCTAAGAGGTACTCGCTCTCCAAATGAGTCTCCCATCTAAGGCTTTTCATCCGTCAGGAATATCCAATGTTATTCCTAGTTTACCTTCCCGTAAAGCTCCTGGACATGACCTAATTACAGCTCACATCCTAAATTCCCGTCCTCGAAAAGCTATCCTGTTTCTCACATACATATATAATTCTGCAATCCGTACTACCTATTTTCCTGATACATGGAAACTATCTATAGTAAAAATGATCCCAAAATCCAAAAAGCCTCCAGAACTCCCTTCCTCCTATCGTCCTATCTCCCTCTTATCCATAATGTGCAAGATCATCGAAAAACTCATTCTAAAACGTCTGTAACCCATTCTAGATAGTAACCATATAATCCCAGACCAAAAGCTTGGTTTCCGAACATCACACTCCCATATCCACTGTTCTAAGGAGCGTAGATTGTACTTTCTCGATGTAGAACAGGCTTTTGATCGAGCCTGGCACCCAGGTCTCCTTTACAAAATCCGACAATTCCTTCCTCCTACATACTTTTTAATCATTCGCTCCTTTCTAACTGGCAGAACATTTAAAGTAAGCCATAAAGGTTCCTACTCGTCCCTCTATTCCCAGTGCTGGTGTTCCTCAAGGTAGCATCCTCGGTCCTATCCTCTACACAGTATATACCTACAGCTGACATTCCAACCCATCCTTACACCTTCATCTCCACGTATGCTGTTATCAGTTAATAACGACCCACATAATGCATCCCAATCCCTTCAATCACACTTAACAAGCCTCGAAGAATGGTGTCGGAATTGGAGAATTAAAATCAATTCCAACAAATTCAAATTACCTCTACCCTTCGACGAAAACCCTGTCCTTTTACAGTACTCCACTTATCCCTGTTGAACAGATCCGCTACCTAGGACTCAACTTAGACAAACGTCTTACTTGGAACATTTACACAAGACTGAAAAGACAAGAAACAGCTAGACGCTTCCGACTACTTCAACACATACTAGACAAACGCTCAAAGCTTCAGATCAATTACAAAAGACTCATTTATGTGACTGTTATTAGACCTATAAGGGCTTACGGAATTGAACTATGGGGCTACACCAAACCATCAAATTCCTCTCGTATTCAATCCTTGTAATCCAAAATCCTTCGCAAAATCTTAAACGCCCCTTATTTTGTCACAAATAAAACCATCCATAATGACCTTAACGTTCCATATGTTACCCATTTAGCCCATTCCAGATACTTATCATTCTATAATAAACTCCAGGCCCATCCCAACCCACTAGTTTCCATCCTTGCATCCAATTTCATCCCCGACAATCCTTCTAGGCGTCTGAAGAGAAGATGGCCTCGGGACCTTCTATTATAGAAATGTTATTAGAGTACTGCCAGTGGGTAGTGCCTCTTCATTTCCTGTCATGTATTGATTTGTTCATATAGCCCTTGTACTGGATCTATATATTACAGTTGTACAATTAAATAAAATAATTTAAAAAAAATAATAACAGAATTGCATTTCACTACGATTTCAAGTGAGGAAGATTTAAAAATTAGACAATTAATTTTCATTTGATATAAATATTAATTATATGCATAAACCAGACTGATTTTTAAATAAGTACTTAAAGCCAAGGGAATAGTTGAAGTTCATAAGCATTCGGTTAGACCGAGTTGTTGTTGAGATGGTTTAAAAAGAGAAGAATTCAATTCTCTTTTTAAACCATCTTAAAAAAAAAAATCATAAAAAAATCAAGAGTATAAAGGTTTAAATACCTAGGCCTATTTATTTTAGTAAAGAGTAGGTATTTTTCATTTTTCCTATTTCTCAAGCGTTACGCTATGGGAAAACAATGATGTGAGGAAGCTTAGTGGTGTAATCATCTTATTACTGAATATGCTTAAGCTCTTATATGAGAAGCTTAAGCTGTACCTTAATAAGCTACGGGGTAATACAAGAGTGCTTTTGTAGAGAAAGGTTGGCTAACGACCCAAAGGTAAATCCGGTTTGGTGTTTACCTACGCCCTCAGTAGAATCCTTACGGGGTAATTAACCGGTCATGTTGTAGTGATGTGATGTTGCTCCTGTAGTGATCTATTCTACCTTCTCTCAGCTATTCTTTCCATATTATTATCCCGTTCCAAAAGGTATTAAAGTTAAATTATAACAGCTCCAATTCCAGGTGTAATATTTTAAATGGAACAGTTCCACATCTCAATTTTCTGATTATATTACTTTTCCATGGCAATTACGATGGAACCTCGCCAAAAGCGGACAAAGTGAGACCTAACGCGAGGTCACAAGGCTATCTTATTTTCAGACGCCTCGGAGGATTAACAGGAATTGAAGAGGTTGCCAGGTTTGAAACTAGTTGGTTTGAGTGGGAATAAAGTTTGTCATAAAACGATTGAAAACGGGCCAAATCAGCAACAAACGGGACATTGAGGTCATTAAGGATTACTTTATACGTAACAATGTAAGGAGCATTGATAATTTTACAAAGAAATTTGGATTGTAAGGATTGAATACGAGAGGATTCGATGGCTTAGTGGAGCCGCAAAGCTCTACTCCGTAAGTCCAGATGGGTCTAATGATTGCCATGTAAATGTTTGTCTAGAAAATGTTGAAGTAGCCTGTAATGGCGTGTTTTTTCTTGTAGTTTCAGTCCAATATTAGGATTCCAAGTTAAGTGTTTATCAAGGTGTAGTCCTAAGTACCGGACCTGTTCTACAGAAATCAGTGGGAAATAAAAAAAGAAGAAACCAACTTTATTTGCAATTTTACATATACAAGCAGCATAATTGTGAATACATGTTTAAACAGACTACCTTTACATGTTTAAAGAACAGTGATTTTAATTAATTACAGTTACCTTTTATAAATAAATTTTATAATAGTAGGAAAAATGTAGAAAAAAACCGCTTAAAAATCAGTGAGATGTTATTAAACGATACAGGAGGACAGGAAGTTTTTGCTTTACTACGGGAGGTAAAGGTGATTTGAAGGGATTTGTGGGAATTTATTTTAATCCTCCAGTTTTTACACCATTTTTCAATGTCAGTGATATGTGATTGAAGCGTATGGGATCCTATAACTGGATCAATAAATCTAAATTAAATTATAAAAATACATTTAAACTGTTATATCTTCTTTGATACTGCCTTTATTATAAAGTTATCTTCTTCAGTTCGAAAAGTTATAATCCAAATTAGGGGGAGGCTTGTACTACACAGTCCTCGACATCCATAAGGCATACTTACACATGGCCATGGATGAGGAAAGTGCTAAGCTCCAAACAGTTAGTACACACTTAGGACAATTTAAAGTTAATAAATTAATGTTTGGGGTATGTGATGCACCATCGAAATGGCAAAGTTTTATGGATCAGGCGCTCTAGGGTCTGGATGATACGGTATGTTACTTCGATGACATAGCAATCATGAGGAACTCGTTAGCGGAACTGTATGAACGCACGCGGGCGGTTCTATCAAGGTTCAGGGAATACAATCTTCACGTGACAAAATCAAAATGCAAGTTTTTCCAACCTCGGAATAGCTCCGAATAACCTGTTGATCTCTATTGACTTTGTCAAAAATCATTATCTCTTCTATATTTAATTATTGCTTCCGAAATTTAATATCCGTGGGATAATATTTATCAATTTCATACCATTAGGTAAATATTTAGTTCAACTCGGCGCAAATACCGAATAACAACTAATTAAGTTAAAATTGTGGCAAATATGGGGGAGAGGTCATACCTGATCAGGGCTGATTATGGCTTAAACATTGTGAAGCGATATATATCCTTAATAATCTATCCTACGCTCTGTATTTCTCTACTTTTCTATAAACTCTATATGCTATACTATGATTGTTACTTGGTGCTGCAATATTTTTATAGTTATTTTCTGTTTTTCTATCTTAGCTCTGAAGATGTCCTACACCGTTGGCCGAAACGTTGGCACTATTAAAAAATAAGTTATTCTTATTTTTGTGTTTTTCATTGACTGCACCCCCTGACTAATTCTATCCTACCTTAGATTCAACCAGTCAAATATTTTCCTCTCTAAAAACAATATAGTGTTGTAAAAAATATGTTTGCCACTACACATTTTGATAGGTCGTCTTATTTGTTTATTTTGGTTAACAGTTCAATGGTTTATTAATATATTATTATTGTCCTTATTAATATCGTCGATATATGAAGTATTTATCATATATAACCTTGGAATATAATTTGTACAAAGTTGGTATCACCTCTCGCTCATATTTGCCACAATTTCGACTTAATTAGTTGTTATTCGGTATTTACTTTTAACCTTGCGCCGAATTTAACTAAATGTTTACCTAATGGTAGGAAATTGATAAACATTATCCCACGGATATTAAATTTCGGAAGCAATAATTAAATATAGAAGGGATAATGATTTTTGACAAAGTCAATAGAGATCAACAGGTTATTCGGAGCTATTCCGAGGTACTTATATAAAGTTGGCTCCTCCAGAGAGCTCTCCTAAATTAAGATATTTTCTGGAGGAGAGGATCCTAAACTGGAATTAATTTTAGCTTTAAGTTTTCGTCCCGGAGTGCCTTATACTCCTTATATTGAGGGAGCCAAGGGAGTAATTACTATCTGACAGGGGAATGACATAGTTCCCTCCCTTCCAAACTTTTAATATCATTTTATGAAAATAGTCTTAGGTGCAGCCATTTTCTCCTTAATGTCATAAAACCTGTATTTTCATTTCAATACTTTCTGAGAGGTTCCGTGAATTTAGTTGAACTAAACAAAAAAAAGGTTTCACTGGTTATGGGTATGGTACTGCATGACTGGCAGTGAGATGGGAAAGAGTGTCTTTCTTGACTGATTTTTAATTATAATTGATAAGTAATCTATACCAAACAACTAGTTTTTGGAATCGTTTTTTTATTATTATTTAAAAATGTTGGTCGAATCTTTAGTAAAAAATCTTCCCCGATACATCAAATTATTTAAAAATTAATAAAATACCGTCATCAATCATTTTTCAATGTTTCGTGAAATTCACCATAACACCCTTGCATTATTTTATAGTATCACTTTATCTTTTATACTCAGTTTTTGTCATTTTTGGGTCAAGTTTTATTACTTTTCACTCATAGATTTCTTTTTTATTATTATACATTATAATAATAATGATAATGCTAAACATTGCAGAGAAGATAAAATAAAAATATGGCCATGAGTCAATACTACATCAAAATATGGAAAATATTTGTAATAAAGCTAGTATGGTAGAAAAGGAGAACTTATATAATTCAAAAGTATTATTTTGTGGGAAAACAATCATATATATTTCAATGGGTCAGAGCTGTTCTAATACTTAGAGCATTAGATAGGAAGTAAAAGATATTAACAGTATCATTATTGTGTTTAGGATTCAATATTGTATAAATATTGTGATCGTATGAACTTATTTATTCATTTATAGGTTCCGTATAGAATGGAGAGTCAAAAAGTCCAATTTTAAAGATTTATAAAAAAAAAGTGTATACATTGACGTGTGCAATGAATAATATACGAATACGGTATTAAAGTTTTGTATTAAAAATGATGCTTAATCATAAGGCGTTTTCGAATAAATTAATAAAAAAATAAACACCCTGTTTATACTACACTCCTTCAATACCATTGTATGTGTATGTGTGTTTTTATATTGCTTGTTTTGTATTTTTATACAACATTGTTATTCTAAAGGGACATTGTCCTGGATTGAAAATTTTTTTCTAATTTGTTTCTTGCAAATTCCTTGGAATGCTATATTCTATTCATCAAATATAATTCTGCTAAAGACTTCGATTTTTTCAATTTTAATGACGACCTGGAAATATCCTATTGATGCTGCTTATTTAACATATATTACATGGAATGATATTGTATATAATTCTATATATGCTACATAATTATTACATATCGACTCACAGGTATATTCCTGGGCGGAGGAGGGGGCACGAATCCTACCCTGTGCTGGGTACTCGGCTGCACAGCTTGTTGCTGGATATCCAGCTGCTGTTGCAGCACTTTCTGCTGTTGTTGTTGTTGTGCTGCGGGAGGCATCCCCCTTCCTCTGCAACTGATTAATAACACAATTTAATTAATAAAAAACTAATACAGAAACAAGTATTTTCTCTAAGTATTTGAATCGTTGACTAGGTTAATAAAATGTATCTCCATTCATTCTCCATAGAATAGAATAGAAAAATAATTTTATTCGGGGACCAGGTCCCTTTAGAATAACAGACATGGACAAAATTAAATGAATATATATCTGGCCAAAGGCCTACATCAAGGTAAAACAATAATTACATAATATCCTGAAAGTAAATAACTAAACAGGTATGTTTTGGTAGAGAATCAGAAAATGTGATACAAAATTAAAATAAAAGAACAGACAAATTTACAATAAACATAAATAGGCTTATGGAAAAATAAGTGAATAAATAATAGCATCTGATAATAAAAAAACAATGGCATTATTATGAATGAGGAATATTTACAGTAGTTCATTAATTGATCAATTTGAATATATCTATAAATTCTCTTTCAAGTTTCCACGGCCACTATTTATAGAAAAAACTTCATTTGTTTCTTCTGGTTTAGACCGTGTCGGTGATTTTCCTGCCAACGTTTCGCCAGACATGCTGCTGACTTCCTCAAGGCTTAATTGAGTCTCATCATTACCATTCTCATTATTAATACCAATTAGGATGGCCTGAGTTTTCGCGGCATTCAACGACAGTTTATTTAAGTTTGCCCAGACACTGATCTTATCTAGGTCACCTTGAATTTTGTCGAATGCAGCTATTATCTCAGATGGAGGAAAGGACAAATAGATCTGGGAATCATCGGCGTAAAGATGGTGGGAACAGTGGAGGATTGATTTGGGAAGGTCATTAACGTAACAGTTGAAAAGGAGTGGGGAAATACTAGAATCCTGTGCCACTCCTGTGTTCAGCGGTAGGAAAGAGGATAGGGGTTGATTAGGGATGGAGACTGCTTGAGTCCTATCCGAGAGGAACATATAATAATATATAGCACTGTATGTGTAATAAATATGTCCCATCTTGTATACTGTGTATCCTGTGAATTGTATATCCTGTTTTATGATGTCCCGTCCCTTAGGAATGTACATGAAAATCCTTTTTTTTTAATGTTGGCTTTAAATGGTTTTCATTTTCAAAAGATTATTAGAATTCTTGGCAAAATAGGCTAGGACTGAAATTAGTTATGGAACTGTCGATGACCTAAAATGATTTGTTTATCATTTAGATTTTTAGCCCAAGGAAACTGTCATTGGTTCCTTGTGGTCAGCAATGTAACCTTCCTTCACTTCCCGTCTTCTTTTGTACGTTTTTGTACCACCACTAAAATATTGTAGGGTGCGACCTGTGGTCTAGTGGTTAGCGCAACAAACTACTAAGCCCAAGGTCGTGGGTTCGTAGCCCGGCAGGTGGCCCTAGGATTTTTTAAAGTGAGTAAAAAATCCTTGGTTATGCCGTCCTTCGAAAGGGACGTTAAACGGGGGTTCCTAGCCTGTAAGTCATACTTGTTATATGCCTATCACCTGGTTAGGCAAAATTTAGCTCTCCCGTCCCTCGGATTAGCCATAGCATAAAGTGACGTTAAATGAACAAAAAACAATAAAATACTGTAAGATGGAGACGGATAAAGATAGAGAAGGCTGTGAACATGGAATGGCTAGGCTGTAGTATGTTAAGGGTATAGTTAAGAAAGAAGTCACTAAGTTATAAGTTACAATGTTGTTCCATAGTCAATCTAGTTATCTCATATCAAGTCTACTGTTTATTAATTCTATCAACCTGTACCACTACAACCCGTGAATGAGTCTGGGGTTCAGTACATGGTAGAGACTGTATTTTTCATGAACAACGGTTCTTCACAAAGAACTCGACGTCCTACATCACGCTCAACTACCAGATTTCCCCCCTTATTTTGGTTTCCCTATTTTTATAATATTTTATAGAGGCTGGGTGATCCCCAGGAGGGTCCTAGATCCTATATGATCCATCTCCGGCTGCAAACAGACTAAATTAAAGTCTTGCCTGCATCGGGATTACCATATATGATTGACCCAGGATTTCCGTCACGTCACTCCGATCCCAACTCTTATCAACTATTTACGACTAAAAAACTGCCACTTTAGATTACCTTTTTAAGTTAGTTTGTAATTTTATGGCATGGAGTTGTAAAATTAATAAAGAAATTTAAAAGAAAGTTGAATTTTTAATGACGTCTGGCTAGAGAATTTAATATAAGTTCATATATCCGTCATTTATGACTACCAGAGGGTTTGATAGTTTTTAGGATTTCAGTCTCTGAAACCTTTGCAAAACAGTCCAAAAATATTGTTTTACTATTTGAATTCCTGTTTTGTAGTTCTTATCAATTTTTAAATAATATTGACACAGCAATGTTTAATCATGTGGGTGAAGACAGATATGTTTGATGTATAAATTATTTCTAATTAATTGAATGAATGAATTAAGCCTTTATTAAGAGAAATATATACAAATTAAAATGGTTTACAAAAAAAACTACTAATGTTTACAAAATATATAAATATTACCTCTTTATAGGCCTTCCCTTATGGGAGTATGGCCTAACTTCCCGGAGTGACCAGCTCTATTGGCAAGTCGAGTTCGGCTTTAATTCCTCCCACATAACATTATTTAACATATACATTAATTAAATTAAATTTAACATATGTAATTCTAAATTATCGATAATTAGTTATAGATAT
Organism: Troilus luridus; assembly: GCA_964056705.1. Taxonomy (NCBI): domain Eukaryota; kingdom Metazoa; phylum Arthropoda; class Insecta; order Hemiptera; family Pentatomidae; genus Troilus; species Troilus luridus. The sequence goes on from OZ057414.1 coordinate 120,572,549, forward strand.
TGATATATTTAACACTTATATTTACAAATTATCAATAATTAATAATTAAATATAAAATATCTAACATTAATATTCACATATCTGGACAAATTAAATTTAATATATATATATATATATATATATATATATATATATATATATATATATATATATATATATATAAGTTATAATTAGACTGAAACACAACTATAAAAAAATAGGGTTTCGGGCATAGTGACGACACAGACTCAAGATAATAACTGAACTTTATTTATCTCAGCTCTCATATATATAGTCAATAGTGTTTATAACTTAGTAACAACAACCTTAATCCTCTATTGAGTATTTGTAGTTGTTTATTTAACGTCACTTTATGCTGCTATGGCTAATCGGACGATGCTACATTGGGAGCTCTAAATTTTGCCTACCCAGGTTTAATTAGGATAGGGTTTTTTTAACGAGTACCTGACATCGTACAGGCTCGGGACCCCCGTTTAACGTCACTTCCGAAGGACGGCGTAACTAAGGATGTTTTACTCCCTTAAAAAAATCCTAGGGCCACCTGCCGGGCTTGAACCCGCGATCTTGGGTTTGGTAGTTTGTTACACTAACCACTAGACCACAGGTGACCGTTTTTAGATATTGATATATTTAGCATTCATATTTATAAATTATCAATATATAACATTCTGAAATCCCTATTATGTCCCAATTGATTTTATTTAGGACATTTTCTAATCACGTTAATTTCTAATTAATTATTGAATGTTTAATAATTTTTAGCTTTTTAAGTACTGTTATTGATATATTTTTTTGTTATAATATTCTTCCAAACCTTGACCCTCAGAATTATTTTTTCTCTTATAGGACTAGAAAAAACATTGTAAAAAAATGCTCAAGTAATTAAAAGGGCTTTATAAAATAAGGAAGATTTTAAGAGAGAGGATATAAAGAAGGGAGGGTCCTAACTGCCCTAATGAGTCCTCATAAAGAAAGCTGTTGAGCAAATTGTGAATTTAATTTAGAGTTGCCCGGCTTAGGGCTCTTCAAAATTGAATTAAAAAGTTTTTATCTCAACCGGAGGGAGGAGACGGCAGTATTCTCGTGTAACGCCCATAAATTGATTCATATTTATAGTTTATACTCTCTCTACAACTTTATAGATATTTTTGGTCCAATATAGGATCTTTACTTTGTTGTTCAGTTAGTTATATATTTTGGTGTATTATTCCCAATAATCGACCGAACAAACAAATTCTGATCTCCTACAAAATTTTAGGGTTTACTTTTAAAGCAATTATCCGAATATGAAAACATACCATGTTTTTAAAGGATAGGCCAAGAAAACAAATACAGGTTTCTATCCACTTCAAAATAATAATGGAGGTGGAACGTTACAATAACTAGGTTATGCGTAGCACTAAGTCATTTCACTTAATCAGTGTTATCACGGGGTCAATTACTAATGTGAAGTAACTAATTGGACAAATGTTTTTCTTAGGAATTATGCCCATAACCTTGTATTTTAACCCAATTAAAATACTACGTAGCCCTTTATTTTCCAGAAGAAAAATGATAAAGAGTAAAATAATTAAGTAATAATCCGAAAATCCAAGATAAAATAGAGTAGAATAGAAAAGTATCTTTATTATGAGACTAAGTCCCTTTAGAATAACAAACATGAACAGAAAAATATACATTAATTATATATATATATATATATATATATATATATATATATATATATATATACATATATATATATATATATGGCCAGAAGGCTGCATAATAATACAAATAAGAAAGTATTTAAAAAGCGCCAAAAAATAAATAAAATAAGTACGAATTATGACAAGATATTAACATTGATAATTATATAGAATAAATTAATTAATCACAACAGTTAAATACACGAATTAGCATCCTATAGTTTCTTTACATATCGTATGGTGTAAAAAGCTTTAGAAAATGTAATAGGGTCATTTAAAAAAAAAAAAAACCATTCTCTTCAGCTGTTACAGTAACTAACGTGATTTTTATTATTAATTTTTTTATTTTAAAAAAAATGTTGTTCTACCATCAATATTTTTAAGGCTATTTGTACTTGTTTGGGTCCCTCAGGAAGACATCGAAGTACAAATAACCGCTAATCACTATCTAGCGACAACTTGAAAATTTTATGGTAAAAATGTTAAAAATAATATGAAATAACAACATGTTTTAAAGGATAGTCCATGGACCCAATTGGAGGCACCTGATAACTTCAAAACAATAATGGAGGTGGAACGTAACACTAACTTGGTGAGGCGTAGCTCTTTTCCCGCCATTTCTCTTAATCAGTGTTGCCGGGGGAGCAATAACTAATTTGAAGTAACTAATTGGACAAGCGTTATTCTTAGGAATCATATCCTTAATCTTGAAGTAGGAATACCCAATTAAAATACTGCATAGCTCTTTATTTTTCAGAAGAGAAAAGATTACCGATAAAATTTAAAATAATGTTATTCTGCACTAAACTATTGTTAAAAAAAATTGTAATTGGTCTGGTACAGTAACAAATTGGAAAACAAATATGACATCAGCCTGAAGTAGTCTTTCTCGCCAATCACCTGAGTGCATATTTAGCACATGATATTTTTGCTTCACGTATGTAGTTTATTCAGAAAGTTTAGTTTTTGGATATAAGCACTATTAACGGAGAATTAAAGGGGTCTAAATGAGGCACATTGAAAGTAACAATTTTTTTTTAATGATCCAATAATTAGCAATCAAAAATCTAAAAACAAAATTAGACGAGTCTGTTCCTTTATGCATATTAAGATAATCGAAGAATGTAGACTGACAAAAAAAATTTTAACATATTTCCACAGAAAAAAATAAGGATCAATGAATCAATGATACACAAACAGACCTAACAGAAATGAGCATATCTGAAGATATTCTTAACAGGAATACATTAATTCAGGAGAAATATTAACCTTTGCTCTTTCGCTACAGGATTGAGCCACTATGGGCTACGTTTGTTTTAACCGTTCTTTTATTTTCCTCCATGTCTCCTTTATTCATTACCTGTGTTTTTGCTTTCTTTCCTGCGCTTGTTTTAGTTGTTGGTCTTTCTTGCCCAGGGCATTTTTGAAGTTCCTTCCTAAGTAAAGAACGTCTTTCAATGTCATCTGAAGGCACCTAGAGCACTTAGATGTCATTTTCAGTCTCCTTAAGCCACGTTTTGGCCAATTTCAGCTATTTAAGATCCGTGAATACCTTTTTGGTCACTCTGCTGGGATTCATTGTTTGTAGGTCTCCTTGAAACTGTACTGGATCTTTTTAAGATTATTAAAATTAAATTTATTATTTAAAGGATTAATTATTGTACATTAAGTAAGCAAGTTAATTAATAGCATAGATTAATGAAGCTATTAAGAAACAATAGGTTAGCTAGGTTAGCGATAGTGAAGGAATACAGAGCCTTCAACAGGGCTCTAGAAGGCGCAGGGGAACTAACTTTGTTTGATCGAGCAATCTGGAAGCACTCCGGGAACTGAGTCAGTTCTACTCAATCTCGGCAATAAAGAGCAGTTCCCACAGAACACTGTAAGGGTTGAGGATGGCCTAATGGAGATAGATAAAGAAAAAATTGAAATTTTATAATTTTACCGAAGGATTAGAAATAATATGTTCGGGCAGAAACCTTGGATTTATTAAAATTAAACAGTCAAATCGTTTTTGAAAAATGTACTCAATTTTTTTGTACGTTACCACTTTTGCCCATATAACAGTATGTTATAGGGATATTTAACCAGTACTTGCCATCGTACAAGCTCGGAACCCAAACTTTACGCCAGTGCTAAAAGACTGCATATTAAGACTTTTTTAATCCCTTTTACAAAATACTTGAGCCTTCTGCTAAGCTGTGAACTTATTAATTCGAGCACAGTAGGTTATTATATTAACCACTGCACCACAAGTGATCTCTAACTGTTAGGTAACTGTTCCAAGATCTTCAGTCCTTAGTAATGCTTAATTTTAAAATGTATTAATTGAAAAACAAAGGCATTTAAAAGAATATATTTTATCAATCAAAGACCGCCTTCGGTCTATTAACAGACGAATTTAATTTAAAATATTATTTTAATGTTCACCTTAATGAGTCTATATTGAAAACTATTATCATAAACCGAAAATCTCAAATCATACCATCAATAAAATTAACATCCGGAATAATTGAAAATGATTGTGGTTTTTTGCGTATCAAAATATTATTTTAATTGAATTTCAAACAATTAGCTTCATAAACCAACGACTTCCTACCTTCCTTTAATAACATCCCACTGATTCCTGTAGAAGAGGTCCGGTACTTCGGCCTACACCTTGGCAAACGCTTAACTTGGAACCCTCATACTAGACTGAAACGACTAGAAACAGCTCGCCCGTTCAGGCTACTTCTTCAACATTTACTAGCAACATAGACAAACGCTCTAAGCTCCCAATTAATTAAAAAATACTCATATACATGACAATCATTAGACCCATCTGAACATACGGAGTAGAGCTTTGGGGCGCCACTAAGCCATCGAATTCCTCTCGTATTCAATCCTTACAATCCAAAATCATCAATATTTACTTTGTAACGAACAAAGAAATCATAATGACCTTAATGTCCCATTTGTACTGATTTGGCCCAAATTCGATATCAATCTTTTCATGGCAAACTTCATTTCCTCTCAAATCCACTAGTTTCAAACCTCCCAACATCATCAATTGCTGATAACCCTCCGAGGCGTCTAAAAAGAAGATGGCCTCGTGAACTTCGAAGTTAAACTTTTTAATGGGGTGGATAAAAAAAAATTACCGTTTTCATTCAGTCTACTGGCCTTCCCCATGGAGAGCCGATGGTGACTAACAGTATCTTTCGACACACCACACTCCCTGGCAAGTTCGCGAGTACTTGTGGACGGATTTGACTCAACAGCTTCCTTTAGTACCTCATCAATATCCATTAATGGTCGCCCGGAGCCCTACTTCTTTTTCCACGTCGTATTTCCTCTTCTAAATTTTTCAAACCAACGCCACGTAGTGCGCTGGTCAAGGACACCCCCCCCTTCATATTTAATAATTTCACGAGTTGCTTCAGCGGCTGTGAATGTTTTTTCCCAGTAATGTCTTAAAATTACGAAAATTTCGTAGGACACTGTCATGTTTCTTCTTTGAACTAAATAACTAAACTGAGGCTTTTTTTAAGAAGTCTAGTGTTAGTAAACAAGCTTAGAAAATGCTCTAAAGGGATTATTAAGTGTTGGTAAATAATAAATAGCAATAAAATATTTACAGACTTTGAATTTGATAAAACGGTCATATTTAGTTTTATCTCGGGACATTATTTATCTTTCATTATATTTAGTTTATTCAGTATACCGTTGTAAATTTCAATAAATACATTAAACAAATTAAGTTCAAACAATTAGATTCATAAACAAGTTAAACATACTTAGTTTTTTAGCTATGTTATATTCTTATTTTATAGTTAAATACATCATCATCATCATACTCATACCCTCTCCTGCCGCTGTGCAGAGTGAGAATCCTTCTTATAGAGCCTGGAAAGAGTATCTCTTGTCTAAATCAGTTCTCTTTGGTTCCAGTCCATTCCTCTCTTCCTGAAAGCATCCCTTACGCTGTCTTCACAGGATAAGCTAGCCCTTCCTCTGGGCCTTTTTCCTGCGGTGCGGGTCTCGTCCATCCTATGTCCGAACCACCTTAATTTGTATTCCTCCAGGATATTATCCGCTGGTTTAATATCGAGATTATCTCATAGTGTTGTGTTCAATATCTTATCTCTCCGAATTTACCTTTCTATTTTTCGCAGATACCGCATTTCAATAGTTTGTATTTGACTTCTGTGTTTTGAAGTCAAGGTCCATGATTCCGAAGAGTAAGATAGTATAGGAAGGAAGATCGATTTATAGACGGCCAGTTTGGTCTGCCTTGTCACCTCTCTTCTTCCCAGGAACCCCCGTCGGACTTTATTATTCCACTTTTCCGTCAATGTATCCACTCACCTTGAGATGAGCACCTAAAGCCTTGGATTATCTTACTTAAGTAGGTTCCATTAATACGTAAAGAAGTGTAGTTACCCTTAACTTAAGTAACCATAGTAACCTTGGCTTTAATCATTTGTTTTGCTCTTTACTCACATTGCTCTTGAATAATGGATTAATCCTTCATCCCAATCTTAGGAACATTTTTCTTCAGAATATCTTGCGTTAATTGGACCCTTGGAATAACTAATGTACCTCGAATTTTTAAAAATAAGTTTGAACAAGAAGGTTCAATCATAAAAAAAAAACAAATGGAATATTATAAATAGGGTTATTCGACTATCATGATGAAAAAATATATATTTTTCTAAAAAAAAAAAAGTTAACGAATCTGGTAGTAAAGAATGTATAAATAATTTATCCATAATTTATTTGTGTATTTATATTTATCCAAGAAACGTAAGGGAGACACGGGAGCGCATTGAACGCTGGTTATTGATCTGCGTCTTCGGCAGTTGGTCTCAATACAGCTACTCATCTGGCAACCCCTTTCGCCTCTACATTATTCTCTGATATTCTTAAGTATATTGAAAAAAATCTTGGAAATTTTTCATTTAACTGAATGATATGTTTGAATGGTATTTGATTACGTCGTATAAATAAGTAGGAAAACATGGAGGTTGATCATGATCTCGGACAAATCACCAACCTACACAGCCGTTGTCCAAGAAACAGTGTTGTCTCTTACTTGAGTACAAAACCATAATAAGACCGACAGTCATGTATTGGTGCGAGATCGAAAAATCAGAACTCATGAATCTGGAGCGGCGTGGCCTAAAATGGTGTATGGAGAAGAAGAAAAAATGAGTAGCTGAAGGAGCTATATGGGGAGCCGGATATGGAAGTGCTGATAAAGAAAGCGAGAATTAGATGGATGAGGTATGTGTAAATAATGACAGGACACACGAGGGGATGGTTAATGAAAAATCATAGGGGAAACGGAGCAGAGGACGGATCAGATAGCGATAATGTCGAGGAGGACTTTAATCTGCTGGGTGTACAAAACTGGAGGAGGATAGAGTAGGATCACTGGGATTGGTTGGATGTGGTGGTCCCGGGTTCTTGCAGGACCGTAGTGCCAAAATAATAAATACATTATTTGTTCTATCATTGCAACATTGATAAGTTCTCGAGAAGTTATCAGAAATTATTGAATATCAGGCCATTCATTAAAAAAAATATTTATATATATTTCATTCAAATATAAGTATTTAATTGTTTTTACTAAAGGTAATTTGATATATATTTTAAGATTAATTTCCCTCCGTCGTAAATCAATGACTTCCTGTCCTCCCGTATCGTTTAATAACATCCCACTCATTCCTCTAGAAAAGGTCCGGTACTTAGGACTAAAACTTGACAAACGCTTAACTTGGAACCCTCATACTAGACTGAAACGAGAATAAACAGCTCGCCGTTTCAGGCTAGATGAACATTTACTAGACAAACGCTCTAAGCTCAATTAATCACAACAGACTCATAAACATGGCGATCATAAGACCCATCTCGACTTACGGAGTGGAGCTTTGGGGCTCCACTAAGCCTTCGAATTCCTCTCGTATTCATTCCAAAATCCTTCGTAAAATCCTCAATGCTCCTTGCTTTGTTACGAACAATGTCCTTAATGAACTAAATGTCCCATTTGTTGCTTCTTTAGCCCGAATCCGATACTAATCTTTTCATGACAAACTTCATTACCACTCAAACCCACTAGTTTCAAACCTAGCAACCTCTTCAATTCCTGATAATCCTCTGGGGCGTCTGAAAAGAAGATGGGTTCGTGACCTTCTAAGTTGAACTTGTTATTTGGGTACTACCACCGGGTAGTTTCTCTACTTGTATTTTTTCTTGCCAATATGTACAACTCATTATATTTACTTGTTGTATTATTATAATACAGTTGTAAATTACATTGAAAAGATTAAATTAAAACAAAAAAAAATCGGTTTTAAATACGTAACTACCCCACTCATCTAAATAAGGCGGGTAAAATGGAATTTCATTTATATTTATAATAATGTAGTATATCAATATACACAATGTCAGCTGCGTTTGTTCGCGGTCATCTCAGTAACTACTGGACGGGTTTTCATGCGGTTTTCACAAATAGATAGAGTGATTCACCAGGAAGGTATATAATTTGTCGAGGTTTGTGTAAATGGGTTGAAATATCCATGGGTTTCACCGAAGACGCTGCTTGCCTAATCCCGTACAATTTCTAATGTGCAAGATAATAAATTCGTTTTTAAAGAAATATTTAGTTGTGTTTTTATTTTTATAATTTTTATACAATAAACTACATTAGCTGAGATGGGAAGAAAGAAAATCAAGACTCCCAAAGAAGCCTAACCAATGATATAATAATCCAAGCAACGAGCTTGAGAATTTTGTCATAAAATTTTCACGTATATTATCAATGCCCTAGGGGTGTTACTGCTGGTAAGATTTTTGCATTATGTCATTGTGCGAGGGATATTTGCCGAACAATTTTTTGACAAAAAAATTTGTAACTCAACACAACGAAACATTTATTTATTTATTAAAAGTACAGTTAATGCAAGTACATTTTTTCTAATCTTTTAGTATCAATTATGCATTTAATTCATATTCTCGTTAGCTGCAAAATTCCATTAATATACCCCAAATATATTTGTGATTGTAGGCTATATTTCTGGGAATTTTTTCTTTGATAAGCGCATTTATACTTTGAGCATTCGCAGATCCAAAACGTGGCATTTTGAAATTTATTTGGAATGGAGTTGTCAAACAATCAGTATAATGTTGACATGATTGGGCGATTTTTTTTCATATGATACAAAATGACAAAATTTGATTGGTTGTTAGAACTGTCAGAAAAACCTGCATTGGTTCATCGGAAGGGACTTTTACTCTTACAACGCCAGACCTTAGGTTTCACGACAGTTATGAAGAAACGAGTTGGATCACGAAGTCCCCCCACTTCCACCTTATTGGTCAGGCTTATCTCCTACAGATTTCGGTCTGTTGAGAAATTCGGAGAACTTCATTAAGGTAAAATTTTTTGAAAATTATACTCAAGTCAGAAACACATTTTCATACCTTGATTTTGTTCAGTTTTTGGGATAAAAATTTGATAAAACTTTGGGAAATGAGGGAAATATTTTGAATAAAAATATTTCCATTTCATAAAGTTGTTTTAATAACCTAATGTTAATGAGTAATACAGGTTTAACAGAAGGTACTTGTTAAGAATCCCCAGCTGGCTCCTGGTTAACTAATCAGGCAGTGATCGATAATGACAGTGGTTGGAGGCAGGCCTGATTAAACCCTCCCCCAGGGGGGCGGACGAGGGTCTGAGGTCCCCGAATCGAGTCCGTTCGATAGCGACAGTAATTTGTGACAGTCGTAAATAGGCGAGAGGTCGGCCATTAGGCCTGATAAGGCCACGTCCTGGGTGTACTATTTCTTTCTAACTTGATCAGTTCTCAGGGGAAAAGTGGTTTTTAAACATTTCTCATCATAATGATTTTTTTTCTATCTTCCTAATGACCCAATAATAAGGATTTATAGTTCCATTCCATCATAGACCACTTTCATCGTCTGTAGAATTGCGAATCAAGATGTTTCTTCCTTCCAATTCGTGAAAAAAGAACTCCATCCTAGTCGGGTTCGTTAAAAGGCCGTAAAAAAAAAAATATTTAACGCGTAATGAAAGAAATGTAAATATTTTTTTCTTCTATATTTGGTTCATCAAAACTGTCCGATTTATATAATTGAACTGATTGCGTCTTGAAGATTGGCATGAGCTAGTAACATCGTTGGGGTCGGCAACGGCAAATTAAAAAAAATTAAAATTAAAACTAAACCATTGGATTAGGAGCGGAGTGGCTCAGTGGTAGAATACTGAGTTGCCTTCCCGGAAATCCTGGTTCAGATCCCGCTGCGGACAATGACTTTTATTTAGTCTATTTGCAGCGGGAGATGGATTATATAGAATAGAATAGAATAGAATAGAAAACAAACTTTATTCGGGGACCAAGTCCCTTTAGAAATAAAATAAACATAATATTAATCTGGCCAGAAGGCTACATAATAATACAAACCAAGAAGTAATCGAGATTGACAAAACATAATAAAATCAGAAATAGAAAAAAAAATGTATACATAAATAAAAAGTACGAAACTTGACAGGATTTTAATAGATTGTCGCAAATAAATATTGGTATTGATATTAACAAAATAACATTAATACAACAGTTAACAACGAAATTGCTAAATAAAATAAGTGAATGGCATAGCGTGCGATAAAGTATTTACAAATCTGTATCTTCTTTGTTGCTGGAAAAATAAACAAAACACGTAAGTAACGAGATCGAGTATTCAATACTAATTTATTCAAGCGGAAGATTGACCAGCCTGGAGAGCGTCTTTTTGGGATGCCAAGAGATGAAGGAAAAGCAGCGATTTAAATGAGGCCAGTGAAGAAGAATGGCGGATCAAAGGAGGGATTGAGTTCCACACAGTGATGGAGCGGGCGAGGAAGGAACGCTCGAATGCCTAGTTCTGTGGGATCGAATGTAGAGATCGGAAAGGCGGGATCTAGTTTTGTGGTGCTGGACAGAGGATTTGAATTAGAGGAGACTATAGATATATGAAGGGTGTTGCCATTTAATGGATTTATATAATTGAGCCACTTAACTCATCATAGTGATGTGACACCCGGGATCGCCTCAGAGTACCAAGGACAAATCTTAAAGTGCAGTTCATTATTCTTTTTAAGCGGGCCTACAGCATATAAGATATAGGACCCTCCTGGGGCCCACCCAGCCTCTATAAAATATTATAAAAATAAGGTACCCAAAATAAGCGGTTGAGCGTGACCTAGGACAATTCACCTCCTTGCAGAACCGTTGTCCGTGAAACAGTACGGTCTCTACTGTGTACTGAACCCCAGACCCGTTCACAGGGTGTTGTGGTATAGGTTTTTATATAGACAGTAGATAACAGAGATAAACAAGTGCCAAGTATCGAATGTGATTTCAAACTGTAGCGATTGCTTTAGGACAGATGATTGATTGACAATTCATATAGAGTTATCTATAAGCCACAAAACAGCGTCTAATGGCCAAGGAAAAATCGATTTGACGTCACGAAATAATTTTGAATGAATCTTGAAACATATTTTTCTCTCTTCAAGGTGTTTTTGGTTTCGATATTCTTCATTGGTGTGGACCATTTCATATGCGTTATTGCACGCGATCACCCATATAATAATTTATTACTTTAATATATATAAAAACTTTCACTAAAAAATGAATTATTAGACACGTACTTGTTGATGTAGCAACATAGATTGTAAATATAAAACCTTAAAACTTGTGAACCTCACTGGCTACATCCACAGCCACGGTGAATAAGTGGTTAAGTCTGATTTTCTCCCAAATGGGATTCTTGTACTTAAGTAAGCGTAATGGAGTTATTTTCATAGTGAATAAGGGGCTAAGTAAGGCATTGACTTGAAAAGGAGTTATTGTTTATATTACAACTCAATTTCAAGCCAAAAACTACGGGAATGGTACGATTCCGGATATATGAAAGCAGTTTACTCTCTCTGGATAAAATCAAACATAACCACTTATTATATTCAAATATAACATAAGCAGTAGATATAATGTGGTGATGGACAAATGAGATTCCAAAAAAAATTCGATACCTGGGGTAGACCGGAGTTTTGTGTTTGAGTTGTAATCCGTGGATGGGTGTGTTCTAGACAGCGATTAGGGGTGCCGGCATCGAGTTTTCGGGTTCTCCAAGTCTTTTACTGTTATGATTTTGATTAAAGTTTTATCAAAATTAAACTAAACAGAGGTGTATATATGTGCCCATCAAGTTTCCGGAAGATTAAATCTTGGGGTATTTCCGGAAGTTACAAACCTATCACCGTTCCACCAGCTCTGGTGTATTAATCATAATAGTGTTACGGTCAGAGCAGGAAGTCGGACCGGCTGGACCGGCGGGAGGATAAGACAAACAATGGGATTAAGCGGAAGGGATTATAGAATGGCGTAGATCCTTGTGGGTCGGTCTAGGCGGTTCTGGGCCTTCTTCCGAGAAATCCCCACCCCGACCGGCCTTGCCTATATAAAAAGGACAGCTGTTCTGGCCGGCAGTAGTAATAAGACGAGTCTGTAATAAGCCAGTGAGTAGCAGTCGTTAACTAGTGGCAGTGTGTGTGAGTTAGTTAGTATTAGTATCAGTCTGTAATAAGTGCTTAGTGAGCAACAGTGACAATTAGTGACCGTGTAATAAGTGTAATAAACTGTGTGGCAGTTAGTCATATTTGAAGAGTCTTACGGTCGGTGGACTTTAGTTAGCGAACTGTAAGTGTTAGTTTGTAATTGTAAACTATAGTGTAATATTATTGTATTTGTACAAATTTATATAAATAGTTTAGTTACTTAGTATAAACAATATCTTATATTATTTGTATATTATCTTAGAAATTAGATAACATTTAGTAGAATATTATTATTGTATATTGATATTAGTTTAATAATTTAACTGTTTTAAATAATCTCATTGTATTCTTGTTAATTTGTTAATAAATATTAGATTCTTGAATTAAGTAATAGTTTAGTCCATTTTACACCCAGTAGCCCGTAACAAATTGGTGTCAGAAGTGGGATCTTGTGTAATTGTTATTTTGTCTTGCATTTTGTAATAATTGGGCTACTGTTTGAAAAATGGCTTCTCAAAGTCTTAAATTGATGGATTTAAAAGTTGCGGATTTAAAACGGGAATTAGAAGAACGTGATCTGGATTCTTCCGGAAATAAAAGTGTACTGCAACATCGCTTGCGTCAATTTTTTGTAGAGTTAGGGGAAAATCCAGATGACGTTCTGTTTGAAACTGATTTGAGCAAGTTGTCTGCAACTTTTAAAAATGAATTAGGCAATGTAGAAAATAAGCTAGGTAATTTACAGAATGATTTAGGTACTGTTAAAAATGAGCTAGGTAATGAGTTAAGCACTGTTAAAAATGAGCTAGGTAATGAGTTAAGCACTGTTAAAAATGAGCTAAGTACTGTAAAAAGTGATTTTTGTATACATTAGAGTCTAAATTAGGCACATTAGAGAATAAGTTAATGGAAAATGTAGATAATAAAGTAGCTGTTGTAGAATCTAGGCTAGGAGAAAAAGTTGACGAAATTAGGCTAAGAATGGAAGCTCTCGAGGGACGTATGAGCAACTCACCGACGAACGACACCGACCGTTCCTGCGAGGGCAGCCATCATAACACCATTCTACCCGCCTATGCTGGGGCGCCACCAACTCACAATACCATTCCAGTATTCGACGGAAAGACGCCGTGGGAGGACTACATGACTCTCTTCGAGACAGCTGCTTCGATCCACGGGTGGTCACAGGAGACCCAAGCTTCAGCGTTGTGTCTGGCCCTGCGTGGAGATGCCTTGGGAGTACTGCAGGGGATACCCATGTCGGAGCGGTCCAACTACGGGATCAAGCTGGACATGTCAAAAGGTGTGCTGACGATGGGAGACGAGGAAGTCATCCTTCGGCAGGGAAAGGATCTCTACGCACGAGTGCTCTTACTAGAAGACACCACTTTACCTGCACAGAGCCAAATCGTGACGCATGGGACGGTCGAAGGACATCTACCAGAGGGTCAATGTGTAGTACTGGAACCCGGAACGCACGAAGAACAGGAGATCGGACGCGGCGTACTGGTTGCTAGGTCTCTCATCAAGGTTGGACGTACCACTCCAATTAGGCTAATGAATCTGAACAGCTTCCCGGTAACGCTGAAGAAAGGAACACAAGTCGGGGAGTGTACAACCGCTACCTCAGTGGTTCGTCAGCTGCAACGTCGTCCCACCGAGCTCCGAGGACTGCCAGAGGAACTAAAAGGATTTTTGAACGAATCATGTCGCGACCTTTCGCCCGAACAGAGCGAGGAAGTGAAGAATATGATTATCCGATGGCATGACGTCTTCGAGATCGGACCAGGACCACGGGGCAGAACGGATATCGTCCAGCACAAGATTGACACTGGGGATGCGAAGCCCATCCGACAGGTCCCGCGGAGGCTGCCGTTAGCTAAACGGGAGGACGCCGAGGAGATTATTAAGGAGATGGCAGCTGATGGTGTCATTGAGCCTTCAAGTAGCCCCTGGATGTCTCCTGTCGTATTGGTGAAGAAGAAAGACGGAACGACAAGGTTCTGCGTAGACTACCGTCTTCTAAACAACGTCACCAAAAAGGACAGTTATCCGCTTCCCAGGATTGACGATACGCTGGACACCCTGGAGGGGTGTAAACTCTTCTCTACCTTGGATCTCCGCAGTGGATATTGGCAGGTTGGATTGGCACCTGAAGATAAAGAGAAAACGGCGTTTTCAATTGGCACTGGGCTCTGGCAGTTTACAGTAATGCCGTTCGGGCTTTGCAATGCTCCTGCCACATTCGAGAGGCTGATGGAAAATGTGTTAAGAGGTCTCTCTTGGGAGGTATGCCTGGTGTACCTAGATGACATCATTGTGCTGGGAAAGTCCTTCGATCACCATCTGAAGAACCTGGAGAAGGTCTTCGTACGACTGCGTGCAGCGAACCTTAAGTTGAACCCGAAGAAGTGTAATCTCTTCCGAAGGCAAGTCAACTACCTGGGGCATATTGTGTCAGACAACGGAGTTGCTGTTGACCCAGAGAAGATAGCAGCGATCACCAACTGGCCAGTACCTCGAGATAAGCACCAGGTGAGAAGTTTTCTCGGGCTCTGCACCTATTACCGGAGGTACGTGAAAGGATTCGCTAACATCGCAAAACCTCTTACCAGACTTACCGAGGAGAAAAAGACTTTCCATTGGGATCACGAGTGTCAGGCATCCTTCGAGGAGCTGAAGAGCAAATTGATTAGTGCTCCTATTCTGAGCTATCCACGCCCCGAGGGCAAGTTCATACTTGACACAGATGCCAGCAACATCGCCATTGGAAGTGTCCTCTCTCAGCTCCAAGACGGAGAAGAAAGGGTGATTGGATATTTCAGCAAAGCACTCTCAGCTCCGGAACGAAACTACTGTGTCACAAGGAAAGAGCTTCTGGCAGTAGTAAAGTCCATAGAGCATTTTCATAAATACCTATACGGAAGAAGGTTCCTGCTGAGAACGGACCACGCGGCTCTAATGTGGCTGCTGCGATTCAAGTCACCTGAGGGGCAAGTGGCGAGGTGGATTGAGCGCCTTCAAGAGTATGACTTTGAATCTGCTCATCGTTCTGGAACGAGCCACAGGAATGCGGATGCACTGTCAAGAAGACCTTGTGAAGAAGGCTGCAAGCATTGTTCTCGACAAGAGGAGAAGCAGGCAGCGGTATTGAGGACTACAGTTGTCATCGACAGTTGGCAAGATGCAGAGGTGTCAAAGGAACAGGACGAGGACCCGGACTTAACACAAATAAAGGAATGGAAAATATCGGGGCGAGGAAGACCGGCCTGGCAGGATGTTGCTCCAATGTCGAAGAATGTAAAAACGTACTGGGCCCAATGGAACTCCATTTTAGTGGACAACGGGCTGCTGAAACGGGCATTGGAGAACGCGGAAGGAGATCAGCGCAGGCTACAGCTCATCGTTCCAAGGAATAAAGTGCCCGAAGTGCTTAGGGAACTACATGACGGTGTAACTGGCGGCCATCTTGGAGTTCACCGTACATTGGAAAAAGTTCGTGAACGCTTTTACTGGGCAAACCTTAAGGACGATGTGTTGGACTGGTGCAGGCGTTGTGCGACTTGTGCGGCTTCTAACGGACCAACAAGAAGAAAGAAGGCCCCTATGAAGAAGTACAACGTGGGAGCACCGTTCGAGAGGATAGCGATTGACATCGCTGGCCCTTTCCCTGTGACAGACGAAGGCAACCGATATATTCTCGTGGCCATGGACTATTTTTCTAAGTGGGTGGAAGCGTATGCCCTTCCAAATCAAGAGGCAGTCACGGTTGCAGACGTACTTGTGAAGCAGCTCGTCAGCCGGTTTGGAGTACCCATGGAACTTCACGCTGACCAGGGAAGAAACTTTGAGTCTGCAGTCTTCTCCGGGATGTGCGAAGCACTGGGAATACGGAAAACCAGGACGACACCTCTTCACCCTCAATCGGATGGCATGGTGGAGCGCATGAACAGGACAATGGGTCGATATTTGTCTAAAGTGGTCTCCGAGCATCAGCGAGACTGGGACCAGTATCTTCACTTGTTCTTGTTAGCCTACCGGAGTTCAGTCCATGAAGCAACGGGGCAGACCCCCGCAAATGTGGTGTTCGGCCGAGAACTTCGTTTGCCTTGTGATCTGAAATTCGGGTTCAAGCCTAATGAGGAAGTGGCCGGAGAGGAGTACGTCACGAATCTACGGAAGCGGATGGATAACATCCACGAGAAGGTTCGTGTAAACATCCAGGGAGCCAGTGACAGAATGAAGGAGCGTTACGACATCAGGGCAGAGAAAGGTGGATTCCAACCTGGAGATTTGGTCTGGCTACACGATCCTCGAAGAAGGCGAGGCTACTCACCTAAACTTCAGAACTCCTGGGATGGCCCGTTTGAGATCATCAATAGGATAAACGACGTCATCTATAGGATCAGAAAGCAGCCAAAAGGAAAACCCAGGGTAGTCCATTTTAATAGACTGGCCCCATACAAAGGAGACCATGGCCCGACAAAAGACCAGCAAGTCAGGTACCTCAACAACGTGGAGGCCAGTAAGGTATCAGTTGCACAACCTAAGGTACAAGGTTCCCGTGGAGTAACTCAGGCAGTATACAGAGATATCTTCTCGTTACCCGCGGACTATTCTCTGGCCCATTGTGTAGCCGAAGATCTGAGGACTTCCCGAGGGATTGCAACCGTCTTCAGGAAGAAGTTTGCTGGAACTGAGGAACTGGAACGCCAAGGACCACGCGTCGGGAAAGCACTCCACCATACGCACGAAGGACGACACCTGTTCTACTTAGTTACCAAGTGTGCTACTGATCAGAAGCCCACATATGACGCACTGCGGCGAAGCCTCGACGACCTGCGGAGTAAGCTTCTGAGACTGCGTGTCACCAAGCTCGCGATCCCTAAGTTGGGCTGTGGATATGACGGCCTGGAGTGGAAGGTTGTCAGGAACATGCTTGAACAGATATTCGCCAACTCTGGAGTCGCCATATTGGTGTGCACGTTCAACCCCTGGAAAGGAAATGCGTCTCCATCGAGGGAAGCTCATGACCGCCCGATTTCTCCGGACTATGCTCTGGGGCAGAGCACTTTTAAGGAGGGGGCAGTGTTACGGTCAGAGCAGGAAGTCGGACCGGCTGGACCGGCGGGAGGATAAGACAAACAATGGGATTAAGCGGAAGGGATTATAGAATGGCGTAGATCCTTGTGGGTCGGTCTAGGCGGTTCTGGGCCTTCTTCCGAGAAATCCCCACCCCGACCGGCCTTGCCTATATAAAAAGGACAGCTGTTCTGGCCGGCAGTAGTAATAAGACGAGTCTGTAATAAGCCAGTGAGTAGCAGTCGTTAACTAGTGGCAGTGTGTGTGAGTTAGTTAGTATTAGTATCAGTCTGTAATAAGTGCTTAGTGAGCAACAGTGACAATTAGTGACCGTGTAATAAGTGTAATAAACTGTGTGGCAGTTAGTCATATTT
Organism: Troilus luridus; assembly: GCA_964056705.1. Classification (NCBI taxonomy): domain Eukaryota; kingdom Metazoa; phylum Arthropoda; class Insecta; order Hemiptera; family Pentatomidae; genus Troilus; species Troilus luridus. The sequence goes on from OZ057414.1 coordinate 120,590,296, forward strand.
GAAGAGTCTTACGGTCGGTGGACTTTAGTTAGCGAACTGTAAGTGTTAGTTTGTAATTGTAAACTATAGTGTAATATTATTGTATTTGTACAAATTTATATAAATAGTTTAGTTACTTAGTATAAACAATATCTTATATTATTTGTATATTATCTTAGAAATTAGATAACATTTAGTAGAATATTATTATTGTATATTGATATTAGTTTAATAATTTAACTGTTTTAAATAATCTCATTGTATTCTTGTTAATTTGTTAATAAATATTAGATTCTTGAATTAAGTAATAGTTTAGTCCATTTTACACCCAGTAGCCCGTAACAATAGTAAAAACAAAATTGTATTTTATGAAGTAATACCGCTTTCTCATATATTTTGTCATTGTCAGTGCTATCAGTAAGATAAAAAGGAGAGCTTTAATTATTAAAGTATTAATTTAATTAATAAGCCAAACTCGCTAATAAGACCAAGGAGCCACTAGGACTAATAATCGATCAAAAGGCCGGATTAATCAGATAATAAAAAAAAGTTTAATTACTGAAATTTTTATATGAAATCTTTCCTTTTAAGTCAGGATGGACTTAGGTCCGGTTTATAACTACAGGGAGCGATTTAGATTATGTAGCAGTGGATTTTTTTCATCGGGCGCCATTGGCTGGACTATTGGAGGCTTAGTGTTAATCGTGGAGAATTTCGCCATTTTTTATTGATTGGCTAACCAGTAATAACTAAATATTAAAATGGCAATAATAGAACAAGAGGAGCTAGGAGGTTATGACCATATCCGATATCAGGTAATTGTTGTAAGCTGTGTGTCCATTACCTGTTACCTCTTAGCCTGCTTATTGGCTTTGTCTATATAATATATAATCTGAAATTATTTTGATTGGAGGTATGAGCTTTCAATTAAATCGAATATGGTATTGCAGGAAAACGAGTTTACATTTACAAACAAATACTTTTTATTATTAAACATATAGATTTTATTTATGTGGTACATCTAATATTTCTCAAACAATTCATATGAATACATTAGCATATCTATCAAACAAATTGATCGATCGGGTATAAAACATAGGTAATTACGTACATTTATTAAATTGTAGGCGAATTTAGTTTTACCAACCTCATTTTTTTTTTTGGTTGATGTATGTCCGCACGTGTAATATTTATTTTTTATGAAATTAGTTAATATAATTAAACGCGTCTTTTGGGAAAATGTGAAATGAAATCCAAAGAAATTTGTCTGGTATTTGTAGACCTGTAAAAAGCATGCGATAATGTGCTCCGAAAATTATTATGGGTAGACTTCAAAAGAATTCTGAAAGAACGCTGACCAGAAGAATATATATCAGCAACCAGTGACAAACTAGGTGGTAGAAATGTGTCACCGAAATTTTCGACTTGTAAAGGCTTACTGCAAGGCTGCTTTATGTCACCCTCTCTATTTAAATTCTTCATTATAACGGATTTAAAAGAATGGGATAAAAAATGTAAGCAAATGGGAGTAAGGCTAGGTTGCAGATATCTAAATAATCTACTGTTCGCTGATGATCAGGTAATTGTCGCTCAAGACCATGAGGATCCAGAATACCTGCTATGAAAGGGCATATGATAGTTTGGGCCTTAAAATAAGCTTCTCCTCAAGGTAGTAGTATCCTTGGCAATCCTTTATACAATTTATACAGCTGACATCCCAACTCATCCTAATACTATCCTTACCACGTATGCTGATGATACATGTGCATTATCAGTCAACACCAATCCAGTTATTGCATCCTTAAGCCTCCAATCCCATATCACTGATCTTGAAGAATGGTGTAAAAACTGGAGAATTAAAATAAATTCTCAAAAATCGCATCAAATCACTTTTACCTTACGTCGTAAACCAATGACTTCCGGTCCTTCAGTACTCTTTAATAATATCCCACTGGTGCCTGTAGAACATATCCGATACTTAGGATTGCATCTCGACAAACGATTAACCTGGAATCCTCATACTAGACTTAAAAGACAAGAAACCGCTCGACGTTTCAGGCTACTTCAACACTTAGTAGACAAACGCTCTAACCTCCCAATTAACAACAAAAGACTCATCTACATGACCATCATACGACCTATTTGGACTTACGGAGTAGAGCTCTGGGGATCCACTAAGCCATCGAATTCCTCTCGTATCCAATCCCTACAATCCAAAATCCTCAACGCTCCTTATTTTGTTAAGAATAAAGTCATCCATAACGACCTTAATGTCCCATTTGTTGCTGATTTGGCCCGAACCCGCTATCTATCCTTTCATAACAAACTTCATTTCCACTCAGACCCTCTAGTTCCAAACCTAGTTTCCTCTTCAATTTCCGATAATCCTCCGAGGCGTCTGAAAAGAAGATGGCAACGTGACCTTCTTAGTTTAACTTGTGATTTGAGTATTGCCAATGGGTAGTTTCTCTACTTGTCATTAACTCATGTCATTATGTATCACATAGCCTATTTACTTGATGTATTATTGTAATACAGTTGTAAGTATCAATAAATAAATTTGTAAAAATAAAATAAACTTCAGCAAAACTGAATATATGATCAGGAGGACCTCGTTGTTGAAGGAAATGTCATAAAACTAGTGGATAATTTTAAATATTTGGGTTCTGTAATGGAAAAGAATGGAACATCGGAAAAAGAGATAAAACAAAGTATATTACAACTCGCAAAGCTATTGGTATCCTTAACTCGGTTCTTTGGAGCAACAATATGACGGAAGATACCAAGAAGATCACATACAAGTCCCTAATTGAAAGAATACGGCTTTATGGAAAAAAGCTACTTGCTACTGAGATGTACAATTGCAGGAGCCCTACCAGGATATCCAGACTAGAAAGAAGGACTAATGCTGAAATTAGAGAACGGATGCAAATTCAACAAAACGTTCTCAGAAGAATGAAGGAAGAAAGATTCGCCCAACTTAATTTTCAATTGGAGTGCACGGTGGGAGAAAACGGCGAGGAAGAACACGAAAAAGATGTTTAGAAGGCATTGAGGAAAGTATGTACGGCCATGGTCTTAGGGAGGAAGATATGCAAGAAAGGAAAAAAGTTGAAAAATGAGCTAAAGGAAATTTTTGGTTGAAGGAAACCACAATCTGAGGAAACCCATTTAGAAAAAAATATATGCGCGTTTGAGGCCTTTTGTCAGTCCACGCAAAACATTTGTGACTACTTCTTCTTTCTGTTATCCTAATACCCGTTCATTCGTTCACTAAAAGCCATCTTCTTTTCTTCGGTACACTTTGGGGTGTGGGTCCTGTCTTCCATGACGTCATTCGCATGGAACCTTTTTTCAGTGAAGTCCTCTCAGTTTTCTTTGGCTTTTCCATACCAGGTTTAACTATTCATCCAGGGTGTACTATCCTAGAACCGCTGTATGTCTCAAATAATTCTGGTCTACGGATTCCTGATGATTTTCGTTGCCTCTTTCTACAGTGGACAACTTCTCCGCGGTGGCTCTGGAGTGAAGTCTGCTTCGTCTGTACGGTTTTTTCCTGATTATTTTTCTTTCTTCATATTATAAGATGAAATATATATGAACATTAAACCTTTAATAATATATGGGCGGGAATCTGAAGAATATTTAAATATAAAATTTAGTTGAAATGTATGATGTTCCTGCGTAGCTTTATTTTATGTTAGTTAACCAGTCTATACGTAAATATATTAAAATTATATCTTCGATGACTAATGTTCTATTCTTGTGGTAATGGATAATAATCATGGTTATAAAAAAAACTTATGAAGGCAGAATCTTGGAAGATTTTTTTGGCTACATTAAGATCAACTTAATTGTTTGGCTGCAATTATTATTGTATATTATTAATTTATTAATAGTTTGATTATTATTATACAATTGACGGTACCTGAGGTTCTGGTCATGCCAGGCGTGGAAGGGGTTGGCGTTGTGAGTTGGAGCTTCACCCCTTCCGGACATCCACCCAGCATCCACCTCCACTCTGTAACACCATTTCCACCATTACAATTATTTTCTTAATAAATTATTGTTATTTTTATTATTATTGAGGTTTATCTCACTTTATTTCACATGGACTAATAAAAGGCTTGTAACGCGTATAGTAAAAATATATAATATGTACGGAAGGAGCTCAGTGGAAGAGCGCTGAGTTGCCGTTAAAGGTTCTTTCTAAAGGTTCCCGTACATTCCACTAGTGGCAGATAATTTATTATGTTTTTGACCCTGTTTGATTTGGACCCTACCTCTATAAAGTAGCTACCCTTGATCGGGTATTTCCCTGCAAAACCTTCACAAGGTATTGTCTAAATTTATTGTAACAAATAAATGATAACTGAACATTAACGTTTATTTACAAATTAAATATATATCGATATATAATTCCATAACTACTGATTCCTGCATTGGCTTAAGTACTTACCTTACTAGATAGGCAAAATTTAAATCTCATATTATACCATGATACGATTAGCCACTGCTGATCAAAACATACATATCATCGCTGTCAAAACAATACCGCCTAAGTACACTTTGGGCGATTTTACAGGAGAGGAAAAAAAACGTGCCGACTGTAAACTTGGCAATTTATAATCTATTTTTTATCTATAAAAGTTTGGCTCGAGATCAGTTGTAATAATGTTATTCGGAGTACTGGCACTGGCCAGATTCTCCACTCACAACCTGTGTGTGTGGTGTCATACACCATTAACCATGCCAGTGACACGGCTGGGAAGGGGGCGGGGGCCTCCCGTACTCCTTCTTTGCCCTCATTCCTAGGGAAGAAGCTTAGTTCGGGGATTCCGAGCAAATTGTAAATAGTGTAAGTATTTTATTTTTATTACATTTTCGCATCCATTTTGTTTTTTTATACCACATGTATAAATTTGTATTGCATTTATTTATTTCATTTTTGTTTTGTTTTTATGGAATTATTGTATACCTACTTAGCACTATTACTTATTACCACAGCTGGCAGATTTTAATAATTCAATAAGGTATTAAAAAAAAATTACAAAAAAGATTTAAGAGAAGTATTACAAATTCATACTTTGCCATGTTGCTGACCTTAATACGTCCGTTACCGTTGTTAACTCATTTTCACCAAAAGTTGTAGATAGGCGGTATTGTTTTGTACGACGATATCTTACTGTACCTTCCTACCGAGTCATAACAAAAATAATTATATTAAGATAAACTACATGAGAGAATTTTAACTCATTTGGTCTGTCAACTTCAATTTGTAGTTAGACAAATTTATAATTTTTTTCTAATGTGTGGATACTTAAGTATTTTATAATTTTTTTCTACTCTTAACTTCCTACTTTACACAAAAAAAAAATTATGTGATCATAAATAATAAACTAATTATGACCTTCCGAGTCTGGAAAAAGTCTCGAAAAGATTGAGAGAAAAATTCTGAGGAGGATTCATGGCCCCAAAGTAACACAAGAGGTAAAAATCCATCGAAGAAATATACAGAAATTTTGGAAGATCTTGAAACAGTCATCAGGACCAGGAGACTGAGGTTCTACGACCGGCCTCTGCTACACACTTTTTACCTGCATTCTATACTTCATCACAACTTTCGGCAGTAGTTATAAATTCGGCAGGTTCCTCAGCATTGTTTCCCTATATAAAAAAAAAATAGTGAAAATTATTTCCACCTCTTCGAACCAGCCAGGTTTGGTCTTTTTTTCCTTTAAATATGTAAACATACGGTTCGCCAGTCTTGTGGGTTTCATTCTTAATAGCCATAGAATGATATTCTCTTTTTTCTCATAACATCCGATATTTTTTTAACTTGACTGTACAGCTCACTGTAATGTCGTCTGTATTCACCTTGGCCTTTAATTGGGCCAACAATTTTGTCAGTAATAAAATTATCATTATTTTCGAGAAAATTATTAAAACGGAAAGGAATGAAAGGTTAAAACTTGTTGCGATTTAACTCAATGACTCAGGTTGTCGCTTCCAACTGAAACCGTACACAGTGGCTTTATCCAGGTATTGATACATTTACATAACAATTGTGTAATTGGATTTGGTTCTTCCTATAATTCTAGGATAATATGAAGATATGTTTGACCTATCCGTTCCCTAACAGATCACAATTACACATTAATAGATTCCAGGAGGATAATACCCAGCCTTCGACTGGGTATGCTGAACTCCACCATTTCCACGAAATGGATATTATCGCCTTCCTTTCTGTATTGAGAACTGTAAGCTATATTATTCGGCCGAATACGGATCATAAACTCCGTGTTGTGTGCATAATTATGCGGTACCGTAACACAATATACCAAGTAGAGATCATTTACCACCCGTTGTATTTAATTAAATAATTAATTAACTAATATTAACATTCTTTGAATATATGAATATCATAATTACGTGAAATGATGAAAATTAATGAATTCATAACGACACACTCTGTACTAATAATAATTTAAAAAAATGTAACTCTTCAACCCGTGAACGGGTCTGGGGTTCAGTACATGGTTGAGACTGAACTGTTTCATGGACAACGGTTCTGCAAGGAGGTGACGTGTCCTAGGTCACGCTCAAGCACTAGATTTCCCCTCCCCCTTATTTTGGGCACCCTTTTTTATAATATTATATAGAGGCTGGATGAGCCCCAGAAGGGTCCTAGATCCCATATGATCCATGATTATAGATTTCGGAAAAATATTTTACTCTATAATATGAAACGCTTTGTTGTTTTCATAAATCCATATTTTTCAAAACAAGCTTTATCACAGACTTATGCATTTTTTTTTTTAAAACCCCATCAGTTTGGTTCATAGAAATCGAATGTTGTGAGAAAAAGTCTTCACTTTTTAGTTATTTTCATAAAGAATAGATATCTCAAATAAACATTGAGTTATGGCCCTGTTCCTACTGAGCCCAGAGGGAACTATTTCGACAAATATTCGGTTAATGAGGGTTGGCAGTCGTGATCTGAAATAATGGGAAGCTAAGTCCTGGGGAAGTCTTCTCGGTAATTGTTACCCGGAGTCTCCTGAGAGCGCCCTTCTGATATCCAGCAATTTACTGTCTTAGCTAACAATTTTCCTCAGGATTGGTTGACACAATAAATCTCAAATCATTATAACTTGATTTTGCTATGTGAAAACTACCTACAGGAATACTTTTCTGAGGCTGATTATTGTTGATAATATAAGTAGTAATGTTATTGATTTCTTCGTACTAACATCTACAATTCTATTTATTAGTAATCAATCCATTATTGAAACATATCGCATTAGTATTTATAAAGTGGCACAACTCAAAAATCGTCGTCCGTGATGAGTTATGATCACTTAAAAAAATACACAATGTGCTTTAAAAAAAGTATAAAAAATAAACCTAAAAAAAGTATCTCTTCATCACTCATCAAAACTTTGTCATCCTACCTACAGTGAGTGTCTGCAATAAGGTACTTTTGTTACAAGTACACCACTCATGTTATTTTTAATTAAAATTATGGATTATTCGTTTTTTCTTTTATGAAAATCCAAGTGGTGAAATACCCCGTATCCTATTTATGTTTGAGGCGTTCACCGCAGAAATTGACTGACTCGATTTAAAAAAAAAATCTTAAATCGATTACATATCAACAGCACTTAAGCAGAAGTTATATGCAACTTGAGTGTTTCTGGATGTCGCCCAAGCTTTTGACAAGGTTTCGCACCAGGGCTTTTCTTTAAACTCAAGACTGTACTACCACACACTTATCATCTGATTCTTCTCTCATTCCTTGCAGACAGATTTTTCTCAGTCCGACAGGGCTCAGAGCTATCTTCAATAAGACCGATCTTGGCCTCAGGGATCAATACTTGCACCGCTATTGTACATAACATATACATACGACATTCCACAAAATCCTAACACACTGATCGCAACCTACGCTGACGACACTGCCGTGATCACCAAACATCATGACGCGACACACGCCTCACAAAACTTACAACACAACTTACAAAAGGTGAATGAGTGGTGCCAACTATTGAAAATCAGACTGAACCACGAAAAGTCACATCACTTTTACTCTTAGACACGAAACATGACTTCCCATTTACCTTAATAACTCACCCATCCCGCAGACTGATAAAGTACAACACCTTGGACTAACGTTTGATAGGAGAATGACATGGGGTCCTCACGTTAAGACGAAACGCCAATCTCTGAATCATCGAAATGACTAGCCCTCACATAAAGCTGATGAAGAAGACATCATTTATATTGCTGGCCAATTAATCACAAATAACACTTCTTTTACCCACTTGATCCTTTAGATTTCCATAGATGCTCTATAGGACTAATGTCCGGAGATTGAGGAGGCCTGACCATCCACTTCGGTCTATTGTAAAGGATCCACATTTTTGATTTCCAAGCTGTGTTCTTGGGATCATTGTCCTTCTGAAAAATGCAATTTTCTGGTATCCTAAATTTTTCAGCACTAATTGGGATATTTCTTTTTAGAACATCAATATACTTTACATGATCCATTATCCCATCAATAAATTCCAGGGGTCCCACCCCAGCAACATTCATGCATCCCCAGACCATGAGAGACATTCCACCATCTTTGATTGTTGGAACTATATTCCTTGTCTCAATTGCTGTAATTTTTTTTTCCTCCATACTTTTTGTTTTCTTAGAGTGCTGAACATTTCAATTTTACACTCGTCGGGAAATATCACTCTATTCCAAAAGCAAATTTCACTTTTTTGATGCTCTTTGGACCATTGATATCTTTTTTTTATTAACAACACTAATCAATGGTTTTCGTCGAGATGTTCTGCAATGAAGCTCGTTTCTTCGTAAGCATCGACGCATTGTTAATAAGCTTACTCGGACTCCTGGTTCAGAAAAAAGTTCATCAACTAATTTAGGGGCACTAATTTTTGGATTTTTGTTAACCTTTCTAAGGATAAGTTTTTCTGTTCTACAATTGATTTTTCTTGGTCGTCCCGTTCTCTCCCTAGACATACAACTTTTTCTCAATCCATACCTGTCGATAATGTTTTGGACTGTTGAGTGAGGTCTATTCACAAGTTTGGCGATGTTTCTAATCGATCTACATTCATTATATAAACGCACAATAATTTTTCTATCCTCTTCGGTCGTTTATTTTGATTTTCTTCCCATTTTTTATTTGAAAAAAAACGCACTTTTTAATTATACACCTTTGCAAAGACGTCTAGGCAAGGACTGATTAGTGGTAATCCTCAAACCATCTATCATAAGCAGGGGGTCTAAACAAAGGATTAAAGTCCAGTGTACGAATACTTTTGACTGTTAGTTGAGTGCGTCTTATCATAAATGATCACGTATAATTCTTAATTCATTCGTACTTATTATGAAAACTTATTTATTCCATTCAACAGCTATGAATGTGTTATTACATACTTTTAAATTAAATAAAAATATTATAAATAAAAAATTAAACGAAAGAAAATAAAAATAATAATAGTGTACGAATATTTATGACTCTGACTGTACTTTTTGATGAAAGCTACATCTTTATTTATGCATTCTACAATATTTATTTGAATTTATATTACAAAGAGAATTTTAAAAAAACAATGCACACTATTTTCTCGCATTTCTCCACTTTTTGTTTTATGGAGTTAATCAATTTGTGCATTTAACGAAGCAATATAATGGTAAAGTGGTTCCTGATAGTTATAATTATGGGTTAACTCCAGTAATTCCGTTGTATAGTTTATGATAGTTGTATTGTTATATTGAGATTCCCGAAACTGTCTAGGTCCGCTCACCATGCGTTTCTCTATGTGGTTGTCCTTAAACCTGGGTGCGTAATGGTCTGTGTGAGTATTGAACTCGTTTTCCTACAGTAGTACTTAAGACAAAGACCCTTTCTGGGATCTGGTCATACAGTAAGGAAGATGGCTTAAAAACGATCCTCTGGAGATTGAAAAAATCTCTTATTTTTCAGTCCCTAATTACTCTAGGTAAGAAGGTACCGTCCTTAAACCGTGTATTGTTTGTATATTGTATATTGTTTGTTTACTTCAGTTACTGCTTCATATTAAGCCCAATATATCGTGAACGAATACTTTTTAGGAAGGATCAACTCCACAATATGTCAGAATTTTCAGCATTTCATTGAATGTTCGCCCGGGCGGATGAAAGACACAAACTCCCAACGAGCGAAGGCTGACACCAATTGTCATCCTCTGGTTTTCCATAGCCGACCAATTAAGGACGACGTTACAACGTGACCAACTCCTGAATTCTGACGTTGAAGGATCGTTAGTGGTCACTAGTATTGCTGATTCTGAAAATGATTCTGCCCTTGTCTCGGCGGCCTTATTAAGTTTAAAAGTTTAATATTAATTTATGATTAATTGAAAACTATAAAAAAGGTTTGTGTTTAATGGAAAATCATTTATTCAATGCCTGAGCTTACGAACATCATATTCACATCTTACGCGAACTACAACTAACGAAAGTACAATGATCAGTGGATTGTGGGATTGAATTTGACCCAGATCCTGCCAAACTACCAGGTTCTCCTCCGAATTATGTTAAATGGAGCATCTTTATAGATCCATAGGTAACTTCATAAATGTTAATAGAATAGATAATTTATCGGTCATGATCTCAGGACCTACAGCTCAGGAGGTACTGAGTTAACTCGCTTCCGACTATAATAGATATTTGTTATTTACGTTAATTTTATCTTTTTTTTATTAAATCTATTTATTTATTCATTTCAATACAACAAGCGAGACTACGCTAACTATTTTTTATACTTGAATGATAATGTTTATTTTCACTCGACATTTTTTACTGAGCAGCCACTCCTATTGGCCCTGAAGATGGCCTAAGTGCATGTTTTATATATTAATTTATTTCAAATAGTTATTTGAGATGATAGGTATAAAAATGAATACGATAATGACTAAACTTAATAACGGAACATCAAAAATTTCTCAAATAAAACTTTAATGATAATTTCCATGTTTGTTTTTTTAAGCTCCTAGACTATTTCGAACTAAAGCATTCGAACGTTCCTTTCTCGCCCGCTCCACCACAGTGTGGAACTCAATCCCTCCTAATATCCGTCATACTCCCTCTCTATCATTATTCAAATCCTTGCTGTATCAACACCTCTTAGCTTCCCAAAAGGATAGTCTCTAAGCAGGTTAGTCATTTGCTTAGAATACAATGTATATAATAACTCATTGTTATCTAGTTCTTTTAATTCTGCTCTTTGAAAAGCTGTACATCATGTAAACAAATTATTGAATGCTAGCTCATGCATTCAATTTCAAAAGCTATGGATTTATCTATTCTCTGTAATTGCTTAATATCCTGTCAAGATCTCTACTATTTATTTACTTACTACTATTTTTGTTTATAAAGGGTGTTTTTTTAAGCTAGATAGAACTTTAAATTGTAAAAAGTAACACAAAAAATTAAATTGTAATCAAAAATTTTTTTTTATTTGTTTCAGTATACTCTGACATTTCGTATACTTCTTTCGCCGATTGGGCTCTAGAGCAGTTGGCAACTGACCCGTTGTTTTATCGCAAAATTGTGTTCAGCGATGAGGCGCATTTTTGGTTGATTTCGAGAAATGGACCTGTCAATTGGCCTCCAAGGTCGTGCTGTGGGGCTACGTGAAGTCACTGGTTTATGCTGATAAACCAGCAACAATTAACGCCTTGGAAGCCAGCATTGTTCGTGTTATTCTTGACATACGGCCAGCAGTGCTCGAAAAAGTGGCCCAAAATTGGACGTCCAGAATGCGCTTCGTCAAGAACAGCCGCGGTGCCCATATGCCCGAAATCATTTTCAAATGTTAATGTCACGTATTGATCTTTCGAATAAAAAAAAAATTTTGATTACAATTTAATTTTTTGTGTTACTTTTTACAATTTAAAGTTCTATCTAGCTTAAAAAAACACCCTTTATATTTCTTTTTAAATTGTTTTCTGTCATGTTTTCACGCTTTATGATTTGTAACATTTAGCCTTCTGGCCAGATAAATATTATGTTTTTATTCCTGTTCATATCTGTTATTCTAAAGGGACTTAGTCCCAGAATGAAGTTAATTTTCTATTCTATTCTATTCTATTCTATTTTTATTTCTGAAAAAAAAACCTATACCACTAGTCTGGTATTCAGTACATGGTAGAGACTGTACTTTTTCATGGAAAACGTTTCTGATTTGTTCTAGGTCACGCTCAAACGTCAGACCCCCCCCCTATTTTGGGTACCCTTTTTTATAATATTTTATAGAGGCTGGGTAATCCCCAGGAGGGTCCTAGATCCTAAATGATCCATCTCCAGCTGCAAACAGACTAAATAAAAGTCTTGCCCGCAGCGGGATTCGAACCAGGATTTTAGGCATGGCAACTGAGTGCTTATTCCTGAAACTAACTTAAATCGAGTAATTACTACAAATAGGTACATAGAAGCCTTCGGGCCCATTATAAGAGGGGAGATGAGGATAAAAAACAAGCTCATTGGATTGCGGGAATCTGCGTACTTGTTATTACAATTACATTATCATATCTTGTTATTATTATATTATTTCGTTATCATATTTTCTTCTTATTACATAAAGAAGTGTTAACTGATCACCGTGTAATATTTCATATACGCTTGAATAATGAAAATGGCTCGTAAAAAATTGAGTTTAAATGATGTAGATATTATAATATATATTATAAAATTAAAAAAATAAAAGGACTAAAGCGAGTGACAAATTAAAGTTCATCGATAAAGACTTTTTTTTAATGTATTTATTGAAATTTACAACTGTATATGTAATACATCAAGTAAATATAATGAAAGATAAATAATGTCCTGAGATAAAGGCAAGTAGAGAAACTACCCAGTGGTAGTACTTAAAAGGTCACGAGGTCATCCTCTTTTCAGACGCCTCAGAGGATTATCAGGAATTGAACAGGTTGCGATATATATATATATATATATAGTCATTTTTCTAAGGGGAATAATATTGTCATCTTATTATGAGACTAACAGGAGATTAGAGGTAGCATTTTTTAAAACTTAATTTCAAAAATATTATAAAAAGTTTTTTGGAATAATCGGATTGTAGGACTATCCGAAGATTGGTGCCGAATTAACGAAATAACAAGGCGCATTTTGATGGTAGATTCTGCTGTATTAGGTATACCCGAAAAATTTCCCCTGTAAAAGTATTTTATTAAAGTTTTAAATAAGAAGGAGCGGAGTGACTCAGTGGTGGAGCACTGAGTTGCCATGCCGGAAATCCTAGTTTAAATCCCGCTGCAGGCAGTAATTTTATTTAGTCTGTTTGAAGCTGGAGTTGGATCATATAGGATCTAGGACCCCCCTGGGGCTCACCCAGCCTCTATAAAATATTATAAAAATAGGGTACCCAAAATATGGGGGGGAAATCTGGCGGTTGATCGTGACCTAGGACAAGTCACCTCCTTGCAGAACCGTTGTCCATGAACCATGAAATTTTTTGAGAAAAATGAACTGTACAGTCTCTAACATGTACTGAACCCCAGACCCGTTCACGGGTTGTAGTGGTACAGGTTTGTTTTTTTTTTAAAATAAGATGTTTACTTGCTACTCGAAGTAAGGAGTTGTTTTAAGTAAAATAGCGTCTCCTTGTTTAGCGTTATCACTTATTTAGAAGAAAGATAAAATTCTCTCTGCCTCGAGCTCCGAGCCGGTTGGCAGCGAGGAAAGAAAAATGGAGTGTCGGGGGCGGAAATCGCTCATCCTGTTTAAAAGGCTTTTCCCAGTCATTTGTACCTTATTCCCCTTTTCAGTTTCTTCTTTTCCTATTTATCTTTTCGAGTCCTTCCGAGGAATTATGCCAAGATGTTTATTGTGACATCTAGTGATAGATTTTCAAATAATTCTATTCTATTACTGCTTAAGATGTTAAAAAAACTATCGACAATACTAAAATAATGTTATCGTTTAACAGTAAAAATAGTTTTAATAATAATAATATCTTTATTTATTCTGGGACACGTCCCTTTAGAATAACAATACAGTTTTATTTTTTATTTTAAATTTAATGTATTAATATTTACAACTATAATAATATTATAAGTAAATCTGCTAATATGTACAATATGACATGAAAAACACTTGTGAAGAAACTACCCATCGGTAGGACTCCAATAAAGTTCTATGGCCTCGAGACCATCTTCTTTTCAGACGCCTCGGAGGGTTATCAGGAATAGTATGGGAAGCAAGTTGAGAGGCTAGCGGGTTCAAGTGTGTATGGAGCTTGTCATGGAAGGATAGGTATCTAATTTGGGCCTAATCAGTAACATGGGATATTAAGATCATGATGGATGAGTTTGTTTGTGACATAATAGGGAGCATTGAGGATTTTACGAAGGATTTTTGATTGTAAGGATTGGATACGAGATGAATTGGATGGTTTAGTAGAGCACCAAAGTTCAACTCCGTTGGTCCAAAAAGGTTCATGATAACTTTCATGTAAATGAGTCTTTTGTAATTAGTTGGGAGCTTGGAGCGTTTGTCAGGTAAATGTTGAAGTAGGCGAAAACGTCGAGCAGTTTCTTGTCTTTTCAATCTTGTATGAGCAAGCAAAGTGAGACGTTTGTCCAGATGGAGTCCTAGGTAACGTATCTGTTCGACAGGGTTAGTTTACGACGAAGGGTGAAGGTAATTTAATGGGATTTGTTAGGATTTATTTTAATTCTCCAATTTTGACACCATTCTTGAAGGTTTGAGATATGGGATTGAAGAGATTGGGATGCAACAAATGGATACTTAGTTTCTGATAACGCACATGTGTCATCAGCGTACGTAGTGAGGACAGTGCTTGGATGGGCTGAGATGTCAGCTGTATATATCGTGTATAGGATGGGACCCAGGATACTACCTTGAGGTACACCGGCAGACTGGGTAAAGAGGAAGAGTAGGGAAAATTATGACTTATTTTAAAGGCCCTATTACTGAGGTAGGAACTGATAATAAGGAAGTAATTAGAAGGTAGGAATTTACGGAGTTTGTACAGGAGTCACGGACGCCAGACTCGATCAAAAGCCATACAGGTTTCTATACAGGGTATTATTATGTCTTAGAGTATAATGTGATTAATTTTAATTAATAAATAAATTAATAAAATTATATTAACAAATTTGAAGGAAATAATTTTAAAAAATTGCGAATTACATCTAGAGATAACATTAATATAGAAATGAGATAACAGTAATTATAGAGAGAGAGAAACAATAGATAATTACATAAGTATGCAAATTACAATGTCAAGTAACAAAAAACAAAGCAAATAAGGAAAAAAAAATATCAACTAAGATAATTTACTTTTAAAAATATCTAACTGGAAGAGTAAAGCGTCAATGATATAAATAAAACGCTCTTATATATATAAAAATAAAAACATCATTCATTTATCAGTTGATTGGATATAAACGATTTGAAGGTTGAAAGATTATTGGAACGACGAATGGAATAAGGTATAGAGTTCCAAAGGGACGAGGATCGGATAAGGAAAGCTTTATCAAAAGCAGTTGTTCGATGGGATGCTGTATTTAGGTCTGAGGGCATATTTTATTAATTTGGTTAAAGATATGTTGGGTTTTTTTATTATTTATAAAGTAGGTATTAAATATAAGTAATTGAAAGAGGACAAATTATGTACAAAATATAGTTCAGTTTCTCCAACCACCTCGTATTTATTTCATTATTGTTGTTTATTTATTTATCGTCTCTTTAAGCTACTATGGCTCATCGGATTATGCTTAAGTGTCAGAGCTAAATTTTTACTATCAATAGGTATGATTAGGAGCGGAGTGGCGTTGAGTAACAACGCCAAAGTTCTTGGGTTCAATCCTGCTCGCAGGCAGACTTTTATTTAAAATATGAGCGGCCAAAGATGAATTCTATGGAATCTAAGTCCCTCCAGGGACCCACCCAACCTCAATAAAGTGGATACCCAAAATAAGAGGAGGAAACTGGTGATTGAGCGTACTCTATGACAAATCACCTCCCTGTTCAACCGTTGTCCAAGAAACAGTCTCTACAATGTACTGAACCCCAGACCCTTCACGCGTTATTGTTGGAAAGGATGCTTTTTATCGTTATAGTATCTAAGAATAACAAATGAAGGTGTAAAGGTATCATACTTCGGTAACTTTGTGATTATTATTATTATTCGTCACAACCACCTATGGACTACAAATACACAATATTCAGGTTTTCTTCTTCAAGTTTCCTTCCAGATAACTCTCAGCCTCTGACTCCTTTTCGATCCTTTTCCTGCAGAAAACGCAGGTATTTCTTTGAGAGCATCTTCTTCACCTGCAACTCTACTTCAAAATTCTATGCTGTTAAGGTTGGTAGGTCCAATGTTTGCCTTTTTATTAAAGGCCCCTAAAAACCATGGAGGTCGCATTTTCCAATTCTCTTTAACGTGTACTGACACCCGTACATGCTTACGTCTCTTCGAATAATAATATGGAATAACAGTGGATTTATTAATCCATTTGAAATCCCAAGGACACCTCCCAGTCAACCTTGTCAACCCGCATTCTTAAGCATAGCAAGTTACTCCTCCATATCAGGTTTATATACGAGGGTAATTCAATATTTATCCACAATTTAGTTATATTTTTGATTATGTTGGTAGTACTGTCGTTTAGCCTTGTTGGCGCATGCTTTGTTTATTTGTTGTTAAGTCTATGCAAGTTTCAAGCTGCTAGATTAGTTTCGTTATCGCTGTCGTGCTGTTAATCGTGGCTGCTTCGCATTCTATTTGCAGCAAAGGAGAGGAACGTTCATTGATCCATTTTTTGTGTTCGGAAGGCGTATTACGGGCCGAAATTCATCGAAGACTTTCGGTACAGTAAGGGAACAGTGTTTTGCCACAACGGAGTGTCTACGAATGGATTGAAAAATTCAAAAATGGTCTCACAAGTGTTACACACGATAAAGGGGCCGTACAACAATATGAAGAAAATATTGAGCGTTCATGTGAAATGTTGCTCTTAGATAGACAGTAAGGCGCATTAAGGGGCCGTCGATTTAATTTGGACGAAGCAGTGAAAGAAGCATTGCATTCCTGGATCGCGGCTCAACTGAAAACCTTCTTTTGAGCGCATCATGAAGCTTGTACAATGATGGACCAAGTGCGTTGAAAAGGAAGGAAGACTCTGTCGAAAAATGATGTACTTGTAAGTTTCCTGTTTGATTACAATAAAATATTATAACTATATCGCGGATATAATTATAATGCGGGAATAATTGGCTTATCCTTGTATATTTCATTATTTAAATGTTCCTCCCAGAAAACCATGTACTTTCCAGAAAAATCCCACATTTCTTTACTTTCTTACCCTTATCGAAATCAGTAATAAATTCCCTATTAGTTGCATCCAATAAGTAGAAAACTATTTCCTCACTTGGCAATCATAGGTAACAAGGCTGAGTAAATACAAATATTTTTCAGAAATAGTCGATTCTCACGGAATGAATTTTGAAGCCACAGCTTTGGGAAATTAAAAAAGTTACTTCATCTCGTCAGCCCAACTCCGCCGAGCTAGTTAATTTTCAAGAGATATTGAGTTTGGGAGATGAAAACTGTAAATACGGCAATATGGATAATAAGCACTTTATCCCACTAGTTTTGTAGTATCGTTCTTCTTTGTCTGAAATTTTTTCCCAAGAGGTTATATTTGCATCAAGGGGTGAACCATAACGCGGTTATTATGAATTTTTAAAACATTTTTAATAAAACCCAAATACAAATTACACTCCTGGTTGTTTTGTTGAACCTGTCAAGAAATAGTTGACATACCATTTGAAGCATATGTACCCGTGTAATGTTTTAATTAATTATGTATTTTTTTTGCATTTACTCCTTGAACAAAATAATAACAAATCAATTAAATAAACGCGTTTTTTTGCGAACGTGTATAGAACTCTTAAGATAAATATCTACCAAGTTCTACAAGGTGTACTTCTGTTAAAAATTATTAGATTTAAATGATTTTTATAATTTTTTTATAAAGAACTTTATTATTTATGTTTTATAATTTTAGACTATAAAAATTTACTTCTTGTAATAAAATTTCTATTTATTTAATTTTTTCCGATAGTCTTATCAAAATTTAGACTAATGGCTCTGACAAAAAGCCATTAGGTTATCATAGAAGTCGTTTTACAATAAACTTTATTCGGTAGGAAGGGCTATAGGTCTAGAAGGGCTATAATAACTCTATAATAATACAATATCTTGATACACCTAATTAATACTACCATCTTGGTAATTAGGAAGTCTTCAAATTTTAAGATCGAAAATTCAGCCAGATTTATGATGTGGTGGTTATTATTTTGTCGTTTCAATTACATTCCCGTATTTATTTTTTCTAAAATTCCAATTTGAATTAGTGTTCTTTAATTGTTTACAATTTTCCGTTGGTTGAAGAAATTTTCAGCCGTTATCCCAGATTAATTGTTTTATTATTTTTTTAAAATAAGGACCATAGAGGATAATGGGCCTCCAAGCTAAAAAATTTTTTTTTTAAATGACAATAAATAATATAAAGATATGGGACTTGTAACTCTTTTCAAGAAATGATGAAATGATATAAAAAAAAAATAAGTTCTTAGAAGGATTGAAAATGAGATGTTTGTCGAAACGTTTCATATAATAAAGTGTACTTCAATAAATTAATGGAAAAAGGTTTTCATTCGGAGAAGGAATTATTACACAGATTAATTTGTAAATAAATAATTCATTTCACCTTTCTACCCAGAGTTGATATCAACACTTCACCATCGTACTGCAGTGATATTAGTGTAATGCAACAAAAAAATATCAAAAAAACACCTGTATTGGTTCATACTCTTACAAAACAACGTTAGACTTCACGTTTACACAACACACAGTGAAGAAACTAAACGAACTAAGTCTCCTACATACACCTAGATCATCAAACTTACCTCCAACAGATTTCTATCTGTTCAGAAATTTAAACAACATCCTCCCTAAAGTCAAGCTAGAAACGCATTTTTAGCCTTTCTTTCATCGCAAAACCCTTATATTTTTAGTTCTGGTATTGGCAATTTTCTAAGAGGTTGGGATAGATGTATAGAAAATGGGGATACATATTTACTAAACAGCCTTTCCTTTGAAGACGGAAATTTCTTATGAAACTACCAAAGTATTCTGACCAATATGACAGTCCTAGGATAGACTAATTATAATTTTGATTTGCTAGCTCTTCACACGTGACGACTCGGTTTTGACCCGGTAGATACAGATCGGGACGAGGCAGAAGGCAGAAAGAAGGTCCTGCTCCTTGAAGGTAACTAACTGTTTTGCATTAGCTGAGGCCGGCCGGGCCGATTTGAATTGCAAGTGGGGGGGAGGACGAATACCTGGCATAGTTACCACTACCGGATGATTAAAAAAAAATCCCTCAAAGAGCCTCCACTCCACAGCCTAAATTGGATCCTTTTAACGCTCAACAAAAGTCGTTGGAGGATTAGTGAATATTATTTCCCACATCAATAACATCCTGAATTACAATTATTTCACAATAATAATTGGGAAATCTGATTACAAAAATTCGATTAAACATTCTACCCCTACACATCTCATACTCCATACCCGCTAAAAACAGATTGCCCTCAACAAAGTTTATCACAGTTAAATACAGGTTTTACATTGGTTATGAACCTAATGCATTATAAGGAAGAAAATAGTTGGGGGTGCAGTCAATTAAAACACTAAATAAGTGGATACTTATTTAATTAAGTGCCGACGTTTCGACCCACTTTGTGGGTCATCTTCAGGGCTAAGAAAGAAAAACAGACAACATACAATGAATACAATAAAAATACATTAAGGACTAAGTATATGATAAATGAGAAAAAATATATATGTAGAGAGGTAGAAATTTAGAACAAAAGTGAGGGATATATATGAATACAAAAAATTACAGAGAAAATGTACAGAACGGTGGTGATGCCAAAAAAAAAATTTTTTTTTTTTTTAAATACAAAGATAAAAGACGGAAGTAAACAGAAAGATATTTAAAAAAGAAAGAAAAAGTATAAACATCAGAGGTGAGAAGTAAAATTATGGAAAAGGTAGTGAAATATATATAAACTATAAAAGGTAAGATAATTGACTCCTAGGGAGTTTACATAAGTAAAATGAAATAAGATATAACCAAACTGAAATTAAAGAGTAAATAAAGGAAGAATAACAGTAGAAAGTCAAGATATGAATATAGAGTATAACAGTTTTTTAAAAATCCATACCTATAGTATGAAGTGGTATAAATATATGATATATATATTTATATCATATATTTATATCATATATTTATACTCTTGTATATTTATATGAATGTAAAAATTTATATGAAAAAAAAAAAAAAAAATGTAAAAATTTTTTTACAAAGATAAAAGACGGAAGTTTTATCTTTGTAAAAAAAATTTTTTTGGCATCACCACCGTTCTGTACATTTTCTCTGTGATTTTTTGTATTCATATATATCCCTCACTTTTGTTCTAAATTTCTACTTCTCTACATATATATTTTTTCTCATTTATCATATACTTAGTCCTCAATGTATTTTTATTGTATTTATTGTATGTTGTCTGTTTTTCTTTCTTAGCCCTGAAGATGACCCACAAAGTGGGTCGAAACGTCGGCACTTAATTAAATAAGTATCCACTTATTTAGTGTTTTAATTGACTGCACCCCCAACTATTTTCTTCCTTACATCATCCAGTCAACGATCCCTCGCTTCTCACTAATGCATTATACATAATATAGGTGTGGTCATAGGTATCATATTGTACATGTTATAGGTATCATCATAAATTATGCAAGATACATGGTTATCCACATTTTTAGTTTGAACATGAGCCTTTCATTTCCTTTTCTCCCTTTAAGTATTGTTTACACCATCTAATTCCAAAATTTGTTCACATACAAAACGCATAAAATTTTGATTAGTTCCGTTTTAATATGTTTATCATTTTTTTTTTATGCTCTAAATTTATGTTCATAGGTTTTTATAGTTTATAATTTTATTATATAAGTATACTTTAAATAAATTTATAAATATGCGACCATAAGACAAAATATGGAGGATAAAAGAATCATTCTGGAATATATTGAGAAAAAACGCCCGAAATGGTATGGACATTTGAAAAGAATGCCTGAAGGAAGACTACCCAAAGTAGTCCACCAATTGAAAATTAGAGGAACAAGAAGACGAGCAAGACCTGAGATAATGAAGTAAAGGAATCCATGATGGGTCATGGTCTACGGGAAGAATGGACCTGTTACCTACTGTTAGAGGAAACTCCTGTTAAAAAAAAATTATAATCAAAGTTTATTTTCCTTCCAATAATGAATTTTAAATTACTTTTGGTTATTTTCAAGCACCTGTTTTAAAATTAAAAAACAATATTTCCTTTAGATAAATTATTTACATAATAAAGTTTAATTATAGATGTTTGGTTTTAGTTTAGTAAATTTTGTTGAGGAGGTAAATTTTGTTCATACCGCCGTATATGTATATTTGTACTTATCACTGATTTATTTACTTTATATCTTACTAGTGCATATAGTGTGTGTGTGTGTATATGTGTATATAGAAACCCAAACACATAAGGATCGGCCGTTATTCTTGTGAGTTTTGCCAGAATTGAAAATTTAACTATGGCCATGTTGAACAAAATGAATGTGACACACTTAATTAATTAATTAAAAAAGGAGATTTGAGTAAGATAAAATTGAAAAACAAAAGTATAAACGGCGTAAAAATGTTAATTCAATAGTTGTTACTTTAAAAAAAAATGTTTAATGAAATTCTCAACTGTATTATAATAATACAAGTATATTGAATAAATGTATACAGTGACGTGGACTGAGAATTAGAGAAACTAGCCAGTGGTAATAGTCAAATAACAAATTTAACTTGAAAGATCACGAGGCATCTGCTACTTTTAGGGTTAAAAATCTCAGTTTTATTTCACTACACACATTGACTAACTCCACTTTTTGAAAATATTTAAATTTAAGTTTAAAAGCACTTCGTATAGTCATAACTTTTTATGTTAATAAAATCTTTCCCAAACAATAAAGGTCAGCACCATGAAAAGACAAATTTTTTTTGGCCAATGAATAATAAATAATTTTTTCAAATCGTCATTTTGATTGACTCTTTACTCTAATGCAAATCGTTGCAATAATACCATTTAAACGCACTAGAAAGAGCTAAATAATGAATTTTATCTAGTGAGAAAGATTAAAACAACACCTTTTCCAGTTTAAATGTGACTATAATGAAGATTCCAAATTCAATGAATCTAAGGAAATCAGGTAGGCCACACAATTTGAAAAATGTGGATCATCCTTTATTATATCCTAAAGGTAGATCTGTAACAAGGGAAAAAGGAGAGACATCTAAGAGATCTGCTTAATAGATTACTCTAAAAACTGGCGAAGAAATCGAAAGACGAGCCCTCACACACAGCTGATGAAGAAGACATCATTTATACTGCTGACGAATTAATCACAAATAATAATGTAATATAACAAAACTGTTAATATTAATGTTTACAGAAAATTTGTAGTAAAAATATCAAATAATTAACTATTTCAGTGATAATAAACTTAGAAATTTAAACACTGAATTTAAATGTATTACTTTTTCACTTGCCCATTCGGTTAACTCCACCGATCACATGAAAATTGTAACATTTCTGACGATAGCTTTTTGGGTGGTCTTTCTTATTAATTTTATATGGTTTCAAATGAAAGCTAAATCTTTATTTATTTATTCTACAATATTTATTTGAATTTATATTATAAAGGGAATTAAAAAAAAACAATTCAAATTATTAACTCACATTTCTCCACTTTTTGATTTATGGAGTTAATCAATTTGTGCATTGAACGGCTCATATTGCAAACGATCTTCAATCAGTTCTCAGATTTCTAATACTCTTGCTGTATACGAAAGTGACAATGATTAACGTAGACTCTGTAGATGGTATATATATATATATATATATATATATATATATATATATATATATATATATATATATATATATATAATGACAGCGTTCCCTATAAAAAATATCGATAGAGGTAGATCCAACGAACACTATACGGCCGTAGAAGTCAACTCCGCTACCATCACAAAATTATACAAAATTCATATAAATCGATCCAGTTCTAGCAAAGCTACTCCTTATTGGACTTGTTGCCATTTCTTTAAGGATTCTATGAACATGTGCTCCTAAAGATACTTGCTTTTTTGTTTTTTATTTATTTTTTGTGTGATCGAATAGCTATGGAACATAATGAAGCTACGTTATTTCAATTACAACATTGCATAATTACGATAAAAAATACATGTCCCTTGACATTATATATGCTTATATGAATTAAGTTATAATTAACAAGCTTATTATATTGTATACATGCTAGGCTTCGAGGTACAACACAATTTTTATATATTGAATTTTCACAATAAATTCCCACTAATCCCATCAAATCACCTTTACCACTCGTCGAAAACCAACGACTTCCTGTCACCCTGTATCGTTTAATAACATCCCATTGAACAGGTCCGTTACTTTGGACTACACCTTGACAAAAGATTAACTTGGAATCCTCATACTAGACTGAAACGACAAGAAACAGCTCGCCGTTTCAGGTTACTTCAACATTTACTAGACAAACGCTTCAAGTTCCGATTAATTAAAAAAGACTTATATACATGACAATCATTAGACTTATCTGGACTTACGGAATAGAGCTTTGGGCCTCCACTGAGCCATCGAATTCCTCTCGTATCCAATCCTTGGAACCCCAAATCCTTCGTTAAATCCTCAATGCTCCTTACTTTGTTACGAAGAAATGTCCCATAATGTCCTTAATGTCCCATTTGTTGCTGATTTGTCCCGAATCCGATATCAATCTTTTCATGCCAAACTCCATTTCCACTCAAACCCACTAATTTCTAACCTACCTCTTTAATTCCTGATAATCCTCCGAGGCGTCTGAAAAGAAGATGGCCTCGTGACCTTCGAAGTCGAACTTGTTATTTGTGAACTACCATGAGTTGTTTCTCTACTCGTCTTTATGCATGACAATATGTATCATTCATCTTATTTACTTGTTGTATTAGTATAATACAGTTGTAAATTTCATTGAATAATAAAAAAAATATAATTTTCATCTAAAGCGGTGAGTAAATTCCTCTGATTGGAAACTCCATATATTTTCATATTAGAACGTTTATCAATATAATACTATGAATAAATTAAAGAAAATTTGGATAAAACCACATCAGCATGAATTTTAACTCCATTTACTGAACCATTTTCTTCCGCTCTTGCTGTGTCGATAGCATTTGCTTTGTTCAATGTACACACCTGTTTTCGTTTAATTACAACAATTAAGGAGGGGGTTTATGTATTTTTAAATCTTTTTAAGATCTTTTTAAGATCTGTTTGTTGTAAACAGTAAAAGAGATAATTTCTCTGTTAAATTAATTTCTGACTAGAGGATTAAATATTAACCATAATTATCAGACTTAACCCTGATTCCTAACTAATTATACTGTTATTCTATATTCCTTATATATTCCTAACCATTAAACTGCTTAAGACCATTTTAAACAGTACCTGTTTGTTAATATATAGTACTTCTTCGTCATTATATACTTCAATCCCCTCTGGCATTTATTTCTATTACTTACTATATAATTCTATAATTGTATATTTAGGCCTGAAGAAGACCTGCGGTGTGGGCCGAAATGTTGGCTAACCAATAGAAAGTTCTCCCTAGATAAGAGAATTTTCTTCTCCCCCACACAGACCATTTTCTTCCTCATAATTAAAATAATGCTTAGTATGCGACAAAAAATTAATTTCTCAGAAATAATTGTTCAAATAGTGACCTTAATGATAAGATCTTCATATTTTAAAATTATTTAAATTGAATTAATTAAAATAAAGTACTTAGCATAACCGTAAAAAATGCTAATTTGACGTTATTTGACGAATCAACCATGCATTCAGTTGTTGAATTAACTTTAAATAATTTGACAACCATCAACCACAATATTGGAGCTAGTAGATTTTTCAATTAGGGTACAGATATGTATTTACAACAAAATACCGGTGTATGAGTTTATATGGTAAATTGGTGTGTGATTTTGTGTGGGGGCGCACGCGGAAGGATTTGAAAAATCTACAATCAAACATTTATTTTTTCCTTGCACATTTATTTATTTATTTGCCTATAGTAACATATTGGAAATGGTCTGATGAAATTGGTAAACAATATAATCGCTTTTTATAAAATATACAACAGAAGTTAGCCTCCTCTAAATTTAGCCTTCAATAGAAAATTCTTAAACTTAGAATTCCAGAAGGATTCTTATTAATTTTGTTTTATTTCTAGATTGTGAGCTCAATATTATCCATTATAAAGTACAATTCTATTAAGAATTGACAAAAACCAATTATTTAAAAATATATATTAATATGAATAAGCGGATGCTTACTTATAATAAATTCCCACGAATTAGGTTTAGTTTTTCTTATGGAGATTAATGAGTAATTAAGTAAACGAAAAAAAACTTTAATCTGTTTATTTGACATTTTTCTTTATAGTTTATGTTTATAAACAGAAAACAAAACAAATAAATTGTTGTATTTGTTTTTGGAGAATTAACGATTATAAACTATAACAATTTTCATGTTTAAACGAGGATTGACTTAAAATATATTAAGAGTTTAGTTTTGACAAAATAATTATGAAATATCATTTAAAAACTTTCATCTCAAATTTCATAAACTCCAATGCTATCGAAACATCCAAGTTTTTATGTCGATGTTTCCACAAAGTCAATCCTTTAATTATTAATTTTTATAATTTTAAACATCGAGGTAATGTACATGTTTACTATAATTTTATAAAATTAAAATTATGCATTTAATGTATTCTGATTTTATTATTTTTTAATAAACACCATGGGCCACTATACCTTTATGGGGTGGGAACAAAAGTATATATATTTTTTATACAATAAAAAAAAAAACCTGTACCACTATACAACCCATGAAGGGTCTGGGGTTCAATACATGGTAGAGACTGTACTGTTTCATAGACAACGGCAAGGAGGTGACATGTCCTAGGTCACGCCAGATTTTCCCCCTTATTATGGGTACTCTATTTTTATAATATTTTATAGAGGCTGGGTGGGCCCCAGGAGGTCCTAGATCCTATATGATCCATCTTTTTTATACAATACACACACACATATATATATATATATATATATACTATTTGAATTTTTTTTCTTATTTGTATCAATATTCCTAATATGAATTTCTGTTTTGTTTTTAATATGATCTCCTTAAAGTCCCTTTTCAGAGTACTACAAGAGTGCGTACTATAACGAAGCGATCCACTTGTTGCAGCAAGTTGGGAAAGGGCCGTTTCGTATTTTACGGGCATGCGAAATCGACCGTACTTTACTACCGTACTCCTCTCCTAAATACTTGAATTATTTAATAAATTAACTTAATTAGTTAATTAATAAGGGTATTGGAAAGGTATATATCTCATAGTCGTCTGCTTTCTTCATAGCTTTGCCTTCTCTAAAGTCTCATAGTTAAAAATTCAAATTATAAGGTATATAGCCATATATTTTAATATTCAAACGCAGCTTGAGAATATTTTAAAAGTAAATATCTGCATATTTTTTAGTTCTATAAGTATTTCTTCTCTTAGTACTTTTTTCATTAGAAAAAATAAAATAAAATATTTCTTGTGAAAAAAGATGTTCTTGAAAAATAATTCTTGTGAAACATAGTAATAGATCACAAGAATTATTTGTCTCTATTTATTGTTCTTACATTCTTTGGTGATTGAAATATATGTGTTTCCGGCCAAAAATATCTTTCTTTTTTTTTTTTTTAATTGTCTCTTTTTTTATTTTATTCCATTTATATTTTTTAGGTATTATTCAAATGTTTTGAGTCTTTTTGTTTACTGTCATTCACTTTAACATATTACATTAGCATTTTTTCCTCCTTTTTTTAATCTGGTTGCAATAGAATATTTGATTTATTTAAATTCAATTTCCATTTCAAATAAATATCACTTCTAATGCGATTTGAATTAATTTCAATAATTTGTCTGATTGGATCTGTTTTTCTTTTGACAATAATGGTTGTTATGATTATGAAGAGTGGTTATTTTGAATATAAATGAAATTTTATTTATTTTGTTTTCGAAATTTTTATTTGTCTTGAGTTACTATTTTATCGTTCAGTTTTCTTTATTAATGATTGGCTAATTGAAGCGACTTGAAAAAAGCCGGTATGAAGGTCAGCTACGCTAATATTTTCATATCTATATTTTTTTTCACATTTAAGACAAACCATGTAGGCTTAAGGCACACCTTCCAAATTGAAACATCTATTTACACTGAATCTAATAACTATTCAATACAACAGCGGACAGACATAGGCTATACTATGCTCTAGTATAGTGATTGTAGATACCTGTTCGAGAGATAGGACCTTGCGAGTGTGGTGCGGCGTGCGAGGAGGCCGGCGGAGCTCTGGTAGTAAGCGGTTGTGGCAGGGGGGGGTCGATGCGGACCTGCGCTGTAGCCACGTCCTCCCTGCCTCCTCCGTGCCCTCCTGTTGTCAAAACAATGGTCAAGGATAGTCCAAGGTCATCCCTGAGGAGGCGCTCTTGCAACAGGTGCTGCCCAGCGCTCCGCCGCACCAAGGAGGATGCTGTTCCCACTCCTGAAATCGGGTGAAACACTCTAGTATCCGCGTTATCGTAGTGTATAATCAAACATCTTCCTCCTCAAAAAACTGACTGGGAGACTGTCGATAAGGATATAGGATTCCAGAGCAGTTAGGAAGCATAAATTACTTCAAAAAGGACCTTGTATGGTGTCCAATACAAAAAAAAAAAAACCTTTACCCCATTACCCATGAATTATCCTGGTCAGTATAATATATAATATACAATTCTGTTTCGCGAATCACTCAATCAATTAGAAATTCAGAAGAGAGATTAATATGAATTATTTGATTTTTTGTTTTATTTAGTATAAAGGTACTGTAAGAAGTGAATGATTTGGAAACGGGCATAAGAATAAGACGATTAAGGTACAACGGACATATGGTGAGGATGCACCCAATGAGATTAAATAGAGAAATCTTTTATGAAATGAGAGGATAACAGAGTCTTGGGGGGTACATCAAACAGGCGAAGGAAGAAACTGAGAGACTGAAAATAACAGACCAAGACTGTTTTGATAGGGATGACTATGGGAAAATACTAAAAGAAATTAATGTCCTTGTGGGAAAGAGAGATGCGAGAAAAGGAATAGTGTGAACTGAGGAAAAAAGGAAAGAATGAGAAAAATGTGAGAAGAAAGATGGAAGGATATATGAAAAGAAGTGAAAATAATGATCTTCATGTGATCTCTAAGGCCGTTCCGTGAAAAAAAAATTACTGTATCACAGTAGCGGGAGAACTATTTACTTATGGATTCATATCTGTAAAAAATTAAAGACTTTATTTGATACATATTTAATTATTTATTATTGTATATTTAAAACACAAACACAAAGAAAATACAAAGGTAGAGATGGCTGATGAAGACCATCCTTGACCGTGAACAGGGAAACTGATCAAAGCTGTGCTGTCTGCCATTCCGTCTCAGTTAATATATTTAATCTTAAGTAAATATTTTTATTTGAGGAGGGATCCTGATATCCTGAAAAGAAAGGATGTGTCTATGGCAGGGGGCGAGCCAGGATAGCTCAATTGTTAGAGCTCCAGACTAGTGATCTGGGCGACCCGGGCTCGAGTCCCGGTCCTGGACATATCTTTTCTTTTCAAATAAAAATATTTAAAAATTAATAAAATCAATAATAAATTAAATATTTTATATTTCATTTTACTAAAATGTAATAATGTTTTTTTTAATTTTAAAAAAAGGGGGGTCACGTACCCACATTCAAGTAAATAACACACCTCAACAATACTGGTAAATGAGATGGTAGAGGCAGCACTGCTTCAACAACAACGGTTATGCTATTAAGGTGATTTGTCCTTGATCACCCTCCGCCAGGTTTTTCTCCAAGTTTAGGGTACCCACTTTACAGAGGCTGGGTGAGCCCTAGGATGGCCTCTGTTTCCTACAGGGTCAACTGTAGGATACAGAGACCCTGGCTGTTAACAGATTATATAAATTATCTGAACTTCAGCACTCTACACAGCAGCTAACCCACTCCATGGGGTCCAATATATTTTTGAAAACATAATTTTCCATACATAATGATGTTCACTGAGCATTAAAGTATATGGATGTAGTCATTCCCCACCGGAAATAATATTTTAATATATTTACTGTAATTTCTTGTCTTTTATTTGTGATTAAGTCTATAGTTTTTAATTGATTTTTTTTTGGGAGGGGCAGACATTTTTTTTTACAATAACTGATAAATGTTTTCAAATAACTTCGTTTAATCTATTAATTAAATATTTCAATCTGAGCTAAGCAGATTAAGCCCTGTGGAAGCTAGTTGTATGCCTAGCGAAAAGTAGTCAAAGATTTTGAAGACACGGTGGAAACCAAAAAAAATATTCCATGATTGGATTCAAAATATTGGTCTCGGCAATATAAGAGATTGCCATGTCAGAAATCCTGGTTCAAATCCCGCTGCGGGTAAAACTTTTATTTAGTCTGTTTACAGCCGGAGATGGATCATTATAAGATCTAGGAACCTCCTGGGTCTCATCCAGCCTCTATAAAATATTATAAAAACAGAGTACCTAAAATAAGGGGGAAAATCTGGCGGTTGAGCGTGACCTAGGACAAGTCACCTCCTTGCAGAACCGTTGTCCATGAAACAGTCTCTACCATGTACTGAACCCCATACCCGTTCACAGTTTGTAGAGGTAAAGGTATTTTTTTTATTAATTGAAAAGGTATTATTTATGTTTCATTTGTTGTTTTTAATTATTGTATGTTCTTCATAAGTAGATGCTCAATCGGTTCATAACGTGCATTATAAAACTACGGGTCTCCTAACTGCATGCCACAACCTCTGCGCTGTATTCTGCCATCGTATATAACCTTACAAGATGGTATAGTTTAACTGTTATTAAGAATAAACTTTCTTCTAGCCTAGAATGATGATGAAAACGGTTTTTATTAAACAAACAAACCAGTTATAAATTTATCGGTTTTGAAAATGTTCAATTCTGACTGTTTGAAGTTTTCTTACTAACAACTGATCTAAAAAAAAATTAATTTAACTTGAATTAATTTAAGGAAGAACATAGTTGGGGGTGCAGTCAATTAAAACACTAAATAAGTGGATACTTATTTTAATTAAGTGCCGACGTTTCGACCCACTTTGTGGGTCATCTTCAGGGCTATAGGACGCTTGCAGTAGGACGAGGGGACGCGGTCTGGCCGGAAAATACGTATAATATCATAACGTATCATAACGCATAAAGTATCCACTTATTTAGTGTTTTAATTGACTGCACCCCCAACTATTTTCTTCCTTACATCATCCAGTCAACGATCCCTCGCTTCTCTTGAATTAATTTAGTTTGAATTTAATCAAAGTTATTCGTTGAGCTGTGAATTATTATTATCATTTGTTTATTGTCATGTTTTTAAAGTGAGGAAGTGGAAATGGAATTAAATTTACTTTCAAGACATCCTTTTCACCTTTTTTCTTTCCCTTGTATTATAATTTCGACCTATAGTGACCGAAGTTTCAGAGAAAAAGTTTTTCAAAAGGAAAAGCTTTGGAAAAGATGGCTAGCTTAGTTTTCTCGTTTGATCTTTGAGAACTCGTTACGTTTCCTTAGCTTTCCTTCCTTCCTGGGAGCTTATAGAAAAGGGTCCTATTTATGCTAATGGGTTATTAATTAGTATTAATTTTATAATTAATATAAAATTAAATATCAATTGGGTTAGTTACTTACTTTGAAAAATATTACACCCTGATTCAAACCCTGATAATTTGATGAATGTTATGAAAATACCCAAACAACAACAGAAGTTTATCAATAATAGAGCCAAAGTATTTTACATATACATAATTTACATATACATCTTAATTATATATACATCATTAATTAAGCACAGATAATAAGTTATTATTATATAAAGCCTGCTTACGACCTATACTAACATATGCATGCCCAATATTTAGTTATATGTCTAAAACTAATTATAAGGAACTACAAATATTCCATAACAAATGCCTTACTATTGCTGGAAATAATGCATACTACACTAAAGTTAAAATTACGTATAACTTATAGTAATATATTCATCAATAAACTAGATTTTTGTATATGTTTTTTTCTCTTTCATCGTATATTATCATTCGGTATAGATACAATTAAAATTGTCCAATAGTTATTGTTTTTTAGTTCGAGACTGGTCTATTTGCTACAGCAAATAATTTTGGTCAATTGTAGCAAATTATATAAGAAATAAATATTTAAAAAATAAATGTAACTGGGATTTTATTACATATATTAAAGAACTTAACTAGCTGTGCCCGCGGCTTCGTCCTCGTGGAATAGTCACTTTGGGGAGCATTTTTAACATTTTAGGCTAATTATTTTGCAAATAAAATACGTACATTAAAATAGCTATTTTACTGCAAATAGTTTATTTAAGTACATTTTTACAAAGAACGTTTTTTGTTATTTCATATTTTGTCAAAACATAGAGATTTTGCCAAAGCGTATTTATATTTATTCTCTTAATGCATTATGAACTTTATATATATATATATATATATATATATATATATATATATATATATATATAGAGAGAGAGAGAGAGAGAGAGAGAGAGAGTGATGAAATGTTTTATTACTTCACCAGCTTAGCTTTATTCGGCTTTTGGAAGTAACTAAAAACACACACGTTCTAAAATGAAATATTCACCCCATACCATAATGAACCTGTTAGTGTGTTTATTTTTGTTTATTGAATAATTATGGTTACTTTAGACATTTGGTGGTAAATGACTAGTAATAATCTACTTATGGAAAGAAATGAAAAAACTTTTATATAAAATTCTAACCCCTTAGCTTAATCAAGTTGTTTGGATATTTTATTTGTGTACACTTAATACTTTTTTAAGATTTCGCCAACCTTTTGAGATAAAAATGGAAATACTTTATAATTTTAGACGTCAGCCATCATTGTAGTACTGTAAAGATTGTAATATACTTTTGGAATCAAGCTATAGTTTTATAAATTCCATAAACCAACTGTTTTAGAACCTAAAACTTAACCGCATTGTTTGTCGATTTAATTTGTAATCATTCTTTAACGGATTATTTTGCAATTCTCCTATTTTTTGGTATATAACCTCCAATGTATCTCCAGACTTTTTCTGTTGTATAGAAGAAAACAAATTTTGTTTCATAGATATTTTTCATAAAATGTAAATAAAGAAGGGGGTTTTTGGTGGAATATTCCGCTAAAGGTTATATAAAAGTGTGCCGGTGAAAAGGATTCTTACATAAAGAGGGCATTATAATTGGGAGAGATAAGCTCGATAAACCGATAATGGCGCCTTATCAGCTACCTTCCTCTATTCATTTATTTTCTCCTCTGTATTCTCCCGCCATATTGGAATAAGCTGAGGACAGCTAAGGAGTAATGACCGAGTACTAATTAGTCGTAACTCAACGTAAATTAAATTACGAATTTCATGAAGGTATATACTTGGGATTATAAAATGTTATAAAAATAGGGTACACAAAATAAGGGGGAGAATCTTGCGGTTAAGCGTGACCTCCTTGCAGAACCGTCGTCCATGAAACAGTGCAGTCTCTACCATATACTGAACTCCATACTGAACAGTTTTTTTAAAACATCTTATATGATCTTTAACCACTACTTTATATAAATTGTTTTAAAGTTTTTTGTTAATATTTAATTTTTTATACTTGTTTGCAATTATTTAAAGATTTTAACTATTTTAATTAAAAGTCTTTATATCAATGTAAATATAAATTATCTTTCGTATAAGCTTAATTTCTATCTCCAATAAAAAGTCTTATAGGGGGTCACCTGGGGTGTATTGTTGGCATACCAACCTTTATCCCCAATGTCACGGATTCGCATCTTGGCATTTTTTGTTCAGCATCTCGGTAGGGGGCCCATGGATTTTATAAAAAGAATAAAATATTCCTTGTATATGTCATACTTCGGTAGATACGCAAAATGGGGCTAGCTTAATTATAACTGGATAGACAATATTTTGGATGCTCACAGAGGCATCATCCGATTAACAATAGAAGCATAACGTTTAAATAATAAACAAATAATAGATTATCCAGGGTTTAATTCTTAACTCCCTTCAACCTTGATTAGAACCCTCTTTCATAGCAAAGGTGTAATGAAATGGAGATAAATATAAGCTATGAAAGAATTTTATAAATTACGAAAGGAGAAAAAGAGAGATATATTTTACCAGATTGAGAACAGTTCTCTTTGATAACCGTAAAAACTCGAGTTGGAAGAGACCTGTTGATGTGATGGGTTACAAAATGGGTCACTTTAATTACAAAACCTCAAAAAAAATCTGTACCACTACAACTCTTGAACGTGTAAGGGGTTCAGTATATGGTAGAGACTGCATTGTTTCATGGACAACGGTTCTTCAGGGAGATGATTTGTCCTAGATCACGCTCAACCGCCAGATCCCCCCCCTTTTTTTGGGTATGCTATTTTTATAACATTT
Organism: Troilus luridus; assembly: GCA_964056705.1. Classification (NCBI taxonomy): domain Eukaryota; kingdom Metazoa; phylum Arthropoda; class Insecta; order Hemiptera; family Pentatomidae; genus Troilus; species Troilus luridus. The sequence continues at coordinate 120,624,168 of OZ057414.1, forward strand.
CATAGAGACTGGGTGAGCCCCAGGAGGGTCCTAGATCCTGGATGATAAATTTCCGGCTGCTGACAGACTAAATAAAAGTCTTGCCTGCAGCAGGATTCGAACCAGGATTTTCTGCGTGGCAACTCAGTGCTCTACCACTGAGCCACTACGCTCCCTACCTCAGCTACAAAACCTCTGCTATTTCTAAAATATTATAATAAACTATAAAATCTCGTCTCCACATATTCAAGGCTGTATTATCAATGTCAAATTTTACAAATGTTGAAATTTACAACGGCATTATACTAATACAACAAGCAAATAGAATGAATTGTACATTTTGGCATGAAAAAAGACAACCAGAGAAACTGCCCAGTGGTAGTACTCAAATAACAAGTTCAACATAGAAGGTCACGACGCCATCTTTTTTTCAGACGCCTCGGAAGTTTATCAGGAATTGAAGAGCTTGCTAGATTTGAAACTAGTGGTTTTGAGTGAAAATGAAGTTTATCATGGAAACATTGATACCGGATTCGGACTAAATCAGCAACAAATGGGACATTAAGGTCATTAAGGACTTTGTTCGTAACAAAGTAAGGAGCATTGAGGATTTTACGAAGGATTTTGGATTGTAAGGATTGAATACGAGAGGAATTCGATGGCTTAGTCCCAAAACTCTACTCCGTAATTCCCGATGGATCTAATGACTTTCACGTATATGAGTCTTTTGTAATTAATTGAGAGCGTAGAGCGTTTGTCTAGTAAATGCTTAAGTAGTCTGAAACGGATAGCATTATAACCTTAAAAAAGTTTTATGCAATTTGAATTTGACGAAGTCACTCAAATTTATGTTAAAAATTACTTAACAAAATTAAATTTTAGTTTTCATAATCTAAGAGGCACTATTTTTTACCATACATATTTGAATGATTATTTTAATGACACTTTTATGCAACTTTAGCTAATCGGACGAATCATACATATTTACATGTATACAAATAAAAATATTGTAAGCATTACTATCGTGAATAATTAATAAAAATTATAATAAATTAATTATAATTACATATGAAATATATATAATTATAATAATAAGTAATAAATAATCAATAAATAGCTGTTCTAAAACAAACCAGGGCTATCCATTGTTTAGGTTTCTACACTTCAAGAACCATTATCGAAACTGTAAGGATACAACTCTATGATCTCTTTTCTTAATTAAAATAATAACCGTAATATCCCTGTTGTATAAATTTATTATGCGATCGGAAATATTTTAAATTGGTTCCACCATTTTAAAAGTATTCAGGAATATAAACGGATATAAAATTTTTAAATTTAGTGTCTAAAATTGTAAGAATACACTGCTTAAAATATTTCTTGGGTCTGTTTCGGAAAAAGCTTGTAGATAATATTTCATATATCTGTTAATACATTATTGGAAAAATTCCAACTAAAAACCTTAAGTCTCTAAAACTAAAACCGTGGGCAAAAGCTAGTATTACTTAAGGGAAGCTTATTTAAGATCAGTAGTTAAGTAAACTACTCCCAATGATTATGTAAGAAAAACTTGTTTTAATTGTTACAATATAAAGCGTAAAAATAATCTTATTTTATCATTTTCTCTTTGTATATTTTTTTGAAATATTACAGCATAGTTTATCGATAAATACATTAATGTAAGGCATACATAATTCTTAACTAAATAACTAATTATTGGGGGCATGCATATGTTAGTATAGGTCGTAAGCAGGCTTAATATAATAACAATTATTGGATATACACGGTGTCCCATTTCTAATGGATCAAACGTTTTTAACTTTTAAACAAAACAAAATTAAGAAAAACGTTACAGGTAAAAGTTGTAGTTATTCAGGCCTAGTTTGAAGAAATAAAAAAACGTTTTTTTGTTTTTTCGCTTTAAACGGTCAACATCGACCTTCAAATAATGTAGTTTCCTCTTGACCCCCATTTATTTTTATTTTTCTGAAATGTACAATACAAAACATTAACATTTATAAAATATTAACAGTGGCTGGAAAATGTAGAAAATTAACAATTTTTTCTATAAAAACGTCGAAACAGAAGGTTTTTAAATGTCCAGACATTTCCAGAAAGTCTCTAAAACTAAAACAGGAAATTAAAACTACCTGTCCAATATTTCGCCTATTCAGGCATCCTCAGGGCAGAAAGAGAATAATAGCAAACCAAAAGATGAATAATGCACCCAAAAAACACACATCCCACCACCTCCAAGACTCAAATTCAACTACTCATTGCAACCGTTCCTTTTTTCAATTTCATATATCTGTTTGTGCTCTTAAATTGAATATTTACAACGAAACAGCTGTATATTTATAAATAACCTCAAAACTATACAATTCAAATTAAATTTGTGGATAAAAATCTGCAATGATTTCTAAAATTTCAGTAAACATAGATTCTTTCTTATACCCTCTCCTTGATATGAATTTGCATAAATATGAATCCGACATATTTCTTCTCGTTCCACATTCTTTTTTTGTTTCCTCGTCTGACTGAAGCCCAAAGTGATTCCACTCTCTGGGTATGAGCACCTGTGTTTAAGTCAACGAAATTTTTACAATGGTTAACCACTTAATGTTAATACCTCATGCTTTCAATTTCCTTATTCCATTATAGGCCCTCCAGCTGTCAGAATATATCCCCCTGGTCGAATTGCAGCTTTAATTCGTCAGCATTTGAGCTGTTCTACATGGGACAGAATAAAGGAAACTTTCCCTAGTTTCCCTGCATACGCCATCGAAAACCCTTTCATCATCATCATCATTCGTGGCGCTACAACTCCTGTAGAGTCAAGGCCTCCTGCAGCTTGGTTCGCCAGTCTTCTCTATTGGTTGCCACTGCTCTCCAATTGCGGATTCCCAAGATGGACCTGGCATCCGCCGTCACTCCATCAATCCATCGGAGCCGAGGTCTTCCCACTCTTCTTGTCCCATAAATCCTTTCGTCTAGGACCATTTTAGGAATCTCATCCTGGGTCATTCTAATTATATGACCTGCCCATCGAAGCCGGCCTACTTTTATTACCCTTAAAATATCTGGGCTCTTGTAGAGTCTTGCTAGATCAGCGTTCGTCCTTATCCTCCATATCCCATTGGTGCAAACTGGGCCATAGATTCTCCTCAAAATTTTCCTCTCGAACCTTAGGAGAAGGGCTTCCTGTGAACTGGGTGATGTCCAACATTCGGAGGCAAAAGTGAGAACAGGTCTTACTAGGGTCTTATACAAATGCACCTTCGTGTTTTGAGAAATAGCCCTCCTTCTAAAATGCTTCAGTAACCCGAAATAACATTTATTTGAGGGCATAATTCAGCGATGGATTTCTGCTTTTATGTCATTATCCGCGTTCCAAGATACACAAATTCCTTCACCCTTTCAAATTTAAACCCTCCAGCCATAAAATGCGATGGTTCATGGACATTCACTTGTGGGCCTGCATGCATATATATATTGCATCGAAAACCCTTTGCTGCGGGTATATCCTCCCCACATTATATTTCCTTTTGGAGAAGCAGGACTCTATAGAATTTCAGTACAAAGGATTTAAATTTAAGCTACATGTTAAATCTCTCCAACATATGGAGTTATTTCATATAAGAAATCATAATTACCGAATAAGTTATCTGCATGCATTTTCCGAAACATACACTATTTCTTTACAAAAATAAAATGCTCCCGTATCAATTTATTTCAAGATTATAACCTGAAAATTTCAAGAGTTTCATAAAGTCCACTTAATTTGATTTATGAAGTTATTATTAAATAATACTAACTTCATTAATAATCCGAAGTTTTACAATAAATATACTCGACGATATCGATTTACAACTGGCATTGGCAGATATTAACGAGGCCATTGGTTCGGCGGTCAGCCAATCAGAAAGCGAGACAGTAAAAAGGCGATAAGCAAGTAATAGCCTGGCGCTCACTGCCCCCCCCCCTCTCCTAGGGCCGGGGCTTCATATCGATCCCACGGCGTATCAGTGGCGGTGTGCTCTACTCACGGTCAAAGGGAACTTTTTAATATAAAATGTCTAAAATAAGTAATCGAAATCTCAGTAAAAAAAAAATGGTTATCACACATATTTCGCTTGCCTTGGTACTTTTACATTTAAAAACAAAACAAAGCTCTACGATTACAATTGAGCGTTTATTGGGTTCAGTACATGATAGAGACTACTGTTTCTTACTAAATGTACGGTTGTACAGAGAGAGTATTTGGCCGAGATTTCGAGCAACCGTGAGGTTTTTTCCCCCGATTAAAGACTATTTCCTGTAGATTCCATAAGGTCGATTCATGGCTCAATAACAAAGCGCTCTAGAAACTGATCAAATACACTTTCTTTACTTAATATAAAATGTTTCATTTAGTTTTCCATCTGATTTTCACGGAAATATTTAGATCCTATTAAATGTAAATATAAATATATAAGATGTTCACGTAGGCTTCCACGGTCGTTAATATGCTTCTTATATTCTACTTCCGGGATGGACCGTGTCGTGATGGTGCTATAAACCAAACTTTGGCTCATCGTGCTGTGAGCTTCCTCAGGGTTAGTCAGTAAAATTGAATTGACTATTTTGACAATTTCGATAGCAGTCAAATTTTACTGACTAACCCTGAGGAAGCTCACAGCACGATGAGGGAAAGCTTGGTTTATTGCGCCAACATGACACGGTCCATCCCGGAAGTATAATATAAGAAAAATAAATAAGATATCATCTATACATATAAAATGCTTTGTCCTGAATGACTGACTGACTGACGGATCGACGCACAGCCTAAACCGCTGATCGTAGAAACCCGAAACTTGGAGGGTGTGCTTTGTATGGCGTAGCCAATTCCTTTCTTAGTGCTCACTTAAGCTAAACAAAGAACCTATATGTGAATTTCAAGATGCCGAATTGAGTGGTTTCTGCTGTGCGTTGACCGCTGGGTGTGTTAGTCAATCAGGTTACAGGCTAGCCAATGGGAAGGCCATCTTCGACCGAGACCACGCCCCCCAGGTATAAATACCCCGACTCCAACCATCCGTTCTTCATTAACTGACTAAACCCGAGGAAGCTCAATGTACGATGAGCGAAAGCTTGGTTAATAGCACGAACATGACACGGTCCATCCCGGAAGTAGAATATAAGAAGAAAGTGTGTATGCTTGCTTACGTGTTCCTTACACGCAAAATCTACAGATTTTCGCTGAACAAAACAAGTGAAACCGTTATACTGAGTAATCCTTTTCAATAAATCCAATAACATTACATACTAATCCTTTGCTGACACGAACAACAGTAAACTTATGTCCGTCCCGTTTGTTAATCAGTGTCAATGTATGTTTCACAGCTGTGCTGATCTATGATGAAATTTGATATGGATAATCTCAAGCCTGGGGAAGGACATAGGCTACTTTTAATCAACACACCACACAGGCGAAGCTTATATAAAACTGCAACCTGGTTGACTAACACGCCCAGCGGTCAACGCACAGCAGAAACCACTGAACTCGGTATGTTGATATTCACATATAGGTTCTTTTTTTAGCTTAAATGAGCACTAAGAAAGGAATTTGGACAATGTTTGGACAAACCCAAGGGTTTCCCCCTTAATATAATGGGAGTTCAAGGATTGTATGGAATCCGTCAGTTTTGAAGTTAGACATCTGAAATTTCGGATGTACGAGTAACTTATAGTTTAAAAAAATTAAGTTATTTATTAAAGTGATCTGTCACGAAATTTTATGTGGCAAAGCGAATTCCACGCGAGCGAAGCCGTGGGCAAAAGCTAGTATTACTTAAAGGAAGCTTATTTAAGATCAGTGGTTAAGTAAACTACTCCCAATGATTATGTAAGAAAAACTTGTTTTAATTGTTACAATATAAAGCGTAAAAATGATCTTATTTTGTCATTTTCTCTTTGTATATTTTTTTGAAATATTACAGCATAGTTTATCGATGAATACATTAATGTAAGGCATACATAATTCTTAACTAAATAACTAATTATTGGGGGCATGCATATGTTAGTATAGGTCGTAAGCAGGCTTAATATAATAACAATTATTGGATATACACGGTGTCCCATTTCTAGTATATCAAACGTTTTTAACTTTTAAACAAAACAAAATTAAGAAAAACGTTTCAGGTAAAAGTTGTAGTTATTCAGGCCTAGTTTGAAGAAATAAAAAAACGTTTTTTTGGATTTTCGCTTTAAACGGTCAACATCGACCTTCAAATAATGTAGTTTCCTCTTGACCCCCATTTATTTTTATTTTTCTGAAATGTACAATACAAAACATTAACATTTATAAAATATTAACAGTGGCTGGAAAATGTAGAAAATTAACAATTTTTTCTATAAAAACGTCGAAACAGAAGGTTTTTAAATGTCCAGACATTTCCTGAAAGATTCAAAATACCTTGATTAGTAAGTTATTACGACTATAAACTCTTAAATAAAATAACATAATGCTACATTACGTTTCTTCGTAAAGGAGGTCTACTAAAGTAGTGAACTTTGAATGCTTTTTCTACTTAAACAATGAAAGATAGAAAAAAAAATGTTACATTCATTTTTTCCAGGTTTTGGATTGTACATTTCAGAAAAATATAAATAAATTGGGGTCAAGAAGAAACTACATGTTTGAAGGTCAATATTGACCATTTAAAGTGAAAAACCAAAAACGTTTTTTTATTTCTTCAAACTAGGCCTGAAAAACTACAACTTTTAACTGAATCGTTTTTCTGAATTTTGTTTCATTTAAAAGTTAAAACGTGTTAAAAACGTTTGATCCCCTTGAAATGGGACACTCTGTATAGTACACAGAGCTCAGATAGGTTTATTGCACACATAATCAGTGTGGAAAGTAAAAGTTAACCTTTTCTCCATATGAAATTATATTTATATTATAAAGGGGAAGCTACCCCTTTTGGTTATATAGGTTATAGTTCCGAGAATAGTTTACCGATCCATTGAATTCGCTTCTTATATATACAGATATATATGTTATTGCCTATAGAAATGTATACTATGTATTATACATCATCTTGTATTCATCGTGAGGGGGTCTGAAATTCCTTGTAAGAGCTTGCTGTAGATCCTCTTAGGAACGTGTATTGCCAATTAGCGGTGCTTTCACTCAATTGAGTCAGTGATTATAAACCACAAATTCCTTCTGTGAATTTTTCATATTTAATTTTTATACATTCTTTCACTGAATATAAGTGTCATTTAGTAAGCAGTAGATTTATTTCTTTCGATGCTAACCATATCCTATATATATATATCATATCATATAAAATATATATAAATGATATATATATATATATATATATATATATATTATTTATTTCGAGATATTTTCTTTTAATAATTGCAACCTTTAAAATAATATTTATTCCTGGGCTTTGTTTCATAAGAAAAGTATAATAGTTTTACACAACTACCAAAACAACAAAACAACGTTTCTAGCCATAAACACAGATATTAATAAGTAAATATAGTCGCAAATAATATTTAAAAAAACACAGGAAAATAATTCTTGTGAAACATTAGAATACAGTTACTAAATATATATATAGTGAGAGAGAGAGAGAGAGCAAGAGAGAGGGAGGCTGGGAGTGAGATAATTTACCTTTGACACAAATTTGGTCATTAAAATATATGTAGTACGTTATATATACAGTTCTGTCTTTAATGTCAAAAAGGGGTTGATAAAGAAGATGAATTTCAATTGTCTACATTTTAATTTAATTGAATTTTTAATTTAAGATTTTGAAAACAATTTTTGATAGCTTAATAAATTCCATCGCTCCTGTAATATACATTATGATTAGCGAACGTGATAAAATTTCAATTATAACTATCGTAGTTAGGAATGAGAGAGATTTCCCAGTAATTTTTCATAAAAGTTTTATCATCATCGTGTCTACCGCTCACGCAGTGTGAGGTTTCCTGCTGGACTGGCTGGACCACACCGTACGATCTTCTACCGTTTCTCCATTACAGACTTCTCTTTGCGAAGCTTTCCTTGAAACCGGTTCTCCAGGTTGGTCGGGGTCTCCCTCTGGACCTTCTTCCTTCAACCTTAGTCTCTTAATAAAAGTGTATATAGATTAAATTAATGCAATTTATAACATCCGTTATATAAATTCTGTATTTGGCACGTAAAATGTTGGCCAGTCTAAGATATTTCGTTTGGATCGTCTATAATTTTTTAATTTACATTGTTTAATTAATTTTTTATTTTTGGGGGTCTATAAAATTGGATTTAATAACTCTCTGCATAAGTTAATTTTTATTGCTAATTTAGATCGACTCGATGCAGGAAATATGACGAATCCCAACAGTTGTAATGTTTAGCTGCTTTTCTTGAGGATTTGAGGGTGAAAAATAAAATTTAACCTAAATGATGCAGTGTTTTTCGGGAAAAACTTGAATTTTCGCTTTTTTCGGCAGTACGCATGACTGTCTAATTTTTTTACATTTTATATTTTACTTTAAAGTAAGAAAACTAACAATGTGTCATAATTACAAGAAAATAGGGCGAATTTTTTTTTTTTTACCAGTGTCATTCGTAGGTATGGATTAAGAATATTTATAAACAATAAAAATATGAAAGATTGAAATACTTCTTGAAAAGGGATATAATTTGGGAGAAGTGTATAAGAAAAAAAATATGAGACTTTGGTATTTTAAAAGAGTCCCCTCTTCCCCAGAAAGCGTTGCCTTATATCTTAGTTCATATTCCTCTGAGCTGGTTTCATCTTGCACTAAACTTAGGTTGCAATATTCAGTTTCAGGTTGCTATAGCTGGCCAACAGGTGGCTCTAGTACTTCGGTCTCGAGTTCCCTAATATTACGTTCAGTTTCCCCACAGTTAACTAGGATTTACCCGACTCACTCTTCAATAACTGAAGTTTCTCTCTTACTTATCATTTAGTTTTTTTTATTATTTATATGCTGTATATAGATTATTTTTTTCCTTCGAGGCGATTAATTTCTAATTTATCCAGCATATCAACTGGAGTTTTCTGCAAAATGAGTAAATTGTATTGAGGAGAGCGGAATCATATCATTCTCGTTGTCTTAGGCTTGAAACGGAGTTATTGCTTATATTATATTTCAAGGAAATGCCTGACTTCCACTTGAAGCACTTTTATGACTAGTTACTAGGTCACATCTCTCGCTTTTTGCCATGCCGATTATCATTGTAATTGTATCTCATTGACTAATCGTTACGTACGTATATTACACTTTTAATTTCATAATTGTTTAGAATAATTTAATTTAAAAGGTAATTTTATTTGGTTTAGATATAAGTTTAATATTTGTAGTAAGTGTAAAACATATGTTATAAAAGTGAAGAGAGAAAACAAAAGAGAGTCGAACGGCTTTTGTTCGCTCCGGCGAGACCGAGCAGATAGTGTTGGCACGACCCTCTTGACGTGCACATCGTATGCTCTATAGGAGCCCAAAATGTTTTGTGTGAATTTGAAGAAGATACTAATTTGCTGCCCACCTGCAGGTGTAATTAGTTTAAACCTCGTCATCGATTCCACCGATTCGAATTGACCCAGTCGATCATCTCAACCTCTATTGTTTCACCATCTTCGCTCGCCCTGCCGACGAAAATCCTCTGTCGTCTCAACATCCAGCTCGCCCTGCCGAGAATCTACCATCTACTGGAAACTACTTCGACAGACAGATAAGAGTTTTCATTATTATTATCATTTCAACTACAAAACCAGATAAACGTTCATTATTTTGTAATAGATTTGAACATTTTATTTATTTGTAATTTAATAGAGTTAAATTTACTATCGTAGGATTAAAATAATTGTTTTTTTTTGTTATTCATTAGTTGTTTGTAATTTAGTTAATTTTAATAACTTCATTTTCTCATTATATAAGCGTTTAAATTGTTCTTTTAGTTTAATTAATTGGTTTTTTCATTATCAGAAGTTTTAGTTATTTGATTTATGAAAATTGATTTATGTTATTAGTCTAATAAAAGGTTACAATCAAAACGACATGGGATCTGGTATAATTGAATCAGAAACTTATTTTCCTTATCCATTTCGGAGCTATCATCGAAAGGTACAATAACTATTTCGAGGTTGCTCAAACATTACTTAACACTAAATAATTAGGTAATCGAAATTTGACCCATCGTTTTTCTCTACCTCTCTCTTCCATTTTAGATATATGGTAATATATAAAACACGCCATAATAAGGTAAACGTTCCGTATTATTCAATTTTTAAACATTTTTCAACGTAAAATAAGTTGATTAGTGCCAGATTAACAAATCAAACAAATAAATTTAAAAATGTATCAACATTAAACTTAATTTAAAATTAATTAAAGTATTAAGTGATTGTGGAATTAGTTTTTAAGTGAGACAAGCACATGCGCTTGAAACTCGAGAGTGTTTTTTTTATATTTTTAAGTTAAGAAGTACTTTTTTTAATTAATTTTTTTTACTTAATCATGAGCAAACATGACTATGTCTCTTTAGAAAGAGAAAAAGGGAGATTTTAAAGTTCGATTTCTTGGAATGATGAAGGCATAAAACGAAACTGTACGGAGTGTTTTGTTCTAAGTTTAATGACCCCTGATTTTAAGACCATAAAATTATCAAACATTTGATCAGTTAAATTTGTTTAAAACTTGAGGGAACGACAGGCGAAATTAAGAAAAATAAATACGAAATGTAGAAATCAATTGACTTACTTATTCCACAATACCACACAGGAACTAAAGTAAAGGCATTATTTAGTTTCTACGGTATCCATTTTAGTTCTGTTTATGAACTTAAAAAAAAAATTCAAATCTCATAATATTGGCCATGTAAACATAATGATGTACTATAGAGTAATGAAAAACAGTTTACGAAAGAAATTACCACCAAACATAAGCCACCTTCCGGTCCAGAATTGAACCACTGAGTGGAAAAAGGAAATAACTCGATTTTTTTTTTTTGACTTGAACTTTTAAATAAATAAATAGTTCCTAGGTCCTAAAAGAATAAAACAATGTTGTAATAGATATATGTATATATATATATATATATATATATATATATATATTTATATATTAGTGATGTTTCGGATTTCCGTATACGTATCCGTGACTTTTTTGGCGAATCTTTTACCTTATTAATATTCAATACATAGATGAAATTTTTGTATATGGGTATTTTATATTCACTACAAAATCTTTTGTTCTGGCCAACGTCGAAATAAAAATTAAAAATCAGTCCTCCACTCAAATGACCGATGAGCTGATCTTAGTTTGTTTGGAAAAACGCAATTTTTTTTTTCGTTTTCGATGTTTGTCCAGAACAAAAGTTGCTGTTTATACTGTTACTAACACTACCTAAGTGGTTTTCAGTAAATTTAAAAAACCCTGAATAAAGGCAATCCTTTCAAGGTTTAAAGAAAAACTTCTTTTTTGAGAATCTTGTAACTCACTACCAAACACAAACGTTATCTATGCCACCCAGTGCAAGTCGAAAACTCGAAACATGTTCCTAACCTACTGCCCTGTCTGTCACAAACGTCAAGTGGCGACAACTATCAAGGTCACGCGCACGGACATCGATTGAGTAAAAAAAATATGATCCATATCCATATCAGTATCCGCGGATCTTGACACGAAATATTCGTATCCGGATCCGTATCCGGGAATATGTTTCGTTAAAGATACGGCACATAACTAATATATATATATATAAAGATTGCCCATGTATTCCCTTTTTCCACTCAGTACTTCAATTGTAAAAATAACTTTTAAAAACTCACCCCCCCCCCCCAGTGATTTTCCAGGAGATCATAGTGGGAGTGGGCGATACATAGAGGTAGGACGTTAGCAGGAACCACAATAGAAAACAGAAAAAAATGGTAACTCATTTAGTATCATATATTTAATAATTATTCTTTAAAAACTTCTTTAATTTATTTTATTTTTCAATCTCTAATCACAAAAAAATATATTATTTAATAACATTTAATGTAACTTAAAAAAATAAATAAATTCTACCAAAAAAGTAGGGCACTACCTAGGCCCATAACTTCACTCGAATAGAAGTTCTAGGTCTATTCTTTGATACAACTCCTCTCGTGAATAACTAATATTTTTGAACGATTAAATTGATGTAAAACAATTATTAAATTTACTTTGGTCTAATATAATTTTAAAAACTTATTTTCAAACCTTCATCTCTACTCTTTATTATGGGAGAGGAGTGGCTCAGTGGCTCATGGTACTGAGTTAAAAAGTCCGGAAATCCTGGTTCAATTTCCGCTGCAGCCCATGATTTTTATTTAGTCTGTTTGCAGCGGGAGATGGATCATATAGGATATAGGACCCTCCTGGGGCCCACCCAGCCTCTATAAAATATTATAAAAATAGGGTACCCAAAATAAGGGGGAAAAATCTGGCGGTCGATCGTGACCTAGGACAAGTCACCTCCTTGCAGAACCGTTGTCCATGAAACAGTACAGTCTCTACCATGTACTGAACCCCAGACCCTTCATGGGTTGTAGTGGTACAGGTTCAGGTATCTCTACCGACATATTATTTATTTATTTTTTATTGACTTACAGAATAAACCTAAAAATACACTTTGTTATTCTCGAGATTAATGTCTCGATTTTCATTAATGTTATCATTTTGCATATCCAACATAGTTAACTATAAATTAATATTATTCATACATGGAACTATTATTAAAATTTTAGGACATTTTAATTAGCCTATCCACTAAGCCAGGGGCAGCTGGTGTTAGTCCTTCAGTCTGATAAAATTTATTGTTTTTATTCCAGTCTCCAAATATATGAAGGCAGTGATTTTCGTATTTTTTGTGTCAATCAAAATGCGGTCTCTTGTTTAATGAATATTATAAATATGTTAGTATGGTAACATGGTATATATAATACCATATAATACGGATGTGGAGTAGGATCGTCTGGATTAGCTTACCCCAGCGGTTAAGGTTAGTGTGATGAATTCTCCATACGAATGAGTCGGATTTTTATGGTTGTTCTGTCGTGTCCATGTTTCACTGTTCTGATTATTTAGTGATTCAATAAAACAAGGAATGACTTTTATGTCGGAACAGTTTAATGGAATTGCTACCGAAATAGGAACAGTTCGAAACAGACGATATTTTATTTCATTCCAATATGAGATTATGATAATAATGTGAATATTAATTATGCATATAAAAACATAAAACCAAGTTATGACCTCATATAATGTTCTATTTACATCCAATTTTTGACCGAAAATAGTTTTAACCACTAATAAACATTCAACCATTAATTAGGTAAAAGAGGAAAAGCTTGTAAAAATTCAGAAAATTTCAACTTTCCAAACACGATACCGCTAAAAATTCCTTAAACAATTTAACCGCTAAAATTCTTTCATGTTTTGATTGAGTACAAGAGGAAAGACGAATAAAAAGTCGGAACATTTTTATACTTGAAAGCCGTAGTTTTTATTTATCTTAATTTTTTTAGCGGCATAATATTTATTAGTATTTAAAGGATAGGACACTGATGAAAAGTAGACTTAACAAACGAAATATAAATGCATGCACGCAGTTCACAATTAATATCTAATTTACCATATTCCTCAATCCAGTTTGAAAGTCAAGCATATTCTTTACTTCTTTGCAATATTGGTTAAGAAATAAATATATTTTAGTAAGGAAGAAAATAGTTGGGGGTGCAGTCAAATAAAACACTAAATAAGTGGGTACTTATTTTATTATGTGCCGACGTTTCGACCCACTTTGTGGGTCATCTTCAAGGCTAAAAGAAAAATACATTGCAGTACCAAGTATTATCATATACTTGGTACTGCAATGTATTTTTATAGTTTTGTTATTTTGTCTGTTTTTCTTTCTTAGCCCTGAAGATGACCCACAAAGTGGGTCGAAACGTCGGCACATAATAAAATAAGTACCCACTTATTTAGTGTTTTATTTGACTGCACGCCCAACTATTTTCTTCCTTACTAAGATCTTCCAGTCAACCATTCCCTCGCTTCTCATAAATATATTTTAGTAAAGCTCTTTTTACAAAGTTTTTTAATATTAAACATAAAGTTAAAGTTGATAAAATTTTACTACGGCAGAAAGAGCACTATTTGTAATGGTTGACTTTTGTTACGTGATTTACGTGTTTTGACTTGATCGTTCCGATGTTAAGTGAAATCTACCAAGACCAAGGAGTGGGAGTACTTCTTTCCAGCTATCCGATTTCGTACCATCATCCACTGTCTTTCCTATTTCCTATCGAATTGCAAGTATCTAATTATTCTTTTTTAACGCCTGTAAAGACTCATTGAGTCGGAAAGCGTCAACAGATTCTTGACAGGCTGTTTGTGGAATATCGGAATGTCATTAGTACAGCATTAACCACAGCAATATATGCATTCGATGTTTCTAGGCTTACATTCCCTAGATATCACCAATATTTTTTGCGTACTTATATATAATATAGAAAAAAGATAGTATTTACCACTGAAGTAGCAATGTAGAGATTTTATTTCCTCTAGTGACGCGTAATCCTCTTACGACTCCTATTTCAGGAACCTCGTGATTCCGTCAGATGGACTTACAGTTAGCTAACAGGTCCTTACACCTTCCACACCCCAGCCACCTCAGACACAGTTTATTAACGACGCCAGGACAGAGCGGGCCGCAGATTGGATAGAGAGTAGTCAGCGTAGCTCGTTAGGGGTTGCGGTGCTCGAGTCAGGTGCTCTTCTCCGGAGTTATCGCTTCGCTATTAATAAGCGCGGTTATTGTTGTGTCCTCCTGCACCAGCTGTTATCCTCCCTATAGTCTCTCGGAACAATATTACCGTTGATTCATAGCCAGCGAAATGGAGGGGAAGAACGTCCATGATGGCTTTCGGAAATTAAAAAAAAAATAACACATTACTCTAGTTTATAGCCTAATTAGTGTTTTAATTATTTATAGAAGTGATTAAGGCACCGCTGTTATTTCTCGGTTATTTATTTCCCCTCATTGCCATCTGAGAGTCTTAATCTTATGAATATTGTTGTTTGTAATTTTCATGCAATATTAAAATGTTGTTAAATTAAAAAACTTAAGCTTATCCTGGGATTCATGATGACAATGATATGATAAATAGTACGGCTTTAATCCATTAATAAAATAAAATATATTGAAAAAGGGAATTGTTAACAGAAACATTAAATAAATGTTAATACATTAGTGGAAAAATTCCAACTAAAAACCTTAAGTCTCTAAAACAAAACAGATATTGAAAATACCTGTCCAATAGTTCGCCTATTCAGGCATCCTCAGGACAAAAAGAGAATAACAGCAAAGCAAAACATGAATAATGCACCCAAAAAACACACATCCCACCTCCTCCAAGGCTCAAATGCAACTACTCAATCATAGGAAAGATTCCCAGCTGGCTAAGGTTAGATAAAAACAGCTGATAAATACTCAAGAATTTGAAACATCAATATACACTCACCAAACCCCCAAAAACACAACAGGAAAACAATAGAAAATCAATAATAGTAACAAACAACACAAGAACAGAAGACAAAAAAACATATGAAAAAATGAAAGTATAAGTGCAACAAAAGAGACAAAAAAAGAAAAAAAAAGAGAATTTACCAAAAAACCAGTGGACTTACGGTTATTCCAAAAAAGTTCACTAGTTTTTTTCTCTTTTGTTGCACTTATACTTTCATTTTTTCATATGATTTGTTGTCTTCTGTTCTTGTGTTGTTTGTTACTATTATTTATTTTATTTTGTTTTCCTGTTGTGTTTTTTGGGGTTTGGTGAGTGTATATTGATGTTTCAGATTCTGGAGTTATTATCAGCTGTTTTTATCTAACCTTAGCCAGCTGGGAATCTAATAACCTTCCCTATAATTCAGTAGTTGCATTTGAGCCTTGGAGGTGGTGGGATGTGTGTTTTTTGGGTGCATCATTCATGTTTTGCTTTGCTGTTATTCTCTTTCTGCCCTGAGGATGCCTGAATAGGCGAAATATTGGACAGGTATTTTCAATTTCCTGTTTTAGTTTAGAGACTTAAGGTTTTTAGTTGGAATTTTACCACTAATGTAATAAAACAAAATACAATTTTTTGTTAAAAGTAATTATTCACGGAGTAGACCGTTGGGGCTCCACGAAGCCGCCCAGAGGTTATGAGCGAAATTCCCCACATACTCAATCCTTACAATCCAAAATTCTTCGTAAAATTTTCAATGCTCCTTGCTTTCTCTCGAAAAGTCATTCATAATGACCTTATTGTTCCATTTGTAGCTTATTTGGCCCGAAAGCGAAACAAATCTTTTCATGAAAAACTTAATTCCCAGTCAAACCAACTAGTTTCATACCTAACAACGTCTTTCCTTATAATCGTCCGAGGTGTGTGAAAAGAAGATGGCCTCGTGACCTTAATGAAAGAGTTCTGCGGGTACTCTCAGTGGGTAGTTTCTCTACATGGCTGTATCTTTATTATAAATCTTTCATTCAATTTACTTGATAATTTATTATTATAAAGTTGTAATTTTCAATAAATAAATTTAAAAAACGTAATTATTAGTCTTCACACCGTCGATAAAAATGTAGCGATTATTGTAATTGATATAAAATGTATTCAGGGTTCATGGATAAGGCACAAAAAAAACAATATACAAAGGTAAAATACGTTTGAGGATACGCACTGATTTTTAATTAACAGTTTTTTTCACTATCCTAAAAAATGTTTTTATCGACTATATTATTATTGTAAAATATTACTGATAGAATAATATTAACAAATAGATAATAAAATAAAACTTGAAAAGGATCTTGGTTAATAAATATTTGTTTAAAAAAATTATAAGAAAAGGAAGAGCTGAGTACGAAATTTTCTGGATTACAAAGGACCTAACTTCAAAACCGGCTGTGGAAGTGTATTTATTCGGTTAACATCCGTGTATCGACTATGTCGGGCCTGGAGACCTCCAAGGAGCTCATACAGCCACTGCAAAGTGAATACTGTTTGGGAGAAAATTACAATTAATTAGAAAGAAAATCATTTTGTCTAAATTGAATCGTCTCCTGTATAACTATATTATTATGAACCCTGCAATGGTACGGTGAACTGGGAGGACATAAATGGTACGGTGAGGTCCTCACATACCCCAACATTTTTTTTAAGGTTTGAAGTGCTATGGTATCACAGTGCCTCTCTACTCATCAATAAGAACGTAATGCTAATACTGTAACATGACTTTCTTCTTCATAAAAATACATTTTCAAATCAAACTTTTCATTAAAACGCAATATAACTTCAAGTAAATGTAAAATGTCTAATAAAACATAGGCAGTAAAAGTAGGTAACTTTCACAGTAAAATAAGAAATAAAAAAACCAAAAATAAAATTTTTATTAAATTTTCTAAGCCAAATGCAGTCGGAAACCAGCCTCATGAATAATAAAATGAATAAAACATTCTCAATTATCATAGCAAGATATGGAATAGTGAACAGCTTTCAGATTTTACTGTGGCTACTAAATGGCTACTAAAACTACTGTGGAAGTGGCTAATAAATATTTTAACTTTATTCAAAAACATTTTAAATGCTCGATATTATTGTCGTACGTCCAACCAATCCGAACAATGAAGGGTTATAATGAGGTTTTACGAAAATTAATTCATTACCCATTGAATACCTGTTAAAACTGTTTTTTCATACCTGTTTATTTTTTCATCTGCGTCTTCGACAATTTTTCCGGTACAACTGTTATCGGAAATGTGCTGTGGAATAAATTAAAAACCATAAGATCAAGGTTTAGTGAATTGTTTTTCTCGGTTATTTCGAAATATTGTGTAAAATGTTTTCTTAAAATGCCTTCTTCTAGGTTTTCTTATTATTTCTGTAAATCTCACCATACAAATATTTCAGTAAGAATTACATAAATGAAGGTAAACCTGGAGCCACAAAGGTTTTATTCGCTAAAGTTGTGCTGAAATCATTACTAACTTACGAACTTAATATTAAATTTAAAACATTTATTAAGAATTTCATTAAATACATATTTTAAAAACGTTTGAACATATTTTACTGTTTTATTACTGTTAACTCTAACAGCCACTTCGTTCTTCGATGTTAGTAATGCTGTAGGCCCGCTTAAAAAGAATAATGAACTGCGCTTTAAGATTTTTCCTTGGTACTCCGAGGCGATCCCGGACAATAATTCAAAAAAAGACAGTATTTCCTTAGTGTTTTTCTAACCAATCCATTAACTCGCACACCCTTCATATATCTATAGTCTCCTCCAATTCAAATCCTCTGTCCAGCACCACAAAACAAGATCCCGCCTTTCCGATCTCTACATTCAATCCCACAGAACTAAGGCATTCGAGCGTTCCTTCATCGCCCGCTCCACCACTGTGTGGAACTCAATCCCTCCTTTCATCCGCCATTCTTCTTCACTGGCTTCATTTAAATCACTGCTTTTCCTTCATCTCTTGGCATCCCAAAAAGACGCTCTCCAGGCTGGTCAATCTTCCGCTTGAATAAATTATTATTGAATACTCGATCTCGTTACTTACGTGTTTTGTTTATTTTTCCAACAAAAAAGAAGATACAGATTTGTAAATACTTATTTTATTTAGCAATTTCGTTGTTAACTGTTGTATTAATGTTATTTTGTTAGTATCAATACCTATATTTATTTGCGACAGTTAGTTAAAATCCTGTCAAGTTTCGTACTTTTTATTTATTTATATATTTTTTTTTCTATTTCTGATTTTATTATGTTTTGTCAATCTTGATTACGTCATGATTTGTATTATTATGTAGCCTTCTGGCCAGATGAATATTATGTTTATTTTATTTGTTCATTATTGTTATTCTAAAGGGACTTGGTCCCAGTATAAAGATTGTTTTCTATTCTATTCTATTCTAATATTTACTTTTATTCTCTTCGATCGGTTAAATCGAAAAACATTCAGAATTCCTAAGGATCTCAACGTAGTTTTAACCCATCCTCATATTTAAAATTACACGTTGCAGTGACGTACCTTATTCCATTATTATAAACTGTATTAGTTTTTGATTATGAAATATATTCTAATATATATATATATTATAACATATATTTAATCTTTAGACAACTAATCAACTTTCTTTTTTTGAATATTTCCATATTCAAGGTCGGTTTTGGCTTACATATTTTATTTTTTCATACACAAAATGCACAACTATGGAGCTAACTTTAATATTTCACACTTTGGTCCATCAATGACTTGAATGAAAAAGGATAAAGATGGTCGTTACAAAACTCAGTTGTACTCGGAGTTAAAACATAAAAGGCCCGGCTTTATTCAAGTTACAAGAATACTGATAGCAGGATACTCTCGAGAGTTTATCCTGACCTTTCTTGGGCTAACTTGAAAACAGTCCTACAATATAAAAACACATAATAGCATAAGGCAAGTAAACAATCATAACTGAGGATTTTGTACACCGTTATACGGAAAACCCTTATTTTGATTGGCACAAAAAATACGAAAATCACTTCTTTGAATTATTTCGAAACTGGAATAGAAACAATAAATTTTGTCAGACTGAAGGACCAGACACCAGCTGCCCCTGGCTTAGTGGATAGGCTATCCGTGCAGGCTTAACGGTCTTGCAAGTAGGCTAGTCTGGTATACCAGCCTCATTGAAGGGGCTGCAATGATAGCTTAGCAGAAACTGATTACTTTGCATTAAATTAAATCAACTAAATTTATTAATTGATTTATTAAAATATTAATAATTTAAATGTCCTAAAATTTTAATATTACTTCCTTGTATAAATAATATTAATTTATAATTAACTGTGTTTGATATTACGCAAAATGATAACATTAATGAATACCGAAACCTTGATAAAAATAAGGTGTATTTTTAGTTCTATTCTAATAGCCAATAAATAAATAGTGTGTCTGTAGAGATAAAAGTTCAAAAAGAAGTTTTTAAAATTTAAATTAGACCAAAGTAAAATTTACTATAAGTGTTACATCAATTTAATCGTTTGAGAAATATTATTTATTCACGAGAGGAGTTGTATCAAAGAATGAACCTAGAACTTCTATTCAAGTGAAATAATGGCCCTTGGTACTCAAGAGCTTGGCTGTTTAGTGTCCTACTTTATTTAATAAAACTTATTATTGTTTATGTTACACTAAATGTTAACAAATAGAATATATATATATATATATATATATATATATATATATATATATATATATATATATATATATACATACAGGGTGCCCCATTTCAAGTGGATTAAACGTTTTTAATTTTTAAACGAAACAAAATTCAGAAAAACGATTCAGGTAAAAGCTGTAGTTTTTCAGGCCTAGTTTGAAGAAATAAAAAAACGTTTTTTGGTTTTTCACTTTAAATGGTCAATACCGACCTTCAAACAATGTAGTTTCCTCTTGACGCCCCTTTATTTATATTTTTCTGAAATGTACAATCCAAAACTTAGAAAAAATGAATGTAACATTTTTTTTCTATCTTTCATAGGTTAAGTAGAAAAATCATTCAAAGTTCACTACTTTAGTAGACCTGCTTTACGAGGAAACGAAATGTAGTATTAAGTTATTTTATTTAAGAGTTTATAGTCGTAATAACTTACTAATCAAGATATTTTGAATCTTTCAGAAAATGTCTGGACATTTAAAAACCTTAATTTTAATAAAAATCTGTTTCGACGTTTTTATAGAAGGATTTTTTTTTTTATGCTTTTAGGTCGTAGGAACTATTGATTTATTCATAGAAATATATAGTGCATATGGGTTAAGAAATCACTAAACGAATTATAATGAATATATTTTATTAATACAATTTGAAATAAGATTACTGATTCAGGTACAATATAGGATTGCTATAACATACATACAGAACTTAAATTACAATTTATCTTATGAAACAGGGGTAGACTACGTCTATAGGTAGCTCTCGGCCTTCTTCATCGGAATCTTTTGAGAGAGTATCTTTTCATAAGTGGAGTCTTAGACCCCGTCTTTGGTATCTCTTGACCCTCCTTGACCATGGGGTCTAACCATTGTACCTGAATGGGTCATTTGCTCTTTATGAAAATATATATTTATTTTTAGTATAACGCCCGGTACGATATCTAGCACAATTATGTTTTTACTAAGAACGGAGGTTAATACGATTGTAACGGGAAAATATTTTAACTTACAAAATTTCAAGATTTTTGAAGCTGTATTTATTCAGATCATCATCGACATCATTGGCGCGCTAACCCGAATAACGAGCCGGGGCCTCCTCTAGTAACCTCCAACAAAACGGGCGTCTTGTGCTGCAGCCATCCAATACCGGGAACATATCGCTGTCACCTGCCACCACTCCATCCAGCCATCTTGTTCTGTTCTACCTCACTTTTCGACGAAGCTCCTCCGTCATTACTGGTGATCTCAGAATCTTGCGAGCAACGTGACTGCCCCATAGAAGTTTTCCCAACCTGATAGAGCTGGCTATATCCCTATCCTTATATACGTCGTATAATTCCTAGTTTTTTTTCTTCTCCTACATGTTCCTCCCTCTCTAATTGCTCCGAAGATTCTCCTCAGCAGATTTATTTAAAATATCAGGACCCTGCTTGCATTGAACTCAGGGACTACCGTTCAGAGCCGTATCGGGCGTAAAATAGTCTTATAGATGTTAAATTTGGTAATACAGTTTTATCTCATAATACTTTCCAAACTATTTTTTTCCGAATAGTTTATTATACTTTCTGATAGAATTTGGAACTATCTTTCAATTATCTACTTTATTGTTATTGTATATCAGATGATTGGAATTAAACCCGGTGGTCGGAACGTTTAATAGATAAGGATATAACGTACTCGAATGAGTCGGGCCAGGATTTTCTTTACACAGCTAATTTCGAACGGTAACGTCCCCAGAGCAGGGAGAAAGGGGTGGGGATAGAGCCGACCAATGGGACGCTCCCTACAGCAGGTGGTGGGAGAACAGTGTTGCCAACTGTAGGCTTTTACAGCCCCCTCTTCCTCCCGGGAGAATCGAAGTGCTCCATGAGAATTAGGAGCAGAATGCTGGATCTTCTTATCTTGTCAGGATTTCATGTTCTTTCTTCTTGTCATCAGTTATGACGTCCTTTTCAAAAAGAATCAATATCATAGCTTTTTTTTTTATATTTTCTTATCTTCGGTGGTGCATTGTTTTATGGTAGAACATTTAAATAAACGTTTTAAAGAAAATGCCTAAATATTTATTTCCATGGAAAAGAATTTCCAGCTACTCGTGGCAAGAGTATAATTTAATGACTTCATTACAAAGCAACAAAAAACTTCTTAACAGTAATTTTTCAAATACTTTATTGATTTCATTAGTTAACGACTTGTAAGAAAGATATAGATATATTGTGACAACAAACAAAAAAAAACTTTATTTGCAATTTTACATATACAAGGAGCATAAGTGTGAATATATGTTCCGGACTACCTTTACTTGTTTAAACAACAGTGATTTTAATTAATTACAGTTACCTTTTATAAATAAGTTTTACAATAGCAGGAAAAATGTAGAAAAAAAAACGCTTAAAAATAAAAAATAAATAAAAATAATAAATGATAATATAATAAATAAATAAAAATGGTAATAATAAAGTAAATAAATATTATAATAATAATTAAATAGAAAATAAATAAACAATTAAAAATAACTATAAAATAAATACAGATAACTAGATTACAATACCTGCAAATAGTGATTTATTAAGAAAGAAGTATATGCTTTGTGTGCGTGTAGCGTCGTAGCGAATGTTTATCATAGTTACCGATTTCTCGGATTAATGGGTTTTCGGAAGCTGGAGTTTTTTCGAAGTATGTTTTTGTTTGGACTGAAACATATTGTTTAATAGTGGAAAGTTCAAGATCTCTAAGCATAGTCAATATTTTCGTGTAGCGGGGATAATTATTGATATTCCTCATGCATAGGTTTTGTACCCTTTCAAACTTTCTATAATTTGTGGTGCAGGTTGAACTCCAGACAGGTGAGGCATAGGTTATCAATGAGCGGATTACTGTTTTGTAAAGCGATGTGGTTACTTTTGTATTTTTTGGGAGATCTGATATGAACAGGTTGAATAGGATTGGGGATAGGCAGGAGCCTTGAGGAAGTTCAGCGGGTAGGGAAAGTGCTTTGGAGTTAGAACTGTTTATTTGAACATAGAATTGTCTATTAGAGAGGAAGGAATTTATGATATGTATTAGGTATGGAGTAAATTTGTGCAAGATTAATCTGTAAATAAGACCGTAATGCCAAACTGTTCGAAATATTTTTTCGATATTTCGGTTTTCCTGTTAATGTGCTCTGTGAATGTTAAGGACTTATCTAGAATTAAACCGAGTTATGTTACGGATTGAGACCAGGGGGTGTGTTCGGAATTTAAGATGATGTGCTGGAGAGGAAGACATAAACGAACAGAGGAAGCTACATTGCTGGCAACACAGAAGACATTTTACAACTTATAGGTTAGGAGCCCACAAGTATACATAGTAACCTTAGGTCATCAACGCAATCTAATGATGCACTGACTCAATGAATAATAGGAGCAGTTTTCTAAATCATTCGATCAGTGGCTTATATAATCCATGTATACTGTGTATAGTCATATACATTTATATGATTTTATTTGTAAGAATTATTTGCTTGCCAACAGATTATCGCAGTTCATTAGATCATTAGGGTTAATTATATAATTAAATAATTACGAGGGCTATTCAGAAAGTAAGGAACATTTCGGAATTTAAAAAAAAAGTACAAGAAACGTATTTTTATGTTAATGTGAAAGGGGGGCTAAAATACTACTTTTTAACATAATCACCGTTCAAATTCAGGCACTTATCATAGCGATCGGCAAGCTTTGGAATTCCTCTGTCATAGAATTCTGCCGCCTTTGATCTCAGCCATTTAGTGGCCGCGTACCTGGAGTTCCTCATCGTCGTCAAAACGCTGTGTTGTTAGCCAGGTCTTCATTTCATTCGTTCATTCCAAAATTTTGCTTTTGGATGAC
The DNA here is from genome assembly GCA_964056705.1 of Troilus luridus. Taxonomy (NCBI): domain Eukaryota; kingdom Metazoa; phylum Arthropoda; class Insecta; order Hemiptera; family Pentatomidae; genus Troilus; species Troilus luridus. The sequence continues at coordinate 120,648,294 of OZ057414.1, forward strand.
AATGCCCGACCTCACACGGCAAACCGTAACCAAGAACTTCTTAACTCGGTCAACTGGGAAGTTTTTCCTCATCCCCCCTGAATCCTTCTTGCTCTAAGTGAGTTTCACTTGTTCCCGAAACTGAAGTCTAACTAGGTCTTTTACATGTATATAATACAATTTTTTTCTTGTATTTGTTTTTTTTTATTATTTCAAAACGTTCCTTAATTTTGTAATAGCCCTCACATAATAAGCCTATAGATACCGTAAATATTTACCTCTACAACGATGTACTGTACAATCTGATTGTGGCTTTCAAAGTTCCCCAGAATCACTCTTGTGGGCTACTGTTTATGGTCGTAAAAATGATAGATTGTCTTGGTAAATATAAATGTCAGTCAAATACAGCGGTACTTCTGGTACTTATTGCTGTTATTTATTTATTTTTATTTTTTTGTATTTCAATTAATGAGGAACCAAATTTTTATTCTTGTATTCAAAAAAATGAAAAAGAGAAAAGTACTACAATTATTCAATTTAAAAGGAGTCATTATTCAATGCTAATTTCAAGTATCTAAAAGGCTATTTCATCCTTTTTTTTAAATAATCAATCAAAAAAAAAATATAGGTCAACCGAATTTTAAAAGAATAACTGTTTTCAACTAAACCGCTTGGTTTAGTCGAACCATATTAGAAATCAATGACTCCTTTATTCGAAACTTCAGGCCGATTGTTTAAATCTTCAAAATTCAGTATTAACAGCAAAACTGGGTATTATCGTATTTTTTTCGATATGCACCGAAATAACTGGTTTATATTTCGCCCATATTTAAGATTGATAAAAATATATTGTTTCAGTGTTTTTTTAAATTAAATTATTATTATCAGTAGTAGAAGTATATTTATAATCAATTACTCGAACCACTTTAAAGAATAAACTTTAAGGATAAAGTTATTTAATAATTTAGAATATTTATTTTACTTATATTTTTAAAATTTAACTATTTTTAATACCTATTTATTTATTTGCTTTTGGTCGATTTTATTTTTACTGATTTCATATTTACTGAAGATAAAGTGATTACTCCATAGCCTCATAAATTGAATTAAAATCTGAATTATTTTCCTGATAATTTATGTTTTGAAAATAGTAATTGAAGTCGGTATAATTTCGTTATATCCAAAATTATGTTGTGTAATATTTATTCTGTACGGTAGTTAAAAAATTATAAGAAATTTTTTTTTTTTTTTTTTTTTAAATTATTTTATTGAATTGTACAACTGTAATATATACATCTAGTACAAGGGCTGTATGAATAAATAAATACATGAAAGGACGTGTAGAGGCACTACCCATTGGCAGCACTCTAATTATATTTCTATTATAGGAGGTCTCGAGGCCATCTTCTCTTCAGACGCCTAGGAGGATTGTCCGGGATGGAATTGGAACCAAGGATGGAAACTAGTGGGTTTGGATGGGCCTGGAGTTTATTATGGAATGATAGGTATCTGGAATGGGCTAAATCGGTAACATATGAAACGTTCAGGTCATTATGGATGGTTTTATTTGTGACAAAATAAGGAGCGTTTAGGATTTTGCGAAGGATTTTGGATTGCAAGGATTGAATACGAGAGGAATTTGATGGTTTGGTGGAGCCCCATAGTTCAATTCCGTAAGTCCATATAGGTCTTATCACAGTAACATAAATAAGTCTTTTGTAATTGATATGAAGCTTTGAGCGTTTGTCTAGTATGTGTTGAAGTAGTCGGAAGCGTCTAGCTGTTTCTTGTCTTTTCAGTCTTGTGTGAGGGTTCCAAGTAAGACGTTTGTCTAAGTTGAGTCCTAGGTAGCGGATCTGTTCAACAGGGATAAGTGGAGTACTATTAAAGGATACCGTAGGACAGGAAGTCATGGGTTTTCGGCGAAGGGTAAAGGTAATTTGATGGGACTTTTTGGAATTGATTTTAATTCTCCAATTCCGACACCATTCTTCGAGACTTGATAAATGTGATTGAAGGGATTGGGATGCAATATATGGTTCGTTATTAACTGATAACACACATGTGTCATCAGCATAGGTGGAGATGAAGGTGTTAGGATGGGTTGGGATGTCAGCTGTATATACTGTGTAGAGAATAGGACCGAGGATGCTACCTTGAGGAACACCAGCAGACTGGGAATAGAGAGGAGAGTAGGAACCATTATGATTTACTTTAAATGTTCTGCCAGTTAGAAAGGAGCGAATGATCAAAAAGTATGTAGGAGGAAGGAATTGTCGGATTTTGTAAAGGAGACCTGGGTGCCAGACTCGATCAAAAGCCTGTTCTACATCGAGAAAGGCTCCCGTGCAGTACAATCTACGCTCCAATGCAGAGGAGACAACATCCACCACACGATGGCATTGCTGGATAGTGGAGTGGGATGTTCGGAAACCAAACTGGTGGTCTGGGATTATGTGGTTACTTTCTAGGATGGGATAGAGACGTTTTAGTATGAGCTTTTCGAGGATCTTGCCCATTATGGGTAAGAGGGAGATAGGACGATAGGAGGATGGAAGTTCTGGAGGCTTTTTGGATTTTGGGATCATTTTTACTATAGATAGTTTCCATGTATCGGGAAAATAGGTAGAACGGATTACAGAATTATAAATGTATGTGAGGAATAGGATAGCTTTTCGAGGAAGGGATTTTAGGATGCGAGCTGTAATTAGGTCATGTCCAGGAGCTTTACGGGAAGGCAAACTATGAATAACATTGGATATTTCTGACGGATGAAAAGCCTTAGGTGGGAGACTCATTTGGAGTGGGATATCCAGTTCTGCTTCAATACACTCAATGTGAATAGGGTTGAGGATATCAGGGTGTGGATTAAAGGTTTTGAAGAGGTGTTGGGCGTATATGTGAGCTTTTTCTTCGTCAGATCTGGACCAAGTTTGATTTTCAGTAAGGAGAGGATGGTTAAAATCTTTGAATTTAAGGATCTTTTTGGTGGTCATCCATAGTGAATTATTAGTAGTCGTAAGATTTTCAGTCACACTAAGCAAATTTTGGATTTTGTAGTTTCTAATCTCCGTTTTCAGTTTGTTAGTCAGTTGGGTGTAATACGTTTTATCTGATGGGTAACGAGTCCTGTGCCACTTCGATCTTGCTCTGCGTTTTTCGCTCAGCAAGCTGCGAAGGTGCTGTGGCAGGTTAGTCTGTTGTGTGATATTATTTATAAGAAATTTAAAATTAAACTTTGTAAAATTCTCGTTTTGTTTTGAGACTTTTCGCACATTGGTATTCCTCAGGCAATAAAATAATTGCAATGGCTTTCAAACGGTTTGTAATATTAAAAGTATTGTCCATCGAATGAAAAATGAATTCTTTCTTCAACAAATAATCTTTAAACCTTCAAATCCCGTATTTTCAATCACCTTATTTCCTTAAAATTCCCAAAAAAATTGGAAACAAGATACAAAGTTTTCAGATTAAAATTTTCTAATTGATAAATGAATGATGCGTTTTTATTTGAATATAAGTGCATTTTATTTATATCATTGGTGCTTCACTCATCCAGTTAGATATTTTTTAAAACAAGTTATCTTAGTTGATATTGTTTGTATTATTGTTTCATTATTTGCTTTGTTGGCTTCCATTTGACATTGTAATTTGCATTCATATGTAATTATCTATTTAGGAAAGAAATTCGTTGACTGGTAGATACTATAATAGGATGTAAATAGTTGGAGGTGCAGTCAAGAAAACACAGCAAATAAGTGAAACTTATTGTATTTTATATGTGCCGACGTTTCGACCTACTGTGTAGGTCATCTTCAGGGCCAATAGGAGTGGCTGCTCGGTGCAGAAGGTAACTGACCTATTGGCCCTGAAGATGACCTACACAGTAGGTCGAAACGTCGGCACATATAAAATACAATAAGTTTCACTTATTTGCTGTGTTTTCTTGACTGCACCCCCAACTATTTACATCCTATTATTGTAATTATCTATTGTTTCTCTCTCTATTATTATTGTTATATTATTTCTATGTTATTTTTATTTCTTGTATTCTGTTTTTTTAATTTTTTTTTATTCTTTAAGTGTTATCGCAATTTTTTTTTCATTAACTCCTTATCATATGTTATTTTAATTGTAATAATTAATTAAATGTGATCACTTTATACTTTAAGACATAATAATAGCCTGTATAGACACCTGTATTATTATTCTGAAGGGACTTGTGTCAGAATAAATAAATATTTCAATTATTATTAAATATTCTTAACAATTTTTATATAGATTTTATACCGCATAGTGCCATACCACGTTGAACACACCGGTTCCCGTCCGATCACCAAAATTAAGCAACGTTGGGACTTGGATGGGTGACCGCCTGGGAAAACCGCGTGCTGTTGGAATCAAAGAAAATACCAATTACTGAAAAAAATATGTCTGGCTGTATGAAAGTATGTATCCAATGCCATTATATTAAAAAAAAACGCATCGTAACCTACCGTAAAGGAGACATTTTAATTGTTTTCCCAAATCGAAGAATTATATAATAACAATAATAAAAAATAAAACAAACCGATAAAAAAAACAACAACTGAGATTCGTCGATTATAAATGAATTCTATGGGCTAAAGCTTTAATGACATCTATGCTCTGGTCTGTATCGTGGATATATCGAGTTTCCTTATTAACATGATATCGATAGATTACAGCCTTATTGTAAGAAACCTACAATAAAGGAAGGAAGGGATAATAAAGATTCTTTGAGACAGAACAATTAGCGGAGCTTGGAAAGGATCAGTGGAGAGGCTCTTGCTAATTGCTAATTATTCAGGTATTGATTTCGCCCCCCCCCTCCACGAGGGAGGAGGGAGATGAGGTGCCCTTGGTCCATGGCTGCATCTGCTATGAAATTGATTTTAAATATTCCATGTTATTGTTAAAAGCGACCGGTGAGAACAAAATAATAGTGATGTCGAAATCACAAGCACCATACATTCACAATGATCCTGTTACGGTCAGAGAGGGAAGAAGGACCGGCTGAGAGGATTAGACGAGCTGTGGGATAAGCGGAAGGGATCAAAGAAGTCGCCGAGGACCTTCTCGTTCAATCTGGATGAAACGAGACAATTCTCGATCTTCCGAGAATCCTACCTTGCCTATATAAAAAGGCCAGCTGTTTCGGCCGAGTCAGTCAATGAGTATCAGTCTGTATGTAGTAAGTGAGAAATGCTGTGACAGTACTGTTGTGATGGTCCGTGTGAGGAACAGTGACAGTGATAATTAGTGTGTCAGTTTGTCATATTTGGAGAGTTTTACGGTCGGTGGACTTTAATTAGCGAACTGTAAGTGTTAATTTGTAGTTGTAAACTATAGTGTAATATTATTATATTTGTACAAATTTATATAAATAGTTTAGTTATTTAGTATTAATAATATCTTATATTATTTGTATATTATTTTAGTAATTAGATAACAGTTAGGCCTAGGTTATAATCTGTAGAATATTGCTATTGTAAATTGATATTAGTTTAATAATTTAGTTGCTTTAAATAATTTTATTGTAGTCTTTTTAATTTGTTGATAAATATTAGTATCTTGAATTTAGTAATAGTTTAATTCATTTTACACCCAGTAGCTCATTATAGGTCATTATTATTAAAAAAAGAAATAGGAATGCAGAAAATTTAAGGTTATAAAAACTAAATCAAATAGAAGAGAGAGATTTATATACCTGGCACTAAAAGGATAAAGAAAAAAGAAAGATACCTACAGGGAGAGAGGCTGGGTCATGGAGCAGGTGAAAGGGATTCCTTCAAGAGGAAACCGGAGACCTTCAGAGGAAGTCGAAGTAAAGTGTAGAAGAATATATACGAAAGTGCGTAGCGGACAGGAATAGATTCGATAAGAATCATAATATTTACGAATTCCGCATTGGTGGCCTCTAAACGTGCCCCGGTAATACCATTTTTTAAAAAAACCTGCACCACTAAAACCAGTGAAGGGGTATGGGGTTCAGTAAATGGTAGAGACTAGACTGTTTCATGGACAAAGTTGTCTGTCTGTTCGCGATAAACTCAAAAACTGTTTTACGGATTTTCATCCGGTTTTCAACAGTAGACATAGTGATTCACGAGGAAGGTTTAGTAATATAATTTGTCAAGGTTTTGTCAAAATTTGTTGTAATATAATGATAATTGTTGAATGTGGTGGGAAAACTGTAGTCCCATAGAAGGTTACATCTAAGACGCTATCTAATTCCTTTGAAATATAACGGAACATTCTATGGCGGATCGAGCATATTCCTCTTTTATAAAAAAAAAAAAAAAAACCTGTACCACTACACCCATGAAGGGTCTGGGGTTCAGTACATGGTAGAGACTGTACTGTTTCATGGACAAAGGAGGTGACTTGTCCTAGGTCACGCTCGACCGCCAGATTCCCCCCCCTTATTTTGGGTACCCTATTTTTATAATATTTTATAGAGGCTGGGTGGGCCCCAGGAGGGTCCTAGATCTCCCGCTGCAAACAGACTAAATAAAACTCATGGCCTGCAGCGGGAATTGAACCAGGATTTCCGGCATGGTAACTCAGTGCTCTACCACTGAGCCACTCCTCTCCCTTCCTCTTTTATAGATCTACAAAAAAGTCACGCATAGCATATATCTCTCCTTTAAAGATATCTTACTATACCTATTGCATCTTCTAAAAATTGATAACGAACAATGCGGTATTTGGAAAGCTATTTAGACTGGTACAGTATTAATCCTTATCAACTTATATACTTTAGTTACCTTAAGCATTTCATGGCATTATTAGAATATTTTTTAACATTTTTTTTATCTTACCCTCCTATTTTTTTTTTGCAATACAAAAAAGATACAATATAACTTGTAACTGATGCCTTCGTTTACCCTAGGGCATTTATACCATATAATTAGTATATATATATATATATATATATATATATATATATATATATATATATATAATTATCTTATTATTTATCGCAAAAAATTAACGGCCATGAAAATAAATTCGTATATAAAGAAATATATTGTTTTGTTTTTATGTTTATCATATCTACATAATAAAATACATTAGACAGACAAAACATCTATAGCAGGGGCGGGTCACTAGTAATTTATAAAAAAAAAAACCTGTACCACTACAACCCATGCAGGGTCTGGGGTTCAGTACATGGTAGAGACTGTACTGTTTCATGGACAACAGTTCTGCAAGGAGGTGACTTGTCCTGGGTCACGCTCAACCGCCAGATTTTCCCCCTTATTTTGGGTACCCTATTTTTTATAATATTTTATAGAGCCTGGGTGTGCCCCAGGAGGGTCCTAGATCCTATATGATCCATCTCCCGCTGCAAACAGACTAAATAAAAATCATGGCCTGCAGTGGGATTTGAACCAGGATTTCCGGCATGGCAGCTCAGTACTCTACCACTGAGCCACTCCTCTCCTTTAGTTATTTATATTTCTCAATTATGATGGCAGATGATATATGTAAGATCTCATCATAATACTAAGTATAATATTAATTATAAACTCACCTAGATCTGTTATTCCCTATTATGTATCGATAACTTTATACCACTACCAGACAAGAATCACTCACAAACTGACTAACTGCACTACACTAGGTGAGGGCGCCTCAATGGCAGGGAATATTGCCAGTTTGAGTTACGTCAAACCGTCAGCCAAGTCTACTGTATTTTTACACTCCGTCGTAACATTGGTTCATCTCAAATAGTCCGTCTCGACGAGGTTACTCGAAAGATTAATTCTTTTTTTAAATTTGTTTGTTACTAAAATTGAACTTTTTCACTCAGCGGTAACTTTCAGAGAAATGACAATTATAATAAGACCGGCACGTCACGCTTTAAGGTGAAAGGCTCGAACGGGTAAACTCGGGACCGCCGAGTGTACCCGAGCGAGACAGATACACTCAGCTGCTCTTCGTTGTGTTGAGAATATTCAATTAAAACGTAATAATTGTTATTATTAATTATTACAAATCGATGCCTTAGTTCACAAATGTGTTAAGTTGCAAATTTTTTAAAAGTGAGTTTTGTTATATAAAAAATATCGTAAAGTTGTGATCAGGAAGTCATAGATCATAAGTTGGTATAAAATTAAGAGAGAAGCTGTGTGCTTGAACTTGAACTGTATTTCAGGTGTTAAATTAAAATCAAAGTTGACTCATTTAAAATCTTGTTTTCGGCACTTAACACGTATGTGAACTAAGGCATCGAAATTCTTTAATAGTTATAATTGATACACGTAATAATGCTTATTTTAACAATTACGTGGTTTACATTGTGAGGTTAGTGTACGTAGTTAGTGGTTTATCGTGGTAATATTATATATTGAAAAAACATTAAACATTATAAAAACATAATTATTGTTACTGTTATTATAAAGAGTGATTCGATAGTAAAAGTAAGTCACTTCGAGTGTGTATATACATATAAATATATATATGTAAAAATATAAAAATATATATAAAAATTAACCTAACTTGTATTCTCTGTTAACTTCTACTTTCCCATATGCAAAAATAAATGTGTTTGAGATTTAAGTTCTTTTTATGAGTAATAATAATATGACGTATGACTGCTTGAATACTGTCTTTAGTTTAGTAGTTTGCAAAATCAATGATGGATCAAACAAGAAACTCGATGACGAATTGAAACGAAGGAAGAAATTAGCTAATACATTACTGAGAGCAAGTAAGTATAGTAAGCTCGACTCCTGCGCCGGAGCCCTTTGTTCTCGGGCTCTACCCGGATTTTCCATTGATCATATCTTTGTGGTTTCTTAACTTATTTTATAGTACTACCCGTGAAGGGTCTGGGTTTCAGAACATGGTAGAGATTGTTGTACTCCGACAGCAAGCTGACTAAATAAAAGTCTTGCCCGCATCGGGATTTGAACCAGGATTTCCGACATGGGAACTCAGTGCCCTATCACTGAGCCACTCCGCTCGATTAAGTTCATTTAATTTTTTAGAATTATGCATGAAGATAAAATAAAACTATCTTAAGCCTCTGAATCCTTATTAACTTATTTAAATATCTTATAAACAAAAACTTAAACATTTATCTGCTTTTTCATCTCTAATTTTTCGATTCTGTAAGTTGTAGATTTATCTGAGATGTCTATAGTCAGGCGTATATTAATTATTTTATTCTTCCATCTTGTATTATTTTGTCCATTTTTTTATTTGATGTGTTCTTTAGTCAATTTAATTTTTCGAATACAGCTTGTTCGAGTGGTATTTTTTCTCCAATTTTTCTTTGTAGTGCCATATAAAGATCTGGTCATTTTTTTGGTGACTTCTCTGGAATTCGGAATGGAAAGGTAAACCAGATAATGAAAGATTTTTTATATTTCGGGGTTATCCGATTTTGATCCTCAACGCCTAATAATGAATAATAATCAACAACCATGGAGCTTTTTAGTTTCCCTCTAAATAAATAACAGGTTATTAAACTTATAATGTTTTATATAAGTTGAGCAGAATACAATAGTAATTTTATACAGTTATAAAAAAAAGGTGAATAAATTCCCCAAGAGATAAATTTTCTCTAAAAGGAAATCCCCTGAAATTGTGAAGGTTATTGAAAGGGTGTCGGAGGGGATGCTCACCCCGAAGACCGTGGCCGCCCCAGCCCCTTCTCTTATTTAAATATCTCCGAAATCCAGGGATCATCCTCCAGGGATTATGCTCTCTAAAGCGATCCTTGGACCTGACAAGAACATCTCAATGAGGGAGTCTTTCTTCAGCAGATTTTGTTTCCATGGGAGCTTTCTATCGTTGTGTAAAATGTATTATTTAATCAATTTCCTCAATTACCTCTTCCAAAGGATATTTTTCAGAATTATTCATATTTCTTAGTATTTTAACATATTACTTGTTTTGCGCGGGTGGACCAGTCTTCTGACTGAAGTTAATAATGGAAAAAAAAAGAATAACTTTTTTTTATTTTTAATAATCCAGCCACTTAATACACATAATAAATATATTTTGATTTAATATTATTGGTTCCTTTCATATGAAATGTCAGTTTGCAAAGGACAGGTCATTAGGAAAGCAAATTTACTAAGCGATGAGAACTGAATTCACTGAACACATCACGAAAGGTGAATAATAGACTAATTATTTAAATTAAAATTTTTCTTTTATGTTATCATCATATTTATAATTTAAGTTAAACTTATGACAAATTTGTCAGAACGACTAAACCAACTTAGGCAACTCAATCCTACTACTTTTTCTACAACCAATTTTGACTCACTTTTAGAATTAGATATTGACATGGAAATTAAAGATCATGATTTTAAGTTAATCCCAGAATACAACGGTGACCCCTTACATTTGGTTGATTTTGTTAGAAATACTAAATTTATTTATGATCTCTATTGTAAAGATAATAATCAATTTAAGGATATAAATCCTTCGAAATTAAAACTAACTATTTTTAAAACTAATTTTGAACTAGTTGAAACGCAAGGCTAAGATAGCAACATATGATAAAGAATTTTCTACCGTATCTGAAATTTTAACCTTCTTAAAACGAAATTAACAATACACACGGACGAGGTAACACTTAATTTTACGAAATTCTTAACACTAGGTCGTACCACAATGAAAATCCACACGACTATCTACACAGCTATCGAAAAAACTATGTGATTTATACGCGAGGGTCTACGCTGACCCAGAAATTGATGACAAAAGTGCAGAAACGTCACGCTATGACCGACAGATATCACACCACGCCGTCCATAATTTACATCCTGCACTGACAGATATCTTTTATCATATTAAATTCGACACTGTAGAAGACACTGACGAAATATTATGAAATGACGCCTCACATATTGTCCAACACTGACGAAATAACAACAAAAAAGGCAAACAAAAATCAAACTATAAGGATTAAACATTTTTTTCTGTACTAGAAAAATAATAAATAATTCAACAACCATAGATACAAACCAATAAAACAATTTAATCCACAATATTATCATCAACAACATAATTATTAACCGCAACAGCAACTTTATAATCAAAAATACAAAACCTACTTATTTATCATGAGCAGTGGGATCCTCTACCCCAGCATACATTTTTTAATAAACCTCCTTCGGGGAATTGGAGGAATACATAAGCGCCCGTAGAACCAGTACGAGAATCAAACGCTGTTTCAATGAGAACAATATCAAATAGGGTACAGGATATACAAAATGAAAATGAAGAACAAACTAAATTTCTAACTGAAAAATTACAACAATTAGCAAAAATACAGAATTTAACTAAAAGGGTAAATATTTTAGAACAGGAAAGAGACCATTTTTTAGAATTAGGCCCGAACGGGGGAAAACCACTCCATATGAACAAAAACAAAAATCAGAACCGGACGAAGTAGGTAATCGAGACAATTTACCTCAAATTACAGACCTCATTAAAAATAAATGGCTAACGACACTGGAGCAAAGAAAAATTATATTAGCCCTGAAAGTATACCGCGTTATGCTACACTAACTAAGGGTGTGCAGAAGGAACACAGGGTGTTATCCTCAACCTGAAAAACCTGATAGGAATCAATCGAGACGTTTTTTTTTTTTTTTAATTTAATTTATTGATATTTACAACTATAATATGATTATAACTAGTAAATCTGCTGATATGTACATTATGACATGAAAAAGACACGTGGAGTAACTACCCATCGGGAGCACTCCAATAAAGTTCTATAGTAGATGGTCTCGAGGCCATCTTCTTTTCAGACGCCTCGGAGGGTTATCACGAATAGTATGGGAAGCAAGTTGAGAGGCTAGAGGATTCGAGTGTGTATGGAGCTTGTCATGGAAGGATAGGTATCTAGTTTGGGCCAAATCAGTAACATATGGGATATTAAGATCATGATGGATGAGTTTGTTTGTGACATAATAAGGAGCATTGAGGATTTTACGAAGGATTTTTGATTGTAAGGATTGGATACGAGATGAATTGGATGGTTTAGTAGAGCCCTAAAGCTCAATTCCATATGTCCAAATAGGTCTGATAGCTGTCATGTAAATGAGCGTTTGTCCAGTAAATGTTGAAGTAGGCGAAAACGTCGAGCAGTTTCTTGTCTTTTCAGTCTTGTATGAGGATTCCAAGTGAGACGTTTATCCAGATGGAGTCCTAGGTAACGTATATGTTCGACAGGGTTCAGTGGAATATTATTAAAGGATACAGTAGGGCAAACGAGAGGTTAAATTCCTGGTTTACCCGTTTAGCGAACGCTTAATATTCTATTAGGATATGAAACTATGAATGAATTAGGAGCAATTATAGGTATAAAAAATATGATTATGAAAATAAATAATAAAAAGTATAAAATAATAAACGAAGTATATTTAATCGAATGTAATGACGAAGCATAATTAATTTAATACTTAATAAAGAAGGTTTTAAAAGAAAAAAATCAATGGATGGGATTTTATTAGTGAAAGGCTAATTAAAATTGATTTAACTTTATATGGGAGAGAAGTTGCGGTAAAAGGAGCTTATGCCCCGAATAATTACGCAAAAAACCATGAAAAAGAATATTTTTGGGAAAGCCAATGTGAAATTTTAGATAAGATTCCACCTAGAAATGAACTACCTTTGATGGGAGATTTAAATACAAGAGTGGGAGCTGAAGAGAAAACCATGGTTGGAGGAAGGTTCGGGGGATCAACCATTCCTGGGGATAGGTTAATAGAAATTTGCTCTCAATATAATCTGCGGGTAAACACATTATTCCAACATCAAGATGCACATCGGTTCACTTGGCATCAAGATACAAAAAACCTACAGTCGATTATAGATTTACTAATAACAAGGCAGGTGACCTCAATAGATGTACAGGATGTTAGAGTGTTTAGAGGAGCTGATTGTGGCCTGACCACTATTTGGTGAAAGCTAAATTAGTCTGGCCATGGAAGAAAAAGAGGGACGCTTATATACAATCTAAATATAAACCTATTTATATTTATATCCGATACAAAGTTGATCTTTTAGATGAAGATAGTGTGAGAAACCTAAATGCTTCAAGACTCAAGCATGAATTGGAAAGTATGGCCGATGAGAATGCTGTAGTCATATACGATGCGCTTACCAATAAAATGAAAAAAGTGGCTTATGAAGTATTAGGAACTCAACATAATGCTGCTGGATGCTCCCTGGTTCATCAGAAATAGTCAACTGCACCGAGAACTACAAATAGAAACAATAGACGACCACATAAAAAAAAGATTCAGAAAATTTCACACCCAACTACCAGCAGTTAAAGGAGCAATAAATTACAAGGTAGGAAAGCAGACATCATCTCGAAGACTAAAGCCCAGGTTACTGCAGGACATCTTATTATAAGTTGTATGAGTATATATTTCTAGTGATATTACTACCTTAAATTTATTTTACAGCTATTTTATATTTGTAGATTTTTAGACAGTTAACCAATAGTTATAACGATGTATTTAGTTAGGGGTGTCTATTGTACGAGACTATACCCCCCCCCCCATAATCAATTGTTATCAATAAAACCAATATTATAAGAACCATGTAAAGGCCCACCAGGCCGATCTGGTAAAAAAAAAAAAAAAAACTCAACATAAGAAGGTTAGTAGAAGGAACTGGACAGCGGAGGAATTGAAAATTGCATTAGATGAGAAAAAGAAAGCCTATCATATATGGTTAAGCTCCAAATCAGACGTGAATAGAAGAAATTATCTGGAAGAAAGACGAAAAGTTAAAAACCTAGTCCGAAAAGCGAAAAACAAAATGTAGGAAACTCAGTGCTCTAAGATTACATTTAAATCGTTCTTTCTTTTATCTAAATACACTCAAGTATCATAACAACAGAATGATCTTTATTTCATTGTTGTTAGAAGAATATTAGGAATATTTTGAGCAATACGCCCCGCGCGGATCTCGTTACCTCGTAGGGGAGACGGCCCATGGGCAGATCTGGGGATAGTCGGTGGAAATTCCTTACAAGTTCACCCCGGCTAAGTCCCATGGACTCACTGACCAAAAATGTGAGCGGCCCGCCCAGGCTTGCTTGAGGGATGTAACCTAGGTTGGAACGCCCTACTAACATCCAACAAAGACACAATGGATCTTTCTAAGGTATAACGCTCGTTATCCGAAGGTAAACTCTTCCTGGTCCAAGTTGAAGTATAGAGATTTACATACAGAGAAACTCACTAAGAATCACTTTTAAATATCCACAGGCAGATAGGGAAGATCGATTTTTAGTAATATTAATAAATCAAGATTTATGAAATTAATAGAGTAAGAAAGAAAATGTTAGTTATGATGACTAGAAGAGAGGTACCTAGATGTTAACTGTACGCTGTATCTGCCCATGCTCAGTTTATTAGATGTCATACGTATTTTTACTACACATACTTTAATATTATATCTTAGAGTACAAATACTTGTTATTTAAATGTTCTAATTTAATTAATAACTTTAAATATTCTGTTAGCAAGAGGAATACCTCCTTAACTTAACTACGACACCTAATGAAATTATAGAACCCACGGCAGGGGCATCGAATCAAAATACCCAGTCAGGGTCACATACCGAGTTGGTTCAAGACTCACAATTCTGTTCAACCAACAGTTTTCACTCCCTTACAAGTCTTCCTAGTGAAGCAATGGAGTCCACATCGGCTCCTAAAGTGCATTACCACCTTTCGTACGAAGTAAAAAAAAATTAAACTTCTCTGCACCCGATTGAACAAGGCAGTAAGCTCTGGAAAATACTATTGCACTAGTAAGACACGCCCGAGACATACCGTCGAACAGTGAACTATCTAACGTAGAACAAGGTTGATTATCACACCTACCAATTAAATGAGGAAAGATCCAACAGAATGGTAGTCAGAAAATCGCATTCCCCCACAGCTACTGACGTCATGGAAGAAGAGCTCAACGCCCTGAGCTTCAAAGTTAGACAAATGACAAATGTCTACAAGAACAATTCTGGGCACCATGGGCAGGCAACGAAATTCAACACCCTCTTTTCTTCATAGACTTGGAACCAGACGTGTGTCGAAAAAATTATGAGGTAACTAGACTTTACTATACCCATGTTCAAGTCGAGTACAAGCTAATAAATAACTGTTACACTACCTGAGTTAAGATTTTCGACAGCCTGGCCATCTTATCCTTTATAATCAAACGAAAACTGATTGTATTATCGTAATTTATAAACAGAAAAAAATGATTTCGATTTCTAAAACAAAGTTTACTTCTTGTCTTTTAGGTTCTACACGAGAACAATTATACAGCCTTCGCAGGTGCTCCACACATCCCCCCCCCCATAAATCCTTGGAAAATGGCTCAGGTAACGATTACGGCGGTTGTAAATAACCCCATTGTACTCAGAACGAGCTTTTTAATTTCCGACCAAAAACTGGACCCGGTCGAGGCGACAGTTGGGAGGCGGGCCGTAAAAAGGAGTAACCAGGTCCAGTGATATTTTTCAAAAGCCCGGCAACAATAGGGCAAGAGATGGATGAGTTTTGGCGGGCTAACGCCCCATTTTCCCGCCCAATATCAGCTGTTAGCGGCTCCCTGTCCCGCCGAATTACCCCCCACCCCCCACTCTCATCTCTTCGAAATATTATCAAGGTCTCCCATTGTGTCCGTCCTGTTTTGCTTATGTTCATCTCTCCGCAAACTTGTCCGCTTGTATTCCGTTCTGAACTAATATCAAAATGATGAAGATAGCTGTTGTTTTTCCTCAAAAAGATCATTGCTTTTTTTAAATAATGAAATATATACCTACTTGATATTTTTTTTCAAGTGTCATATGGCATAAAGTGTATGCGTGATCTTCGTTTATAAACTCCCCTTATGGATTCGCATGGCAGCGTGGATTGAATGGATCGCTACCATTGAAATCAATGCTAGAGTATTCGACCACTGAAGTAGCTCCAGAAAGAAACGTTAAGTCAGCAACTCAGTCACGAAGTGGTTTATTGTCCTCTATAACTCGGAAACGTCTTGAATTTCGTATATGGTTCATATTGTACATTCTAAGCCAACAATATTGCAGGGACTGGCTTAGATTACGTTAAACTGCCAGGTTTTTCCTTCAATTAAGTACACCCAATTTATAGATGCTGGAGAGCCCCGGGTGGATTTGCAAATCCCGTGTGTTGCGACTTTAATGGATCGGATTCTGAATTTCTCAACATCGGTTATTTAATAACAACATCAAAGATACGTCGTGAATTAGTTAGCTAAGATAATGAACCCAGTTTTTATATAATACATATTTTTTAGGACTTGGTATACCGTTTTAATTTTAACACATAATTGTCAAATTTACTGTCATTTTTAAACGAAATGTTGTATGATCAGTCTTGATCATGAATTCTTCCAAACAGCCTTGACTTTGAAAACAGATATTTTTTAGCTACAGTCTTTTGGGTTCGAACTCTTTACTTAACTAGTGCGAATGATAACATCATAGTCGTTCCTCTCTACCGCTCTGCCGGACCACACCGTACGATCCTCTACTATTTCTCTCCTTCTATTCCATTGCAGACTTCTCTTTGCGAAGCTTTCCTTAACACCATCTTCCCAGGTACGTCGGGGTCTTCCTCTGGACCTTCTTCCTTCAACCTTACCCTCATATGTCATCTTGGGCAGCCTGTTATTTTCCATTCTTAAAGCATGTCCAAACCATCTTAGACTGTTTTCTTCAATGACTTTTTCTGCAGGCTCCACTCCGAGGTTTGATCTAATGATCGAGTTGCGGATTCGGTCTCGTCTTGTTTTCTCCTCTATTTTCCTAAGGAATCTCATTTCTGAAGCATGGGTCTTACTTTCATGTTTGTTGGTTAATGCCCAAGATTCTGAAGAGTATGTTAGTATGAGGAGAAAAGTAGATTTATATACCCTCAACTTTATATCCTTGGATACTTCTCTTTTAATCAGGAACCTTTTATTCAGTGCATGGAACAATTTACCAGCTGAGTTGACCCTCTCCCGGATTTCATAGTCCATGACTCCATTCTCATCAAGGTATGCTCAAAAATCAAAAGAAAAGAAATGAGAAGCACCGGACAGATTTTTTGGAATAGGACCTGGCGAGGAAAACGGTACAAAGGCGAATGATAACACGACAACTTTTATTATTTTTTTTTTTTAATTTTAATATTCCCAATTTAAATTAGAATCTTAAATTCCTTCACTTTTTGTATTTTCAAATAATTATATTGTAATGATACGCAAATGTTCAATACGACCGCCTCCCTCACGCTCCACAATATACATGTTACAGTTTTTGTGCCAAAACTGGAACATTTAATAATAATGATATAATAAGATAATTTGTTTTTAAAAATATCTAACTGGATGAATAAAGCGTTAATGATATAATTAAACGAAGAGGATCAGATAAGGAAAGCTCTATCAAATGCATTTGTTCGGTGATATGCTGTATAAATGTAGGTCTCTTAGTCTAAATATGCATTATTTTATTCGATTATCAAAGGAAATGTTAAATTACTAAATTTTTTATGTTTATTGTTTATTTTTAAAGGCATCTCCGATTTCAGATTATAACACTTCACGCGATTAATATATGTCATGCCTTCTTTAGTTCTTTCATACATAGGCTATACAATGCTTTAATATAAATTCGCCCTTAAATACGCTATAAATACCTCTGCACCTATTGCTAAAATATAATGGTAACACGTTTAATATCCAGAGGACAACCACCTTGATGAGGCTAACACATCCCGGAAGTGCACTGATTGCCCACTAAACAGCTGATATACGACCAACTGGTGGGGTTAGGTTTAGTAACCTCTTCTATCAACTATTGACAAATCAAACGCAACATATCTGATGAATTAGTGAAATGGCTCGAATCTTAGCTCATTATTATTTATAATTTATCTTAGTTGACCGTTATAATTGTCATCTTAGTAAAAAAAAAAAAAAAAACATACACCACTACAACCAGTGAAGGGTCTGGGGTTCAGTACATAGTAGAGACAATACTGTTCCATGGACAACGGTTTTGCAGGGAGGTGGTTTGTCCTAGATCCACAAGATTTTCCCCCTTATTTTGGGTACCCATTTTTTGAGGCTGGGTGAGGCCCAGTGTATGATCCATTTCCCGCTGCTAACAGACTAAATAAATTCTTAGGTTAAGGATTTGAACCAGGATTTTCGGCATGGCAACTCCGTGCTCTATCACTGAGCTACTCCGCTCCCTTATATGTCTTAGTGAAAAGTAAAAATTATAACATAGTTAGCAAATGAACGGAAAAATATCGGAAAATTTTAATTTGGTCCTTTCCACCTCTCTATGTTTCAGCCATTCACTATATTCAACCACAATTATAGACAGGACTATAATTTTCTATTAAAAATTAAATGACAGGACAGCAAGTTACTTAATTTTAATTAGATTCAGCAATCGGAGTCACCTGAGGTGTGATACTTAGCATAACAACCTCCTATGCTCTCATCTCTGCTATATCTTTCCCTCGTAATCGTCATAGCCTGGATGTGAGGGGTTCGTAACGCAGTCGAGACTAACCCTCAGCTGTTAACTGTTGGTCGGGCTTCATAGAAGCTTCTTGGTTCTGTATATTATTCCATTCTGCAGGCATTTGCCATTCCACTTAGGCTGTCTTTTCTCGATTATTTGTCCCAATGGCTCGAAATCTAACTCTTCTTTTATTCTGTGGTTTTGTATGCAGTCACTTCTGTTTTTTTTCCATCCACTGTTCAGAGGTGTCTCATTTCAGATGTGCCTATTCTATTTCGTTTTTGCTTAGAGGTACCCAGCTTTCACTGCCGTAGACCGAAATTGTTAGGTACACCCGTTTTATATATCCTTACTTTAACGTCCTGTTAAATTAAGGATATATAAAATCTCTCTTTCCCACGATGGAGTTGCAGATTTAGCAGCAAATGTTATTGGCTTTCCGGGTCCTGTTGTTGACCTCATCATCCATTTTCTACTTAATGTAAGGTATGTATAGTCATCATAAGGGAGCGGAGTGGCTGAGTGGTAGAGCACTAAGTTGTCATGCCGTAAATCCTAGTTAAAATCCAGCTGCACACAAGACTTTTATTTAGTCTTTTTGCAGCTGGAGATGGATCATATGGGATCCAGGACCCTCTAGGGGCTCATCTAGCCTCTATAAAAATAGAGTACCCAAAATAAGGAGGGAAAATCTGGCGATTAAGCGTGATCTAGGACAAATCACCTCCCAGCAGAACCGATGCTCATGAATCAATCTCGACCATGGGTTGTGCTGGTACAGGTTTTTTTTTATGTATAGTTTATATTTATCCAAGTGTCTAGGCATACATATTATATTGATTGTTTGAGGTCCCTTCCCTGATGTATAACTTTACTATTAATCGTGTTTATAGGAAAGCATTTTCTTCCTAACTCCTCTTTCCAATGAATCATAGCTTTCTATAGTGTTAGCCTCTAGGACTGAGTCATATGCGAACAATAGAGATTGGACTTGAAGATTCCTCATCTTCTATAGCCCCACTATGCTTCTGGTCATTCGTAAAATTAATAAACAAGGAATGTAAAAAGTACAAAAGTATTTAAAAATTTAATCCGAGATCAATCAAAATAAATTATTTATTTTGAAATTATTATTATTCATAACCTAGCTTCCTCTTCAATTCCTGATTACCCTCCGAGGCGTCTGAAAAGAAGATGGCCTCGTGGTCTACTAAATTTACTGGATGTATACTATTATACAGTTGTAAATTTCAATAAATAACTTCGAAAAAATAATTATTATTCATTTAAATAATTATGTGGAATAATACCATTGTAAAATATATGAGGGAATGTTCAAATTCCGTCAGTATAACTGTTTAATTATCTTTTGCCTTACAAATTATAACAACAAATAGCAATCTTAATAGTAAGAGAACGTCTTAAACATAGTTGCCCTGAAGTTGAAGGGACTTGGGCAGTGACGTAATTAATAGCCCAGGTTGTCATTAAGGCTCCAATCTCCACTCTTCCTTTTACACCATTTTAAGTTTTTGTATCTGTTTAACATCTCTTATTTAACCTGCTATTTATGAACTTCAGATACATTTTAGGCTAAGTAGGTGTTGAGGCACGCAAAGTCCAGGATATCCAGGACCTTTTACCAGTATCTAGTACCAAAAATTACAACTATAAAAACTAAATGTTTCGCATTATGATATCATACCGCCCCTTCAGCAGAACAGCAATAAAACTCCAAAATTGCCATTTGTATTAATCGAAGGCTTTTAATTCAAGAACGACACATCTGATATTCCATTTGCTGCATGTTTTTTTGTTTTTATTTTGACACAAGTCATATTTTCAATTGCATCATGTTTGAACTTGAATTTTAATGGAAAAAAGACATAAGTTAGAATGAAGAATGCTTATGAAGTTTTAAAAAAATCCTGTCTAATGGTTAATAAAAGAATTTCAATTCCATCATTACAATAGGAATTTTTTGTGTTATCAATACCCAATTTTTTATTTTTGGAATTAACTCCTTAAGAAACGATTTCCGTTTTTTGCCCGCGGTATGAAAATTTTATGAGGAGTAAAATCAAGTTTTAAATAAAAGTGCCCTTCTCGATAATATTGTAATATTTGTTTTATATAATAGAAGTTAAAAATAAAATTCCGGGACTAATCGGGAAGAGATATGTGTGGTAACAGTGTATTCTATTGCTTTATTCTTGAAGTGTTGAAATGCGATAATTTTTTATGTAGGAGCCTTTTTAAAGAGACCTATCCAAACAACCACTATTACTACTCTTATTAAGATTCGGCCTTAAGCTGTTGGGGTCTATTCATATCACTTGGATACGACCTCAACAGACGACAGGGCAGCGTTGCTCTGATAAGAGTAGGGAATTGACTAGCTATCTCAAGGGTGTGCAGTGACTATGCAGTGTGTAGTGAGTACACAGTGTACAGTTTAATAATTACAACACCCTCGGGTAGAAAAAGTATAGTAGTTATATGGCTGTATATATACAGCCATATAATTACTATACTACTATACTATACGATATATATATATATATATATATATATATATATATATATATATATATATATATATATATATATATATGTTATGTACATTATTATGTGTTTAATATATATTGAATTGTAAATATTTTTATTTGAATAAACGGAAATTTGAAACAAAAAAGGTGTGCAGTGTTTAGTTCTACTAGGACAGGAGGTTAGTGTATTAGGAAGTGCACATTCAGTGATCATGGTGGGCTTAAATAAACCTCTAGCGGACTCAGAAGATACGGCCCCATTTAAAGGAACCCTTTCAAGACGGAAGAAATCGGTTGTGGTTCGGTTGTCATTTTGGTACCTTGTAGAAAAGATCCGTATTCTACACCAGGGCGAACTGTCATGCTGTTAGTCATTAGTTTGGGCATGTTTTGGTTAGTTGTTTGTTTGTTTGTTGTTGCTTAGAGGCGTAAAACCCTAGGGTCATCAACGCCTGTAGATTTATGATTTAAAAAAAAAAATTAAATAGAATAAATAAAATATTCATATACACACACATACTAATAAATAATACATCTATAATAAGAAAATAAAGCAATCGGAAAAAACAACAAATGCATCTATAGCAGGGATAATGGAGGATCAAATATTGCTTATTAATTTACAGTTTGTAATGAATTTCACCACTTTGTCGATTTCAGATTTGCTGTCTCTAAGTGCTTCTCTAGCATCGGGTGGTATTTTGAGCTGATTTAGTATTTTTTTATAGGAGTAGCATTCCTCAAACATATGTCTGATGCAAAGATTTTTATTACACCTAAGGCATATCGGTGGTGGATCCCTTGTAATGAGATATGAGTTGGTAAGCCGGGTGTGTCCTATTCTAACGCGAGCTATAGCCATCTCTTCATGGCGTTTACTGCGATTAGATGTAGCCCAAGGCTTTACTTCCCTGTTTATATATTTCAATTTACTGGCTGGACTTTCATCCCACATTGCATGCCATATTTTGCCTATATTTAAGGGGGCGAGCAAGTTGTTGGGCGGTTAGAATAGCTGTGCCTCTACCTGGGAGGTTTAGAGCTGCTCGAGCAGCTTTGTCAGCCATCTCGTTCCCGACAATACCCACATGTCCCGGGGCCCAGATGAAGAATATTTTTTTGCTTATGTGATTTAGCATTATTAGATATTCGTGAATGCGTTGGACTATGGGGTTGTGCGAGTACATATTGTTCAATCCCTGGAGGGCGCTCATTGAATCGGAAATTATTACTATATTGTCTGTTTGTATATTTGTCATGGAGAAATGTAGAGCGGATGCTATGGCATTTAGTTCGGCGGTATAGACGTTGCAGAGGTGGTGTAGCTTTTTTTTAAGGGTTGAATTCGTAATAAACGCAGATCCTGTCGAGTTATCAGACTTTGAGCCATCTGTATATATTGCAGTGTGGTGTGGTAAAGATTGTATCAATTCACAGAACATTTTTCGATATTGCGCGGTCGGGGTGTCTTGTTTACGGAACTTGGACAGCTGTAGAAATACTTTGGGTGGTCTGTAAGTCCAGGGTGGTGTATATGTATCCATTATATTATGGAGTGATATGTCTTTCTGTTTTGGTTAGTACTGATCTGCTTAGATCTCTTTTCTTCCATAATTTTAGCCACTATTTCTTCTATTTTTTTTCTATAAGAAGCGACGTGCGCTCCCTTACAATTCGACCATTTTGTTTGAGTTCACCTAGTCAAAAGTTTTTTTGTGTCCAAATTGCTGACATTTATAGCACTGGATATCCCTTCTTGGGATGTATTTCACAACCGTAAATATACATCTATATGAGTTGAACAAGACACCGCACCCACTAGTTGCCTTAAAGATGGCCTACAACGTTGGCACGATTAATAAAAAATATTTACTTATAATTTTAATTATTATAATTCACATTAATTTTAAATAATTTACGAACTAAAAAAAATAAAACACGATGATAAGTATCAGTAGAGAGCGATTAATTGGTAAGAACACATTTAAAATTCATTAGAAACGGAAAGGGATAAACTCCAGTCGCGTGTCGGAGCTGACACACACACTTTTTTTTTCGTTTTGGGAGTTGTGACGAGTGACAGTAAAAAAATTGTTATTTGTAATTTTATCTATCTCTAAGTTGTTTCTTTTTATTATTTTTGGTATTCCATATTTCGTGAAAATACTGTTTAATAGCTTCAACAACTTTTCGAAGTGCGTCGGAAGGAGGTTTATGTCACCCAATCACCCTAGTTTATTTCATATCCGTATCTTCTGGCTTGTTACATTAATGATTTTTCCATGATCAATTAGTTGATGTTTTTTCATTCTTTCTTAAATTTGTTTATCCGTTTTTATTTCGTAGTAACTCCTCTTTTCCACTCTTATTTCCTTTTCAACATTTTCCTCGATCAAAAATATGCCGATCAAGTCCATTTTTTTAAACTTGGAAGCTAGAGCTCTCTCCTCGGTACCGCTTGCCTTCCACCGTTTTCTATATTGAGGTCCTAGTTTGCAATTTAGGTTTTTCTCTAGGTAAATTCTTGTTTATTGTTTTCATTCTAGTACATTTTTTTTAATTTGTTTACATTTGAGGCTTAATAGATTTTTTATAATATCTCCTCTTTTGTAGGCTAGATTGTGAGTGAGAAAGGAGATTTTCAACAACGTTTCAATGGAACCTTGTACCTTTTTGAGTCTTGTTCTTAAAATTTGATTTTATTATCAAAATATTAATAATTAAAACATGCAGTTTTATAAGTGATATGGTATAAAGTAGCTGCTTATTTATTCTAAAAGTAATGTGGAAAATAGCTACATAGTGGTGCTTCAAGGTAGCTTAAGTATTGACAGATCTTTCCTTCTTGCTTCCAAGCACTTGAAACTTACATCACAATCAAATGCACGTTTTACTGAACTTTTTCTAAAAACACTTTCAGTATATCTTAAGATAGTGCCTCAGCAATCTGAGATATGAGAGAAAAATAAGTAGTACGATAGGCTTACTTCCAAAGATTTATCAATGTTGTATATTTTTTCATTTATCTTAGTAAAAGGTGTGTTAGAGTAGGAATTTAGAATAGTTACGGGTCCCAGGCTTGGGAAAGTTATAACAATTTTGAAAAAGTATGGAGTACTTAACCTTATAAATTTATAGTGTGCGAAAAAAATTCATGCTTAATTATTAATTAGAAATAATTTTAAATTTCTCTTCATATATGTTTTAGTATTTGAATTAAGCCGCTTTGTAATCTCTGCCGTCCGAACAATCTGCACTCAGTCCAATCTGGGACTGTGCCAAAAGCTTGTTCAGGGAAAATCCAAACACACGGTCCCCTAAATTACTCGAGCCGGGAAACTTTTGATTAAGCTTTGTAGGAAAATGTGGGTTAATTTTAATTAATTAAAATTTCTTAATTATTATTTAAGCCTTTCTTTGTTTATTAATCGTACAAATTTCCTTATGATTTATTTTGCAGTATTTTTAGTGTCAGTTTAATATTTTTTTAGTTTAAAAAGCTTATTACAAGACCGATTGATTTGAACAATTGGAAGGAACGAAGAATCAATAAATTTAAACTAGACTACTATATCAATGGTACTCTATTGTACAGTCTTCTCTATACATATGTATGTCTATATATATATACATATATATATATATATATATATATATATATATATATATATATATATATATATTGGTTTCTACTTATCTTGACAGTTATGGAAGTATTATGTTTTGGTTCTTGAGTTTCAGTCAGTTTATTTCCTTTAGAAATTTTAATATTTGTGATTTTTTGATGAAATTCAAATTAATCTTTAAGATTATATTTACTTGTAGATAAGTGATTTAACAAATCGGCTAAGTATTTTGAAAGCTCGTACGTCGGTGAGTTTATGAATGACACTTTGGGTCTGACTGGGTTGCCGGGTTTATGATTGTTTATAACCGAATATAATTTTGGGGAAGTCGGGGAATTAGTAATGAGTTTTTTGTATGTTTTTATATCAATGTAATTATTCTTTTTTAATAATCCTAGAGTTATGTTTGTATCTGTCATCAATTTATCTGAAGGATTGGAACCGACCTTTCTATAAGTTTGGACATCATTTAGTAATAAATGAGTTTTATTTATGTATTCGTCTTTGTTGATCGCCACAGTTTGGTTTGGTTTGTCTGTTTTTGTTACAGTTATATCAGGTTGTGATTTTAAATTTTTTTTTACTTTTTTGTTTAAATTTTGTCTGTTAAAATCTTTCTTGTTACTATTATTAGGTTTATTATTTTTGAAATTTGTAATTATATTAACGCATTTGCCTCTTATTTCATCACAATTAGTTTCTTCCACATTATTTTGTAATATATATATATATATATATATATATATATATATATATATATATATATATATATATATATATATATATATTGGTTTCTACTTATCTTGACTGTTATGGAAATATTATGTTTTGGTTCTTGAGTTTCAGTCAGTTTATTTCAACTTCTTTAGGCGACGCTTCCAGACTAGGTTAGTCTCATATTCATGCCCTGAAATAGAGGCTACCAATATATATGGAAGAGGAAAGAAAAGTGAAAAAGAGGAGTTACCACGAAATAGACAAACTTAGGAAGAATGAAAAAATATCAACTAATTGATCATGGAAAAATCATCAATTAGTTGATAATATGGTTTATATCATAAACCAGAATATAAGAAAATGAAATAAACTGGGGCGGTCAGCAGAACTTCGTTACATAAAACTTCTTCGACGAAGAAACGTTTTTTTTTTTTTTTTTTTTTTTGTTTTTGTTTTTTTGGCTAAAGACTTCCTTTGAAGTCCTATACAGCCCGTATTCATAAAGAAACGTTGTTGAAGCTATTAAACAGTATTGATACTGAGCTTCGGTTGTAGTACTGAACTCCAGACCAGCTCACGAGTTGTACAGGTTTTTTAAAATTGACTATTATTAATAACGATTATCTAATTATCAGTTTTATTGAAGAGCTTTGTATTTCACTCGCAAACTGTTCCATGCCGTTGTGGCTACGACTGTTATCGGCGCCTGTGAATGGTGCATTAGCTAGCTTGCGGTGAGGGGCGCTTCAGTGAATGTTGTTAGTTCACTTTGCCTTTGAGGGCGCAGGTGGTTTAGTTGCTGTAGGAGGAAGTTGGCTCCGAATAAAAACATTCATCTCTGCAAATACGTTCATGCTTTGATGGTCCTCTACTTTGATGAGGAAATGTTATTTGCAAAATATGCTACAGGTCGTTAGTTTCGATTTGCTATGAACTAAAATTTACTCGCTCGTATAACCCTACCTTTCCCTATTTTAATTAGAAAAATGAATTAGTGAAAAAAAAATCGTTAGAAATTTTAGTTGTAGAGCTTAACATTTTTTATTTTTAAATTATTTTATTGAATTGTACAACTGTAATATATACATCTAGTAAAAAGGCTATATGAATAAATAAATACATGATAGGACTTGTAGGGGCACTACCCACTGGCAGCACTCTAATCACATTTCTATAATATAAGGTCCCGAGGCCATCTTCTCTTCAGGCGCCTAGGAGGATTGTCTGGGATGGAATTGGACGCAAGGATGGAAACTAGTGGGTTTGGATGGGGCTGGAGTTTATTATGGAATGATAGGTATCTGGAATGGGCTAAGGCCGTAACATATGGAACGTTATTATTATATACATATGGATGGTTTTATTTGTGACAAAATAATGAGCGTTTAGGATTTTGCGAAGGATTTTGGATTGCAAGGATTGAATACGAGAGGAATTTGATGGTTTGGTGGAGGCCCATAGTTCAATTCCGTAAGCCCATATAGGTCTTATAACAGTCACATAACTAAGTCTTTTGTAATTGATCTGAAGCTTTGAGCGTTTGTCTAGTATGTGTTGAAGTAGTCGGAAGCCTCTAGCTGTTTCTTGTCTTTTCAGTCTTGTGTGAGGGTTCCAAGTAAGACGTTTGTCTAAGGCTACACCTACATTGGATCCAGTGTGATACGATGAGACGTCGCTAGCAAACCAAATGACTGAAATATATCGAGAGTTATAACATTTGGTTCTTTAAATTTATAAAATTAAGATTATTTATTAATTATTTTTAATACATTTATATTTTACTATAATTTATAGTCAAATTGGTATAATGTATACACCCCAACATCACGTCGATAGAATCACGTCGCACCGAATCGGATCCAATTAGGTGTAGCCTTAGTTGAGTCCTAGGTAGCGAATCTGTTCAACAGGGATAAGTGGAGTACTATTAAAGGATACAGTAGGACAGGAAGTCATGGGTTTTCGGCGAAGGGTAAAGGTAATTTGATGGGACTCGTTGGAATTGATTTTAGTTCTCCAATTCGGAAGCTTAACATTAATTAGAAAATTACGAGTTTATCTATACCAAGCAGGTTCTACTAATCCACGTTTGTTTTCTGTAAATAATCCTGACAATAAATCAAACTCTACTTCTTTCGTTAGTAGCTGGAACCAGGTGGTGACAAAACTCATCACATTGGAGGTGAAATTGATCCCTGTTGGGTTGGGGCTAAAGGTCAATACCCTGTTTGTCCAATCAGAATTAAACATTTCATTTCCCCCGGGAGGAAATGAATTTTCCTCTGGAAAAAGCCTCTATTCCAACAAGTGATTTCTATTTATCTTTCAAAGTTGCTCTATTATTTATCTTCCTCTTCTTCTTCTTCTTGCATTTAATCATTTTTTTTAATATTGTGACGGAATGGTGATAAGTCTGGTTTATCCTATTTTCCTTTCAAAATTGTCACCTCGTCGTGCAAAAAAAAAATCAATTATTTAAGCAAACGCAACTTTATTAAGTTTACAATTTTAATTTTCTGCTAACACAAATTTAATACAAATCAAATTATTCTGTTATATTTCGTTAATAAACAGCACATATTATGTTTTGGACAAAAGGCAGAAGCAAGTTGCATATTATAGGAAACAAAAATCAAAAGAGTGTTTTCTCCTCTTGTTCCCACTTTTATCATTTCTTTTACTTTAAACTCTATGTAGATATGTAATGAAAACAATATATATGTAGAGGATTCGTAATGAACTGGTCTCTAATACTTGGTCTGAGTTTACCGCTGCTAACTTACTTGTCCCACCTCTACCGAGTTAAATTTTCTGTCCTTTCTTATAGCGATCCATCAACTCTCAACTAAACTTTTATATCACCATTCTTATGCCCAGATGTATATTATGTTATTTTTTTCAGTTAATGTTCGTTATTCTAAAGGTATCTTGTCTCAGAATAAAATTATGTACTTTCTATTCTATTGTAAGTGTAAATCGAGTGGTAGGGATTCTACGAAAACGTTTCGGAAATAATATTTTAGGATTCTTAACCTCGATTATTTACATAGCAGGGAGCAGAGTGGCTCAGTGGTAGAGCACTGAGTTGCCATGCCGGAAATCCTGGTTCAAATCCCGCTGCGGGCAAGACTTTTATTTAGTCTATTTGCAGCCAGAGATGGATCATATGGGATCTAGGACCCTCCTGGGGCTCACCATGCCTCAATTAAATATTATAAAAATTTGTTACCCAAAATAAGGGGTGGAAATCTGGCGGTTGAGCGTGACCTAGGACAAGTCACCTCCTAGCAGAACATTTGTCCATGAAATAGTACAATCTCCACCATGTACTGAACCCCAGACACGTTCACGGCTTATACGGATACAGGTTTTTTTAAAAATATATATTCATATATCTTTCCAATTAGTTTAAATCCTTTCTATCATAACGATTAGAAAAACTAGAGATGTCCAGATCCAAATGACACCGAGTGGCAAAACATTAGATCCAACCTTAATTCGCCCATTTCCCAGAGCCGGGCCTGAGCCAGTTAAGTCTTCATTGCTCGGACTAAAATATGCTAACTGTTACATCCTCCTTAATGACCGCTGGCTGCCTTTCTAATCGTCCCTCCACCCCCCCCCCCGACCTCTTCAACGGCGTGGCACGTTCCCTGGGCCTTAACGAATCAAGGCTTTAGTACCGGCTTTCTTAATTGCACCAAGCATTAACCCTTGCATACATTATGTCTGTAGTTATTACAAATTCTAATAAAAAAATAATTAATTTGATAATTTGCAAGATAGATGTTCTATACTACCTAAGCATTAAGATGGCGATAATGGTACATATTAAAGTAGTTAGGGTATAAGTTATATCTCAACAACTCAACAACGGTACCTTACAAGGTACACAGGAAGAAATTAGAACCAACCGAAATAGTGAAGCACCTCGAAAATTTACACAGAAAACATGGATTTATGATGGAAATAAGCAAATTGTGGTTTCCAATCAAACCATTGGCCAAGAAACCAAAAAACCTGTGACCACCAAATCGGAGACCAGCAAATCAGAAAACAACTAATCAGATCACTGAAAGAATATCCTCCGTCCCCGAAAAGCTATAAATACCGAATTATACAAGGACATTTTCAGCTAGGTTAAGATAAATCTCAGAAAATAATGAGGCTTAGCAAACCCGAAGGCTAGATGCGATGCCGACACTAACAATCTCTGCTTAAAAACTTGGGGAATGGCGCCATCTCGGACGTTGGGGAAAGAGATACAGATCAGTTGTCGCTAAGCGGGCCTCGATTTGACCAAAAAGATTAGTGATGGCATTGTAATTTGCCAAGATTTATTATCCAGAAATTTATCTAAATTTTCCCCACAGTTTTCATCCAAATAGTTATTTTATTTATTTAGAAAACATTTCATACCCGAAATAATAAAGAAAAATCTGTATCTCTATATCTATTAACCACAAGAGGCATTGGGTTCGTAGATGTCAGACAGAACTGTAGAAAATGCGTTACCCTCAAATGTTTACGGATCCATCAACGGCTATCCACAGAAAAAAATATTTATTTAACACAGCCGGTTTCGCACCCGGGGCACATTCAGCAAAAACAGAGCATCACTCCCTATTGTACACTAAATGTAACTTTAAAATATCTCGAGTTAAGAAAATACAACGTTTTTTCATTCAATTTAACATTTTTTTTTTCTGGGGTTTTTCACAACTTAAGGAGCCATATCCTCCATAGCCAAAAGTCACTGCTCTCTGTCCATCCAATCCCCCTCAAGGGAGGCCTCTGGCTGCCATGCACTCCTCTACATCCTCCATCCATTTCCTCTTCGGTCTTCCACCCTTTCTTCTTTCAGGTGGTATATGGTTTTGAATTTTCATTGGCCAGCGGTTTTCGTCCATCCGCATTAAGTGGCCATACCACTTTAACCTTTTAGTTCCGATCCGGTGAAGGATGTTCTTATGACATCCGACCTTGTCTCTCATTGCTGCGTTTGTGACCCGCTTGGTTCTCGATATACCACAGCTTCTTCTCCAGAAATCCATGTAAAGCAACTTTCGTGAGTGTCCAAACCTCTGACCCGTAAGTGGCTACGCTCTCTACGAAGGAATGCTAGATCTTCTTTTTAGTTTCTAATCTTATTTCCTTACTCCACAGGGTGGAATTTTTTAACATTTTTTATTGGTAAATAAATGCAGAGGAGCAATGACGTACCTCAATCGTAAAGCGCCGAGCTGCTAAGCCGAATATTCTGGATTCAAATTCGACTGTAAAGATAAGTTATTTCATATGTCTAGGCTCTCACACACATCCTATACAAAGTGGGAACCCTACATTGGGGTAAACCTGGCAGTTACCTCCGTCTTTAGCCGTAGAAACAGTACAGGCTGTACACAAAGCTTTAAAAGTTATTAAAAATGTTGAACTGTAGTATCTATAACTTACATAAATAACTTGAAATTGGAAAAATCTACAGCCCTGGTGAATAAGTGTTTAAGTCGCATTGTGACATTAGGTAGTTATCGATTACTTTCTTCGTAACAAAGTAAGGAGCATTGAAGATTTTACGAAGGATTTTTTGCAAGGATTGAATACGAGAGGAATTCAATGGTTTAGTGGAGCCCCAAATCTCGATTCGTAAGTCCAGATGGGTCTAATGAATGTCATTTGTAATTAATTGGCAGCATAGAGCGTTTGTCTAGTAAATGTAAAAAAAAAAAATTAACTATTAAAATTAGAAAAAAAAGTCGATAGAAAAAGTTGAATTTATTTTCATCAATCATTATTTTTCATAATAAAATCATTCAGATGGGCTACTGAAATAGAATTGTTACAATTCTATTCACAATAGAAAATATTACAATTGACTTGTAAACGGTTAGAATTGAGATAATCAAGGTTAAAATTGAAATGGAAAAAGTAATTGTTGACTTCGACATGCTTTATATATATATATATATATATATATATATATATATATATATATATATATATATATAGACAAAAAAACAAACGCTTATTTACTACATACTATACATAATAAATAGAGGTTTAGTATAACACAAAATTGTATCATTCTCGTAGTTTTTTGGCTTGAAATGGAAATGTAATAAAAACAATAACTATGCTTATTGCCAAAGCCTTACTAAGCCCCTTTTTCAATACGAAAATACCTCGATTTTGCTTGCTAAAGTACAAGAAACTCATTTTGGGCTTAACCACTTAATGACAGGATAGGTCCAAAAATTTTACGTAGGACTTTTCTTTCACATACTTCAAGGATGCTTTTGCAGTATTTTGTCAGTGACCAGGCCTCGTATCCGTATGTCACAATTGGTATCACAATTGTTTTATATATGAGACATTTTTCCTTTTACAGCACAATATTTTCTGTATACCGAACACACATCTATTTCCCGCCGCTATTCGTGCCTTGATATCCTTATCTACTCTGTTCTCGTGCGTTACCATACTACCCAGCTACTTGAATTCGTCACAAATCTTGAAGCGGCAGATCTCTATCTGTATTTCTTAAATGTTTTTTTAATGTATTTACATTCATAATAATTTTAATGGGATTCTTTTGAAACATTGTGACTATGAATTTTTCGTACTTCTGATATTAATTTAACTTACTAAAAAATAAACATTGAGCTATGATTAATCCGAATCTTTTATGGGAAATAGCGTTTGGCGTACAAAATAGTACAGAATTTTTTATAAAATTAAATTATCCAGCTCTGAATTGACTCCTTTTAAGTGTGAATATCCGGCTATGGATTTACTAAAATTTCATTTGTCTTAATTATCAGTATCTTTATTATAATTGTGATTAAATTTTATTTACTCATATCGCAGTAGGATCCATTAGTTGGATGGAGAGATTGGAGCGGCCTAAGTGTTTGGGAAGTTGATGACAGGTCAGAGGGGGCTCATTATGGAGCAAGTTGATAGAGC
This sequence comes from Troilus luridus, assembly GCA_964056705.1. Classification (NCBI taxonomy): domain Eukaryota; kingdom Metazoa; phylum Arthropoda; class Insecta; order Hemiptera; family Pentatomidae; genus Troilus; species Troilus luridus. The sequence continues at coordinate 120,680,698 of OZ057414.1, forward strand.
GGGGCAAATAGCAACGCCACGTGGCTCGGTCAGTTAGTCCCAGTTCTGCTCATCGCATCTCTCCCTTCACCAGGACTTTCTCTTCCTGCTTTAGAAAATATTGATGGCTCCCGATCAATCTTTAAAACGAAAAATATTTAAATTTTCTAATTTCAGGTCCAAAGTTCCAGGAGTGGAAAACTTCATTTAGGCTTCACCATTTAAAAGTACTTATTCTTTTTGGAGAGGCGTGCGTCAGAAGTGTGAGGTAGCTCTATCTTCAAATATCTTATAATATTTTATTATAATTGATCCAGTGAAACATTTTACGAAGGATTTAAATGGCTTAAAATTGAAGTTATATGTATGAATTGCAACTAAACGAATATGCATTAAAAGGCATATTGAAAATTCCAAATTGAAATCCAAGATACAATAACAGGACATGTTAATATTGTACAGATACCGGTTGAGTAATTTTGTGGTAAATTTATGTATTAACATTGTCTTCTAATCGTACGCGTGACATTCTTATATTTATGCAAAATTAGTTCAGTGAATAAACGAATGAATCTCATGAAGTTAAAAAAAAACAACTTATATACATATATACATATGTATATTAATTTAGTACAAAAATATTAGTACATATAACAGAAATATATCATCAATAAATTTTATTAGCCCTGATTGGTATCTCTGATATTAGTAGTACTAATTGGTTAAGGTAAATCAAAAAATGATAGACTGATCATAAAAATTAATTTATAATATTTAATTTCTTTTTTTTATGCTGGATTTAGTAGAAGGGGGGCGGGGATTCTGTAATCCATGAATGGACAGAAATTGAACAAAGTCCCTACCAACGACTTTGTAGTATCAAAATAAATAAAAGACTGCAATGATTATGTGTTATACTAAACCTCTATTTATTATGTATAGTATGTAGTAAATAAGCGTTTGTTTTTTTGTGTCTCTCTCTCTCTCTCTCTCTCTCTCTCTCTATATATATATATATATATATATATATATATATATATATATATATATATATATATATATATATATATATATATATATATATATATGTATATATATATATATATATATATATATATATGTATATATATATAAATCATTTCGAAGTCAACAGTTACTTTTTCCATTTCAATTTTAACCTTGACTATCTCAATTCTAACCGTTTACAAGTCAATTGTAATATTTTCTATTGTTGAGTTGAATTGTAACAATTCTATTTCAGTAGCCCATCTGAATGATTTTATTATGAAAAATAATGATTGATGAAAATAAATTCGACTTATTCTATCGACTTTTTTCCTAATTTTAAGAGTTAATTTTTTTTTTTTACATTTACTAGACAAACGCTCTATGCTGCCAATTAATTACAAATGACTCATATACATGACAATCATTAGACCCATCTGGACTTACGAATCGAGCTTTGGGGCTCCACTAAGCCATTGAATTCCTCTCGTATTCTATCCAAAATCCTTTGTAAAATCTTCAATCCTCCTTACTTTGTTACGAACAAAGTAATCGATAACTACCTAATGTGACATTCGTTGCTGATTTAGCCCAAATCCGATATCATTCTTTCCATGGCAAACTTTATATCCACTCAAACCCACAAGTCCTCTCCGCTTCAATTCCTTATAATTCTGCGAGGGGTCTGAAAAGAAGAGGACCTTCTAAGTTGAATTTTTAATTTGACTACTGCCACTGGGTAGTTTTTCTACTTGTCTTTATGCATAACAATATGTACCATTCATACTATTTACTTGTTGTATTAATATAATACAATTGAAAATTTCATTGAGTAATTCAATTTAAAAAATTTAAATAATTGTTTTTTTTATACTTTTTCAAAAATATTTATTAATTATTTAAAACAGTGTTGACTCTATTGAAATGGTAAACTTTCATTAGTGTGTCGAAGTTAGATTAGCCACGAGCATTCCTACTTAATTAGTTTCATTTATTAGGTTTCTCAGAGCTCTATATCAGAATTTGCTTAATTAATGATCCCTACACCATAGCAAAGTTCAAGAATATATGAAATGTCAGAAAGAAAATCTAATTTAAATAATGGAAATTGACCTAGAAACAAATAGTTCTTATTTAAAATCAATCAAGCCTATTCACTACACGTGGTCCTAGAACAAAGATAGAATAAATTATTAAAAACAAATATATTTGGAAATAGAAAAATGTATACGATTTATTCTGAAAAAAAAAAGGGTTTTGAAAATTCAACCCCTCGCTCGATATGAAAAAGAAAGAAACGGACATTTTATACAAAACGAAGGCAAATATAGAAAAGTTTAATGAAGCTAAAAGAAGCGAGGAGAGAGAGAGAGAGAGAGAGAGAGAGAGAGAGAGAGAGAGAGAGAGAGAGAGAGAGAGATTGAGAGGGGGGAGGAAATGGAAGAGGTGCTCCAGCAAATAAATAAAGGAAAGAGGAAAATCAGTGCTCGGGTCCAGATAATTTTCCAACAGTCGGCTCGTAAATCCCTTCCTTCTCCATAGCCCGGTTATAAAAACTTTTACGCCAAATAAATTTATACAGCCACCAGCACCCAGCCTTTGGGCCATTACATTTTTTTTTCTTTTAAGATTTTCGATTCTTGTTTATGAATGGTCATCGAGTGGGGTAGAATTTGGGAGGCAATAAGAAATTATTTATGGCCAACTTGTCTCTCATATTATTGTTCGGTAAAACGACGTCACAGAACCAGAATATACAGGCGTCCCCTACCTCCCCCTAAAAAAAAAAACAATAACCCTTTTAGTCAGGGAATGAAGTCCTTTAATAGTTTTAATAACAAAAAATCTGTGCACTATAACCCGTCAAGGGTCTCGGGGTCAGTACATCGTAGGGAGTTTATAAGTCGTCAGATTTAGCATGACCGGGGGGGGGGGGGCTAGTAACACACGCAGAGGGGTGAGGCTTGGGCCCAGAGTTGGGGAAGTAGGGGGAAAGTCAAGACGCTATTACCATTTCAGAGAACACAAAAAAAAAAAAAACCAGCGGGAAGATTTTGGCCAAGACGATCATGTCCTAGAAACTGTACATGGTAGGGTTGTGTTTCAAGGACAAACGTTGTACAAGGAAGTAATTTTTCCTCCGATTAAGGGAACCCACTTCACAGAGCCTTGGAGAGTCCGAGAAGAATCAAAAGAACTTATAGGCAAAAGAAGAAAATAAGACAAAATAATTAATAGGCAACCACTGACCCCTCATAACAAAATAAACATCCCTCTAAATTCAAAATTAAAGCATTGCAGGGCTGTGGTAACATCGTCCGTTTTGTGCGAAATGATTACGAAATGTAGAAATTATTCAAGATATAAAGAAAATGATTTTGAGAAAATTCTAGGGCCCAAGAAGAAATAGGCCCAAGATTGATGTAAAACTAGGAAATCTTTGGAGAAATTGAGGAACTCGAAGTAACAGTCAGAAAGCAAGGATTTTTAGTAAAATATGGCAGTGCTAGAGTCAGAGCAGATGAGCTAAAGGGATAATGAAATCCGGAATCAAAGAGGAGGGCTATAGGAGATTACAATAAGAAGATATGATTCCTGTGGGGAAAGGAGGAATCCCATTGAAGAAGGATGGACTGAAAAGAGAAATGGCGAAGCAATCAGAAAGGATGAAGGAGTTTTTCAGGAGGAAAAAAAAGTAAACCACGTGATGTTTTGAGTGGTCAGAGAAGATCTGTCATAGAAATGTATATATATATAAGTTATAAGGACAAATAGACGCTAAACATAAATAATATCTACATAGAGGATTAAGGATGTGTATTTTACTTTGCTTTTATTGGATGGTAGGTTACTATTATGTTCAGTTATCTTATTTTTTCTTATTTTTAATATTTTTTAAGAGTTCCTCCAGGAGAAGGAACTGGAGGGGGGGGGGGGAGTTATAAGGACAAATAGACGCTAAACATAAATAATATCTACATAGAGGATTAAGGTTGTTGTTATTAAGTCTAAACACTATCGATTATATATATATGAGAGCTAAGAGAAATAAAGTTAGTTGTTATCTTGAGTCTGTGTCGTTATTATGCCCGAAACCCTATTTTTTTAATAGTGTTGTTTCTGTCTAATTATAATTTATATATATATATATATATATATATGTATATATATATATATATATATATATATATATATATATATATATATACAATTATCGGTGGGGCAAAAATCCCGCTACCATTTTGATTGCGCCCCATCTTAGTTATGTGACGTTTAGCTCAGTTTAGCTTTAACCATTGTGTTGTGTAGACGTCCAAAATCTAAACGGTAGCGGAACTTTTGCGTCATTTCTTATATGTATATATATATATATATATATATATATATATACACATATGATATTTGAATTTTATTTATTGTAATTGAAAAGAATATTTTAAATTGTTTCATTACTTATGTGGTTTTTACTATGGTTACTTTTTTACTATTTACTATGGTACAATGATATGTATTCTATTAATTCATTAAATTAGTTAAATATTTAATTTTGAAGGTTATTCTATAAACTTGTTGGCTACTCTGTGTTCACACTGTGTGTTCCGCCCGTCTAAGCCCCAGTGCCCAGGACACAATGCCTAGTGTAAGGCCTTAGTCCTGCCAAATCTAGCGGAAGCAATCCTTTCCTCCTCGGCCTTCCGTTGTCAGATATTTCCACTCTCCTTTTTTTCCATCAACTTTACAGTTTACGCTCCCGGAGCCACGTACGTTAATGTCAGCCATGTTGGGTCCTCCCTTACCAGTTCTTATCTCGTGGCTCAAGGGTATTTTTGAAATTGCGAACAATTTATTAATGATTAGAAATAGATGCAATTGATCCAATAGTATTCTAGATCCCTATTCGAAAATACTTATGTTTTTATTTATTTAAACATCGTTCCTTGCCTTACGGCAACACGGCTTTTGCCATATTAATACATTATTAATTATCACTATAATTGTATTGTCTATAATCTTCTCACTCTAATTTTCAATGTTTTTCACTACGTCTCCTACTGGTCATTTCTATGGGTTCTTCTTCCAAGATTGAAGAGTTGTTTGTTCATTTAACGTCACTTTATGCTGCTATGGCTAATCGGACGATGCTACAGTGGGAGCTCTAAATTTTGCCTATCCAGCTTTGATTAGGATAGGGATTTTTAACGAGTACCTGACATCGTACAGGCTCGGGACCCCGTTTAACGTCCCTTCCGAAGGACGGCGTAACTAAGGACTTTTTATCCCTTTAAAAAATCCTAGGGCCACCTACGAACCCGCGATCTTTGGATTAGTAGTTTGTTACGCTAGCCACTAGACCACAGCCCCCTAAGATTGAAGAGTGTCGTTCCCACTCCCGCTTACCACTTGTAAAGAAACTCTTTGAAGTATGGGTGATTGTCTCAGGTTGTTAGCTGAGGGAATTCAATCTCGGAGAGGACGTAAAAAGCTGTGCAGCTGGTGAGAATATGCTCAGCAGACTCCGGAACACCGCAGCTTGGACTTACAGGGTCAATATCCCTTCCGTATTGATGATGTTTAGCCCCAACGCCTCCATGGTCTGCGAGGAATTGCGAATCCATGTTCCAGCTATTATTAAAACACCATCTGCACTATCCGGGGAAAGCTAAAGATTCTATCGAGCCCCTAAACCACGCAACACCCCTATTACTTTTGATCCTAATTAAATCTCAGAGTATTTGGTGACCGTGGTAGTCGTGAAGTTTGGCCCGAAAGCCTCCATGCCCTCTGAGGAATTGCGAATCCAGTAGTCCGGGAGAATCCATTTTGCAGCTAGTCGTGACCGGACGGTGGGAAAGTATTTCCTCAACGTTTCTATATAATACTTCTAATGTAGATTCCTATATTTTTTTATTTGGACCGGTCTTTTGAGAAACACCTCATATCCAAAAAAGTAAACTTTTCGGGAAATAAAAAAAAACTCAGCTGGTCCATAATTTACCATCATATATTATTTGAATAGTTTTATATGTTTCTACAGGGGTTTGGTTAGCTAATTCTACCAAACTAAAATTTTATTATTTTTATTTTGATATTTAAAAAAATTATAAACGTCGTTGGAGATGTGTTGTTTCTCAAATGACTGACTAAACGATATGTTATCAGGCATGAAATAGAAGGTAAAATAGTTCAAATTATTAATAAAAATCATTATTTTATTTTTCAAATAACATATACACATTTTAGAACATGCGTATTGGATTTGTATAGCCTTCACCAAAAATTTAATATGTCTAACTCAATTTTGGCCAAAAATGGACATGAGGTGTTTCTCAAATGGCTGATTCATTTACATTACCACATCTTCTATTAAAAGTTTATCGGTTTCTAAAGTGTATTTTTCTTTCATAATATTTTGGAGACTTATGGTTTATTTTTTTAAATGTTTGCATAGCTGGCAATAATTACTGTATAAATTAAATTTAAAGATTATTTTATTATAATTCAGTTCCTTTTCTTTATTTTCAGTATTTACAATGAAAATAAAATAAATACCATTCTAAAGAGGAGCGGAGTGATTAAGTGGTAGGACACCAAGGTCCTGGGTTCAAATCCCGCTCATGGCAAGACTTTTATTAATTCTGTGAGCAGCCGGAGATGGGTCCTATGGATCTAGGACCCTCCTGGGGAAATAAGGGAGAATCAAGTGAAATATGGACAGTCCATGTACTGGACCCACGGGTTGTAGTGGTACAGTTTTTTTATAGTATATTATAATATATCGAAAAACTTATGCAAAATTGATATTTAGTTCTATATCCTATTTCGATTTTTTAGATAATGAACTCGTGTAAAAATCGTGAAGTGGGATTCCGATTTATATAATTTCCGTAATTTGTGGAGAGCTCCTGGATAATTAGTCCCATTAAGAGCTAAGCCGGTTAAGTTATTCGATACTTCTCCTAGCTAGCTTCTGCTCCCTCCTCACCCTCCCTGGAGGAGGCCGCCCTGGATCGACCGCACCCTTGACCTCCTCGCCCTGTCCCAGGGCCACCTGCCACTTCCCACCATTACGCCGCTGTCGCCTTCTCATATCCGCGAAATTGTTTCCATGTCACGCATTTTCACCACCGCTTCGATCCCACAAATTGTTCTTCTTGTAAATATTATTAATTAATCGTATAGCAACAAATACTGTTACTGAATAATTAATTATTTTCCTTCCTAACTATGTTTAAATAATTGTAAAATGATCAGGGAGTTATTAATATTATATTATGATTCAAACAATTACGCAAAGTAAGTTGGAATTATTTTATTGTTTTAACCTACGCGCACGTTTCAACCTATTTTTTAAGCCATCTTCTAAGCTGAGAGTAAAAGAAAACTGTAAAAACATTGCAGTACCAAAAAAGGTATAACATTTTATATAAACAAAAATGATAGGAACAAAAATAAATACAAAGAGTAAAAGATATTTTTGTTGAAACGTTGATTGAGAATATGAGCGAGATATACACATTTCCCATAATCGCACTATTTTTTTCATATTAAATATAAAGATTACTTTTATTTTCGAGAATAATTAAGAATTCTACTGTAGCATTGCCTGATTATCCATAACAGCATTCGCAACTAAAACTTCGGGATCCGGGCTTGCTCTACAAAATCCGTAAATACCTACCCCATATATACTTTCTCATCCTTCAATCCTATCTCACAAATAGAACTTTCCAAGTAAACCATAATAATGCCCATTCATCCCTCTTTTCCTAATCTGCTGGTGTTCCTCAAGGTAGTATCCTTGGCCCAATCCTTTATACAGTTTATGCAGCTGACATCCCAACTCATCTTATTATTATCCTTACCATGTATGCTGATGGTACATGTGCATTATCAGTCAACACCAATCCAGTTATTGCAGCCCAAAGCCTACAATCCCATATCACTGATCTTGAAGAATGGTGTCAGAACTGGAGAATTAAAATAAATTCTCAAAAATAGCATCAAATCACTTTTACCTTACGCCGTAAACCAATGACTTCCTGCCCTTCAGTATCCTTTAATAATATCCCACTGGTGCCTGTAGAACAGATCCTTAGGCCTGTATACTAGACTGAAAAGACAAGAAACCGCTCGACGTTTCAGACTACTTCAACACTTACTAGACAAACGCTCTAAGCTCCCAATTAACCACAAAAGACTCATCTACATGACCATCTTACGACCTATTTGAACTTACAAAGTAGAACTTGGGGGCTCCACTAAGCCATCGAATTCCTCTCAAATCCAATCCCTACAATCCAAATTCCTTCGTAAAATCCTCAACGCTCCTTATTTTGTTAAGAATATAGTCATCCATAACGACCTTAATGTCCCATTTGTTGCTGATTTGGCCCGAACCCGGTATCTATCCTTTCATAACAAACTTCATTCCCACTCAAACCCTCTAGTTTCAAACCTAGCTTCCTCTTCAATTCCCGATAACCCTCCGAGGCGTTTGAAAAGAAGATGGCCACGTGACCGCTTAGTTGAACTAGTGATTTGAGTACTACCAGTGGGTAGTATCTCTACTTGCCTTACACTAATGTCATTATGTATCACATATCCTATTTACTTGATGTATTATTGTAATACAGCTGTAAATATCAATAAATAAACAGAAAAAAAAAACTTGGGAAAAATTTTGACACAATGTTTTGTTATTTACGTAGGATAGTTTAAAAATTAAAAATAAAATAAAATCGGCAATATTTTATTAAATCTCGTAATTTAATCAGAACTAATTGCCCAATAATATTTATTTATTCACACAGTGTTTCGATAATTAATAGGTAACCCATACTTATCTTATTTTTATTGCATTAAAACAACAATTACATGTTTTGGTTTAATCTTATTATTCTTATCAGCCCAAGAATGAATCATTTATAAGGAAATGGGTTTCCTATCGATTGTTGAAGGAAATAGTGGAGTAATCGATTCCAAGTCGATATATATATTTATCAGCATGAGGAAACGTTTGTATATTGTTGGTTAGGCGAAATGGCCTGGAAGGGAAAGGGGAAATTAGATCAGAAATGGGAATTTCAAAAAGCGTCCGTGGAATTCCCGCGACTGGGACCGACTATCGATACTGGAGTGACATAGGGCCTCTTCGTAGCTTCAGGAAATTGGTTCCGTGAGTTAGTGGCCCTTAGGAAATTAGCTCAAATCTTCCCTAAATGTCTTTATTTCCCTCTTCAAGGTCGACGGGTTTCTTGTTATTTTTGTCAAAACCCTAAATATTATTGTAAACGTTTATGAAATTGTTATCTCCTCATATAGTTAGTGGCCGAGTTGATGATTTGAATGATTCGGTTAGGGAAGACGTGAAATAATTGGATCAAATCTGGATAAGGGGTAACCTGTGGTTTGCATAACAAACTACTAAGCTCAATATCGCGGGTTCGTAGCCCGGCAGGTGGCCCTAGGATTTTTTAAAGGGAGTAAAAAATCCTTAGTTACTCCGTCTTTCGGAAGGGACGTTAAACGGGGGTCCCGAGCCTGTACGATGTCAGGTACTCGTTAAAAATCGCTATCCTAATAAAACCTGGATAGGCGAAATTTAGAGCTAATAGTTAAATGAACAAACAACAACAATTCTGGATATCTTGAGTTAAGGTTTATTATTTAATATAATTATTCTAAGTATGCTAGTTTATTAATTTTTTTTAATTACCAAAAATTTATTAAGTTGAATATGTGGTACAGACTGTACTGTATTTCGGACAACGGTTGTACAGGAAGGTGATTTGTCCAAGATCACGCTCAACCGCCAGATTTTCCCTCTTATTTTTTGTACCTAATAACATGAGGCTGAGACCCGTGAGGGTCCTGGATCCTATAGGATCTATTTACAGACGATAACAGATTAAATAAAATGTAAGCGCTTAGCAATATTGCTCCATTATTATAGATTTCCAGGTCATTCAGTTCAGATTTATTCATTCAATATCATATGTTATGTATTCATGAACTTGGCCAATCTAAGAAAACCATTTTCTTTATTGCTTCTTCCTTGAGGGCACCAGGCTATTTAAAAAAAATATATTTATCTTTCATCCTTATTAGATGTCCAAATAATTTCTTTATTATTTATAGTGATGTTTTCTAGGGTGGTATCTTAAGCATCCATTTTCTCCTTGGTACTTCATTCAGAATCCTATCATATCTATATATTCTTCCTGCCCTTACGAAGGATTTTAACTCAGCGACCAGTACTTTGTCTTCAACTTCTTATCAGTTATGTATGTGAAGACCAATTTTCACATTAAAGAACGAGTATAAGCACTATAATAGCATGTCAATTTCTTTTTGTGGTTATTTTGGATTTCAATATTCCACGGGACTGAGTTCTACGTACCAATAACCTCCTTTAGTTCCAAGGTTCTTCCTAATATACTAAATTAGTGAACAGTTATAATGCTTTAAGTAAAATGCATAAGGCAAGAAACGTAATTTGTCAATACTATTTTCGAAAAAAGAATTGATCAAGAGGCAAGATTTTGAAGACACGCTATTATTTCTAAAAGATAAATTGAACCTCGCTGATATCAAACGAAGCTTAATTACGAGACTAATGCAGTGGCTTGGAGATGGCAATTTAGAGATAGTGGGAAGTGGGAAGGTAGTTCCATACGTTCCACCTGGAATTGGCCCCCCCTCCCCTGGACTGGACTGCATGGTCCCATCCAAGAAAGTTCCAGTATTTTATTTCCAGGATTTCTCCATCGGAACTTTTAATTGCTTTCTCCCTTTATGGAATAGTTTCCTTCCTCTATTTATCCTTTTGCCTTCGTAGGCCAAAGTTTCAGTGATTTATTGCCATTTTTATAGAATTATGATACTCAGCATTATTATTTAACTATATATTTTTATCATTGTTCTTGATTAATAAAAAAAAAATTAAAATATGTAAATGTAAGGATCATTGTTACAGGTTCACTTCTTGTTATTGCTGGCTAAGTTACAGAGAAACATCTGTTTTAAAACTCTGTTTCATACATTTTATAAAGACATTTAGTATATGTATTCGTTTACATAATCATTTTAATCATTTTCATTGGATTTCTTAAATATATATATATATTATTTACTAATCTTAGATGTATCGATGAAATAAAAAATATGTAATTCCTAAATATAATTTTTTTTTATTAGTACTAGAACTACCAAGACCTCTTTCCATAATTTGTCTTATCTTTGCCTAAAAAAATAAAGATTAAGATTTGAAAAAAACATTGGAAAATGTCTTATCATATAGTTACTATTGGAATTTAAATTTGCTATGGTTCATATAAATAGAATTTATTTTTGGTAGAGATTTTTTTTTAATAAAGAGAAATGTTAATTCATAAAAATAATTGTGCTTTTGTCTGAAATCTTCAGATTTCATACTAAATATATATTTTGTTCTGTCCCAACCTCTGTTTCATATATTTTAAACACATTTTAGAAGAAATATTCAGTCAGGTAAATACTTTTTCGTTAGTTTTTCTTCATGTTTATTTAGTAATGATACATTGCAGTAGTCAACAGGGCAAATGATTAAATGCATAGTTGGTGCTGCAGAAAATAGTAATGACAACGAAAGCAAGAAGAGAGGGGTGTATTTATAACAACACGACCCAACACCTCGCATATGCTGATGATGTGGTTATCACAGCAAGAAATGAAAACTTGCTCTTGGAAGCATTATGGGAATGTGAAGAGGCAGCAAGGAAGGCAGGGATCATTATAAATAAAGATAAAACAAAATACATGTTCTCATCCAAGAAACTACCATCCAGTGGATATCCCCAAGGAAGAGGGTGCAGTTTTGAAAATGTTAAGACATTTAAATATCTTGGCACCATTATTACAGAAGACAACAGACTGGAACATGAAATAAAGGCGAGGATTGAAAACGATAAGAGATGCTATCGGTCCCTCAGAAACGTGTTCCAAAATAGAGCTGTACCCCGTAGTCTCAAAATAAGGGTGTATAAGACGATACTTCGTCCTGTCGTTGCCTATGGTGGGGAGGCGTGCACTCTAACCAAACAGCATGAGAGATTATTGAATACATAGGAGAGAAAGATTCTTAGAAGAGTGTATGGCTCAACCAAGGAAGGAAATTGTTTCCGCATGAAAAGGAGCCAAGAACTTAAAGACCTATATGGAGAACCTGACATAGTTTCTTGTATAAAAAAGCAAGATTGAGATGGTTGGAGGACGTTCACAGAATGGACAAAAAAAGGCTCCCAAAGCTGATTCTGGAGGGACGTCCAGACGGAGAAAGAGAAAGAAGAAGGCCTAGAATGCGGTGGCTGGACGATGTAGAAGCAGACCTTAAGCTCCTGGGGGTAAGAACATGGAGAAGAGCAGCTAGAGATCGGTCAAGGTGGAGGAAAATTGTTGAGGGGGCCAAGGTCCTCCATGGACCATAGCGCCATGTGATGATGATGATGATGAAAGTAAAACATTAACCCGGTGAAGGGAACACACGTCAAAATGACGGCATTGTTTCAAACTTTTATTGATAAGACCGTGCGCGGGTGCAGCACTAAGGCTGGATCTTAGTGACATCTTCAGTCAAATATCGACACGCGACCGCATCACTTCGGGAACTCTCGACCACTCTTTGTTTTGAGGCAAGTTGCCTTCTTTCTGAACATAGCACGTCAAAATGGCGGATGTTCTGGCTGCACCAGTTCATTCAATTATTGGTTTGAAAAAAATCAATACAATCACTCCTTTTAAAAAGAATTGAAGTAGAAAATAATTATCATTGTTCATATAATATTTATCCAGGATGACTAAACGTTCTTTTCTTTCATACGGCAAAAACCTGAAGTCGTTTTTTTAGGAATATACAATATAGGAATATACACATTGTTATTTTGCCACAATAACAACAATGGAAAGTGAATACCTATATTTTTTTTTTTTTTAAAGGTGTTGCTGTTTTTCCACAATAACTACTTATTTATGTAAATTTATTTCTTTAGAGCGTTTATTATTATTTTAACAAGACGTCATGTTTCACTAGAACCTTTTATGTTATTAGATCGTAACAAATAGAAAATAGCAAGATCCAAAGACTGAATAAAACACTCAGTCGAAAAATAAATACTGATTTTATCATTTGAAAAATTATGTCAAATGAAAAATAAATATTTTTTTTCATTTTTTTACTTTTTTTTAGCCCCTATCGTACGAAATTATAGCGATGTACCAACAGTAATAAATTTAATAACCTTAATAATAAGTTTCCCTGTGGACCACAACTCAGAGATGTTCCGTTCAACGGGTTAAATACAAAATACAAAAGAATGTCCTGTTTTGGGGAATTGGTAATTTCTCAGTAAATAGGTAACGATAAAGATACATTTTTATTATTTACTAGTAAATAAGTAATGGATTAGTGAATAGAGTGAAAACAAAAAGGCCAGGTTGTCTGATGGAGGGACTCGGCTGAGGATGATGTATTGGACTACAAGAGCTACTCGGGTGCTCAAAGTTATCGACAGATTGGAGCGCTAAGCCCTTCCAGGCCTCGATGGGTCTGTGTTCCGTTCACACTTTGAATCCTTTCCGACATTTTTAGCACCTATACGTCCTAGTAATATCTACAAGAATGTCTACTTTTTTTTTCCTAGATCGTAGAATTTACTATGTTCCGATAATATGATTTAAAAAATTCTATCCTAAGCCAAAGTCTAGTCTTAGCCAATAGTATCTGCTACATATTTTCCAATTATACGGAGATATGAAACAGCTCCGTACTTAGATAATTTTAATATTATGTTACCAAATGAAATCAATTAGGTAAAGACTGTCCATTTATCTTCGTACCAATCTTAAAATTTCGTAGTAACTCAAACTTTTTTTTTTGGCGTGAATAATGGGAGACAATTCAAACAAATGAATGATAACAAAATCAGAGGATACTGTTTGGTGTCGCAGCTACATCTCTTTCATCTCCATCTAAAATTCAATACTGGATAGATAAAGGATCAAAGAATTTATTACAAGTGAGGACTGTGACGCATCGCGCACGGTCGAGTGGGAAGCGCCGCCATTTTGAGGTCGTTTTGGTGCGTTTCGAGATTTCCGTTCAATATAACATTGGACTCGGAGAAGCTACGGCGTTTGTTTAAGCTCCAATCGTCAGCTGTTGTCAAAATCTATCGATTGTACATAAAACATTAGTGCAAAATAGAGACAGTGAATATAATAAGGTATTCGAATTAAAAAAATATTATCAAAAATGTATAATATCGGCCTAAACATGTCGAAAAGCCGTATCCAAATACAAAGATCGAATACAATCGGAAAAGGCCTCTCAAGAACGATCGAATGGTAACATCACAACACCATATGACCGAGTCGTGCAGTGCCATAACCAATCAGTTTATTTGGCCTTGAGTTTTTTTCAATTTTTAATAATAATAATAAAGACTTTATTTATTCTGAGACAAGTCCCTTTAATATATGTAAAATATATGACATTACATTAATTAATTACAATTGAGATTAATAGATCAAGAATAAAAAATAAAAAATTAATTTACTAAAATTTAAGAATTATCTCCTCAAACAATAATTAAATAAAGCAATTTCTTAAAAAGAAGAACCAATAAAGGAAAATAGAAATAAGGTAACAATAATTATAAACAGAAAAATAATTGACAGTTACATACACACACACATATACATGTAGTCTTATGCTCGTAAGGTGTGTATCGAAGAAGTGCCCTGCGTGTAGCTTGAGGTTTTCGCACTGTGTCCTATGATGCTGTGTGCGTAATAGCAGATATCCCTCCGATAGATCTTTTGGCAGATGAAAGCAGTCGGATTTTTCGAAGGAAACGAGAAGAGCCAAATTCACACTGGGAAACATTGGCTAAAGATGAAAGAAGTCATACCCTTGAAAGATGGCAGAGACGCTGGAATGCCTCACCTTCTGGAAGATGGACACACCGTCTGATACCCGATACATCAAAATGGATATCCCGCAAACATGGAAAGGTAGATTATTATCTGACCCAACTGCTCACAGGGCATGGTTGCTTTAGGGCCGACTTGGCTCGCTTCGGAATAGAAGACCGAAAATCTTACTACTTGTGATCCCGTGGATGAAACAGTGGAACACTCGTTCTTCTGTTGTCCAGGTTTTTCTCGGGAAAAGGAAGAGCTAGACATGAAATTCGGAAAGAAATCATCGCCGGAAAATATTGTCACTTTGATGATGACTAGGCAGGAGCATTGGAGTGCTGCAGCAGACTATGCAGCGCAAGTCGGAAGAAGGCTCAGAATACAGGAGCGAGAAAGGAGAGGCCAAGCTCTGGCTAATCCGACATAAGTTGTCCAAAGATGAAATAGGCACATAGCCCTTCTGCCCCCCACGAAGTAATGCTTGACGGCTGTTCCGTGGGATGGTAAAAGGAGGTGGTTTTTTAGTGAGTAGGAATCTCACACTGTTTGTGTTATTACACTTCGTCTCATGAAAGATTTTTTCCCTACCCAGAAAAAAAAAAACACACACATATACATAGAAATTGTTATTTCTTCCTTTTTTTATAAGTTATCTTATTTAGATCACTTAGATTTTACTCAAATTTAAATGGATCCTTTTCAGTCACTCAGATATTCGGAATAAAAATGTAAGGAGTCGTTAAGTGTTATAACGAGTAATGGTCAAGTAAAGATGAGAGTAGTTTAACATCTCATAATTCTTATAATAGATTTTGAATTACATTCTAAATGTAGGCATAGTATCGCCCATTGAATCCAAAGTCATCATACATCTTGTTGAAATACATAAGGTTACAGATAGCCTGATTGAGGCAATGTGGGACACTTACTCAATTTCAATGGGGAATGAGGACTGAATATAGTGGGGCTCAATGTGACGACATGTGATGTGATGAATGCCAGTGCGATGTTAATGTCTTCAGTATAGCTTTTGATGTATTTCCTTAGTCCTGATCCTGATATAAATGTTAAATCTTCTCTTATAAAATATCCGTAAAAAATTGTATTTTTTATAACAATACAATAATCAAATGGCAGGAATGGTACGTATTGGCATGAATAATGATATGTAGAGAAACTACCCAGTGATAGTAATTAAATAACTAGTACAACTTAGAAGCTCACGAGGCTATCTTCTTTTCGGACACCTCTGAGGATTATCAGGAGTTGAAGAGGTTGTTAGATTTGATTCTTGTGGATTTGATTGGAAATAGAGGTTGTCAGGAAAAGTGATATCCGATTCGGGCCAAATCAGCAATAAATGTGACATTAAATTTCATTATGGATTACTTTGTAGTAAGGAGCATTGAGGATTTTACAAAGGATTTTGGATTTTAGGGATTGAAAACGAGAATAATTCAATGGGGTGGCGGAGGCCCAAAGCTCTACTCGGTAAGTCCAGATGGGTGTAATGATGGTCATGTACATGAGTATTTTCTAACTAATTGGGGGCTTAGAGCGTTTGTCCAGTAATTGTTGAAGTAGCCTGAAATGGCGAAAAATAAAATAAAAATTAAGTGATTATAAAATTTTCAATGATAATTGCTGATGACTATTTTTAATGGCGCATATAGCCACTTAATATAGAGCAGACATATATCTATATTTATCTAAATATATAGATATATATCTATATGTATCCATAATAAAGAAGTATGTTTTCAGCAGATGTGCCAGAGTGAGTACAGACTTGCTCCTATTCGAGGCACGCCCAGAACCCCCCCTCCCCCCGCCCTAATGCTCTCTACAAGAAGGCTGCCTCCCAGAATACACTATCACTAGATTTCATGCACAGCAACTAACAATTCTGCTATAACCTGTTGAAAAGTAGCTACAGTTAGCCTTATTTTATACGAAATATTAAATAACATTTCAGTATAATTTTTTAATCATTGCTTTAATTTTTTAATATTTTTATTTTAAAGAGAAAAGATCTGCCCCCAGCCGGGATTCGAACCTGGATCTCCGCCTCACCGTGGCAAAGCTCTAACCATTTGAGCACCGGGGTCGCTCTCTATCTAGGACAAATCTGTTCTCTTCACCGATCCCATATCCCCCGTGTTCTCGCAATTTTGCGATGTACACACGAGGAAGAATGTTCATTGAACATTACTTTTAATTTCAGGATCTTTTTGACATACGTCATTATATTATGTATAATTTTTTAATCATTGCTTTAATTTTAAAATATTTTTATTTTGAAGAGAAAAGATCTGCCCCCAACCGGGATTCGAACCCGGATCTCCGCCTCACCGTGGCAACGCTCTAACCGTTTGGGCCACATTAACGCTCTAATCATTTGAGCTACGGCAACGCTCTAACCATTTGAGCCACAATCGGTGAAGAGAATCCGAGAAGATCGGTGAATAGAACAGATTTGTCCTAGGTAGGGAGCGACCCCAGTAGATCAAGTGGTTGGAGCGTTGCCACGGTGAGGCGGAGATCCGGGCTCAGAACCCGGCTGGGGACAGATCTTTTCTCTTCAAAATAGACATTTTTAAAAATAAAAGCAATGATTAAAAAATTATAATAAATTATAAATAATATAATGACGTATGACAAAAAGATTCTAAAATTAAAAGTAATGCTTCAGGTTCGAAATGAATGAGAAATAAGGCCTGCACAACCTTACTTGAAATAGAATAGAATAGAATAGATAAAGAATTTGATTCTGGGACCATGTCCCTTAAGAATAACAGAGATGAACAAAATAAATAAATATATATCTGGCCAAAGGCCTACATCAGAATAAAACAATATTTACACAATATCTTAAAACTAAATAACTAAGTTTTGGTAGAGAATCAGAAAATGTAATACAAAATTAAAATTTAAAATAGACAAATTTACAAATTATATAAAGAAATAGGCTTATGGAAAAATAAAAATGATATCATTATGAGTGAGGAATATTTACAGTAGTTCATCAATCGATCAAGTTGAATATATCTATAAATTATTTATTGATTATAAAGCATCTGATTGGGAATTTAGAAGATGTAGGAAAAGTTTATATTTAAATGAGGTTAAAGGAGACGCATGATGGATATCGAAAGGAAGAGAGTTCCAAAGAGAGATAGAACGGGCTAGAAAGGAACGCTCAAAACTTTTGGTTCTGCGAGAACGGATTTAAAGGTCGAAAAGGCGAGATCTTGTGCCCTGGGATTGGATAGAGGATTTGAGTTGTAGGAGACTATAGATGTAAGATGGATGTTGTGAGTTGATAGTTTAATATATATAAGAACCAAGGAAATAGAGTCTACGGATAGAAGGGAAAAGCCACTTTAACCATGAAACCTCCTCGAGGCATCGTAGACAATTCGAAGCGAACAGTTCATAATTCTCCTCAACCTCTCCTCGAGCCTCTTCGAGAGGCCACCATATGCCACACAGCCGTAGCCAAACTTTAGAAGGATAAAAGAAGTGATGAAGATAGGTAGTGTTAGAAGATGCCTGGAACGGTGGAATAACTTTAGAGAGGTTATTGCTCGACGGGAAATTTGGGCAACGTGGGGTTTCCAACAGAGGAACTGAAGGCAATAGGGTGATCATTTAAGGTTGATTGGGGAAGTGAGTTGATAGATTTAAGAACCAATTAATTTGGAACCAATTAGGATGGCCTGAGTTTTCGCAGCATTCAATGACAGATTATTCAAGTTTGCCCATGCTCTGATCCTATGTAGGTCACCTTGAATATTGGAAAATGCAGCTATTATTTCAGATGGAGGAAAGAATCAGGGAATCGTCGGCGTATAGATGGTGGAAACAGTGGAGAATTGATTTGGGAAGTTCATTGATGCAATAATAAAATAATATAATAAAATAAAATAATAATAATACAATAATAAAAAAGTAGAAAATGCGAAATTGGATTCGATGCTAATATTTGCCGGTTATTTTTTTAATTCTCATGGAACTTTCATTATTTATTTATTAGGGTTTTTCATTATTTATAGAAATATATTTTATATAAACAAGAACCATGTAGCTTTCAAATTCCTCTATTTAAAAATTAGTTTTTTTGTGTCTATTAAAGAAGCTTTATTAACTAGGTTAATAAGTCTCAAACTGAAACCACAACAGTAAAAATCCCAGATTATGAGGGCTCACTTTCCTCCTAGCAGGAAAGGTAAATTATAACTGTGGAAGGGCGTTGTAAAAAGGACCAACTGGGCGACAGCTGGTGGAGGGAGAAAGTTCAACCCCTCCCCTCCCCCCCAACATAGAGAAAACTGTAAACTTTTCCTACACGGCCGGCTGGTCCCGACTACTGGGCTACATAACTCTCTACACAAATAATCCTGCCTCGCCTGCTCCATTACTTGTCAGTATACGAAATTCTGCAGTTATCAGTAAAACTTACTAGGAAGGAGATAATGGACTCCTTTGCAGAGTCAAGGAGAATTGTACTAGCTAAACTTTTTTAGTGGTCTTAATGGGATTTTAAACTAAGTTTAGGGAAGATTGTCTGGAAGCAGGATAGCGCATAGTTGCTGTGTTGAAGGCCCAGAACAGGCCTAGCGAAAAAGTCGATTTTTTTCTAAAGAGTTATTTCTATCGAAGCGAAATAGTCGGATCTTGTAGTTTTCGGCTTGAAATGCAGTTACTAAATTAAAAAACTCCATTCCAGGCATATGCCATACTTAGCCGCTTATTAACTGCGAAAATAACACGATTTCGCTTCTTTGCTTAGATAAAGGGGTCTAAGCAAAGAAAACGCATGCAGTCTGTTTCGGAAAACGCATGCAGATTATTTTTTATTATACAATAACATTTGTAGAAGAAAATCAGCAATTCTGTCTGAAATCTTAGTAAACAATCATCCTATTTCGTACCTTCTTCTCCATATGAATTCTTATAAGTAACAATCCGACATATTTTTACTTTTTTCACATTCTTATTTTGTTTCTTCGTTTGACTGAAGCCCAAACTGATTTCAACCTCTGAGAATGAGCACCTGAGTATAAGTTAACGAAATTTTTTGAATGGTTAACAACGTAATGTTTATACCTCATGTCTTCGATTATTTTTATTCCCTTATAGCGTACCAGCAGTCAGAATGTATTGTTGACTCAGGCAATTTTGCAGCTTTAATGCAAAAAGTCAGCTCAAACATATTGAATTATTTCATATAATACTCCAGGATCCTTGATTAGTATCAAGCTGAATCTTCGTGAATAGCTTCGGTTCGATGAGACGCCCAACAATTTCCTGTGCGAAAATTCGCGATTATGGTAGCTAACAGAGGTAGCAAGGATAAAAGATGTCGAATTGATGATTACCAAAAATTTATTACTAACAGGGTTTTGTTTTGTTAAATCTCAAGATAATTATCTAAATTATTTGAAAAAATATTTGTCCTAAGTAAAAAAAAAAAACCAACTGGTTAGTAATAATTTTTGATGACCTCGTTATCGATACACGTTGGAAGGAAGGGACTCTTTGATCAACCAACACATTTTACAGGATAAATATTTTTTCAAATAATTTAGATAATTATCTTGAGATTTAACAAAACAAAACCCAGTTAGTAATAAATCTTTGGGAATCATCAATTCGACATATTTTATCCTTGCTACCTCTGTTAGCTACAACAATCGAGAATTTTCGCAAAGGAAATTGTTGGGCGTCTCATCGAAACGAAGCTATTCACGAAGATTCAGCTTGATACTAATCAAGTGAAAAAATGGACCATGGATCCTCGACTAATCCGTATAATATACTTTATTCATTTTTATTTTTTATTTTTAAAAAAGACCCTCTAGAAATGGAGATCAGAAGAAGTTGCTAAGCGGGCCTCGATTTATCCGAAAAGATTTGTGAGAGCCACGGGACTCTGATTTAGGTCCACCCTCTGCGCAGGCGCGCTCTCCAATGGCATTGTAATTTCCTCTGATATATTGTCCAGGAATGGATCTACATTTTCCGCAGTGTTCCCGGTCTCGTCCAAATTATTATTTTAAAGTTATGAAGATTTGGAAAACATTTCACGTTAATAAAAAGCACCTGTGGTGCTATAACTATAATCTACAAAGGACATAGGGTTCATTTTCGTCGTATATATCTCGTTTATATATAACTACTCATATCTTCCGTTTTCTCTTGTTTTTTACACTATAGTATTAATGATCTTGAGAGTCAAATGATAAATAATTCGGAGAAATGAAGCTTCTCATTTTGAAATAGAGGTGAATTGGTGTTGGCAGGATTTACCACTAAATGTCTGTCACGAGTTCTGAAGTGAGTTTTTCTCACAGAACGGCCTTAGAGCCTACACGAAGATCATTATTTTCACATATTTTCATAACCCTTCTCTCCTTCCTCGTTTCTTCCCACTTTTTCCGATCGATCTTTTCTTCATTCCACGGTCCACCCTATTCCTTTTCTCGTAT
Source organism: Troilus luridus (assembly GCA_964056705.1). Classification (NCBI taxonomy): domain Eukaryota; kingdom Metazoa; phylum Arthropoda; class Insecta; order Hemiptera; family Pentatomidae; genus Troilus; species Troilus luridus. The sequence goes on from OZ057414.1 coordinate 120,702,129, forward strand.
CTCTCTTTCCCACAAGGATCTTAATTTTTTTTTTTTTATTATTTATTTATTGATATTCACAATTATATTACAGTAATATAACAAGTAAATTGGCTGAGTGATGCAAAATGACATGATATAATGACAAGTAGAGAAACTACCCACTGGTAGTACTCAAATCGCATGTTCAACTAAGAAGGTCACGTGGCCATCTTCTTCTCAGACGCCTCGGAGGATTATCGGGAATTGAGGAGGAAGCTAGGTTTTAAACTAGAGGGTTTGAGTGGAAATGACGTTTGACAATGGATTGACAGTGGATGACTATATTCTTAACAAAGTAAGGACGTTTAGGATTTTACGAAGGATTTTGGATTGTAGGGATTGGATACGAGAAGAATTCGATGGCTTAGTGGAGCCCCAAAGCTCTACTCCGTAAGTCCAAATAGGTCGTATGATGGACATGTAGATGAGTCTTTTGTAATTAATTGGGAGCTTAGAGCGTTTGTCTAGTAAGTAGCCTGAAACGTCGAGCGGTTTCTTGTCTTTTCAGTCTTGTATGAGGATTCCAGGTTAATCGTTTGTCGAGATGCAACCCTAAGTATCGGATCTGTTCTACAGGCACAAGTGGGATATTATTAAAGGATATTGAAGGGCAGGAAGTCATTGGTTTACGACGTAAGGTAAAAGTGATTTGATGGGATTTTTGAGAATTTATTTTAATTCTCCAGTTCTGACACCATTCTTCAAGATCAGTGATATGGGATTGGAGGCTTTGGGATACAATAACTGGATTGCTATTGACTGATAATACACATGCATCATCAGCATACGTGGTAAGGATAGTATTAGGATGAGTTGGGATGTCAGGTGTATAAACTGTATAAAGGATAGGGCCAAGGAGGATCTTAATTTCTTTTAGTTTTTCCCTTTGTCATCCCCATCGAAACAGTCTTGGTCTGTTATTTTCAGTCTCTCAGTTTCTTCCTTCATCTGTTTCATGTACCTTTTCTTTGGGCCTTGAATTCTTCTTAGTATTGTTATTTCAATCCCTAACATTTCCCTTAGGCTGGGGAGGGATGCGGTTTCCATTCCGTACAGTATCACCGGTTTGACGACCGTATTGTAGTGTATAATTTTCGTGTTTGTGAACAGAATCCTTTTATTATATAAATTGCTTGCCGCGAAGCTTAGTCTTTCCGATTTAGTTATTTTCTCTCCTACGCTTTCCTTCTCCGACCCTTGCTACATATAATTTCCCCCAGGTACTTGAATTTATTTGTTACTTTAATGCTCCCGTGCTTGTATGTAGTAATTTATTAACAGTTTTAGGCTCAGAAGTGAGTTGATTATGTATATAATTAAAATTGCCATTATTTTCCAGCAGAACAATGGCGGTCGATCGCTCTAAGCCCTTCTGTGTAGAGAGGATATTTAAAAGGGTTAGGCCTAAGAGCGCTTTAACTTGGACTGTAGGTTGAAAATGGAAGGTTATTGTTTACACACTGTCAGCCTCAGCCCTCCGGCCATTCGTGCTTCAGGAAATTTCTCCCCCGCTAGTGGCCTCTTAGGTCCATCCTAGGCAAATATCATTTCACCACCGCTCAGTTGGCAATCCTGGAATAGGCAGGGTGTAATAAATCCATGTTTTTAAATACACATATCTACCTTAGCAAGAAAAGTATGTTGCTGGGGCCTGTTGAGTTTCATAATGAGTTTGAGAACGGCTCTGGCCGACGAATTATTTATTTATGGTATATTATAGGGAGCGGAGAGGCTTAGTGGTAGAGCACTGAGTTGCCATGCGGGAAATTCTGGTTCAAACACCACTGCAGGAAAGACTTTTATTTAGTCTGTTAGCGGCCGGAGATGGATCTTATGGGATCTAGGACTCTCCTGGGGCTCACCCAGTCTCTACAAAATGTTATAAAAAAAGGGTACCCAAAAAAGGGGGAAATCTGGCGGTTGAGTGAGATTTAGGACAAGTCACCTCCTTGTAGAACCGTTGTCCATGAAACAGTACAGTCTCTACCATATACTGAACCCCAGACCCGTTCACGGGTTGTAGTACTACATGGTTTTTTTTTATAGTATATTATAATATATCGAAAAATTTATGCAAAATTGATATTTAGTTCTGTATCCTATTTCGAATTTGTTTTTCGTGAACATTTACTTCATACCTTACAATATTTAGTTATACATATTCTAGTTCAAAACTTGACTTTTGACTATTCTATAAGACGCTTGCAATACGTCGAGCATGGTTAGCAATTTAATGGATGACCGCCTGATGGCCCCGAACAGCCATAAACTGTAGACCTAGACTGATTTGCACTTTCTTTAAACCAGATTGTACTTCGGTGGGAAGTGCACTAGTGAATGGGCCACAAAGGGACTGGCTACGGAACTATGGGCAACCTACCCATGTACAATGGAAACCAAGGTTCTCAATGACTTGAGATGACCCCCAACCGGCTTTCTACTCTCCGCAAGTAACGTATGTCCGTAAGTATATTTATATTTGTAAGTATATATGTTTAAGTATATTTATGTCATTATTTATGTATATATATATTCATTTATAATATTGACGATTCACTCATCCAGTTAGATATTTTTTAAAACAACTTATCTTAGTTGATATTGTTAGTATTTTGGTTTCATTATTTGCTTTGTTTTTTTCTACTTGACATTGTAATTTGCACACATATCTAATTATCTATTGTTTCTCTCTATATAATTATTGTGATCTTATTTCTATGTTATTTTTTATTTCTTGTTTTTTCTCTGTTTTTTCTTTATTCTTTAATGTTATATCTGTTGGTAATTCGCAATTTTGTTCTCATTAATTCTTTCTCATTTGTTAATTTAATTGTATTAATTAATTAAATGTAATCATTTTATACTGTAAGACAGGGGTCAGCAACCTTTTGCTACATGAGGGCCACAAATGTTGCCAGAGTATCAGTGCGGGCCGCACGTTTTTTATATGTACGGACATGTAATTTTAGTATTTGAAATAAAACGCATATCTAAATTTTTAATCATATATATATTCATATAATCATGTCTATTTAAAATGAATTACTATACTAACATAAAAGTAAGAACTAGTGAGATTTTTGCGGCTGCATTTGACTTGCAAGTTTTTTAACGTCTCCTTTCATTTTAGTCGTTGACAAGCGCAATATTGCGTCTAAATGTTCATCTGTTAACCGCGAACAATAATTATTTTTGCGGTAGTGGAAGATTGAAAAAGTCTGCTCACACAAATACGTACTACCAAACATAGTGATTATCAGCTGAGCAAAAGTTTTCAGAACTCAAACCTCAGTAGAACTGTACCAAGTCAGTGCTTTCATTAAATGCCGTTTGAAGTGAGCTATTACTTTGCAAATCTGCTATGTTCATTTGAAAATTGCTTGGTACATCATTAATATCAATTGCAAAAGGGTTTTGGAAAATTTCCATGTTAAGGGATATCTTTTTAAAGTCGGTGTTCGATTTACAAGCTCAGTTTGTAGTTGTGTTAACACGTTTCTCATTTTAATATTAAATTATCTCCAGCTTCTTGGACGGCTTTCTTGCAATTAGGAAAATGGTCAAGCTTTCTTTAACCAATATGCTTGATAAACATTTTCAGTTTCTTGACTTTACATCTGAATACATATCGCAAATCAATTTGCATTTTCCCTGCAAGCTTTTATTGTGCTGATTCAGTTCCATAGTCAAATCAGTCAACCAAGATGGATATTCTACTGCTTGTTAGTAAGCTCTTCGACTGGCTTTCCTTTCATCTCCATGAAGTTTCAAGCCAATTTCTTTCCTCAAATCAAAAAAACGTTCCAAAACGGCACCTCGACTGACCACGTCGTCATAATTAGCTTCCAGATCTTCCAAAAACTTCTGGAACTGACAGTGTGTGAGCCCATTTCTTCTTATAAAATTGACCGTGGATGTTCCAGTAACCATTATTTCTTGCGGGCCGCACCGAGATGGTCCACGGGCCGCCGGTTTCCGATCCCTGCTCTAAGACATAATTATACCCTGGATCGAAACCTGTATTGTTATTCTAAAGGGGCTTGTCCCAGAATAAATAAAGACTTTTATTGTTATTGTTAATTATTAAAATGACCACATCATTCGGCTAAAGCTCTACAAAGTATCTATACCCAACAGAAAAAAAAATCTGTATGTGTCAGCTCCGACGCACGACTAGAGTTTACTCCTTAACAACTATTATTGTGAAGATTACGTAAAAAGAGGGTAAATGAAAGCATCTTAAAAAATAATCAAATCATATATAAACATTAAGTCATATTATTTATATCAGTCCGTAACTAAAATACGATAAGTGTACGTCAGAAGTTACATGGGTTACGTACCGTAAAAGCATTGCATCAATAGTTGTACCATATCTTGTCGTCCCGAGTAATATGCCAGAAATAAAGTCTAAATTAAATTGATTTTTCAAGAATTGTATCAAGTGTAAACTTTCATTAAACCTTTTTTTTAACATGAACCGATTTGTTTCGATTGAAATGAATTGTCCCAGATCTATGATTTATAGGAACCACTTCATTAGTTATTGCTCTTGTATTTGGGTAGCCAACCATTTTGCACGTATTTTAAAACATCAAAGCCCTAAGGCAACATCGTTCACAAATGTGTTAAGTGCACATTTTTCAACAATTGGTTTTGTTATGTTAATAATATTTTAAAGTTTTGATCAGGAAGTCATAGATTATATGTTTGTATAAAATTAATAGAGAAGCTTTAAAGATTACAAATATATATTGTGTGCTTAAACTTGAACTGTATTTCTTGTGATAAATTATTATCAAAGTTGACTCATGTAAAATTTTGTTTTCGACACTTGACACATTTGTGAACTAAGGCATCGATATGTTCTTAACTAGTTCAAGCTAACCTTAATTTGAGGTTTTAAAAAGTATCGCATTTCAACACTTGGAGAACAAAGCAATAGAATCCACTGTTACCATAGACACCACACGTATCTCTTCCCGATTAGTCCGGGAATTTAACTTTTAATTTCTATATATTATGTAAAACAAATAATACCATATTATCGAGAAAGGAACGGAACGAGCCACTTTTATCTAAATTCGATTTTACTACTCATAAAATTTTCATACCGTGGGCTAAATATGAAAATCGTTTCTTAAGAAGTAAACTCCAAAATAACATTATGTATAATTTTTTTTAATAATATATTAGTTGTTTTAATTTTAAAAATTTTTATTTTGAAGAGAAAAGATATGCCCCCGTCCGATTCGAACCCTGGTATCAACTCCGGCAGCTTACTTGTTAGAGTCCTGTCACGGTAAGACAGAGGACCCGGGTTCGAATACCGGCCTGGGGAATATATTCAAAATAAAATAAAAATATTTAAAATTAAAACAACTAAATAATAAATTATAAAAAAATATAGTAATATGACGTATGTCGACAAGTTCCTAAAATTAAAAAATGCTCAAAGAACATTCATTCTCGTGTATACATCGCAAAACTTGCGAGAACACGAGGACGTGGGATCAGATAAGAGAAAAGATTTGTCCCCGGCTGGTATCAACTCCGGTAGCTTAGTTGGTGGAGTCCTGTCACGGTAAGACAGAGGACCCGGGTTTGAATCCCGGTCGGAGGTATATCTTTTCTCTTCTAAATAAAACTATGATGTATAATTTAAAGGTTTTTATATTTCAAAACTATTAAAAACTGTAATTTTCAATAACGATAGTGAAATATGAATAAATGTAATATAAGATTAAACTCGCTTATTAGCTCATGAATAAAATCATTAAACTCATCAGCCCTTTGAGAGACGTCACACCTGAAAATAACCTTTTATTTGGGCGAGTAGTTTATAAGCACTATGGCACTCGAGATAAAGTTGTGTAAGGTAATGGGGAATGTACACAGAGGCTATTAGCCCTTCCCTCCTGAGTCTGCCTTTTCAAAGCAAAGCCCTTAATTACACGGCTTCCTATCTCCTCCTTTCTAAATATATAACACTTTATTTAACTTAGAAAGTTTTATATAAGTTGAGCAGAATACAATAGTAATTATATACAGTTATAAAAAAAAAGGTGAATAAATTCCCCAAGAGATAAATTTTCTCTAAAAGGAAATCCCCTGAAATTGTGAAGGTTATTGAAAGGGTGTCGGAGGGGATGCTCATCCCGAAGACCGTAGCCGCCCCAACCCCGTCTCTTATTTAAATATCTCCGAAATCCAGGGTTCATCCTCCAGGGATTATGCTCTCTAAAGCGATCCTTGGACCCGACAAGAACATCTTAATGAGGGAGTCTTTCTTCAGCAGTTCTTGTTTCCATGGGAGCTTTCTATCGCTGTGTAAAATGTATTAATTAATCAATTGCCTCAATTGCCTCTTCCAAAGGATCTTTTTCAGAATTATTCATATTTCTTAGTATTTTGACATAATATTAGATGTTATGCACGGGTGGACCGGTTATGCCATCTGACCGAAGTTAATAATGGAAAACAAAAGAACTTTTTTTAATTTTTAAAAGTCCAGGCATTTAATATAGAAAATAAATATATTTTGATTTAATATTATTGGTTCCATTCATTTGAAATGCCAGTTTCCAAAGGACAGATTACTTAATAAAAAAAATTTATGAAATCGAAACATTTATATTCAAAATATTTACCCTCATTTTCTCACGTGAAGTCAAACTTTCAATTCCAGAATTAAAATTTTTTTAAATCAGTACTTTGTAATGAGATAAAGTCTGAAAATGCGTTCCCAGCATAATAATCATTTTCGAAAATTTTATTGGAGATAATTGTCACTGTCGTGAAACATTAGATCTGGAGTTGTGAAAGATTATAGGTCGATTCCGACTAACCAAGTTGTTTTTTGATGTTTTTGTTGATATTTGTTAATACCTCAGCAGTACGATGTGGATATGACGTTTTTGGCTCTGGGTAGGAAGGATAAATAGTTTATTTTTTAATTAATCTGTTAATTATTGTAAATAACTTAGTTGCGTAAGTAGCTGAAAATTTCTCGAACTAAATGCTAATAGCCCGTTACAAAATACTTTCCCGAACCTGGTGGTAAAAGGATCCATGTTTAAACTCATAAAAAATATTGCACTAAAATCGCTTGTTTCTAAGTTCATATTTAAAGGCTTACTGAAGAATGTTCGTTCAATTTTAATGAAAGTATAAACGTTAATATAGTAACTCCACTAATTACATTTATTAAAAAAAAAATACTAAAAACGGAACTCAAAATACAATGAATTAAATTACCAATATAAATAAAATAAAATATATAGTATGTTAATATCGACGATTTCTTATTTTTTTAGAAATACAAAAACTATAAATACGCAAATATATAACAAACTAATCACTTTTTAAAAAAAACTTTTATTAAATAATTCAATAGAGATCAAAAACAGAGAGACAGCCTCCTCTTGGTCAGAGGTCCTATATAGGATTTGCTATTGCTGATATTAATTCCTTGTATTGTTTACCAGTACAGCAGATGCAACTGCACCTGTATAATAGTTCTTAAAATTGTTTACTATTTCATAGTTGGTTTCCACATTTAACTATATATTTGCACAACGAGCAAATGACTGATAGAAATAGGTCTCTCAGGTAGGATGGTTCAAGGTGGGTCAATAGATACCAAAGAGGGCGTCCAAGCCTCCACATTGTAAAGACACTTTCTGAAATGATCCCTATGAAGGAGTGAAGATACGAAAGGAGGCCGGCGAACGACGGTGAACGACGCTGACGATACGAAGGACGCTGGCGCAGGAGAGTCCGAAGGCGGCCAGGCCGAACACCTACCTATAGACTTAGTCTACCCCTGTTTCAAAAGATAAGTTATAATTTAAGTCCTGTATGTTATAGCAATCCTATATTGTACCTGAATCATTAAAAGCACTTCTCACTATATATTGAATATATATTAATAAAGTATATTCATTATAATTCCTTTGGTCCTTACTTAACCCAGATGCACTATATACTTATGAATAATATATTGATGGTTTATTTAATTAGTAAATTGATAAAAGAAACAACCAACCTCTGGAAAAGAATCCAATTCAGAATAAACTTAAGACGTTTTAAAGAAATAATGCTTTGAGTAATTGTCCTAAATGATTACTCTGGCATCACAAAATCGATCAGAATATTTAAAATATATCTTTACCTACTTACTTAAAATAAATTCTTTAGGTTTTGTTTTATCGTATGTCTCGAATGTCACGTGAGATATTTTAGAAAATGATATTTAGATTTCTGTAAATGATTATTACTTTAGAAATATTTGTTTATAAGAATGAGTTAAGTTATAGATTTTTCGTCATATTCCCCTACCTTAAATTATTTTATTTGTTAAATAATATTTCTTGTAGAGCTGTTTCATAAGTTGTCAAATAGTTTGGTATGGAAGTGGGATTCTATGAAAAATGAATTAATTCTGTTTTAACTAGAAATACCTCTAATTAATTTATACAATTTTAAGGTTTAATCAAATTAATTTTCCTTGAAATGAGTTATCTTAGCTCAAATGAGAGCTGAGACTAATATTCATAATTAAAGAGAGATTTATCAAGAACAACAAAACATTTCTCTATAGCTACGAATGAGTATTTTGTATTGAAACCATAAAAAAAGAATTATTAACATTATTCTTAACAGGTAATTGTTGAAAATTCCAAACAAAAGAATGTTTCTTGAATCTAGTTAGTTGATTATTATTAATAATTTATTAACGATTATTGACGTTTTGCCCAATCAAGGTTTTAGTCATTTTTCCCCAGGGTGATGAATATTCTTCACTTAAGAAAACAAACCCAGGTGTTCCACAAGGCAGCGTGCTAGGCCCTATACAAGGGAACTACCAAACAGAAGAGAAACAACTGTAAAAACATTTGCCGATGATACTGTTATATTAACAGTCGGTGATGATATAGAAGAAACTGAAGTGTTTTTTTAGACGTTCACGACTTTGAGTTGGCAACACTGCTTTATTTGACTACCCATAACAGCTGATAGTTGCTATTTGTTTAGTTTGATTTGACATTTCATTATGGATAGACTTACACCAGAGCAACGCTTGCGAATTGTTGTAATTTTTTATCAAAAAGATGGTTCTGCTCCATTCAAAATTTTGTTCTCCGATGAAGAAGCTATATTTGGTTGAATGGGTACGTAAATAAGCAGAATTGCCGCATTTGGATTGAGGATAATCCACAAGCTTTTGTCGAAACACCATTACATCCACAGAAAATTACTGTTTGGGCTGGCGGAGTCATTGGTCCATATGTCTTAAAAAATGATGATGGTCAGAATGTTACTATCAATGTCGAACGGTATAGGAACATGATTAGAAATTGTTTTCGTACCTCAATTAGCTGGCATTAATCATGCTGACATGTGGTTCCAACAGGACGGATCCACATACCACACAGCGCGCGCTAAAATTGATTTACTCAAAGAAAGTTTTGATGAACGAATAATTTCACGTAATGGTCCAATTAATTGGCAACCAAGATCGCTTGATTTAACCCCAATGGATTATTTTCTTTTGGGTTATGTAAAGTCACTTGTCTTCGGCGATAAACCAGAGACAATTTAACCTCTGGAAATCAACATTCGAAGAGTTGTTGGCGAAATACGGCCTCGTATGCTGCGAAAAGTTTCTGAACATTGGTGTTTCAGATTGCACCTTATACGCACCAGTGGCGGCCTCATCATCTTTAAATCATCTTTAAGCATTAATGTCATAAAGCTTTCTATCTATTAACCCCGTTTCATTGATATTAAGAATATATTTCTTTGTTTTATTATAAAGTATATAATGAAAAAGGGAACGCTCAACAGAGACATCAAATAAATGTTAATACATAAGTGGAAAAATTCCAACTAAAAACCTTAAGTCTCTAAACTAAAACAGGAAATTAAAAATACCTGTCCAATATTTCGCCTATTCAGGCATCCTCAGGGCAGAAAGAGAATAATAGTTTTTTTCATATAGTTTTTTGTCTTCTGTTGTTGTGTTGTTTGTTACTATTATTTATTTTGGGTGGTTAGGGTTTGGTGAATGTGTATTGATGTTTCAAATCTGGTGTATTCATCAGCTGTTTTTATCTAACCTTAGCCAGCTGGGAATCTAGTAACCTTCCCTATGATTCAGTAGTTGCATTTGAGCCTTGGAGGTGGTGGGATGTGTGTTTTTTGGGTGCATTATTCATCTTTTGGTTTGCTATTATTCTCTTTCTGCCCTGAGGATGCCTGAATAGGCGAAATATTGGACAGGTATTTTTAATTCCCTGTTTTAGTTTAGAAACTTAAGGTTTTTAGTTGGAATTTTTCCACTTATGTATTAACATTTTGTTTTATTATGATTTAAACTTGTGTAACTGAAACAAAAACAACCTTTACTAGAGAGCTCCAACAATCGATCACGGAGGTAAGTGACTGGACCAAACGCTAGAGAATCAAACTAAATGAAAGCAAATCTGTTCATATAAATTTCACAAATAGAAAAATAGATAAGCGAAAGATTTATGTTAATAGACTGGAGGTTCCGTATTCAAATACAGTCAAATATCCTGGAATGGAATGACGCTGGATGCTGGACTCAACTGGAAAGAGCATTTGAAAAAAAAAAGAAAGAAGACCTGAATATAAAATTTAGGAAAATGCACTGGCTGCTAGGAAGAAATTCACAACTTTTTTTTATTAAATATATTTATTGAAATTTACAACTGTACACTGAATACATCAAGTAAATATAATCAAAGATAAATTATGTTGTCACGGAATAAACACAGGCTCAGAAGGCCAGGAGGCCTTCAACTTAGAAGGTCAGGAGGCCATCTTCTTTTCACACACCTCGGAGGATTATCAGGAATTGAAGAGGTTGCGAGGTTTGAAACTAATGGGGTTGATTGAAAATGAAGTTTGTCACGAAAAAATTGAAATCGGATCGGACATTAAGGTCACTATGGATTACATTGTTCGTAACAAAGGAAGGAGCATCGAGGATTTTACGAAGGATTTTGGATTGTAAGGATTCAATACGAGAGGAATTAGACGGCATAGTGGAGCCCCAAAGCTCTACTCCGTAAATCCAGATCGATCTAATGATTGTTATGTATATGAGTCTTAAAATTCACAACTTAAAGTTGAGAACAAGCTTCTGTTATACAAACAAGTCCTAAAACCGGTATGGACTTCTGGAATTCAGCTCTGGGGTTGTACCAAGAAAAGCATCATGCAAATGATCCAAACATTCCAAAATAAAGTACTCAGAAGTATAGATGATGCTCCATGGTACGTCAGAAACGATAATTTGCATAGGAACCTTAAAGTAAATTCTGTCAGGGAAGAGATTGGAAGGTTTGCGGATAGTCATAATGAAAGAATTAAAATCCACGTAAACCCAGAAATCCAGAGCATAGCTGAGGAGCCCTTAAAAGATATATATCTGCTATCTCAGGCTTTTAGTAGATCTATAAAAAAGGAATATTCCACCATGCATTGTTTCGTTTATAGCAAATCATTGGCTTCACTCTTTTAAGCCGCCTTATTTGATGCAAATCCTCCTCAGCTATGCTCTGCATTACTGGGTTTACGTGGATTTTAATTCTTTCATTATGACTATCTGCAAACCTTCCAATCTCTTCCCTGACAGAATTTACTTTGAGGTTCCTATGAAAATTATCGTTTCTGACGTACCATGGAGCATCATCTATACTTCTGAGTACTTTATTTTGGAATGTTTGGATTCATCATGCAAATAATCCCAACATTTCAACTCAAAAGAGTGAAGCCAAGTGATTTGCTATAAACGAAACAATGCATGGTGGAATATTCCTCTTTTATAGATCTACAAAAAAGTCAGAGATAGCAGACATCTATCTTTTAAGGACAGCTTTCTATACCTATTTTATCTTCTAAAAAATTGATAACGTTCAATGCGGTATTTGGAAAGCTATCTAGACGAGTACAGTTTTAATCCTTATCAACTTATATACCTAAGTTACCTTAAGCATTTCATGGGCATTATTAGAATATTGTATACCATCTGATTTAAATGAGTATCTTATGGGTTATCGCAAAAACTTAATGCGTATGAAATTAATATAAAGAAATATTTTGTTTTGTATTTAAGTTTATAATAGCTTCATAATAAAATAGATTAAACAGACAGAACATGTCAGCAAAATATGTCTTACTACCCGTGCAATCGTCGGGACAGGTCCGCTAGTAATCAATATTTATGTAAATGTTTTGCAGGGTTAATTTCCCCGTTAATTTTCCCCATATCTTTTTTCGTTTTTGTATTATTTTTGTTGAAACATTGATTATGCTGTTATGTACAGTTTGCGATCTGTTGTTAACTTCTTGAAGGTTATGGCAAGAACCGACACAGCAAGAGCACGGGCAACAGGTGGTGCCTTCTGGTCGATAGTTGCTGTAACTTGGCAACTTGTCAAGTTTAACATAGTTGTCTCTCAACTCAACTCCTGTATCACAATCCTGGTTTAGAACACAATATTATAAATAACTAATAGCAAAATTTGCCACCACCTCCCATGAAATTGGCTCCTACGGAAGAAATTTGAATTCGTTATTTTTTTTTCTTCTTTTATTGTCATAAATGTCATTCCCCTCAAAATTTCGCAAACTGTGTTATTTTTAAGTTGAAGAAAATGGTCCGGGTGGAGGTCAATAAATTTCTCAAAAGTAGGGAGAAATGATAATTAAAGAGTCAAACGTTTCGACCCACATTGCAGGTCTTCTTCAGGGCTAAATATGTAAAATATTTTTTTTATTTATTTTTTTTATAATTTAATTTTCATTTGCACCTGCGCATTTGCGCCTTCAGCAAATTTGATCCTAGTGTTTTTCACCTTGATTTTCTACTTGAACTTCTATATGATGATGGAGTAAAAATATAAATATCAATAGGTGAGTAGGTCTCTTGGCCAATTTCTTTTTAATCTTTCCAATTTCCAGGTAACAGGGAGTAGGAAAGCGGGAGAACGAGTGGGTTTGGGTGATATTGTGTCGATGAGAGGAATGTCATGTACTTGTTATGAATAAATGATTTTATTGTGGGAATGTTCATGTCGTTGTGTATGGTGTGATTCGAAATATACCATGGTGCATTAACAATTTTTCTGAGAATTTTGAACTGTGTTGTTTGAATCTTGTGTATGTGGACTTTTTTTGCTGAACCCCGACGTTCTGCTCCATGTGTCCAAACAGGTTTCAGTATGCTATTATAGATAAGTCGTTTGTTCCGTAAGTCAAGTGAAGATCTGTAGTCCAGCAGATGTGATAGTTATGTAAAATATAGACAAATAAAATTTATTAAACTAATAAAAATTATGGAATTATTATAAATATTTTTAATTAATTTATATATTGATATTTACAACTGTATAAAAAAATACATCTAGTAAATGGGCTAAGCGATACAAAATGACATGTGAAAATGACAAGTAGAGAAACTACCCACTGGTAGTACTAAAATCAAAAGTTCAACTAAGAAGTCACGGGGCCATCTTCTTTTCAGACGCCTCGGAGGATTATCGGGAATTGAAGAGGAAGCTAGGTTTGAAACTAGAGGGTTTGAGTGGAAATGAAGTTTGTTATGAAAGGATAGATAGCGGGTTCGGGCCAAATCAGCAACAAATGGGACATTAAGGTAGTTATGGATGACTTTATTCTTAACAAAATAAGGAGCGTTGAGGATTTTACGAAGGATTTTGGATTGTAGGGATTGGATACGAGAGGAATTCGATGGCTTAGTGGAGCCCCAAAGCTCTACTCCGTAAGTCCAAATAGGTCGTATGATGGTCATGTAGATGAGTCTTTTGTGATTAATTGGGAGCTTAGAGCGTTTGTCTAGTAAGTGTTGAAGTAGCCTGAAACGTCGAGCGGTTTCTTGTCTTTTCAGTCTCGTATGAGGATTCCAAGTTAATCGAACCCGAATAAATAAATAAATAATCAACGTTTTGGACATAAAGCCATGCAATAAAGGGATGTATTTAATATAAATAATGGGTAATGATAAACAGTGTTGTCAAGAGAGAGCTAAGTTAACTGCCGTGACTTATATGGAAGTATTATTATTATTGGGTTTTTTTGTCGTCAAATACTGACGAATACATGTGTACGTTACTTAGAGTACGTAAAATTAACTCTTCTGAATATTCTTTGCCTTTTCTTTATCATTTATTTTCATCCATATTGGCTAACTTCACACCAATACAACTTCACTAAGCTTATAGGGCCTGTGAGAATGCCTCGACTTTCAACAAACTCGATAAGAGTTTGAATTGTTTTGAGGAAGAATGCCAGAAATGCGGGGGGATCGGTCAGAAGAAAGGGGTTGAAGCTATGCCAAGGATTTCTTGTTGTTTCTTCGACTTTCAGTGAGCATTTGTTCCACAGATATCTTCAGGCGAGACATTCCAAGAGTCAATTGGTCTCTAAATTATTCAAGCAACGAATGGATTCGCGAAAATGTATCCTCTTTTCTCAAAGTCGAAAAAAAACATGGGCATTAAAGATCGTTTAATGTTATATAGTTTCATGTAATTCAAAAGGAATTATTCTGGATTTCTGATTTTAAGTAATTCGGATTGCAATTTACGAATACATTGACCCATACCATAAAGTTTAAAGGCGGTTGACTACAACTACAAACTAACTCAGGTTTTAACTGAACATGGACATACAAAACCATACTTACACAGGTTTCACATAACCAACGACAATACTTGCTCAACAGACATAGATGAACAGACATTTAAACACATAATATAGACTGCCACAGGGATGAAGGACAAAGCTCGAAATTAATTATCTCCACAATATAAAGAGGGAAAGTTTGGCCTGTATCTAAGCATGATCTATATAATACATTTCGACCCGAATTCACGAAATTTATTTACAGTATTGACTTCGAAAAGTTTATATCTATTTAAGAATAATCTTACATACAATGTAAAACATGCCACATAGTATACTCAAATATGGAATGTGCCAACAAATAAAAGGTCCTTTTTTTAAGGAAAAAAATAATAATGTAAGGTATACATAATTCTTTATGCACACTGTTACGGTTTATACTGTAACAATTATAAAAATTATTAGGTTTTTCTTACCTAATTATTGAGGGTAGCTTACTTAATCACTGAACTTAAACAAGGAAATCACGGACTGGCATTAGGAATCAATTTAGTAACAAGCGTGGTAAGTATGTGATGAGGGAGTTTATCATCGATTTAATATTATTTAAGGTATAATGAGATCTATGGAGTGCTAGATTGTGGATGAGGCATTGGGTATTTAGGAACGGCGTTTGGATGTGGAGTGTAATGATATCGTAGGTAATGTGGTATTGAAGGATGAGGTGTTATACTCATAACTTGAGGTGTTGTATTTTGATCAGTTCTATACTGAGGTGTTGTGTGTTGTGGTGTTTTATATTCAGATGTTGTGTGTTGTAGTGTTGTGTATTGAGATGCCGTGTGTTGTGGGGTTTTTTAATCAAATATTGTGTTAGTAAATGTAGTCTGTGGTTGTTGCTATGCCGGAAATACTGGTTCAAATCCCTCTGCAGGCAAGACTTTTATTTGGTCTGTTTGCCGCCGGAGATGGATCTTATAGGATCTAGGACCCTTCTGGGGCTCACCCAGCCTCTATAACATTATAATGGGCAAAGATCTGGCTGTTGAGCGTGATCTAGGACAAATCACCTCCGTCCAAGAACCGTTGTACGCTGAGCAGTACAAGTTCATAAGGTTGCTTGTGGAGCCTAACTAAGCCTTCCACGTGGCTTTGTCTCTATAAGCCTGAAAGAGACATCCCATTAGTAACATCTGTGCAGGTGGGCATTACAAATTACCGTAATAATGTTCTTATAATTATAACCTTGAAGTATATATAATGGCAATAATAAATAAAGCTAATAGTGGCAACAGTGGCAGGGTACATTCCATGCATAACACTCCACTGGGGCCAAATCCTCGCGAGCCAGAAGTTACCAGGTAAGGTGTAAAAAAAAGATATTTTTGGTCTGGCAGAAGCTTGTGAATAAATTATTTCGTGGATACATAATAAAGTTCAAAGTACTTAATGAATAACGATAAACAACCGCAGTTATCTCTGCCTCCAATATTTATTCATCCTTTCTCTGACGCGTTTCCTTTGACCCCCTGTCCAACTTCCTTCATTCCCTTCCAGATTTTTTCACTTCGTTCCCAACATGGAGGAGCGGAGTGGCTCAGTGGTATAAACTCCGCCAATTCCTACCTCCCCCATATTTTCTCATTATTCATCCTATCTCACTAACAGGTTATTCAAAGTAAATCACATTAATTTATTTTCATCCCGCTTTTCTCAATCTGCTGGTGTTCCTCAAGGCAGTATCCTCTGCCCAATCCTCTACACAGTTTACACAGCTGACATCCCAACTCATCCTAATACTATCCTAACGCGGATGACACATGTCTATTACCAGTCAACACTGATCCAGTTATAGCATCCCATACTCTTCAATCCCATATCACTGACCTTGAAAAATGGTTTCTACTGGAGGATTAAAATAAATTCCCACAAATCCCATCGAATCACCTTTACCCTCCGTCGTAAACCAACAACTTCCTGTCCTCCTGTATCGTTTAATAACAACCCACTGATTCCTGTATAACAGCTCCGGTACTTAGGACTTTACCTTGACAAAAGATTAACTTGGAATCCTCATACAAGACTGAAACGACTAGAAACAGCTCGCCGTTTCAGTCTACTTTCATACTTACTAGACAAACGCTCTAAGCTCCCAATTAATTACAAAAGACTCATCTACATGACCATCATACGACCTATTTGGACTTACCGAGTAGAGCTTTGGGGCTCCACTAAGACATCGAATTCCTCACGTATTCAATCCTTACAATCCAAAATTTTCCGTAAAGTCCTCAATGCTCCTTACTTTGTATCGAACAAAGTAATCCATAATGACCTTAATGTCCATTTTGTTGCTGATTTGGCCCGAATCCGATATCACTCTTTCCATGACAAACTTCTAGGTGTCTGAAAAGAAGATGGCCTCGTGATCTTCTTAGTTGAAATTTATTTGAATAATACCACTGGGTAGTTTCTCTACTTGTCATTTCATGCCAACGTAAACATTCATTATATATACTTGATGTATTCTATTATACAGTTGTAAATTTCATTAAATATAAAAAGAAAAAAAATGTATACTATATTATAACTAAATTAAATATTGTGCTAATTTTTATTTAAGTATGACACTTTACTTGGAAAGAGTATTAAAGCTAGGCTTGTTGCCAAGACAACCGATTCCCTTCTCATACACCACGCCGCACAGTGGAACGAGCGTTAGGGAGGCCTGGACATTCATTAATATCTCCGCTTCTGGTTCTCCTAGAATAAAGCTATTGCTACGGTTGTAAAGCTTTTTGAATGGACTATTTAATTATATGATAAACAGGATCAAACATTTTAGGGGAAACGTGTAAAAATTCTAGATTTGATATTTCGATGTTCGATAATTTATTATCTAACATTGTACCTATATACTACTAGAATGGGTACAATACAGTATTCTATGGAAAGACAGATACAAAGGTATTAAATAAAGTTATACAAAGGAAAAAGTAACGAACCAAATAATTTAATTATTAAACAAAATGAATATAATAATTGATAATTACTTTTGTTAGTTAATACACTAGGTATAATTGATACATCAAAATTATAATAAATGTAGGTGCCTATATAAAATTGTTTTATTTAAATAACGAAATAAAAATTAAAAAATAAATAAATAAAAATTTAAAAACTTGACGATTTGTTGTGCCAAATACCACACACAAACTAAGTTTCATACTATTATGTTAGATAAGGATTCGGATAAATGAATGTAAACAAACATTGGTAAACAAAAGAAAACTTGCGAAAAGTAGACGCCTTAATATCAACAGAAATTATTTTAGAAAAAAAAAAGAAAAAATCATTTTCTTGGAAAATAGCACCTAGTAGCAGAATCCGACTAATGGAAAAAAACTTCAAACATTCTAGTTATTTACTGTGAAGGTAGTTTTTTGGGCGATTTTGAGCGATTTTCGCAATTGATTATTTTAGTTTTATCCCCCAATTTTCACCGAAAAATCCCAGACTTTTGAAATAATCCCAAGTTTTATTTGCCTAAAATATCTTATTATGGATGAGTTTTTTTCCAATAGGTGCACGATTAATTTAATGCATTACCTCAAACAGTGGATTGCTTTAAAAATATGAGTTTTTAGAAAAATTTATATTTCAATTCAGAATTTTTCATTTAAGATTTAATTTCACAATTAATTTATCTATGGATTTTGTTAAGAAGAAGTATAAAGTATAATTTAAGATCAAAATAAAGGACAAATTTAGTTATTAGAGAATTGGTCCAATGTCCAACAAATGCGTTGATTCGTTCCACTGTGCGCCGGTGGCGATTAGGAACAGAGCTAACTGCTTTGCGGAGTATTTTATGTCCATAATTCTTGTGCCGGTGCTGTCCCTTATTGAAAAGGGGTGAATTCTATTGAGGAGTTTGTGTGAAAGCTGGGGGTGAGTAGAGTCAAGTCACGTCGCGAAGCGGTGTTCGGAATTACTGAAGGCCAGCGCCAGTTCTGTCTTAAAGCGGCCAATATTTTTATTCATTCCGCCTTTGTCCCATCTCAATTTGGAAATTGTAGCATGTTCTAACTTGCCGTAATAATATTCTATGAGACCTGAGTGGAAAAATTACAAACGTTAATTCTGTAAGACAATATGAAAGGAATATGTATTTCCCCAAGGAAGCATCATCAGGAGGGAATGGAAATAATTAAATAAAAAGAACAGATAAAACATCCTATCCTCACAGTCCAACAAAAACTGGAGAAAACATCCCACCAACTCTAAGGCTACAAACTACTGAGGAATAAAATTGGATATCTTTGTTTCGTAATATTCAAAAATTATTTAGAGATAGTAAACGGTACGATCTTGATTCATAACACTTTAAAAAACTATTTTTAGTCGTATTAGGGCGGATTTTTTTCTCATAGACCACTTTCAAAATTTTTCTGGTTCCGGTGGACCCCCCATCTACATTTCCACCATATTCCCAATATTCGAAAAAAAAATTGAAGATTATATCTAACTATGGAAATTTGCGTTCCGGCTGAACTCCAACCACGAATTAATAGTTTTCGAAAGAAAAGTGAGAATTGATTATTTGATTGTCCTGTGAGTGGATGTAAAAAAAGTTACTAATAAAGTAGGGAGAAAAAGGTCAACCTTTCTCGCCTTTATGTTCTTTTATGGAAGTATCTAATAATGACTCTGTCCAGTATTTAATTTTTAATTCGTACCTACGCAAACATTACAAATATACTTATTATAGCATAAAATATAATTACGTATAACAAATAGGCCTTAATTAAAACCCTAGCATTACGAAACCTGCAACGAAAAAAGCCGGACGGGTTAATCGGAAACGACTCAACGCAATGGAACTTATTATTAGACAATAGAATGTTTTATCCCTTCTTAGACCGGAAGCTCTACATCAGCTCCTAACACAACTGGACCGCTATCATGTTGACCAATGCTGCAATCCAAGAAATAAGATGGAGTGGTCAAGGAGCTTTCAACAAGAAAAGTCATGCCATCTTCTACAGCTGCTATGACAAGAGGCACACCTTCGGAACTGGATTTATTTTGAGCAAGAAGATAAGTCAGTTAGTTATTGGCTTTGAACCAATTAGTCCAAGAATCAGCTATCTCCGAATAAAAAGAAAATTTCATAATTATAGTATGATTACTGTCCATGCCCCGACTGAACCATCAGGAGATGATGAAAAAGATGCCTTTTATAGCAGTCTGGAGCAACGCCTTGATTCCTGCCCGGGGGCTGATGTTAAGATTATCCTGGGAGATTATAATGCGCAGGTAAGAAAGGAGACAGAATACTTGCCCACAATTGGTCTAAATAGCATTCATGACTATACAAATGATAATGGGATGAGGATGATAAATTTTGCTGCTTCGAACGGACTTGTGGGCGGCAGTACTGTGTTACCTCACAAAAAAAATTCATCTAGCGACTTAGCACTCCAATGACGGATTCACACGTAATCAAATCGACCATGTGTTAATAAGTAGCCGTCACATAAGTAGTTTGATGGATGTGAGAGTTTTCAGAGGAGCCAACATCGATTCTGATCATTACCTCACGATCGCCAGGTTTAGGGCTAGAATTTCGAACATCAGAAATCAAAGTGGAGCACGATCGGGAAACATCAACACGGAAAAGCTGAAGGATCTCGAGGTTAGGCAACTCTTTACTGACAGCATGAATGTCAAAATTAAAGATTTGTACCAGGCTGATAGCATGGATCAACAATGGCAAAAATGTAAAGGACCATGGGAGAATTGGCAGTTGGTGTGCTTGGATTCCAAAGACCAACTAAGAAAGTACCCTGGTTTGACGAATAATACCAATAAGTCCAGCTTGAAGAACCTTGCCTATAAAACAATGTTACAGCGAAGGCATACAAGAAGATCAGTGGAGGAATACAGATCCAGAAGAAGGGAAGAGAAACACGCTCACCAGAGGAAAAAGAGGGCTTGGCACCGGGAACGCCTCCAGCAGTATAAATAATAAAGCACCAGGGCCAGATGGACTCTCCCCTGAACTTTAAGTATGGAAGAAGCGTGTTCAAGGTGACCTGACTGAAAGCTTCGAAACTCACAAAGGGCTGAGACAGGGTGATTGCCTCGCATGTCTTCTCTTCAATTTGGCCCTCGAAAGTGCAGTGCGGAAATCTGGAATACAAATTGGGGGATATATATATATATATATTCAATAGATCTTCTATGATTTTGGCCTTCGCCGATGACATATATATTGTGGCAAGAACCCCTACAGATTTAGAAAATGCTTTTATCAGTCTCCAGATAGCAGCAGCTAGATTGGGTTTAGAGGTCAATGAATCAAAAACCAAATATATGCATGCAGGCCCACAACTGAATGTGCATGAACCATCGCATTTTATGGTTCGAGGCTTTAAATTTGAAAGGGTGAAGGAAGTTGTGTATCTTGGATCGCAGGTGAACGCGGATAATGACATAAAAGCAGAAATCCATCGCAGAATTATGTCCTCGAATAAATGTTATTTCGGGTTACTGAAGCATTTTAGAAGCTGGCCTATTTCCCAAAACACGAAGGTGCATTTGTATAAGACCCTGGTAAGACCTGTTCTTACTTATGCCTCCGACGCAGGAACCCAGTTCACAGGATGGCCTTCTCCTAAGGTTCGAGAGGAAAATTTTGAGGAGAATTTATGGCCCGGTTTGCACCAATGGTATCTGGAGGATAAGGACGAACGCTGAGCTAGCAAGACTCTACAAGATCCCATATATTTTAAGGGTAATCAAAGTAGGCCAGCTTCGATGGGCAGGTCACATAATTAGAATGTCCCAGGATCAGATTCCTAATACGGTCCTAGAAGAAAGGATTTATGGGACAAGAAGAGTGGGAAGACCTCGGCTCCGATGGATCGATGGAGTGGCGGCGGATGCCAGGTCCATCTTGGGAATCCGCAATTGGAGAGCAGTGGCAACCAATAGAGAAGACTGGCGAACCAAGCTGCAGGAGGCCTTGACTCTACGGGAGTTGTAGCGCCACGAATGATGATGATGATAACAAATACGGAGGTAAATACTTACTTTTCCGACACTGGTAAACATTAACATCGATTCAATTTACTTTACTTTACTTTTCGAAATTCCGGAAACAAATGAGTAACGATTATCCTTGGCATTCGTATCTATATTGGTGAAGAATCAAACAATTTAATGCAAGATTGCAAGCACATATACCTGAATAGGCTACATTTAGGACGCCTACTGTACCATTGTCCGATTAGCCTTATCAGCATAAAAAAAAAACCCTGTACCACTACAACCCATGGAGGGTCTGGGGTTCAATACATAGTAGAGACAGTACTGTTTCATGGACAACGGTTCTGCAAGAAGGTGACTTGTCCTAGGTCACGCTCAACCGCCAGATTTTCCCCCTTATTTTAGGGCCCCAGGAGAGTCCTAGATCCTATATGATCCATCTCCCACTGCAAACAGACTAAATAAAAACCATGGCCTGCAGCGGGATTTGAACCCGGATTTCCGGCATGGCAACTCAGTGCTCTAGCACTGAGCCACTCCACTCCCTTATCAGCATAAAGTAACGTTAATTGAAAAAAAAACAACCAACAAAATGAGAAAGTTGAGATTGCTGTAAGTAAGACTGCGTATTGAATATTATAATGGAGGGGAGCGGGCTAGCTCAGTGGAAGATAATTGACTTAATCTGTCATCAACCGGTAATCGACTCTATGGATCTGGAGACCCTCCTGGCGGTTGAGCGTTATCTCAGACAAATCACCTCCCTGCACAACCCTGGTCCAGTCTCTTTCACGTGCTCGATTAAAACCCATGAAGGGCTCTCATGGGTTTTAATCGAGTGGTTCTTCTAGAATGCTTAGGTGACAAGATTTGAGGCCTTGTTTAACCTTCAGGTATAACGAAATCCACTACCTTGCTGTACACACCCATTAACATGAAATTATGTATTTTACGATTCTTGTCAAATATTTCAAAGTTTTAACTAACACTAACTGACGCTAATTAGGACAGTCAGTCATTACTTCGAGATTCTACACACCTTTGCCTCTACGATAATCTAATAATAAGGACGAAACGTATATAATGAATATTTTTGTTTCATGGTCTATAATTCTCTTCGCCACACCTCAGACCATTATCTACAGTTGCTGCTAGACTCTACATCCTGGTGTTGGCCATAAATTTAGTGCGAAACGTGGTAACATAATATATAAATTATCCTTAATAGTGTTTAATCATTACCGCATGATACGTTCAGACTCAGAGAGAGAAAGCAAATAACTGTCAAAGCAGCCTGGTATTTAATTTAGTTTTATTTTATATCTAATTACAAGGAAAAAGGTCCTTTGCCCTGTTAATGGTGACTATATAAGGAGATTAATCCAGTTGAATAGAGGCTTGGATGAGGGTAGCTAATGCAGGAAGGGAAGCAGCCTACTGGGAAGTTTGGTTACGATACAGCCAGAGGAGGAGATGCTGCGGTATCCGATTAGGCTAACAGTATCGTTTAATTCCGTCGCTAGAATTATATGAGCCGCTTACTCGTAATCTCTATGTGGCTTTCCTATTGCCGTCTGTCAATAGCGCTCGAGCGGAGCGGTGACAGACGGCAATAGAGAGCGTTCTGCGTATCAGTCTTAACCATGTGAATAACCTATATTGTATATCTATGTACTTATACCTATTTAACCAATATATATATACACACACTTATTTAACCGATTATTCCAAATTAGGAGAGCTTTAGAATTTTGTAATAAACTGATCATTTTTTTTTTTAAGTGATTTTTCTTTAGCCGCGTTTAGAAATTCAAGATTTCTAAGGACAGTAAATATTTTAATACTTAATGATCCCTTTAGAACATTCCAACGCTAAGAAGCTTGTTTAATCCCATTCGACTTTATCAAAAAAAACTCAGTATTGTTATTTTTTTTAAAGAAGAAACAGTGTCCTACGACATTCTCACTAATTTTAAGACATTACTAGAAAAAAAAATTCACAGCCGCTTAAGCAACTATTGAAATTGTTAAATATGAAGCAGAAGGTGTCCTTGACCAGCGCACTGCGCCACGGTGGTTTGTAAAATTTAGTAGTGGAGATCCGACGTTGGAAAGGAATAAGGGCTCCGGACGACCATTAATGGATATTGATGAGGTTCTGCAGGAAGCTGAAGCAAGGGATAGTCAAATCTATCCACGACTCGCCAACTTTGTTTGTATGCTGTGTATAAAAATAATGTTTGTCGCCATCTACGCTCAATTGGGAATGTGTCGTGTTGACACACAGTCCAGAACTTGCCCCATCTGATTACTACCTGTTTCGATCGGTGGCCGATTTTCATCAACGGAGAACATTTGATAATTTGGGGAAGTTGAAATTGCGGTCCAAGAGTTCTATGGCAGCCTCCCCAAGGGATGGTATCAGCATGGGATCGAGTAATTGGCTAGCCGGTGGCTAATAACGGTAGATAACAATTGACTAATTTTTTTTATATGCCCTATTATATTTGTGTATATGACTTATGTATATGAGTGACTACATCCAGGGTATTTTAGTTCCCACAATCAATAAATATTTGCATAACCGAATATTTGCACTGGTTGGCCTAAGATGTTAAGCATCAACCGAAAAAAATTAGGTACATATATATATATATATATGTATGGAGTGGAGTGGCTCAAGTACTATTCTCATGATATTTTTGTCATATATATATATGACAAAAATATCATGAGAAAAGTACTTAGCAGCTGTTATTGAATATTAATTATTTTGATAAACTATTTAGAATAACAAATATAATATTTGACTCATCTGTATAGCAATTTATACTATTTAGTTGTATTTCATATTAATTTATTCGCACTGGTTAGCAAAAAGAAACTGGAAATGTCATTTTAATTAATTAAAGTCATTTTTTAGTTAATTTAATGTCCTTTTCGTCTAATAAAAATATTATTAAAATCTGCGAAAGGATTTTTTTGTTTTGGATTTATATTATGAATATTTATTAGGAAAGGATGGGAGGTAGATTGATGTTTAGAGCGATGAGTTCCTGGGCTGAAGATCCCTGATTAAAATTCGGCTGCGACAGACAAATTATTTTATCCTTAAATATTATTATTTTCAAGAGAAAAGATTTTTCTTCAAAATATTTAAAAATGATCACCATCAAAAGAACAATAAATAAAAAATAAATAATTTAATCTTTTAACATCAGTGAATGGACTGTGAGAGAACTTTATACCCTCATGGGGAGGGGATTACCCAGCCTTTATTAAGTGGGTACCCTTAACTAGGGGTAAATCCTGGTGGTCGAGATTTATCTCGGCAAAATAACCCCCCTGTATAGCCGTTGCCTTAGTTACAGTTCGGTCTCTAGCCTTAACTGAGCCTCATTGGCCTTTAGCGGTACAGATATTTTTATTATAAAAAAATATATATTTTTCTGATTTCAGTGCTAATATTGACCATAACTTGGAGGCGATCTAGTCACTTATTAATCTTTTAAACAATTATATTTTATTTGCAATTGATGGGATGAATGATTATTGTATAATAATTCCGTTAAAATGATTATAGCTTAGTACAGTAGAACCTCAATTATCCGTCTGGGTATGGGACCAAGATAGTGACGGATTTGGGAAATAGACGGATATGGGAGTGAGGCATATGATATATATATATATATATATATATATATATATATATATATATATATATACACATAAATTGAACAATATAATTCAAACATTCGACTTTATATATGTACTCGTAACTTATTTACGTACTAATAATGTATACATATGTAGTAAATTTAAAAAAAAATAATAATCCGTTTTATATCATCAACTGTCGTCCGAGAAATATCATAGATTTTTGCAAAGATTGAAGCACTTTCACCTTTTCGTAAACGTTTTACAATTTCAAACTTAATAGCGAGATCTAAACTCTTCCTTTTTCTTTTTTCCGACATTATTATACGTACTTTTATGAAAACGACAAGTACCCGTGAGACAAGAATGAAGACTGAAGGTAGTTCAACTGCGGAAGCTACATTAGGTAGAGATGAGGAGATAATTAATTTCTGAGAAATGTGTGCGAGGAAGCTTAGGTTTTGAGTAAACAACAGATTCTAGGAATCCAAGTTGTCAAGACAACGATTGATTTTTGATTCTTGATTAGGCGGCGCTGTGACTTGACGGCAACCAAACAATATATACACATATTTTTTTTCTCTCAAAACTGAGGTGACGGTTAACAGTGAGTGACGGTAAATAGAGTGACGGATAATAGAGGTTTTACTGTAAGTCGGTCCTGTCATAAGTATCATTTAAAAGATGAAATTCTGGTTAAAAAATCCCAATAAAATTTAAACTATTAGTGATTCTTATTTTTTTTTTTTTAAATTTATTTATTGATATTTACAACTGTATTACAATAATAAATCAAGTAAATAGGCTATGTGATACATAATGACATGAGTTAGTTAATAGCAAGTAGAGAAACTACCCACTGGTAGTACACAAATCACTAGTTCAACTAAGAAGGATACGAGGCCATCTTCTTTTCAGACGCCTCGGAGGATTATCGGGAATCGAAGAGGAAGCTAGGTTTGAAACTAGGGGGTTTGAGTGGGAATGAAGTTTGTTATGAAAAGATAGATACCGGGTTCGGGCCAAATCAGCAACTAAGGTCGTTATGGATGACTTTATTCTTAACAAAATAAGGAGCGTTGCGAATTTTAAGAATTTTGGATTGTAGGGATTGGATACGAGAGGAATTCGATGGATTAGTGGAGCCCCAAAGTTCTACTCCGTAAGTTCAAATAGGTCGTATGATGGTCATGTAGATGAGTCTTTTGTAGTTAATTGGGAGCTTAGAGCGTTTGTCTAGTAAGTATTAAAGTAACATGAAACATCGAGCGGTTTCTTGTCTTTTCAGTCTAGTATGAGGATTCCAGGTTAATCGTTTGTTGAGATGCAACCCTAAGTATCGGATCTGTTCTACAGGCACAAGCGGGATATTATTAAAGGATACTGAAGGGCAGGAAGTCATTGGTTTACGACGTAAGGTAAAAGTGATTTGATGGGATTGTTGAGAATTTATTTTAATTCTCCAGTTTTGACACCATTCTTCAAGATCAGTTATATGGGATTGGAGGCTTTGGGATACAATAACTGGATTGGTGTTGACTGATAATACACATGTATCATTAGCATACGTGGTAAGGATAGTATTAGGAGGTGGGATGTCAGCTGTATAAACTATATAAAGGATTGGGCCAAGGATACTACCTTGAGGAATCTTATTTTTTAATTAGTAAAATATTAAATTCAGAATCTAGAATCCTGGCGAAGATCGGTTCTGTAGGAGAAACATCATAATACCGATGCAAGGTTTACAGTTGCTTCTACTTTGGATTTGGAACACGAAAACAGAAAAAATCGATGAGGGATTCTCATAACATCTGGAAGTGAAGCGAGAAAACGGAAAACTCATAAAGTTTATTGCCTCATTTCTAAGAGACTTTAGGCAGAAGTTTGGCTCAGAGGTTGGAGGAGCTGATCGTCCCCGAGTTAATTCTCAATGGCGCGATGTCTTTCCAGAGTCTAAACGATAATAGCTCTGGAAGAGGTCGCAATATGGGCTTTCCTTTCTCAATTATTCAAAAATCGTTTTATAGGAGAAAACTTTCAAGATTCGGAATGAATGATCGCCTTAGTGTCTTCAAACTTCATTCAGGATAAAAATATATTGATATAGATATCTTTCAAGTGAACAGGATGTAAAAAACCTTGGTTGATTATTGAAGTAATTAGGGTAACCTGTAGCCCTGGGGTTAGCATAACAACAAACTGGTTCGCTAGCCTCCAGGTGGCCGTAGGGTTTTTTAAAAGGAGAAAATTCTTAGTTCTGCCGTCCTTCAGAGGGATTGTAAAATGGAGGTCATAATGATTTAAAAAACAACATCGAAGTAAAAATGTGGAAAGTAAGAAAAAATTAAAACAGGAGTCAAATGAAAAAATTCAATTCAATTGAGAGTGATAATTTCATCAAGAAAAAAACGACAACCTTGAATTGATAACTTCCTGTATTTGTAGTTTAAATATTTTAGGAGTAAATCTTCATCCTTACTATAAAACTTGCTAACTCAACTTACTGTAGGTTGTGTGTTTTAGATTAATTAATGAATACGTGGGTCAGTCCAGGAGCGGAGTGGCAGAGGCCGGAATCTCAGTTCAAATCCCGCTCCAGGCAAGACTTTTATTTAGTCTGTTAGCAGTCGGAGGTTCACCCAGCCTCTAAATGGTTACCCTAAATAAGGGAGGAAATCTAGCGGTTGAGCGTGACCTAGGACAAATCACCTCCCTGCACAGCCGTTGCCCATAAAACATTACAGTCTCTACGATGTACTGAACCCCAGGCCCGTTCACGGGTTGTAGTGGTACAGGTTTTATTGTGTATGTCGACTTGTTTTGCTAAACCCCAAAGTTCTGCTCCTTATGTCCAAATAGTTTTTAGTCCATTTAGTCCATACTGTTATAGATAAGTCCGAAAGTCAAATGATGATCTGTAGCCCAGAAGATGTAATAGTTGTTTGAAGCGTCTTGTCAGTTCTTGTTTTTTTATTTTTGTATGTACGTTACATGTAAGTCTTTTGTAGTCCGAGATAATGTACATAGTTTTTGGAAGGTACTTCATCGTTGTCAATTTTGACTGCTGGGCATGAAGCTTTGTGTAGGGAGAACTTTTACCCTCTTCGGTTAGGAACCTGTAGTACCTCTTTGGTTCAATACTTGGTACAGATCGTACTGTTTAGGACAACGCTGATGAAGGAGGGTGATTTGTCTCAAAACTAAGTTTTTCCCCAATTAGGGGTACCCACTTTGTAGAGACTGAGTGAGCCTCAGGATCCCATAGGGTCCAACCATGGCTGTTAACTGAATGAATAATTTAGCTGCCACAGTCAGACTTGAACTAGAGGCCCTTAGAATGGCAAGACAGCGCTATACCACTGAGCGACGTCACTCACACGAAATTAAATTTTATAAGAGTGGAAAATCATTAATGTTAACTATCTACTCATGTTTCATTTGTATGGCTTGGATACGACCCCTGGTAGCTCAGTGGTTTAAATCACTGCATTAGAGAAGCAGACGACCCGGGGTCGTATCCCGGCCAGGACAAATCTTTTTTTTTTTTAAATAATCACCATCAAAAGAACAATAAATAAAAATAAGCTACTCCTTATTTCATTTTCATTAGTTTTATTAAACTAAGAATTTCTTTGAATAATTAAAAAGTTAATTTTTTTTTTTATAATTTATTCAATGTAATTCACAACTGTTTTATATTAATACATGCAGTAAATCGAATGTATACAATGACATGAAATAACAAGTAGAGAAACTATCCACTGGTCTGGTATGAGGATTCCAAGTTAATCTTTTGTCAAGGTGTGTCCTAAGTACCGGACATGTTCTACAGGATTCAGTGGGATGTTATTAAACGATACAGGAGGACAGGAAGTAATTGATTTACGACGGAGGGTAGAAGTGATTTGACGGGATTTGTGGGAATTTATTTTAATCCTCCAGTTTTGACATCATGTTTCAAGATCAGTGATATGGGATTTAAGAGTACGGGATGCTATAAATGGATCAGTGTTGACAGATAATAGATGTCATCCACATACGTGGTAAGGATAGTATTATTAGGATGAGTTGGGATGTCAGCTGTATAAACTGTGTTGATGATTGGGCCAAGGATACTCCCTTGAGGAACAACAGCAGATTGAGAAAAGCGAGATGAAAATATATTATTGTGATTTACTGTGATTGACCTGTTAGTGAGATAGGATTGAATAATGAGAAAATATCTTTGATGCGCGGTCATAAGGGCTTAAGTCAAAATTTTGAATTTTTCAGGAGAGTACAGCAAAGTTCAAAACATTGTGCAAAATATAATTATTGATATTATTTGTAATTTTATTTTCTTACATTCCTGATTCTGTATTACGGACTTATTTTGACTTAAGCCCTTATGACCGCCCATCAAAGATATGTAGGAGGTAGGAATTGGCGGAGTTTGTAAGGCAATCGTTGGGCCAGACTCGAAATGTTCAAATAATTTTAATGATAATATATAAAATTTAGTTAGTTAAATCGCGTTATTTTCTATAAAATTATTTTTGTTAAATTATTGACGATTCGCCCGCACGTAGGACAGAACCGCAGCACCGACCGTATCGCGTCAGGACACTTAACCAGGCAACCCATTGAGGGAAAAAACCTGCAAAAGTAAGAATTATTAACATAGAAAAATATTATTATTCTTCTTGTTTTGGTAAACAGCCTGGATATTGCCTTTGATGATAAAAGACGCAATTTTGACAACAGATATTCCACACAATGATGTCGATGCATGTCTTTATTGAAAGGCTCGGTGGCGTATTTGAGAAATGCTACGTTCTGGCATTGGATAAAAAAAAATACATACAGCCTCGTCTATATTGAATTTCATATGGAGTACTGTCGCAAATAAAAGTCGATCGGATTACAAAGGATTTCACGACTTTGAAAACCCTTTTGAAACAATATTTCTGAGAAATGCTCGAGAAGATATAAAATTTTCATATCTATGTATATGCCTACTTTCGTTACAGTTCAGTCCGACTTGAGTCTCGAATATTCGAAACAAAGGCGTTATCCGGGGATTGAGCCTCTGTAGCTAAATAGAGGCGACTAATACGCTATCATAAGGCTCCCTACTAATTGGATTAATGGATAGCCCACCGAAGCGATCTATCAGGCTTCTCTACTCGATTAGAATGCTATTGACATGGCAGCCTCACGACCGAATGGGTAGTAATAAACTAGATATGGACTCAAAGGAATAAGCACAAAGGACATAACCTGCGCAATAATGTAAAGGGCTATTGCTGACTTGCTGCATTTACTTTCCCTATTTGTAACATAAACTGAATTAATATTTGTTAGAAATTATTGTGGTTTTACTCCTTGAAATTTTAATTAAGAGAGTTTGAAAACTTATAAGCTAAAAGTTTTTTAACATAATTTAAGATACCAATGAAATAATAATACAAATATTTGGTTGAAAAACGGTCTTTTTTTTTTATACATACTATTGTTTAGTGACTTATATATGTGGTAGGATCCAGGACCCTTCTGGGGCTCACCCAGCCTCTAAAAGAGGGTACCCAAAATAAGGGGGAAAATCTGACGGTTGAGCGTGATCAAGGACAAATTACCTCCCTGCAAAAGTGTTGTCCATGAAACAGTACTGTCTCTACCATGTACTGAACCCCAGGCCCATTCACGGGTTGTTGTGGTACAGGGTTTAATTAATAAGTAAATACCTTGATAGAATGTTGTTTGTCGAATAGGGATTCCAATAAGCAATCTAGTTTTTTTAAAAATTTATTCTTTAATTTTAATTTGCTCCTGCGCAAATGCGCATCCAGCAAATTTGATCCAAGTGTTATCTTCTTTACTTTTCTACAGGAACACCAAGTTTTTGAATGGAAATATCAATAGTTGAGTAGGTTTCTTGGCCATTTTCTTTTTAATCTTTTCCTATCAAATCCAGGTAACAGGGAGTAGGAAAGCGGAAGAACGAGTGGATTTGGGTGATTTTGTGTCGATGAGTGGAATGTCATGTATTTGTTATGAATATATGATTTTATAGTGGGAATGTTCATGTCGTTGTGTATGGTGTGATTCGAAATATGCAATGGAGCATTAAAATTTTTCTGGGAATTTTGGACTGTACTGTTCAAAGTTCTACTCCTTATGTCCAAATAGGTTTTTTTTTAATGTATATGAGTGACCCCCTCCCCATACATATATATATACATACTTATATGTTTGTAAAAGAGGTACACTAAACGTTTTTCATTTGAATGCGACTGATAAGGTTACCATGGTAACAGCTGTGAGGGAAGAACCGGGGAAGTTTTACAGATTGTATTTGTTTTTGTTATGATAAAAAAAATATCTATTACATTGAATAAATCATAAAAATAGAATTTATAGTTAAAGTTGTTAATAATTATCAGGAAGAAAATGGTCCGGGTAGAGGTCAAGAAAATTCTCTTATATAGGGAGAACGTTTTATTGGCAAGGCAAGGTTGTAAGACTGTAGTCTAGTGTCAACCCCCCTCCCCATCACTCGCCCAGAAGAAGACCTGCAATTTGGGTCGAAACGTTGGCTTACCAATAAAAAGTTCTCCCTCTATATTAGATAATTTTCTTGACCTCTACGCGAACCATTTTCTTCCTCATAATTACATAAGGTCAACTAATATTATCCAACAGATATTTTTCTTAAATGATCCATAAATAGCTTTCAGAGAAGTGACTATTTCCCCGCATCCAAAATACGTTATATTATTTTAGTAAAATAATTCCAATTCGAATAGTAAAAATGTGCAAGGGAATTCATATTGGAAATATCTTTTAAAAAAACCAAATGAATTCTCGATGATAAATCTTACTGGTCAAACATAATGATTATTATTTTTTTTTTATTATTGTTTCAACTATTTCACTTTTTTTTACAACAATATGCAAGAAAGGTTATCAACCAAAACCCTTGATTGTGATCTAAAACAATAAGCTATTCGAATATGCTGATTTTATTACACTATTTTTTTTCTGGATTCCAAAACGCGTATTTTTTTAAACACATTGATGTGATAGTCCAGGATCCATGGTCCATTTTTGCACTTGATTACTATCAAGCTGAATATTCGTGAATAGCTTCGTTTCGATGAGACGCCCAACAATTTCCTGTGCGAAATTTCTCGATTGCGGTAGCTAACAGAGGGAGCAAGGATAAAATATGTCGATTTGATGATTCCCAAAAATTTATTACTAACTGGGTTTTTTTTGTTAAATCTCAAGATAATTATATAAATTATTTGAAAAAATATTTGGTCCAAAAATTGTATGGTTTGATCAAAGAGTCCCCTCCTTCCAACATGTATCAATAATGTGGTCATCAAAAATTATTACTAACCAGCCGTTTTTTTTTTCATTTATATTGGAAGGATCAAACCTCTTTGATCAAACCATACATTTTGTAGGACAAATATTTTTTTCAAATAATTTAGATAATTATCTTGAGATTTAACAAAAAAAAACCCAGTTAGTAATAAATTTTTGGCAATCATCAAATCGGCATAT
The DNA here is from genome assembly GCA_964056705.1 of Troilus luridus. Classification (NCBI taxonomy): domain Eukaryota; kingdom Metazoa; phylum Arthropoda; class Insecta; order Hemiptera; family Pentatomidae; genus Troilus; species Troilus luridus. Next base: position 120,735,090 of record OZ057414.1, read on the forward strand.
TTTATCCTTGCTACCACAATCGAGAATTTTCGCACAGGATATTGTTAGGCGTCTTATCGAAACGAAGCTATTCACGAAGATTCAACTTGATACTAATCAAGTAAAAAAATGGACCACGGATCCTGGACTATGACCGAGTCCGTACTAAATTTATTGTTGTTATCTGCCTTATAAAACTTTCGTTTAACACTTATCGTTAGGACGTTTTCTCCTATTATGGGAACCCAACGATTTCTCTAAATCAACTTGCTTATTCTTTCGGATGCAATAATGTAAATTTTTCAGGATAAAGGTTAATCCAATACCAGACTTGATTTAGAGTAGGTGAAAAGGTGGGATTACAACCGTCATTAAGACAATTATAGTTTCTTAAATTTACTTTTTTTCCCCTCTAATCATATCGATCATTTATTTCTTGTTAATAGTTAAGTCTATGTATCGTACCATGCGGCATTATAAAAATAAATATGTTTTGGCACAACGAGCAAATGACCGTTTGCAAGAATAGGGCGCTCAGGTAGAATGGTTTGCCCACATGGTCAAGGCGGCTGAAGAGATAACAAAAAGAGGGGGTCGAAGACTCCAGTTTTAGAAGAACACTCTCTGAAAAGATCCCGAGAAAGAAGGAGCTGCGTATGAACTGCGACGGGAGAAGGAGACCGACGAATGATGGAGACGCAGGAGTATCCGGAGGCGGCCAGGCCGAAGACCTACCTACAGACGTTATCAACCCTCGTTTCACAAGATAAGTTGTAATTTAAGTTCTGTATGTATTTTATGACAATGCTCGATTACATCTGAATCATTAAGTGTACTACTCAATGTATATATGTTCACGTAGGCTTCCACGGTCATTATTATTCTTTTTATATTCAACTTCCGGGATGGACCGTGTCTTGTTGATGTTATGAACCAAGCTTTCGCTCATCGTGCTGTGAGCTTCTTCAGGGTTAGTCAGTTAATGAATGACCCTGACTAACCCTGAAGAAGCTCACAGCACGATGAGCGAAAGCTTGGTTCATAACATCAACAAGACACGGTCCATCCCGGAAGTTGAATATAAAAAGATCAATGTATATATTTTTTTTTTTTTCAGAACCTTCTTTATTTTATGAAATTACAATTACATTATGTAGAAAAGCTATAGCTTCTATATAAAGAAAAGCCTTCTGTTACCTTTCGGTAGAATGTATATATTGAAACATTAATCGTATTTCAAGCGGTATGGATAAAGTATATTTATTATAATTCTTATAAGTATATTTACCAGGACTAAGATTTACATAAGATAGGGGGACATTAGAGAGAAGAGAGGTATTGATGTAGTATATAGGATGTGAGAGAGTAGTCTCTAAGTTACTTATAAAATTGTCAATAATGTTATTCAATAGTTTTTTTTTTAATATTTATTTATTGATATTTACAACTGTATTACAATAATACATCAAGTAAATGGGCTAAGCGATACATAATGACATGTGAAAATGACAAGTAGAGAAACTACCCACTGGTAGTACTCAAATCACAAGTTCAACTAAGAAGTCACGGGACCATCTTCTTTTCAGAAGCCTCGGAGGATTATCGGGAATCGACGAGGAAGCTAGGATTGAAACTAGAGGGTTTGAGTGGAAATGAAGTTTGTTATGAAAGGATAGATAGCGGGTTCGGGCCAAATCAGCAACAGATGGGACATTAAGGTCGTTATGGATGACTTTATTCTTAACAAAATAAGGAGCGTTGAGAATTTTACGAAGGATTTTGGATTGTATGGATTGGATACGAGAGGAATTCGATGGCTTAGTGAAGCCCCAAAGCTCTACTCCGTAAGTCCAAATTAGGTCTTATGATGGTCATGTAGATGAGTCTTTTGTAGTTAATTGGGAGCTTAGAGCGTTTGTCTAGTAAGTATTAAAGTAGCATGAAACGTCGAGCGGTTTCTTGTCTTTTCAGTCTAGTATGAGGATTCCAGGTTAATCGTTTGTCGAGATGCAACCCTAAGTATCGGATCTGTTCTACAGGCACAAGCGGGATATTATTAAAGGATACTGAACGGCAGGAAGTGATTGGTTTACGACGTAAGGTAAAAGTGATTTGATGCGATTTTTGAGAATTTATTTAATTCTCCAGTTTTGACACCATTCTTCAAGATCAGTGATATCGGATTGTAGGCTTTGGGATGCAATAACTGGATTGGTGTTGACTGATAATACACATGTATCATCAGCATGAGTGGTAAGGATAGTATTAGGATGAGTTGGGATGTCAGCTGTATAATCTGTATAAAGGATTGGGCCAAGGATACTGCCTTCAGGAAGTCAATAGATAATAATAAATAATCATAAAGAGGGGAAAACCTGCTGGTTAAGCGTGATCTAGGACGAATCACAAATAATTTGTCTGTTACATCTTGTACCGACTCAGGTGATAAGAAAATCCTGACATGTCGGTGTAAATGCTTACCATTCCCTGGTTTAGTCGTCGGTAAAGGAGACTTGTAGAGGCACTTCTTTGTAGAGGCAGATATTTTGTAAGAATGTTGGATATACCACCGAAAATAAAATTTAAAAAATCATAAAGGAATACCAAGCACAACAATGGAGGGCACTGTTATTTTTGGATGGATTATTAAGAATTGTTTTTTTTCTTGAAAATAGTGTACACAACATTTTTTTATTTACACGATGAATAATGTTAATTTTTAAATGTTTTTTTTTTAAGAATTTAATATATTTCAGGAAGAAAATGGTCTGGGTAGTGGTCAAGCAAATTCTCTTATGTAGGGAGAACTTTTAATTGGTAAGGCAACGTTTCGACCCAGATTGCAGGTCATCTTCAGGGCTAGTTGACTGTCTAATGTTTACCCCCTGCCCATGCATGAACTGTCCCTTAATATATTTAAGTTATCCCTTAATATATTTGAGTTTTTAATTTTCATCAAAAATTATGAACGGTACATAGGAGAATAACTGTCATTGATTTTTGTAATACTTACAAAATTATCAATTATCACGAGCTGTATGATGGTGGGTATGATAATCCATTATTTTTCTTCATAAATTTAATATTACTTCCTATTCTCCCCCATTTTAAGGTATTAACCCAGCTATAGAAGGTCTACTTGTTTATTTCAAATTAAAATATTTCAATTCTATTCATATTTATTATACAACAATATTCCAGGAGGATCTTGAATGAAATTCTATTCCCTCTTCTCGTAAAATAAATTTTCATCGAATCAAAACTCTGCTTATACAAATTTTTAGTTTATTGAGATTGTTCAACGGCTGGAAAACCTCAATATATAAGTGAATCCGGCAAAAACAGATTGGCTAGTTTTTGCGCATTAAGGAAAAAAGAGCGAAACTCCCAGCTCTCCGATTGGCAAATTCTAAAATAGCTCAAATTCAACTGTATATATTGGTTACCTCAAGTTCTCCACTCGCCTATACAAAAAATCCAAAACACTTAGCCGAAGGTCCTATTATCTACATCATCAGCTTTCGCACATCGGCTGAAATTACAAGTCTACAAGAGTATATTGAGGCCGGCTTAACTCTACGGAGCACCATTGTTTATGCATTTCACAGATGGTCGTCACCTACAGAAGTTTCGAAACACCGTGCTATGGAAAATAGTAAAAACCAATGTATGGAAAAAATAGAAGCCTTCTAAACTGCTGCAAATAACAACAGTCCCGGAATTCATAAGGAGAAGACACTTTAAATTCCTGGACCCTGGAGTACCAAAATAACGGGAGGGTTTCAGGCAAAATCACCAGCGCCCCCATCAGTAAGGTGTGTGGGTGTGTTAAGTTGTATATAGAAGAAATTCAAAAACTTGGTGTGTCCCAACGCCATTGTAGTTTTTGTTAATAAAAAATGCAATGTAACATAGCTCACGGAATGCCTTAAAATGCATTTTATTTTTTTACCATTTTCCAAAAGTGATTTTCCCAGCTTTTGATGGAATTATCATCTATTGTTTTGTTCTAAGGTAACTTATAGTAGGAAAATCCAACTAAGTAATCAAAATACATTAATACATTAATAACTTTTGTGCAAGGAATCCAACCTGGAATAGTGTTGTGAGTGTTTAATTTTCCCAGGTCCTACTCAATTTAACTTTTATGAATGAAAGAAGTTTGATAATCTACACAAGTCCAGTATATATTTTTAAAATGTAAACAAAACACGTATAATAAAATTCTATACAGTATAATAGTTAATGATATTGGTATATTGATTTATTAAAGAATTCATGGTGACATGAAGAGGAATCTGAATGTATTTTTTTATTTTCGAAATTATCTCATTAAAAATAAAAAAATAAATCGTAAAAAAAGGAAATATATCATTTAAATAAAATGAAAATCGTTTAAAATTTAAATATGTATCATAATCATTAATATGTTTTTCATACGACATACTCAATTGTTCATACTAGTTTGGTGTTTGGAATCCTATTTACATTCGATGTTTATTTTTAAAATGGTGAAGAATAATTACTAATATCTGAGTAATAAATAAAAACACCGAGAACAGATTCTGTCCGATTACTTCTCTTTTTGAAAGGATTTTGAAATGAAATGGTCTGTATGTAGTTACTGTTTTATAATAAGTTTCTGTAATTTAAGTTTCTTTTATAAATTATTGTTTAAGTTTCAGAAAATATTTGTCATTATGGGCAAATAATAGATTTAAGACGTTATTTATAGTTGGTACAGTAAATATACGAAAGCCTGTTTTAGTAAGGGACATTAATGATTTTTTTCTGTAGTTTTTTTTTCACACTGCAATTTCAAGAAATGCTACAATGCTTCAGTAGTTTCATCGTACGTTGTAATTCAATATTTTATAGCCACAGTTAAAGATTATTAGATATAAAATAATGTTTTATGTTTTATTTTAGAATAATCATATTTTATAACTTATAGATATATGTTTTCGAATGGGTGAGAATATGAATACTCGTGTAAAATTTTTAATTAAAATTATATCTTAAATTAATCAATTAATTATATGTGCAATACGGCATTACACAACTAAAGTTCATTGACTTTAACTGTAAATGGAATCGCAAACAAGAGTTTGATTTTATTTAATAGGATTTCATTATGTTTTTGATATTGTGAAATTATTTCAATATATTTTCAAGGGATATATAATAAATAAATATATATTATAGGGGATAATTTAAAAAAAAATAACAAATTTAGGAAAACGCATCCACATTTATGAATGAATGACTTACCTCTCCTCTCCTTTGATTCTCCATTACCACGATCGGGCAGAAAATAATCGTAAATTAAATTAATATGATTTAAATATATACATAAAATTAATGTATAAAATAAAAATACTAAAAAGAAAATAACAACAAAAATAATATATGAGAAAGGCCTACATAGGAAGGAGGTCGAGTGCCTACTGGTGGCATGAATGGAGGGAAGTGGAGGGGATGGCTCAATGAGTTCCCCCACTCCCGTGTGTACTGCATTCACTCCTATATTCCTCATATTTCTACGATGTATATTTTGCCGCATTAATACTCCATTTTATGAGTCGTTCAGGTGAAGGATATTAAAAAAAATAAAAAATATAATTACCACATTATTATTTCGTAGGTAGGTAGAGTTGCTTAGTGGTAGAGCACCCAGGGGTCGGCAACCTTTTGAGTCGCAAGAGTCAAAAATTATAATTTACAAAATCTCGACATTTTTAAAGAGCCATACATTTTTTTTTTTGGCGACAATAAATAGTATTCGCATAAATAAAGTTTAATAAAAATCCGCATGTGCCTCACGAGCTGCAGGTTGCCGACCCCTGGGATGGACCATAGTGCCTCAGGCTTATAAAGACAAAGCCACATGGAAGGTACAACGGTTCTTGGACAGAGGTTATTTGTCCTAGATCACGCTCAACAGCCAGATTTAGGTACCCAATTTATATATAATTTATTTACAAGCTTCTGGCAGACCAAAAATATCTTTTTTTACACCTTGCCTGGCCACTTCTGGCCTGCGGGGTTTTTGCCCCAGCGGAGTGTTATGCATGGAATGTACCCCGCCACTGTTTCCACTATTAGCTCTATTTATTATTGCCATTATATATACTTCAAGGTTATAATTATGGGGACTTTATTACGGTAATTTGTAATGCCCGCCTGCACATATGTTACTAATGGGATGTCTCTTTCTGACATATAAAGACAAAGCCACGTGGAAGGCTTAGTTAGGCTCCACAAGCAACCTTATGAACTTGTACTGCTCAGCGTACAGCGGTTCTTGGACGGAGGTGATTTGTCCCAGATCACGCTCACCCGGCAGATATTCCCCCTTATTTTAGGAACACTCTTTTTATAACATACTATAGAGGCTGGGTGAGCCCCAGAAGCGTCCTAGATCCTATATGATCCATCTGCAGCTGCAAACAGACCAAAAAAAGTCTTGTCTGCAGAGGGATTTGAACCAGTATTTCCGGCATGGCGCAACCACAGGCTGCATTTACTAACACAATATTTGAGTACAAAACACAACACACAACATCTCAATACACAACACACAACATCTCAATACAAAACAACACAACACCTCTTTTTCTATGATTGTCCTTATTGAGAATATCTGATCTTGGGTTTGTCTAAAAGGTCTGATTGCTCTTCTTCAAGCTCCTTTTCTGCTACTTCTCTGAGTCTTTTCTCGAGGACTGATGAATATAATTTGCGGACCACCTGGGAAAAGCATATAAGTTTATATGTAAGGAAGAAAATAGATGGGGGTGCAGTCAAATAAAAACAGTAAATAAGTGGTTACTTATTTAATTATGTGCCGACGTTTCGACCCACTTTGTGGGTCATCTTCAGGGCTATAGGAGGCTGGAGCAAGACCGGCTTACTCCAGGTCTTGCTCCTAAGAGGCAGGCTCAAGGTCTTGCTCCAGCCTCCTATAGCTTTGAAGATGACCCACAAAGTGGGTCGAAACGTCGGCACATAATTAAATAAGTAACCACTTATTTAGTGGTTTTATTCTACTGCACCCCCAACTATTTTCTTCCTTGCGTCTATCTTCCAGTCAACCATCCCCTCGCTTCTCATGAATCATATAAGTTTATAGTTGTTGCATTCACTTTGGCTTCCTTTCTTATGTATCGGGATAATGATTTTATATTCCCAGTCTTTGGGAATGTTTTTCTCGTCGTATTTTTTTCTGAAATAAGCCCTGTAGCATTTCAATAATTTTAAACCCTCTATATTTGATGAGCTCTGGGAAAATGCCGTTTCCTCCGGCTGATCTTCCTGTTTTGAGTTTATCCATGTTTATACAGTCTTCTTCCTTCTTCATCTTCCCATATGGTGCCGTCGTAGTCCGTGGTTCTACTTTATATCCCTTCATTTTCTTGATATTGAGGATCTTTGAACTTCTGTGCAAAGTGTTTTCTCCATCTGTGCAGCAGATCACAACTTTTCCTTGGCTATTTTCACGTTTCTTATGGGTTTACACTTTTTGCCTTTCAGAGTTTTCCTCTTTTTCCAGAATATTTTTATTTTAGTCCTTTTGCAGATTTTTTCCAAATCTTTCCCAGCTCTTCCTTTTAGCTTCTCTCACAACCAATTTTGCTTCTTTCCTCCGTCGGACGTACAGTTCCCAGGTTTGCTCGTTTATGCTGTTTAAATATCCTTTCTATATATATTCCTAAATATATTTTCTCCCTTTGTACAGCTGTATTCACCCTCTCATTCCAACATTCTGTTCTGTTTGCCTTGGAGGAATATTTCTTTATGCCGTATACCACTGTTCATGCTTTCAGGATCTTACCCCTGATATTTTTCCACATCTCATCTATCGATGCATCAACGTTAATTTTTCGCAACTTTGCTTCCTGTTCTGCCGCTTACCTTTCTACTAATTGTGGATTCTAAAGCTGTGAAATATTAATTCTTGTGTATTGCTTTTTTGGCATTCTCCGGGGCTTCAGAATTTGTGTATCGGCTATAAGCATCATATGGTCTGAACCGATTCCCACTCCTCTGATGACTTTTACATCTGATAATAATGTTCTAACTTTTCGGCTTTAGAGGAAATAGTCTATTACGCTATTTGCAATCCTTTCTTAGGCACTGAAAGTAATCATGTGCACTTTCTTGTGTGGAAGTACGGAGTTCCCAATCAGTAGGTCGAAGTCAACGCAAAATTCAATCAGCCTCTGGCCGTTGGTATTTTTGGTCTCTTCTCCTCCATGTTTCCCCATCACTCCATGCGATCGGTTGAAAACATTTCCTGTCCTCCCATTGAAATCGCCCAGTATAATTATCTCTCTATTACTATTCTGCGTCTTAACAACTTCTCTTTCCTATTCAGCGTACAAATGCTCCTTATCTAGGATGTCTGCATCTTCTGTTGGGGCATATACCTGAATAAAAACTAACCGCTTTGATGATTTTTCGGTATGCATTGTTATAATCCTATAGGATACTGGGTTCCATTCTTCAACCTTTACAAAGATGTTATCTTTCATGATTATGGCTACTCCTACTACTTCCTTTGCCCTGCTATCCTTCGGGACTCCCGAATATATCCTGCTATGGTCCCTGGGCAGCCTTAGCTCCCCATTACCTTTTTTCTTCACCTCACTTATGCCTAGAATGTCTACGTGGGATGCCATCATCACTGTAGTTATCTCTTCTTCCTTTCCCGTAAATGCCCTTATGTACCATGTAGCTAGTCGAATTTCCTTAACCGTTGATTTCCAACCTGTACAAGGCCACTTAATAAACTCTGAATCAATAGAACTAATTTGCGGGTGATTAGCCCAGCAAAGTAGGCCCCGTAACCTCGGGGCAACTGGCCTTCCAACTATTTATGTCACCTCAGAGGAAGAGTGGCCGGGCTATACCCCCCGGAACTGGGTACCTGTTTGTGCACGGGTCCGTATTCGTTAAATTCGGACCGCCCCTACCAAGAGGATCCCTCAATTCGCAACCCAGAGGTACGCGCTCCCTAGCGGGCAGGTTCCGCCGAGAGAACTTTCTTAATCACTGATTTAAATAACGGAATTACGGACTGGCATTAGGAACGAATATAGTAACAAGCGTGGTAAGTAATGTGATGAGGGGGTTTATCATCGACAAATATAAACTCAAACACAATATTTGAGTACAAAACCCCACAACATCAACATCTCAATACACAACATTTCAATACAACACACAACGCCCCAATACACAACACCTCAGTACAGGGATATGCCGTATACCGTACTGACCATCCATGCGGTGGTGGCTCTGCAATAATTGTGAAACGTACATTGTATCACTATCCTTTACAAATGACAGCCTTACCCGCAATTCAATTAACAGCTATTTCAGTTTAAATTAATCACTGCAGTATTTCAATAGCTGGTGCTTATTGTCCCCCTAGGCAACGAGTTTCCCAGGAGATGTTTACCAACATATTCTCCACTTTAGGAACCAAATATAGCGGGGGAGATTTCAATAGCAAACATCCCCGATTTGGCAACAGGGCGCAAAATTCTAGAGGAAATACTTTCATATACCTTTATTAAGACAGCCTTCTAACATCTGAACCGATATACTGGCCAACAGACACAAACCGACAACCAGTCGGTCAACTACTTGACTTCTTCATCACTTCCAATCTAAGCACGCTACATAACCACAAAAGTGTTGACAACGATCTTTCATCTGATCCTATGTCCTTCTATATCTCTCAAGACAAGCACTCATTATAAATCATATACCCACGCTAACTCCTGGACCCATAATGACTAGTGAAAAAATTAACCTTAATACAAGTTGAAGACTGTAGATGACATTGACAGCGCTGTAGAGACGCTTACAAAAACTGTACAAACTGCCGCTTAGCAATCATCTCAGAGACACGCGACATCCAGACATAAACAATACTTACCACCCGACATAAGGTTCCTTATCTTTGAAAAGCAAAGTGCATTTAACCAATGGAAAAAATCTCGATATCCTAGTTAAACCAACTGTCTAATAGATTAAGAAAGCGAGTACAGCAATACAAAAACGTCATATACAACACAGATCTGACTAACTTACAGACAAGTAATATAAGTAATACAGACAAGTAAATACTCTATGGCAACAAACTAGAAAGATTCTACATTACCATAATACAAAGACGCCCTTCCTTAAATCTCACAACTCAAAAGCAGAGCTATTTGCCTCTCATCTTATAGACATATTTTAACCCAACGACGACCTACTTGACCTACAGCATTGCTCTGACCTCCAACGAATTCTGACTTCGCCACTTCCTCTGTCATTGCCACCCCCACCAATCAATCCTTCAGATGTTGAATTTTGTATAAAAAAATTACCGCGCAGAAAATCACCTGGTTATGATCTTATTACACCTAAAATTGTACGACTTCCTATGAAAGGCTTAATTTTTCTGACAGCTATCTACAATTCAATTCTTCGACTTACTTATTTTCGTTTAGTATAGAAAATCCCACTGCAGGCAAGACTTTTATATGGTCTGTTTGCAGCTGCAGATGAATCATAGAGGATCTAGGACCCTCCTAGGGCTCACCCAGCCTCTATAATATTATAAAAATTGGGTTCCCAAAATAAGGAGCAAAAATCTGGCTGGTGAGCGTGATCTAGATCATAAGGTTGCTTGTGGAGCCTAACTAAGCCTTCCACGTGGCTTTGTCTCTATAAGCCTGAAAGAGACATCCTATTAGTAACATCTGTGCAGGTTGGCATTACAAATTAGCGTAATAATGTTCCAATAATTATAATATTGAGGTATATATTATGGCAATAATAAATAAATCTAGTAGTGGCAACAGTGGCAGGATACGTTCCATGCATAACACTTCACTGGGGCCAAAACCCCGCAAGCCAGAAGGTACCAGGGATACATAATAAAGTTCAAAGTACTTAATGGATAACGATAAACAACCGCAGTTATCTCTGCCTCCAATATTTATTCATGCTTTTTACGACGCGTTTCCTTTGACCCCCTGTCCAACTTCGTCCAACTTTCTTCATTCCCTTCCAGATTTTTTCACTTTGTTCCCAACATGAGGGAGAGGAGTAGCTCAGTAGTAGAGCACTGAGTTGCCATGCCGGAAATCTTGGTTCAAATCCCGCTGCAGGCAAGACTTTTAGCCGCTGGAGATGGATCATATAGGATCTAAGATCCTTCTGGAGCTCACCCAGCCACTATATTATGTTATAAAAATTGGGTAAAATGTGGCGGTTGAGCGTGATATAGGGCTAATCATCTCCGCTCAGAACCGTTGTCCATGAAACAGTACAGTCTCTACCATGTACTGAACCCCACACCCCTTCACGGGTTCTTACTTCACGGGTTCCCCTTACCATATATGTAAGGTCTCTTTTTACCTTTCCCTTTACACTTTTTAATTATTCTTAAGGGTAATTACCATTGTTTCAAAAACTACTTACGTTCACGACCATCTTAAACGTTTATATTATTATAATTGATAATAATTATTTGTTGAGTAATATTAGTTGACCTTTTATATATGAGGAAGAAATTGATCCGGGTATAGGTAAAAAATTTCTCTTATTTAGGGAGAACTGTTTATTTGGAAGCCAACGTTTCGATCCACTTAGCAGGTCAGGGCTACCTACAACATACAAATAAATTAAAATAGTATATGGTAAAGAGTAGTAAACGTAATATGTTGATAGAGTAATATCATATGTAGTAAGTAGTAGAAATAATAACCCCCCCCCCCTTGGTTCTTTACCATACACTATTTTAGTTTATTTGTATCTTGTATATTTAGCGCTGAAGAGGACCTGCATTGTGGGTCGAAACGTTGGCTTACTAATGAACAGTTCTCCCTATATAAGAGAATTTTTTTTACCTCTACCCGGACCAATTTATTCTTAATAATAATAATTATTATGCATAAGATAAACAAAATAATTAAGTAAGAAAAATATTATTCCAATTTACTTATTGAAAAAAAAAATGAGAATTCTGAAAATAAAGAATTTTAGGAAAATCTTCGAAAATGAGAAATAACAGCAATTACTAGCATAAAGTCCAAGATTTTCCTTGGTAAAATCTTGCTGGATATTTTGTCAAATTAATTGTCTTATTGCCTTCGTCTGTTTTTCTAAAACTAATTGTATCTTTGTTATTTGCCTATTTCTATTTTTTAAACAAAGATTTTTTTAAACAAATTGCATCTTTAAAGATAATGTTAATATTAACATTTTTCAAACCAAACTACTTCATATAAAGTGCTTTATATAAAGTTGATAAGCCCCTTCCTAACTTATTAACTCCGGCCCAGACTTCATCGGGAAATTCAAACGGCCTTTATAATTCAGTCCGGCTTAGCCCGGAAAATTCCCTCCCGTTTTCCTTGATGGATCATTGTGCCGTAGGAAAATCCCTTCTTAAATTCCCCCATTCCTCAGTCCTATCAGTCAGTTGAGATTTCTACCTCCTCGGCAAAGTATGATGCATTTCCTCAATTTTCATTTTTTTTTTTTTTTTTATATTTTCAATGTTCCATTTATTTCTTCAAGGTAAATTTATGTGACACAGGAAAATGTTTTAATTAATCATAAAAAAGAAAATTACATTCTTGAATGACTAGGTAAATATTGAATTTAATTTCTTTATCTCGAAGAAGAATATTTTATTTTTAAAAAAGTCCACAAAAATACTTAACAGAAACACAAACTGGTTTCACTCCAATTAAACTCTCCTAGATTAATCCTTACTAACGGCACTAATACAGACCCTCTTATAACCCTTTGAGAAATACCCTGAGTAAATTCGATAATTCATAATTGGAACAGAATAATGAAGTTTTCAGTTAAAGAAATTAGGGTGTTTTCCTCAATTTCGCAAATGTTTTTTTTCTGTGTGGATTGGGGGATCTAATGTCAACGTTCCATTTTTAGTTTTCCATTCCATTTTATTCTTCTTTTTCCTCTTCGTACCCCCAGACCATTCTGAACCTTGTTTGGTTTGGGTAGAACAGACCAGTAGTATTTTTTTCTGCTCTACCTTGAAACCTTCCATTAGCAAAACCTTTTTCGAAAATGCTTCTCTGTCATTTATTTATTCTATTTTTATAATGTTCTCTCAAAAATTTGTTTTCACTTCGCCAATATATTGTCCAAAAAACATGATTCTCCTTTTTCTTATTACAATTCTCACACGTTTTCTCTATATATCTGCGGTACTTCGTAATTTCTACCCTTCAGCTGTATTTTGTGGTCCCAATATTCTTCTTTTAATACGAGTACGTCTTTCTAGTATTTCTAATACATCTAAATTATAGTTAAAACAAAACATTCTGAATTCATTATTAGTAGAGCTTTGGGGCTCCACTAATCCATCGAATTCCTGTCGTATCCAATCCCTACAATCCAAAATCCTTCGTAAAATCCTCAACGCTCCTTATTTTGTTAAAAATACCGTCATCCATAACGACCTTAATGTCCCATTTGTTGCTGATTTGGCCCGAACCCGGTATCTTTCCTTTCATAACAAACTTCATTCCCACTCAAACCCTCTAGTTTCAAACCTAGCTTCCTCTTCGATTCCCGATAATCCCCCGAGGCCTCTGAAAAGAAGATGGCCACGTGACCTTCTTAGTTGAACTAGTGATTTGAGTACTACCAGTGGGTAGTTTCTCAACTTGCCATTACTCATTTCATTTTGTATCACATAGCCTATTTACTGGATGTATTTTTTTTTATACAGTTGTAAATATCAATAAATAAATTTAAAAAAAAAAAAAAAAAAGAATTCATTATTGTGTTGTAATTTCTTACAATTTTTTTTTTTACCAAGACTTGAAAAACTTTCTCGATTTGAATATTTTGAAAGACTTCCCACTCAACTCCTGATTTGTATTTTCTGTGTAATCTGAGTTATATACCAGAAACTCATATTTGTTTATAAATGCTTAGATAAGGATTAGGTTGCCATTAGTGACGCTTAAAAGGTGGATACTCTCTTTAACTCGTATATGTTTCATAAGGCTCAACGATTCTATTAAAAATCTGTTAGCTTTCAAGCCATGTCCAAATAGCGTGTTCACTTTAATTCTCGTTCGGCTGGAATATTTTTTTATGGCATTCATTTCTTTCTAAATTTTATATTTTTAATTATCTTTATTTGTATTATCTCATATACATAAGGAGAAATACAATTTGCTAACACTGATTTATTATTAACCCCAATTGAAAGCAATTAATAAACAAATTGTTTTCAAATTAAATACAATATAATGAACAGACCAATCTCAATAGAATAATAATATAATAATCAAATTAATTTCAATAGAAAAACAATTTTACCAATTTCTTACTATCAAATCTCCTTATAATCAAGATATAACATACTAACATTTATAGCGCTTTTATATTTATTTAATTTAATTTTAATGAGCTCTAAAAAATGATATTTGTCAACGTTATTCTGCAGAATGTTGAAATCTAGTACTTGCATTTAATAGAAGAGGTGATCCTTTCGCTGTGAAGTTCTTTGAAGATTCCTCTGTGGGTAGAAAGATGTATTCCTGTATGAAGGCTTCAGATGATAGAGATGGTCATTCTTGTTCGAAGGTCTGAGATCTAGTGCTTTGTTTTTTGTGTGGAAGGGATAGATGAGAATGCCGACCTCTGGTGGCGTATACCTGAATTATCCAATGATGTCAGAGTTCATCATTTAATTTTCCTGATTCTCCAGGAACAATTATATCCTCCGGTCTTTGTTTCCAGGTTTATTATGTTAATTAAGGAATGGCTCTATATTCTTCTTAGATAAATGATTCGTTCATTAGACGATAGTTGCGTCATGTATCAATATATATATGAGGGAAGGAGATAGCTCAGTGGTAGAGAGCTGAGTTGTCCAGCTGTGGGAGATAAATTATTTAAGCTGTTAACGGACGCTGTAGGTTTTAGGGACCCTCCTCATCTACCTTCAAGGTGAATAGGGCAAATAGCTTCACGGTTGTGGGTCATCTTGGACAAACCACCTCCCTCACAGAAACTGTACAGAACACGTTACCCTTCATTGTGTTTTTATTTTTTTATCATCCATTAAACATATATGATTATTATTATTGGCGAATTCTCCCCAGAAATGTAAGACGTTAAGGAAGTAACTCGTTCAATTTTTCTTTTGATTCCTCTTGATCTTCCAATAGGCTTTCATTCTTTCCGAAAAGGCTTGTGTACGCTTT
Organism: Troilus luridus; assembly: GCA_964056705.1. Taxonomy (NCBI): domain Eukaryota; kingdom Metazoa; phylum Arthropoda; class Insecta; order Hemiptera; family Pentatomidae; genus Troilus; species Troilus luridus. The sequence continues at coordinate 120,750,329 of OZ057414.1, forward strand.
TCCGACCATTTTGGTCTGTAGCGTTTTTGTTTTGGTTGCTCTGATTCAACTTCCCATTTGTCTACTTCTTGTCTGAGGGTTTCTCTTTCTAAAATGGCTGGTCTTACGATTGCATTTTTTTGGTCATTTCGAATTTCATCTAGCCAGGGTGTGGAATCATTAAGTGAAGTTACATAGTCTGTTACACTTTTCGTCAATCGATTCACGGCTGAAATGAAATTTTATTCGCCTTTTCCTCATATCAATTTCGATGTTTGAAAACTTTTCTGTTGTTTTAATTGTTTGTAGCCTGAACCGGCTGGGGTTTATCTTTCTCCTAGAATTTTCTTGATGATCTTTCTCTCTTCTTTTTTGTTTTCTTCAAGTTGTTGTTTCCTGTTAAGGGTTAGTATTTCACTTGCTTAGAGGATTGTTGGTTAAATTACAGTATCGTAGTGTCGAATTTTCGCCCCTCTTGATATTGAATTTTTTTTTAAGAGGTTTTGCGTTAACCCTAATCTTTTTTATTGTTTGGGGGCGATGTTGCTGTGATTTGTTAATGTAATTTATTATTGTCTTATTACCTAATATTTATCCTTGCATATATTACATGAAGTAGTAAGATAGAGGAATATCCATTTACCTGGAAGCCACATAGAGAGGAGCAGATATCGGGGAAAGGGAAGGAGATTTGGAACTAAACGAGGTCCCGCACCAGCTGCTATCCTATCTCTCCCGTTCAGGGAACCTCTAGCCTCCAGATCTCCTGGATACGGTCCCTTCCAGTATGTTCGGCCTTATTGCCCTCATGAGTGCTCCGTCATCTTGAAAGCATCCAAGCAGTGAGAGATAGCAAACGTTCTATTTCCATACAATGATGAAATAACATACATACTACATATATATGTGTAGTATACAAATATAGCTTCATATTATAGCTATGGGGGGTGTATCTTCTATAAATGAATCTACAAATCTCAATCGACGGTAAATCTTATTTTATTTTTATTTATTTTATAATTTAATTTTCATATGCACCTGCGCAATTGCGCATTCAGCAAATTTGATCCTAGGGTTTTTCACCTTGATTTTCTACATGAACTTCTATATGATGATGGAGTAAAAATATAAATATCAATAGGTGAGTAGGTCTCTTGGCCAATTTCTTTTTAATATTTTCCTATCCAGTCCAGGTAACAGTGAGTAGGAAAGCGGAAGAACGAGTGGGTTTGGCTGATATTGTGTCGATGAGTGGAATGTGATTTTATAGTGGGAATGTTCATGTCGTTGTGTATGGTGTGATTCGAAATATACCATGGTGCATAAACAATTTTTCTGAGAATTTTGGACTGTGTTGTTTGAATCTTGTGTATGTGGACTTTTTTTGCTGAACCCCAAAGTTCTGCTCCATATGTCCAAATAGGTTTCAGTATGCTATTATAGATAAGTCGTTTGTTCCGTAAGTCAAGTGAAGATCTGTAGTCCAGCAGATGTGATAGTTCTTTGTACTGTCTAGTCAGTTCTTGAAGGTAAATCTTGACTTCATTATATGAAAGTGCATTTAAATTAAATTATTTAATATGTTTATGTATTTGTGTTTATATTCATCAAGATATAAATATTTTTATGTGAAATACTTACACTAAATGTCTTTCATTTGAATGGTACTGATACGGTTACCATGGTAAAGGCTGTGAGAGAAGAACCGGGGAGGTTATTCCTATTTGTACGTTGTTGTTTAGTTGCCTTTCCTCTTTGGATATTGGTGATCATAACGGATTTAGGCAAATCACATGATCATAGTTGTTAAAATGTATGAATAAAATAACAGAAAGAACATAAGACTATTGTTTCGATATTTTAATAAACCTTTGAAGCCTTTCTATAAATACTACAAGTTTATTTCTAAGTTATTGTTGATTTTTTTGCTCGTCTGTCCGTTGTTGTCCCCCCCCAGAAAAAAAACCTGGATTCGCCCTTGATAACGGCCCATCTTATTTTTAAGTGTGGACAGTGTTCATCCTGTCCATTGCCTCAGGTTTTTCCAATAGGAGTGACGCATGCGACCTGGACATCTCTTTCATTTAATGATTGACTCCTGTAGACGGTACTTTAAATTTGGCATTGTTAAAATTAGTTTGGGTATCTTATTAAAGTTAACCACACTTTATTTGTAACGCAGTTTAATTTCTGAGAAATAATAATACAACATATGTAGCTACATCGAGATGGGGCAAGAGAGAGAACATGTGTTATAAAGTACAAAATAATTAATCTTAACACACCCCCTCGATTGAAGCTTTACACAATTCAAACATTTACATAAGTAACGATTCAATCGCAAACATTAATTATTTTTGGTATTTAACGCTATATCTCTGAATTTAACAAATTTTTCTTTTCACAATGATTTTGTAAGTAAATCTGCAACATTATCATTGGTGTTAACATACTCAATGTTTATTACATTTTCACTGACTAATTCTTTAATAAAATGAAAACGGACATCTATATGCTTAGCCCGTTTGGAATTTTCATAAGAATTTATCATAGCAATTGCACTTTTGTTATCAATGTATAAATTAACATACCCGGCACTATTATCAGAATTATCGGCACTAAACTCACGCACAATACCGCAAAGACTCGTGAGTTCTGCAGCAGCAGCACCGGCGGCCATATGTTCAGCATCCATTGTAGAGATAGCCACGCAAGATTGTTTTCTTGAATGCCAAGCGATTGGATTGCCTGCATAAAACGCCACGAATCGACTAACGCTTCGTCTATTTTCTAGGTCGTTTGCATGATCGGCATCTGAGAAGCCTTCTAATTTAGCTTCACCACTGGTATAAATTAGGCCTAAGTCTTTTGTCTGTTGTAGATATCGTAGAATGCGCTTCGCAGCTTTCCATAATTGTGTTGTAGGCTTATCCAGATATCTCGCTAAATAATTAACAGAAAATGATAAATCTGGTCTCACTGTTACGGCTAAATACATTAGTGAACACACTAATCTTCTGTACGGAACGTGTCTATTATAGGCTGGTCTATTTCTCTTTTAAAATTAATCTCCATAGGTGTTTCAACTGGTCTACATTCATCCATGTTGAATTCTCCTAGCAATCTATTAATTACTTTAGGTTGTGTTACCTTTAACTCCTTTTCATTTCTTTTTATTTCCATTCCAACAAATATTGATGCATCCTTGATTACCTTTAGATTGAATTCTCTCATCAGTGCTTGCAAAATTATATCAACTTCCTCTGGTTTGCCTGTTATTAGAGCGTCATCAACATATAGAACAAGAAAAACATTTCTGGAAAAATAAAAACAGAAATCATGAGATGAACGTTTAAAATTCAATTGCAACATAAAATCATTAAATCGCTGGTTCCAGCATTTTGATGCTTTTCTTAAACCATACAAAGCTCGATTCAACTTTAAAGTTTTCTTTTCACTTTCCACTCCCTCTGGTGTTCTTATGTACACATCATGATCTATAAAACCATTTTAAAATGCTGTTGGAACGTCAACCTGCTTTAGTGGCCAATTATTAAGTATAGCCATTGTCAACAATAAGCGTATTGTTGTCATCCTGCAAACAGGTGAATAGGAAAATTCATTAGAATTATTAGTAGGTTCCTGGAAACCTCTTGCTACGAGTCGTGCTTTTCTCGTGCCATCCTGTTTTGTAGTAAAAATCCATTTCGTATCCACTGCTATTTCTCCATCAGGTAAAACTTGTGGTGTCCAAGTTTTGAGTTCTTCGTGAGCTTTTAACTCTTTTTCTATAGCTTCTGTCCAATCTGGAAATTGTTTAGCTTCCCTAAATGTTGTAGGAGTACCTTCAGCTGAGAGCATAGCATATGCTTCATATAATTCATAATCTTCAAAGTGTTTGGGCAATTTTGGTTTTCTTTTCTCTTTTTCTTGAACTTGTCCTTCTTCCAAATTTTGTCTTGATTCTTCAAGTTGACCATTTTCATGATTTTCTTGAGTTTCTTCATTAGAATCCTCATATCTGTATTTTCTTGGTGTTTCCTTGTCTGCTTCCTTATTAGTCATACTTTTAAATTCCATTATACCCTCTTCAAATACAATATCACGTGACCTTATGACTTTTCTTTCTCCTATAATATAAAGTCTATAACCACCACCACAGTATCCAACCATGACTGCTCTACGCGCTCTTGGATCAAGTTTACTTTTCCTTGGTAAAACAGAATACCATGCACGGCTTCCAAAAATTCGTAATTTTGATAAATCGTTTCGCCCGTTCCAAATTTATGAAGGTGTTTTATTATTATCAAGTGTACTTGAAGGTGATCTATTTAATTCATACGCAGAACATTTTACGGCTTCTCCCCACAGATATTTTGGTATTCCGGAATCGACAATTTTTGTTCGTATCATGTTAAATAATGTCCGGTTCATTCTTTCAGCTTTACCGTTACTTTGACTACTGTAAGGCATAGTATACTCTAATTTTATTCCATTTTGTCTACAAAATTTTTAAACTGGTTTGACGTACATTCACTACCATTATCTAGCCTTAAACGTTTCATTTTTATATTATGCTGCCTTTCAGTTTCTGTAATATATTCCATCAAGTTATTTTCTGCTTCATTCTTACTTTTTAATAGTTTTACTACTACAAAATGAGAATAATCATCTAAAAATACCTGCATATATTTATGACCTTCAAATGTAGGTGGGGTGATGGGTCCACAAGTATCGGCATGAATCAGATCCCCTATTTGACGAGATTTCCTTTCCTGACGATGGAATGGTTGCCTTGGAGCCTTCGCTTCGATACAGCCAGGACAAACTTTACCATCAAAAGGAAGTTGTAATGCTTTTAAGCCACCTCTATTCAAATGTCCAAGCCTTTGATGCCATAGATTTTTATTAGTATTTTGTTTTGTGGAATTTTGACCTGTAGTACTGGACTGAAATGCTTTTTCCTTAATTTTGGTTGTGTCAAATTTTAAGATATACAAACCATGTGTAAAAACGCAATATAATTTAATATTTTTTAAACATAAAACCATTTTATATGAGTCAATAATAACTTTGATACCTTTACCTGTCATTTTTCCGATTGAAAGCAAATTATGCTTCAAACCAGGTACAATTAAACCTTCAATATTAATATTATAACCTTGACATGCTATCCGTAAGCAACCCTTTTGTTTATATACCATTTTGTCACCATTAGCAATGTGAATTGTCACTTCTTTGTCAAGTTTCTTAATTTCATGCATAAATGGAATAAGTTCCTCTTTTAATAAATGGTTGCTAGCTCCTGAATCTATTAAGAAATGTTTGGTAGCACAAAATATTTCTTTTCGGCAATTGAGTGCAACTAATGAATAATCATTTTTGGCTGAATAGGCTTTACCATAGTTATTATAATTGGACCTACCTCTGAAATTACTCCTATTAGATTGACCTCTATAAGATCTTCCTCCTCTGTTTCTTATACCTGCGAGTTTAGGACAGTTAGATTTGAAATGAGACTTGTCACCACACTGGTAACATCCCCGGTCCTGGTTGGCTTTGAAAGAAGTTTCATCTTGCAATGAATGTGGATTTCCTTTAATTTTTAACTCCTCGTCCAAAAGTCTTGCCTTGACAAAATCCATCTTTATATCTTTTATTGATTCCAATGCTGTCACTGTTGTACCAAATTCTTCTGGTAATGTCAAAAATAAATGACAAACTTTGTCGGTTTCATCAAATTGTGTACCCATATCTACTAATTCTCTTATAATGGTGTCAAATTTCAAGAAATGATCTTCCATGCTGCTAATTATTGAATATTTAAGGTTAAGTAACTTACGCCATAAAGTTAATTTAGAAAAAGCTGTTGTCCTTACAAAAACGTCTTTCAGGGCTTTAATCATTGTTTTCGCTGTAGTGCAATCCTTAACCAAATCGAGATGTTTATCTGAAAGTCCTTCTTATGATAGCCTTTGCCTTAGCATCTTGCAATAAAAAAATTTTCTTTTTACTTTCATCGTCTGGTATTTCGTTTATGAGCACCTCCTTTATTTGTTCCTTTTCCAATATTGTATGGATTCTGAATTCCCAATTGTTGAAATTAGATCCGACGAGAATAGGGATTGCAGAGGTTAGTTTGGCCATTGATCTACGAGTACGCGACGTTAACACAAATGTAATTATACTGGGGTAATTATACTGAAGTAATTATACTGGGGTATTTATACTGGTCCCATAACCTGTTAAAATTAGTTTGGGTATCTTATTAAAGTTAACCACATGACCAAAGTATGCCACTTTATATCTTTTGATCATGTCCAATATCTTTATGGCTTCTATATTCGTTTTAGTGTGCTTTCGTCCTTGAAATGGTTCACACATGAAACTCTGAACATACACCAATAACACCACATATCGATTTCATGCAGAGTTTACTTGAATCATCCGTGAGTGCTCAGACCTCTGATGACACAGATGAGAACATACAACATCTGAGTACTGTGATTCGAGTCTGGAAGTTTGAGATCATTGTTGAGTTGTAGACTTGAAACCTACTAGCGAGGTAGCATATGGTCTACTACACATGTGAATAAGAACTGTTTGTAAAATCTATCGAAAAATATTGTTTTATATACTCGTCAGATAAAAATTTCTCTGTGCTTTTGCTACAGCCTTCTTTCATCAATTTTCCCCATTTCCACAACAATTATGGTTTACTTTAAAAATATCTCTAGTAGTCATGGATCTTTCTAAGATAAAACGCTCGTTATCCGAAGGTAAACTATTCCCGGTCCAAGTTCAAATATAGAGTTTTACGTTCAGAGAAACTCACTAAGAATCACTTTTACTCACTTTTAAATATTCACAAGCAAATAGGGAAGATTGATTTTTAATAATATTAATAAATCAAGGTAGATGAACTTAATAGAGTAAGAAAGAAAATGGTAGTCAAGATGACTAGAAGATAGGTACCTAGATGTTAACTGTACCCTGTATCTGCCCAGGCTCAGTGTATTAGCTCTCATATGTATTTTTACTATACATATTTCAATATTATATCTTAGAATACACAGGCTTGTTATTTAAATGTTCTATTAGCAAGAGGAATACCTATTAAACTTAACTACGACACCTAATGAAATTATAGAACCCAAGGCAGGGCCATCGAATCAAAATACCCAGTCAGGGTCATATACCGAGTTCAAGGCTCACCGTTCTGTTCAACCAACTGATTTCACTCCCTTACAAGTCTTCATAGTGAAGCAATAGAGTCCACATCGGCTCCTAAAGTGCATAGGCCACCACCACCTTTCGTACGAAGTATAAAAAACTTTAAACTTCTCTGCACCCAATTGAACAAGGCAGTAAGCTCTGGAAAATACTATTGCACTAGTACGACAAATTACACGAAGATCCAATCAGACACGCCCGAGACATACCGTCGAACAGTGAAATATCTAACGGATACCAAGTTTGATTACCACACCTACCAATTAAAGAAGGAAAGATCCAACAGAGTGTTAGTCAGGAAATTGCATCCCACCACCCCTAATGATGTAATGGAAGAAGAGTTCAACGCCCTGGGCTTCAAAGATAGACAAATAACAAATGTCTACAAGAACAATACTGGGCACCATGGGCAAGCAACGAAATTACACTCCCACTTTTCTTCATAGATTTGGAACCAGACCCGGGTCGAACAATTCTATGAGGTAACTAGACTTTACTATACCCAGGTTCAAGTCGATAGATCTTACCCGAAGAAAGACGTTGTGCAATGCCATAACTGCCAAGCACACGAGCACACTAGGCACTACTGTCATCATACCCTAAGGTGCAGCAAATGCGGAAAACCTTATTAATTTAAATATAACCAATTTAATTAAATCCTACATCGTATCTATCTTCTTTTCACAAATATAACCTAGGTTACACCCTCAAAGGGGGGATCATGGTTTATGATTCCCAGGGCGAACTGAAGGGGGCAAGGTATAAGCTGAGGGAAGTAATTTATTATAATTAGACAAAAGCCTGTTGAAGTTGCTAATTAATTTTAGAAACTTTATATCAAGCCCTGACTCTCTCCCCCTCCAACTCCCAGGCATCCTGGCAACCGTACTTACGGCTCAGTGTGGAGGCCTCCAAACCTCCCCTAAATTAGAGTAATATTTTTTTTAAGTAATTTTATTGTACTGTTGTCTCTCTATTATATAAAAAAGTTTTTAGTGAAGTAATATTTTATTGGTGTTGCTAAGCAACGGATGAAAGAGTGATTTTCCGTTTTTGTCTTTTGTCGTGCAAGATCAGTGAAATTATAAATATTACTGAAAATTTGCAAATCACGAACCCACTATCCCTGAATTCTTTAAGCAGTTACTTAAAATTTAAAAAACATTTTAAAAAATTACAATTATGAATCGTAACTGATATGAGGCAATTTAATAAAAATTACCAATTTGAACGAATTATGCGTTGTTTTTGAAATTATAAGAGAAATTTTCATAATGATACGTCTATGAGTAAAAATCCCACCACTGTCTTTAAAAAAATTATATTTCATAATTTTTTTACACCGCAAAAATAAATTTAACAATTTTTTTTAAAACGACCAATAGAAAACGGATTGTTTAAATTATTATGAATAATGCATTTTATTATTCTTTCTATCTGAAAAGTTTGGAGGAAACCTCAACTTGGGGGAAATCTCGATAAATTAAATCTGAAGAGTTTAACGTTTTCTTTTTGTTTAATTATTGATTTCCATATTCATTAATTCGGCAAATGAATGACGTATGATACAAATTTATGCGTGGCGTATACGTGCCTTACCATAAGGGGTAAAATAGAGTAGAAAAATAATTTTATTCAGGGACCTGTTCCCTTATGAATAATAAATGCTTACAATAATAACAAATATGGAAGAAGAGGCTTCTAACAATAATCCGTTAGGCTTCTATCCGAGCCAATTTGACGGATGTGAATTCAATAAAACCAGATAGTTTTGATTGGGTGGCAATTTCCCCAAATATAATAAAATATAAAAAAGGAATAAATAATTCATCAAGTAAATACAAAATTTAACAAACGATAAATGTATAATATTAAAAAAAAAATATCAATGTGCACAACTAAACCTAGGAAGATGAAAAAAGGATATTTAAAAACTAAAGAAAAAAATTATCAAAAATAAAATGTACTAAGCTCGTAAATTTAAAAAAAAAAATTAACTTATTTACTAAAAAGGATGAGTCTTAAAACGAATAATTATCAATGGTCTGTGAATCGATTAAGAAATTGAAAAATGAACTGAGTAGTTGAAAAGTGTTGAATAGCTCTTAATAGTGATGAGTTGATCCTTCGATATGTTGATGAGTTTAAAATAAATGAATGTCCCTTACCGCTAAGTCCAAGGTGAGGTGAAAATAAACAAGAGGTTTTACTGGTGAGATTCGACTGTGAAGAAGATAGTGAGAGTGGCGACAAAATCAAAAGTTGAGTAACAACCTTCTCCCACGACAACTGTCTTGAGACTGATCTTGTTTTGGTTTTTAAACATCCCACAACTTAATATTATAGCATGTGTTTTAAATACAAAATGAATATTAAATAACTATCTGAACGATTTTTTATTCTTTTAACTAATTTTCTAATAATCTTCAATATAATTTTTTAATTGAAAAAGGAAAAGGTCAACAGAGACATTAAATAAATGTTAACACAATAATGGAAAAATTCCATCTAAAAACCTTAAGTCTCTAAACTAAAAAAGGAAATTGAAATTACCTGTCCAATATTTCGGCTATTCAGGCATCCTCAGAGCAGAAAGAGAATAACAGCAAAGCAAAACATAAATAATTTACCCAATAAGCACATCCCACCACCTCCAAGGCTCAAATGCAACTACTGAATCATAGGGAAGGTTACTAGATTCCCAGCTGGCTGAGGTTAGATAAAAACAGCTGATAGATATTGACAGGTAATTTCAATTTCCTGTTTTAGTTTAGTGATTTAAGGTTTTTAGTTGGACTTTTTCCACTAATGTATTAACATTTGTTTAATGTCTCTGTTGACCTTTCCCTTTTTCAATATATATTTTGTGGAATAACCATAAGTCCACTAGTTTTTTGATAATTTTTTCTTTCTTTTTTCTTGTACTTTTACTTTCATTTTTTCCTTTGGTTTTTGTCTTCTGTACTTGTGTTGTTTGTTACTATTATTTATTTTATTTTGTTTTCCTGTTGTGGTTTTGGGGATTTGGTGAGTTTATATTTATGTTTCAAATTCTGGAGTATGTATCAGCTGTTTTGATCTAAACAGCCAGCTGGGAATCTAGTAACCTTCCCTATGATTCTGTATTGCATTTGAGCCTTGGAGGTGGTGGGATGTGTTTTTTGGGTGCATTATTTATGTTTTGCTTTGCTGTTATTCTCTTTCTGCCCTGAGGATGCCTGAATAGGCAAAATATTGGACAGGTAATTTCAATTTCCTGTTTTAGTTTAGAGATATAAGGTTTTTAGTTGGAATTTTTCCACTATTGTATTATAATATTTTAATATAATAAGAATTATAAAAATAAAAAAATATTATGTATTATATTATTATATTATCGCATATGTTAAGTATACCAAAGATAAAATTAAGTTAATATTATTTGTATTACTTAATATATAAAATCAATATCATAAGGTATGAGTTCTAGTAAGGGCCTGCTAGCTTTTGGATAGGCAAACCGCAGAAGAGATCCGTGAAGCGGGGTTGAAGCCTGTTATTAGCCAGGCTGATGTAGTGTCCTACATGAATCAACCGTCCCTAATAAAATCTATCCCGAGATACAGATTGTGTAGCGGGCCATGATATTAGGCCATATTTCATTCCCTTCTTTGAGAAAATTTAGATTCTCCATTCCCAAGGGCCCGCCATAAAATACCTAATCCAAACATAATATTTAGTACCTAAGGTCCCAAGGCCTTGTAATAAAATCATATATATTTTCTCTTACGAATTATCTTGTTCGTGTTATCGCTGTATTATTACCTTGACCTTAAGTCGATAAAATTTATTTTTCAATAACCTGCATGATTTAATATCTATATTCCCTTACCTTCACCCATAGCCGTATTCTTGGTGTTGTAAGATTATTAATTCACACATGTTATAAACATGCAAATCAGATTTTTAAATTAGTACAAGTGTCAAAGAGAATATATTATAATGTTAATGCAAAGAGGTCAATTTATCATCTAGTTCTTTTTTAAATAACGTAATATGTAATTGATAATGTAAAAAAAACTGTACCACTACAACCCGTGAACGGGATTCAGTACGTGGTAGAGACTGTACTGTTTCATGGACAACCGATGATTTGTCCTAGATCACGCTCAATCGCCAGATTTCCCCCTTTTTTGGGTACCCTATTTTTATAACATTTTACTACTAACATACTCAATAAAAGTCTTCCCCGCTGGAGGATTTGAACCAGCACGGCAACTCAGTGGCTCTACGACTGAGCGATTCCGCTCCCCTAAAAATAATAATGTGATATGATTTAGTCTTTGTTCCATCAGTCTACATTAAATTCTCATATAATCAAAATTAACATTTTTACTCAAGTCTTATGCACTCAAGGAAATTAATAATCTTAGAACATGATTATTTTATATTAACGAGAAGCGAGGAGATAGTTGACTGAATAGTTGGGGGTGCAGTCAAATTAAACACTAAATAACTGGGTACATATTTTATTTTGTGCCGACGTTTCGACCCAATTTGTGGGTCATCTTCAGGGCTATGAAAGAAAAACAGACAACAAAACAAATCTATAAAAATACATTGCAGTACCAACTAAATGATAATATAAAAAATATATGTAGAATAATAGAAATTTAGAACAAATTTCTATATCCCTCACTTTTTTGTTCTAAATTTCTATTACTCTACATATATTTTTTTATATTATCATTTACTTGGTACTGCAATGTATTTTTATAGTTTTGTTGTTTTGTCTGTTTTCTTTCTTAGCCCTGAAGATGACCCACAAAGTGGGTCGAAACGTCGGCACATAATAAAATAAGTACCCAGTTATTTAGTGTTTAATTTGACTGCACCCCCAACTATTTTCTTCCTTATTTTATATTAACAGTATTTTTTGTTTGAATATTTGTATATTATTTATTTTTCCATTGCCCAAATGGAAATTATATTTCTTCTTATACTAAATGTGTATGTTATTTATTTTTTATTATTACTTTTTTTATGCCATATCAGAACATAGTCTGTAGTTCCAATTCAATTTCAGGTTATTATGTAAATATTGTAGCATTCCAATAATGTAGCCGTTCCGCCAGATTTTATTAATTTCTGTACAGTTCTGTTATTCTTAAGGGACCCGGTCCCAGAATAAAATTGTTTTTCTATTGTATCATATTTTAAATAAATCGGTATATTTTGGTTTAAATATTCTAATATATCTGTAAATAAGAAAACAGCTATTTACATAGGCACCATCAATATATTCACAAAAATAATATGGTTGATATATTGATATTATTTAGTAGGATTTCTCGGAGCGATTTGCTGCTCTTTTATTGTGCTACTGATGTGAGATGTGCTCCGTGCTCGATATTCATCTATACCTGATTTTGCGAAACGTAGACTACTGATTAGTTATTTGACGGTACTTCAGATATTTAATGAAATGAATTTTGTATCTTCCAACTTTTCTGTTGTCAGAGAATTCCCTGCTACATTCTATTTGTTCGTACTTTAAAAATGATTTCTTTTCATTTTCTCTTTCTTTTCATTATCATGATTACATAGATATTACTGTTCTACTTATGTGAATAGGAAAAATATATTCTAATTCCACACTAAGGGCGCAGCATTTCCAGTCTTAAAATTGATAGAAAAAAATACTACGGCTGGTAATAACGTTGAAGGAATTAATTTATTCAAATCTTAGTGAAAGGGACGTTGTAAAAAAAGAATTATACAAGGCGCTCAATGCACAAATTGATTAACTCCATAAAACAAAAAGTGGAGAAATGCGAGAAAATTGTGTGCATTGTTTTTAAAATTCCCTTTATAATATAAATTCAAATAGATATTGTAGAATGCATAAATAAAGATGTAGCTTTCATCTAAAAGTATTTAAAATTATTACGATAGATCAGCCAAAAAGCTATCGTCAGAAATGTTACAATTTTTATGTGATCGGTGGAGTCAATCGATTTGGCAAGTGAAAAAAGTAATACATTTAAATTCAGTGTTTAAATTTGTAAGCTTCTTATCACAGAAAAAGTTAATTATTAGATATTTTTATTACAAATTTTCCATAAAAATCAATATTGACAGTTTTGTTATGTTATATTATTATTTGTGATTAATTCTTCAGCAGTATAAATGATGTCTCCTTCATCAGCTGTATGTAAGGGTTCGTCATTTCGATTTCTTCACAAGTTTTTTAATTAATCTGTATTTCCCTTGTTACAGATCTACCTTCAGAATATAATATAGGCTGATCCACATTTTTCAAACCCTGTGGCCTAACTGATTTCCTTAGATTTTCGTTAAAGTCACATTTAAATTGGATAAGGTGTGGTTTGGACCTTTCTAACTAGATAAAATTCATCATTTAGCGCTTGCTAGTGCGTTTAAATGTTATTATTGCAACGGTTTTAATTAGGGTATGGAGTCAATCAAAATAACCTTTGAAAGAAACTAGTTATTATTGAGTGGCGAAACAAATTGTCGTTTAATGTTGTTAACCTTTATTGTTTGGGAATGATTTTATTAATATAAAAAGTTATGACTATACCAAGTGATTTTACGCTTAAATTTAAGATTTTTCAAAAAGTGGAGTTAGTCAATGTGTGCAGTGAACGGCTCATGTGGTAATATCCAGCGAGAATGGGATTTGCCTCGGTGCTTCGTACAACCGCAAACTTGCTGTTGTCAAAATAAAACTATCTATTTCGTGCCCTTCAGCTTATTTAAAGAATGGTTCCTTAAATAAGAATGTTTTTTTATAAATAGTGGTAGAAAGGATTGTCGTAAGCTGTATGTCAACCTATAGTATGAGTATTCTCGGAATCAGGAACAAGTTAAAGATTCTAAGAACCTCTCAACGCTTGTAACTGTTTTCTGAACCCGTTCTTCATCTCTCGTAGCCAGTTCATAAGCTCACTTATGAACACGTTCATTGATCCCAAAATTACCTGGTAATTAGTTATTTATTCAATTGATTTTTAAAATAAATTCAATATTAATATAAAATATTAGCTAAAATTAAAAATTAATATTTAATATTACAAAATGAAGCTTTGGGGCTCTAGTAAGGCATCGAATTCCTCTCGTATCCAATAGTTACAATCCAAAATTCTTCGCTTAATCCTTGTGGCTCCTTTCTTTAATACGAGTAAAGTCATCCTTAATGACCTTAGTGTCCCATTTGTTGCTGATTTCGCCTGACCCCGATACCAGTATTTTCACGTCAAACTTCATTCCCACTCAAACCCACTAGTTTCAAACCTAGCAACCTCTTCAATTCCTAATATAACTATTATTCTTAATCTTTACGCTAGCTCGAATAAGCCTTTAAATACACGACCGCTTTCCCTCATAAGTCAGAATTGGGAACCGGTACTCTCGGTGAGCAGGGTCGTGGTCCACCGGAAGGAAAATGAACTGTTCAAGAAGCCAGATGTGCTTGGAAAGGTAGGAATTTTTTTGTTATACTGTAGTCAGACTCGATATAAAGTGAAGCCAGATGGTAGCTCAGTCGCTGATAGAGCCAGCTAAATAGTTTCTTTGTCGTTTGTCTCGTTTCTGCAACAAATCAGAAGGGAATCTTTTATTTAAGCTGTAATTAAAACCCATGACTTCCTGTCCTACTGTATCCTTTAATAGTACTCCACTTATCCCTGTTAAACAGATCCGCTACCTAGGACTCAACTTAGACAAACGTCTTACTTGGAACCCTCACACAAGACTGAAAAGACAAGAAACAGCTAGACGCTTCCGACTACTTCAAAACATTCTAGACAAACGCTCAAAGCTTCAGATTAATTACAAAAGACTTATTTATATTAATGTTATAAGACCTATATGGACTTACGGAATTGAACTATGGGGCTCCACCAAACCATCAAATTCCTCCCGTATTCAATCCTTACAATCCAAAATCCTTCGCAAAATCCTAAACACTCCTTATTTTGTCACAAATAAAACCATCCATAACGACCTGAACGTTCCATATGTTACCGATTTAGCCCATTCCAGATACCTATCATTCCATAATAAACTCCAGGCCCATCCAAATCCACTAGTTTCCATCCTTGGTTCCAATTCTATCCCGGAAAATCCTCCTAGGCGTCTGAAGAGATGGCCTCGAGACCTTCTATAATAAAAATGTAATTAGAGTGCTGCCAATGGGTAGTGCCTCTAAACGTCCTGTCATGCATTTATTTATTCATACACCCCTTGTACTAGATGTATATATTACAGTTTTACAATCCAATAAAATAATTTAAAAAAAAAATTTTAATTATTATTAGTGCACATAGAATTATGGTTAGAGAGGATGGACCTTGTTTTAAATGATAATTATAATTATTAGGCTCTATAAGGTTATTGTTATGGATCATGGATCTTGTTTTGTATTGAAATTAGTAATGTCATTAGTGGTTATGGGATAATTATTATTGATGGTGAATATTTTGTAGTTGTAATTTATTATTTTTCTTAACGACTTTAAGACTATTTTTATTATCATTATTAAATGTTAGGTGTAATTGTATATTATTTTGGTTCAATATAATAGCGTTTTATTTTTGGTAAATGACTGGTTTGGGTTTCTTTCTTTACCCAGTTTCCCTTTGTGACCTCGACGATACCATGTCCTCACCCAGCCCTTTTTAGGTGTCCACGAAGTCCTTCAGAAGAGCCGCAGGTAACACAGTACTTTCCAAAAATTACCTTTACGAAGTCTGATGATTTCACTTTCGTATTGAATAAATAATCATGTTATAACTTTTTCATACAACATTTGAAATTTAAGGTTATTAAAATAATTATGATATCCTTGATATATAGTTTATTTTCATAAAGACTAATAAAATCAGCAATTTTCTTTACAACAATGTGATAAATTAAAAAAAAAATCATATTTGTTGAATAAACAATTTATTTATAAATTATTTTATCTAATATAATGTAAATTAATATATATAATATAACTATTATTCTTAAATTAACCTAGTATATAGTGTTTCGATATTCACACACGTGTTAATAATGATAAAAGAAATATTTACAAAACATAATACATAGTAAATACATCACAGTCTGAACATAGGCACAACAACCACTAATGCATTCAATGCAAACTTACATTCAATAATAATTTTTTTATTTTAGGCACTTGCATTTTTAAGCACATCAATCAGTCTTAGTTAAAGCCGGGCACATGTTTAAAATGTTTAAAAACCCTCTATAATGTTTAAAATATATTAAATATATAAATATATATCTATCAGTTCTTTAAACTTCTTTAGGCGACGTTTCGAGACGTCTCATACTCTTCTTTAGTCTCATACTCATGCCCTAACAATGGAAAAATGAGCTTTTAGTAAAAACATTAAATAGCACACTAAAATAGATATAAAAAGACACGTGTACGTTGTAATTAGATAGGGTGTACTTACAAGTTTCCAAAGAATTGATCATTTTATAATCAATCAGTCACTTAGCAATATATCATAAAATGTTTATGATATAGCTATTGCAATATAAACATTTTATAATATAGTGCTAAGTAACTGATTGGTAATAAACTGTTCAACTCTATGGAACTTGTAAGTACACCCTATTTAATTACAAGTTAAAGTGTAATTTTATATCCATTTTAGTGTGGTATTTAATGTTTTTACTAAAAGCTCATTTTTTCACTGTTAGGGCATGAGTATGAGACTAACCTAGTCTCGAAACGTCGCCTAAAGAAGTTAGAAGTTTAAAGAACTGCTTACTGCCAAAATCTTTTGTATATATGCTGTTGGCATTATTTCATTATCTCGTTATAAAGTAAAATTAATGTTATAAAAGTATTTGCAAATGGCAAAAGTATCAATTTCAAGAGCCCCAACTCCGTCGTATTTTTGGACAGCTTAATTTTAATGGACGCTTCTTGATTCTCTAAATGCTCTAAATGTTGTCTTGAGAGAAAATTGTGGCTAAACTTGAATGATGTCAGAAAGGGAAGGCCTCAGGGCGTCGCGAAGTTTCTGCCAGAAGATCCTCTGCCTCTTCGGATCCGAGTGCCACTGAAGATACACTCTGGTCTTCATCAGGTAGCGGAGGGTTGGGGTCATGTGCGCCTCCATTACATCTCCGAGTTTGACGAGTATCAGCGAGTCATCGTGCCCTTCCTGTTTGAAGAAGATCCTCTTGTGGTGAGCCATCTGGAGTTCCCATTGGCACCACTGAGAGCGCGCGAAGGCGTCCGTCAAAATCAAGATGCTCTTCCTAGACGAAGAAAGGCAGTCCACGACACTTTGGGATATGACATCGCCGGCTTTGAAATCCCTTTCGAAGACACAAAGGCGGTAATGAGGATCGTAGTTCTCCAGCATGGCGACAAGGCGGATGACAAAGTTCCTGTCCTCGTTACAGTAAGAGACGAAGGCGTCGTATTTGTACTTGCCTCTCGTCGAGGAGATCTTCTTCCCCGGGAAGTTGGATCGCCACTTCTGCCTGAAGAGGAAGACCCAGTACCTTATGTACCACCGGAGATAGTAAGCAGCAATCAAGCAGACAATAATCGTAATCAAGAAGAATGCGCCCATCGCTGCCCCTATCACAGCCCATGGAAGGCACTCATAACTTCCATAACTGATATTTAAAAAATCTGATACCCTTTGCTCTATCCATTGTTTTGGTAGGTAACATTTCACGGCTGGATCATTTATTCCGAAACTCTTCTTCATGTAATCTGTCCCTGAATCTTGAAAAGCACGGGTCAAGGTGCAAGTGCAAGAAAACGGATTATTTCTCAATTTTAACAATTCCAAACCTGCAACATCTTCGATCATTTCGTCAGTAAATTTGTATATGTGATTTGAGTTCATAATTATCTCTCTAATTTTATAATTCTTTGAAAACAGTCTTTCATTCCATGGTAGAAGTCCATTGTTTGAAACGTCTAAAATCTCCAGATTGGGCAGCGGTGTGAACTGAATAGGAACAAGTTTGGCCAATTTGTTGTCCTTCAGGGTCAAATATTCAAGATTCGGAAGGGACTTGAATATTTCCGGTTCAAAGAAACTAGAAATGTCGCAGCTGTCGAGGCGCAACGATGTGAGGTTGTTGAGGCCGTAGAAGGCGGCCGCTGGCAGCGAGTCCCTCTTAGTGAACTTGTTGTGGCTCAGGTCTAAGTATTCCAGACTTGTCAGGTTTTCGAAAGAATATTCGATGATATGGAATATGCTGCAATTCGACAAGTATAAGTTCCGAAGAGAATATAGACCTGCGAACATAAATCTCGAAACTTGGAAGAGGTAGTTGTTCGAAAGGGTAAGGTCTTCTAATGAGATCATGTCGGCCAGCGAATTGTCTTCTATTTCAAAGTGAGGCTTCACTAGGCAATTTTCACATACGTTTTCCGATAAGTCTAATTCCAAGAGACTCCTGAGGCGCAGGCCCGGTAAAAGGCCCGGGAGTCGGTTTTTAGCGAAGATCAGTCGCTGCAAGTTAGGCAAAGCTGGGCTGAATGTTCCCGGTTGCAGTTCGTAGCCTGATACTCCGCTCAGGTCCAGTTCCCTGATGTTGGGCATCAATGGAAAGGGACTATCATCCAAGGAGCTAGGGATGACAAACTCGAAATGGTTTTCTTTGAGATCTAACGATGAAATGTTCGTTTGTGCGACTAAACTTAGGAATTCGTAAGGGTTTTTATTCAGGAAATTCGAAGCTATACCAAGATGACGCAGAAGAGGAGATGTTCTATTCAGGTTGATGACTAGCTTTGAGATGGTTTCCGTCGAAAGTTTATTGTTGTCCAGGTTCAAAACCTTTAGCTCTCTGAACCATGAGAACGTGCTAGGTTCTATGGAATACAAACTGCACAGTCTTAGTGTCAGGGTGTCCAGCGCCAAACCGTTCATCTCAGCAAAGTCTTCTCTCGTCAGCGTTTGGAAAGGGTTGTCTGAAAGGTCCATGTACTTGAGACGAGGCAGCGCGAAAGGCCTCGAAGCGAGCGTAATCGAGAAAATCGATTTGAAGTTATTCTTGATCAATCTCAGCTCCAGTAGACTGTCGAGTCCTAAGAAAGCATCTGCAGGCAAAGTTTTGAGGTTATAATTGTTACTGATGGTGAGGTTGGTGAGCAAGGCGAGAGGACTGAAAGCTCCTCCTTGGATTTTCTTGAGGGCCGAGTTCATGTTGATAGAGAGGGTGAGGAGATGGCCCCAAGATTGGAAGGCGTCCTCCCGGATGACCTCGATGTTGGTCGCCAGGATGGTCAAAGATGGTGCCGGCTCCCCAGGATGCTGAGGCAAACGGGAGCACTCTTTGCCATAGACGAAGAACTGATTGTTGACGCAGATGACGAACTTGCAGCCATCAGCTTCTGGGAAGTAGACGGCGTCGTCGGGCGAAGCGTCCGAAGGGAACATCTCGGCCGGCCAGTCGCCGCTCCCGACCGCTCCCTGAGAGACCACCACAGCCACCAGTATCATTGACAGCATTGTACCACAACATAATAATCTGAAAAGAAAAAAAAGTAAATTCTTAGATGTTAATTTATTTATTTTTATTAATATGTTTGTATTGTCTAACATAGTATATAACTTATTTCTTTTTTTAACATACTATATATGATAGAATTGTTTAGTATATTAAAAAAATAATAACAACAATTCTTATCACTACCCACGTTAGAAAGATTGACGAAAGTTGTCTGTTTGTTTGTTCATTTAACGTCACTTTATGCTGCTATGGCTAATCGGACGATGCTACAGTGGGAGCTCTAAATTTTGCCTACCCAAGTTTAATTAGGATAGGGATTTTTAACGAGTACCTGACATCGTACAGGCTCGGGACCCCCGTTTAACGTCCCTTCCTAAGGACGGCGTAACTAAGGATTTTTTACTCCCTTAAAAAAATCCTAGGGCCACCTGCCGGGCTACGAACCCGCGATCTTGAGCTTAATAGTTTGTTACACTAACCACTAGACCACAGGTGACCTTATTGACGAAAGTTTATATTTTAAAGTTTAAAATATTTCATAAAATTTGAATTCCTTTACGCTCTAAAAGTGATTTTGAATAAAAGAAATATTAAAATTTGGGTGTACTGCATTAAGTATTATTTATTATATATCACCTACTACTTTAATACAGACTATACTAAATCAACGGAAGTCATTTACTAACCCTTTTCTTCCAGAGTACTCCAACGTTTGTGGTACACCATAAGTTAAATGTTTACAGGAGAAGCGAGGGATCGTTGACTGGATGATGTAAGGAAGAAAATAGTTGGGGCTGCAGTCAATTAAAACACTAAATAAGTGGATACTTATTTAATTAAGTGCCGACGTTTCTCAGACCGCGTCTACTCGTCCTACAGCGATCGTCCTATAGCCCTGAAGATGACCCACAAAGTGGGTCGAAACGTCGGCACTTAATTAAATAAGTATCCACTTATTTAGTGTTTTAATTGACTGCACCCCCAACTATTTTCTTCCTTAAATGTTTACACTTATACAGCATTATGTATAATTTTATTTATACAATTATTTACCATAACAACATGTATTTATACCATATGTATTACTTATGAATAAAATTGTTCTTCAAATTCAAACTTAATTAAAATTAGTAATTGAATATATAACGACGTGAGCAAGGCTAAGTTAAGAGCATTGACGATTTATTAATGACATTATACAATTGATTTTTATAGCTCAATACATTTCTCTTAAGTGTGTACATTATAATAGAAAAACATGACATGGATACCACGTGGCTCCCATGTGCGCCTTCGGTTGTTTCAGATGTTATACTGAGTGAAATAAATATGAAGATCATAATTTACTTAATTAGCATCAGCTACTGTGTACAGAATATTTGAAAATATATTTAAAAAAGAAAGACAGCATTACTAAAGAGTGCCTTTGAAGCGATGAATAACATGTACTCAGACCAACCTGGGATAGAGTATTTTATACCTTACAAAACAGCTACATGATGTTGGAGCATCGATCAATTTTATCTGGTCACCGGCACAGGTAGGCATTACAGGTAATGAACTGGCTGATAGGACAGCAAAAGAAGCTCTTGCTCTTCCAGGTCGTGGTAAAGATATCTTGACCCCGTCCGAGCTAGCGCGACCACTAAGACAGAACGTACTCATCGCCTTTCTATCAAAAGAAGGACCTACTTTTTATTTTGTCTCGTATATATAAAGAAAAGTAACATTTTTTCATTTATTTTTATTTAATTATTCTTTTTTTTCCGGTATAATAAAATTTGTTACTAAAAAATATTATGAATATTATCTATACTAAACTCTTCCCTTCTATCCGTAGACTCTATTTCCTCGGTTCTTATATCAAACCATCAACTCACAACATCCATCTTATATCTATAGTCTCCTACAACTCAAATCCTCTATCCAATCCCAGGGCACAAGATCGCGCCCTTCCGATCTTTACGTCCGTTCCCATAGAACCAAAACTTTTTAGCGTTCCTTTCTTGCCTGGTATATCTCTCTTTAGAACTCACTCCCACTCGATATCCGTCATGCGCCTTCTTTAACCTCATTTAAATCGAAACTTTTCCAACATCTTCTAAATTCCCAAACAGAAGCTCTATAATCAATAAATAATTATAGATATATTCAACTTAAAGGATTGATGAATTATTGTAAATTTTCCTCATTCATAATGATATAATTTTTTATATTATTAGATGCCGCGAACTTCTTGGATGAACCAAGTCCTGGAAGACATGGCAGGATATGGGCTTAATAAAGAGGACGCATTAGACAGAAAAATCTGGAAACAAATGTTATTATAAAATTTGGTTGGAGAAAACCTTAACTTTGGGGAAACTTTATATAAATAAAAATTTTAAAAAATTATTAGATGCTATTATTTATTCACTTATTCTTCTTCTTTGGCTACCTCTTTTGTGCCATTTAACGTAGAGGGGCCTCAATCCATTGGACGGGCTAGCTTCCATAACCTTTCTAGGAAGCCATTCCTCGTCCATGCGACAGACATGGCCGAGCCACTTGAGCTGTCTTTTTTCGATGGAGGTCTTCAGTTCTGCCACCTGCAGCTGATCCCTTATGTTTATATTCCGCACTCGGTCCCTCCTTGTTTTACCGACCATTCTGCGAAGGTACTTCATTTCAGCTCCTGTTGTCCGGATGATGTGCTTGTCAAGCATGACCCAACTTTCACTCCCATATGTAAGTGTTGGGAGGTATATTGCTTTGTATATGTGAAGTTTCGTCGCTTTCCCTACATTTCGGTGGCCAACTATGCTATTATAGATTTGGTAATATATCTGATTTGCTTTGTGGATTCAATTACCTACTTCTTCATCTACTTTACCAGACCTGCCTCTGGTTCCTAGATAGGGAAAGTGGTCCACCACTTCGAGAACCTCACCATTGCATAACAAACGCACATCTTCCTGTTCATGCCTAGATACGGCAAGCACTTCGCTTTTGGCAATATCTAGTGCCATTCCCTTACGTTGGAGCTCCTCTTTTCATTCCACAACGGCTTGCTGCAGCTTCTCCTTAGAGTCCGACAGAAGAACGATGTCATCAGCGTAGAGAAGGCTCTGGACGACGGCAGGACGCAAATGCCATCGACCGACTAGAGTTGGTGATGTTCTCCTCTTGCATATTTTATGGATCTCATCAATAAAACATATAAATAGTAGCGGGCTAAGGCTATCACCCTGCCTAACTCCTTTGTCCATGTGGAATGTATCTGTCTCTCTCCCATTGATCCGCACTACCCCTTTTGCATTTTCATAGGACGTAGCATTGATAAGATCCTCTGGGACGTTTTTATTCGCCAAATAATTCCACATCTCCTGGTGTGGAACAGAGTCGAAAGCAGCCTTCAAATCGAGAAAGGCTAGGAAAATGTCTTTGTCTCGGTCCCATCCTCCTTCTAATACTTTTCTAAGAACAAAAATGTGGTCCTGTGTGTGTCTACCAGGTCTAAATCCAGCTTGCTCCGGTTCGAGATGTTCCTCCACGTCTCTTTTCGAGAATGCATATGTATATCTTATATACGACAGAAAATATACTAATCGGCCTATATTTTTCTATAAGCCTATTTCTTTGTATTGTAAATTTGTCTGTTTTTTTTATTTTATTCTTGTATTACATTTTCTGATTCTCTACCAAAACATAGCTATTAATTATTTACTTTCAAGATATTATGTAAATATTGTGTTATTCTAATAATGTAGTCCTTTGGCCAGATGTATATTTTTTTATTTCTGCACACTGCTGTTATTCTTAAAGGACCTGGGCCCAGAATAAAATTATTTTTCTAAACTAAACTACCAATCTGCTTTACGCCTCAAATTTGGAACAACCAACCAAAAATTACTAAAGAAATATCAAAATTCAAGGAGCTCTCATATGATATTATATTGGCGGTAGGCCAAAATAATCTCACCCTGTTTATTCTCTACTATATTTTATTTGATACTCGTGATCGATACACGTTTAACTATGTTGTAAAAAGTCTGTTTTATGGTTACAAAATGGTTGTGGTTTCTTGGTTGATATTAGTTCACACAATAACAGAGTGATGCTTGTGTGTTATTATTGCCTTTCAGTATTTGCGAACATTTTTATATCCACCATAAACAATATTTTGTTTTTATTAACGTACTATAAACCATTATCCCGCGTAGTTCGTGACTATTACACGTAATATTGTGAAGAGAAAATTAGAAATAAATAAAATAAAATAAAGTTTGCCTGTAATCCTGACTTCATCGTACAGGAATACTCTTCCTTCAATAAACACGGAATGTGACTTGCTAATATTGAAGATTACCTCACCATTGGGCCATCCTTCTGTTTGTCTACTTCAATTCCAAGGCCGCAGTTATTCTCACCAGATATTATTTTCTATGACCGAAGTATATTTCAGTGGTAGAACGTAAAGCTATCTATGCATTTAATTAAACAAGGTAAATATTATTGCATCAACGATCTGTTGAAAACAAAACCATCGCGCACTAGAAGAAAATAATTGCTTGACTTCCATCAAAATTGAAGCCTAGCAACAGTAGATCTTAAAAAAATTTAGCGTAAAAATAAAAATTATTAAGACTACGTCTGTTAGGCTGAAATCCGTGGACATAAATTTTTAAACAACAATTGGTCGTATTGTTAAGTTCGGGTTATGAAATTTTGGAAGAGAAACTTAATTATGATTATCAAATTATAATTCGTTGTATAAAATATTTAGGGTGAATCAAATTAAAATTTCCGAGAACAGAAATGCAGAAAATTTAGACCATTCTGCACAAACCTTTTGTCTTCCGAGGCACCAATCTTCTTTCAAAAAGATACAAAACTAACCAATATTTTTTATTTTTTGTATTTTTACAATTAATGTTTTTCCACCAATTCTTCTTCTTCCTCTTCCTGCCATTCCTTCTCTTACATCCATGTCTTCCTTGGTCGTCCTCTCTTTCTTCTATAATCGGGTTTATATAGGCAGAGTTTCTTTGGCCATCTATTTTCTCTCATTCTTATCAGATGGCCAAACCATTTAAGCCTTCTGGTCTCTATTTCGTATAATATATTCTTCTCCTGCCCTATGGGGCCTTGAGATGACAGCAACGTCTTAGAAAGTCCATCTCAAGAGCAAGCAGTTTACGGGCATCTTGTCATTTTACTGTCCATGTTTCGGCTCCATACAGGGTTGTCCCGAGAAGAAAATAATGAAATATTTTCTTTTTAATTTCTAGCGAGACCGCTTTATTCCAAAGGGCCGAGTTGAGGATCCTAATGATTTTCCTTCCTCGGGATATCTTCATTTCTATATCCTTGTCGAGTGTCTCATTTATATAGACACCTAAGTACTTGAAGTCCTTGCTGCGAGATAGAGTCCAATCTTCAATCGACAATGACGTCCAGGGAGAATTACTTCGTTTCCCCTGATTTATGACTTGACCCCATTTAGAGTGATTCTCTAGGAGCTTCCTAAGCATATATTGCAGGTCCAATTCTTCTGTTGCTATGACTACCTGGTCATCTGCAAATTGCAATGTGAATAAACAGTCATCCCCAACCTTCACTCCGACGTACCTGCATTTTTCCTTTCGCCTCTTGAGTGCTTGTTCAATGAACAGGTTAAAGAGCGTAGGTGATAGGCAGCAACCTTGTTAATAAACCTTAACAAGAAATATTCCATAACCAGCTATATAATTTTAATAGAAATATAACACCAATCTATCACTGAATATAACATGTATAACTGTTATGAAATATTTTATTTTCAACTGAAGTTGAAATGTATAAGTATCAAGAGTATTAATAACAAAGTGACAGGAGGTTGTACAAAAAGTAATAAAGAATAAAATAAGTAATACCAAGTAATAAAAAAGAAAGTGTTAAAAATTAAAATTAAAATACAAAAGTATCAAGGTATCTGAGTTGTGGAAAAAAAAGATGGGGGGAGGGAGAACCTGATATATATATATATATATATATACATATCAATATTATATGTGATATATATATACACTCAACAGCAAAAAAAACGGACACTTCATATTTTTTGTATTAAAAGCTAGTTTTCAGCAATGTGTTTGTTTTTGTGGGTATTCTAGTTATTACAGAGAATGTAGGGTCTAAGTCCATTGAACTAATCCCTTCAGGATTAGTAAACAATTAGATAAAACTCAGATTTGATTTATTTGTCTTGAAGTTGATTTACCTGTCTGACCTATTCTAAACTGTAAGTAGTTTTTAGCACATTTAAACATCTTTAATGTACTTACCAAGCCTTTTCTGTGATTAATAGACATGTTTTTTTTTATTTTGGTCCAGAATAATGGTTCTTTCAAATGTTGACACAGCCCGAGCTGATGCCTTGGCCAGAGAAGGCCGGTGCTTGGGGTAGCGAAGTCTGCCATTCACGATGCACTCCGAGGTTTATTTCATTCTTACCATGAATTAAAAAGATTAATATACATATGTATTTAACAAAATTATAAGAACAAATCTAAGTGTCCGTTTTTTTTTTCTGTTGAGTGTATATATATATATAGATTAATCATTAGATGTAGAGTATGAATAACAAAGTGAAAAATATATCTCCCATATTAATTTAACTTGTCGAGCATGGGTTCAAGACAGTTGTAAAGAAAATGTTGCATTTTATTTAAAACTTCAAAATTTAAATAATCTCTTGAAAAATATACTTTTCTTTCCAATGAAGTTCATTGACTCTGGTATTATTTGTCTGAAATGAAAGGTTTCACAGGAATGATTACGAAACTCCCCTAAATATTTTTAGAAAATGCCTTTTACTCTCTTAGCACTTTATTAAACCTAGATTGGTCCCTTCATCCTAGAGCCTATTCATTGTTCCTCTAAAGGGAAAATCCTCAGAAGATATCATTTTCAACTAGTTCTTTATTTCCAGGTAGCCGGATAATATTTTAGAGGAAAATTGCTTTGTGGTAGAGACTTAATTAAAGAGCTTTACGTTGTCAGCCGATTTGTAACCCCTTCCTTGTAAACCGCTCCCCATCCAGAATGTAATTTCTCATCTCTAACAAAAAACAAAATCTTTTATATACCTACATATTTTGAATATATTGTTTTCCTGCAACCATTGAATAATGATATCCATTACTCAAGTAAAACTGGTGTGGAAAGACCCATTTTCCGTCACTAATGAGGGAAAACCACTTTCCCTCACTAGTGGGGGAAAGTAACAGCCACCAAGATCGAATTTGACAATCAGCACTCGGTTATTTTAAATGTTATTTATTTTATATTCCTACAATATTAAAATAAATAATTTTAGAACTATTTTATATTTATTTTATTTTATCTGTTACTAATTTTTAAATATTTTTTTTTTAAAAGAAGAGATATGTCCAGGACCGGGACTCGAACCCGGGTCTTTCAGATCACTAGTCTGGGACTCTACCATTTGAGCTATCCTGGGCCCTAATGAAGCACGCTTCTCGGTCATATATCTTCTTTTCACCGATGACCACGACCGAGAAGCGTATTTTGAAGCGATTTTATAGAAATATTTAATATAACCTTAAATGTATTAGAACTTTCACACATCAGAAATCTGGAGATCTAGCATTAAAACAGTGATGAGACCACAAACAAAATAAAAAATGGAAATAGATAGTGATGAATTCATAGAATTTACTCCTCCATTCATAAAAGAACAGGCTGAACAGGCAATAAATCTACTTTTACCAAAAACATCTAAAGTCAGATATGAAGAGAAATATAAATATAAATCAAGATATAATAATATACGTTTATTTTATTTTTGTATGTGCTATCAGAATATTATTTTCTAAATAATAATAAATAAATGTTTCAATGAGTAAACCGTCCTAGAGTTATAATTTGCATGGTCAGTAATAGAAAATTCTAAGAGATAGCGCTAGTATAGTTTTAACAAATCCAAAGTTTCACCTTTAATTTCTTAGGTTCACCTGTGGTCTAGTGGTTAGCGTAACAAACTACTAAGCCCAAGATCGCGGGTTCGTAGCCCGGCAGGTGGCCCAAGGATTTTTTTAAGGGAGTAAAATGCCGTCCTTCGGAAGGGACGTTAAACGGGGGTCTCGATGTCGGGTATTCGTTAAGAATCCCTATCCTAATTAAACCTGGATAGGCAAATTTTAGAGCTTCCACTGTAGCATCGTCCGATTAGCCATAGCAGCATAAAGTGACGTTAAATGAACAAACAAACAACACCTATAATTTCTTAATTTTTAAATGGTTGCAGGAAAAATGTAATATTTGACACGTGAGAAAAGTGGTTATAACGCACTCGTTTAATTACCACACTCGGGTGTAATAAAGTGGCACTTTCGTCACTTGTCAAATAAATAACTATTCTAATTACGCGCAAATAAATCTTTAGAAAAAATGAATTCTTTAAACACTCTCTTAAATTGGCATGATCAATATTTTTAACCCATTCATCACGCCTTTCTTCCGGTTTCGACAGTGTCGCCAATTTTTTGCGGACGTTTCACCGGCCATACTACCTCTGAGGCTATATTCTATTCACATTAAGCGCTAAGGAAGCTGGCAGTTCGGCCGGCGAAACGTCGGCAAAGAATTTAGAATAATTGCAAGTCATTATAACAAATTTGGAAACGTACCAACCTTTGAAAAATAATAATGAACTACTGAGGACTCTGATGTATATAAAACTGACAAAGTTAATTTGAGAAATATAAGAAGAGCAGTCGTCGCTAAAGGCCCCAGCAGTTGAAGCGTCGTTAAAGAAAATCAAATAAAAAATTAAATAACTTACTTCATAATTACATTTTGTCATTATTATTTCATTTATATCTGATCTCCATTATTTTTTAATAATCAACTAAAAATTTGTTCTTAATAAATAGACAACGCCATGAAAATTAAAAACAGTTTTTTATAACAATGTTCAGTCTGATTCCTCTCGAACATATACTGACACAAATTTGTATGTAAGAAGCCTTTCACAGTGAACAAGAACCACTATGAAAGACTTCTTGTTTGTGGAAGTGTCATATCGGCGAGTGATATCTTGCCACATCTCTGGTCCAGAGAACAGGAGGAGAGTTCTGAGGAACGTGTGTTACTCGTTCCACATAGCGGAGCACGTACTCAGCCGAGAGAGATTAATACTAAAAAGTTTAGAAAAAATAACCTACAAACACAGATGTGTGTAGCTGTGAGTGTAAGAATAAGTGAAGCTTGTAAAATGAGATTAGATAGTATATGGATCAGATCGACGCTCTACATAAACCTATTATTATGATCATCTATCCAACCATCTCCAGTTATCATTTTTTATTTTTTTTATTTTCCTCTTCAAACTTTCAGAACTTTTCTAATGATACTTTGCCTTGAAGAAGGTCCTGTTGAGCCTCCTATAAAACATCAACCGGAAGAACCAGATCCTGAGTGGCCTCCACCGTGGACATAGGAACCAATCCATTTGTGTAAATTATCATAAGTTACAATATTATTTAATTTATAAATGTGCTCTCTATTATTATTCTATAATGTATAAAAATTATGTTCTTAATAAATGTTATCCATGCGGTATAGGTCTTTTAACTCACCTGCTAGTTCCTGATAATTGCGAAGTTTCTCTCCCACAGTTGAATTGACACCATTGTCGTTAGGGATTGCAATATCGATAATATTTGCTTTTCTCTCACCCGACTTTATAACAAGGATGTCTGGTCTATTATGACGAGCAGTAAAGTCTGTTGTAATGGATTCATCCCAATGTAGCTTAAGGGGGCCTTTTTTAGAAGTATACTATTATTATATTAAATATTTTTATTTTGATGAGAAAAGATTTGCCCTGGTCGGGATTCGAATCTGGGACGTCCGTCTCTCCGTGGCAACACTATGTATATCTCTACCATTGTCCGCTTCACAGTCAGGACAATTTTCCGATGTATTTTGCGAAGCGAAATACATTTTTGCGAAGCGACCCCTGGAAACCCACCCCTAACCACCCGAACTTAACAATACGACCAATTGTTGTTTGAAAATTTATGTCTACGGATTTCAGCCTAACAGAAGCAGTCTTAATAATTTTTAAACTTTTCTAAGGTCTACTATTGCTAGGCTTCGATGTTGATGAAAGTCAAGCAAATATTTTCTTCTAGTGCGCAATGGTTTTGTTTTCAACAAATCGTTGACGCAATAATATTTACCTTGTTTAATTAAATGCATAGGAAGCTTTACGACCCATTGTTGAAATATACTTCGGTCATAGAGAAAAATATCTGGTGAGAATAACTGCGGCCTTGGGCGAATTTTAGCGAAATCAAGTACACAACCAGAAGGAAGGACCGATGGGTAGTGTCTCTACTTTCCTTTATATCGGAACATTATTTATCTTTAATGTATTATATAATATACTGATGTAAATTTCAATAAATACATTAAAAAAAACAACAACATTTTTCTCAACCGTTTCCAACTCAATTCGTATTCGAAATATAGTAAAAAAAATGTAATTAAAATTAAATTTAATTAAAATAAGTACCCACTTATTTAGTGTCTTATTTGACTGCAGCCCCAACTATTTTCTTCCTTACATCTATCATCCAGTCAACCATCCCTCGCTTCTCATAAAAAAAATGTAATAAGGGTTTGTATAAAATATATGTTTATAACAATAAATAGAAACATTTTATTAGCTTTAAATTTAGCTTTTAGAATGCTTTCTTTTGTAATTCAGTAAAAAATTAATTAAAAGTGGGAGAAAAACAATTATGTTAATAAAAAGCAATATGAAACGTCTGCCGTAAGAGGACTTCCGACTTGGTGTAAGAAATAAATTAATAACTTTCTCTATTTTTGTTTATTCTTTTATTTGACAGCGTGTCATACGTAAGAGAAGAGAAGTCATATCATTCTTATCATTTAAAAAATATTGTAAAAAAAACTCACCAATTATGTAATTCATATAAATTCATAAGATTGCACTCAGTTCTTAATGACTGTTATAATCCACAATGAATTTTTCTAATAATTAATATGATATTTTGTGCAATTACTCAAATTGTATCTATCAAGTTTGAAAAATTCCCCCCCCCTCTCTCACTCTCTCTCCCTCTCTCTAATTAAGGAAAAGGAGTGGGGAAATCACTAAATGAGCCTCTTAACTGAAGATAAACCACAGTTCGCGACCCAGGAAAATGAAACAGAACATGAAGATGCAGAAAAACAGATTGAAGAGGAGCAGAGTAATGTTCAGCGGGCCCTACCAAAGGTGAAGTCTGGCACATCTCCGGAACCAGGTGGAATCGCTAAGGAAAGCTGGAAGCACAAAACTGATAACCCTTTTGACGGATTTGATTAACCTTGTTCTCAGGGGAGATGACATCCCGGATGACCTGAGGGCTAGGTATATATCGTCTATATACAAGAAGGGTGACAGGAAAATTAGCCGAAACTACCGAGGAATATGCGTACAAAGTTCTGTTGACAGAATTATTGGTAGGCTGCTCCGGGACAAATTAGAGGAAGCGTTCTCTGCCCCTCAGGAACAAACAGGTTTTACGGCGTGACAGTCATGCACGGACAACATATTTGTTGTTCCCCAACTCACTGAGAAGTCTCTAGAAAGGCAGCAGGAACTACATATACGATCTCGAAAACTCCTACATACAAAGTTTCAGCTAAATCTAATATTATTTAATATAGAATATCCGTCATATTGGATGGGCCATTTTGTTTTTCGTAATTTTGACTTTTGATTCGTAATCAGCGACCTTCATATTTTGACCACTCTGCGACGTTTTGACCCACATCGGGGCCTGATCACTAGTCAGTCTAGTGTCAACCACCGATCTTATCTTAGCCCTGAAAAAGATCTCCAACGTGGGTCAAAACGTCGGCTTAGCAATTAACAGTTCTCCCATTTCCTTGACCTCCACCGGACCATCTCTTTCCTCATAAAAATAAAATATAATTTAATAAAATGTATTTAAAATATCATGGTCTGCTTTAGTTTTAAATAGCGTAGAAATGATTTAGTGAAGAGATCGAGAATGTACAACGTTCCGAACAATCTCAATTTTTGAGTTATTTCTTAATTGTTTTTCGGCTGAGGTTTGCAAAAAAGTCAAACTTTTCCATAAAGTTGAATGTTACATCCGCACTCCTGATTTCAATGTGACGCAGATATTTGAAAAATTTTCATTCACTTCATTATTTTAATAAAAGTGAACATAAATAAACTCAATAAGTGACACATATTATAATGGATGCTGACCAGGCTGGCTATTTTTGTTAATAAGAATTTCGGAAACTTAAGGCTTGTTTGGGAGAGTTTTCCTAATTCATTTTCTCTATTTTTTAAACTCTGAAAAATAAACTGTGAAAAGATAATTGCTGTGGCCATTGCAGACTAGACACATACACCATCCTAAATATATGCACTTGTATATAAAAGCTGAAATATCGGAAACAATTAAGAATCCCCTTGGGCAGAATTCTCACTCACATACTTTTTACCCTAAATATATTGTTCTCGTATACAATGGCCGTCAGCGAGCGGCAACTCTTTGGTCCCGAGAAGATTAAAAACATGAGACAATACGGACTAATCAACTAGAGTGATGTCTCTCTTCAAAGCCAGTATCTTCCTCAATGACTAAATAAATAATATATGTATATGTATTCGTATCAATAAATAATGAAATATATTTTTGTGTAATGTTGTATTTTTTATATTAAAACACAGCTAATATATAAATAAAACTGTTCCTTAGAATGTATGTATGTAAGTATAAATATGTATGTAAAAGACGTACACTAAACGTCTTTCATTCGAATGGGACTGATACGGTTACCATGGTAACAGCTGTGAGGGGGGAACCGGGGAGATTATTCTTAATTGTGTCTTGTTATTTAGTTAAAAGAAAACAGTTTTGTAAAAGGCGTATGAAATGTTAATTTTAAATGTTTTTTATAATGTTGACTGGTTAAAATACTGAATTTAGTGGGTGTCGAAACAAAACTAAACCGAGTTTTTCTCAGTAAAAAAATTAAATTTATTTTTATTACAATAATAATTTCCTGTAACTGATTTACAAACTCATTATTCTATACATTCTTATCTGTAAAAAAAGAAACAACATTTAAAGTTAACATTTCAAACATCTTTTAAAAAACTGTTTTCTTTTAACTAAATAACAAGACAAATCGGAATAACCTCCCCGATCCTCCCCTCACAGCTGTTACCATGGCAACCGTATCAGTCGCATACAAATGAAAGACGTTTAGTATACGTATTTCATATATATATTCACAGGGTGTCCCATTTCAAGTGGATCAAACGTACATTTAAACCAAACAAAATTCAGAAAAACAATTCAGGTAAAAGTTGTAGTAACAACCTCTCCTGTTCTCTCCTCACAGCAGTTACCATGGTAACCGTATCAGTAGCATTCAAATGAAAGACGTTTAGTCTACGTCTTTTACATATAAATGTATAAATATTCTATACATACATCAAATTTCATTATAACTTTACTAAACTAGTTAGGGTCGATTTTGGACGGTTTTTACTTAAAAATTGAAATATTTATGTAGATAGATCCTTTCTACAGAACTTACCTAGAATGAATTAATGCTCAATCACCTATTTTACTCTTAAACTATTCAAATTTGAAATATCCAATTTGGCTGTGTATACGCAAGGCGTCTCAACTGTCCAAAATTGATTCTTGTTTGATAAAGCATAAATTAAAGTTTATGCCCAAAACTGGACTAGGACCTGGCATAATGGCTCTTCACAGAGACACTTTCCCTCTGAGATCAAATCTATAGCCCTACTGAATAAGTGGTCAAGTCGAATTTTGTCTAACATGGGTTTCTTTTTCCAGTAAGTTGGCTTGAAAAGATGTAAAATAATTATTTTATTTATTTATTTTATTACATTTCCTCATTTATTTTGTTTGTTTTTTATACCGCATGGATATATTTTTATTACATTTAATTATTTTATTTTTTTTATGTTATTTTTGTTTGGTTTTTATGGAATGATTGTTTACCTACATCGCACTACTACTCATTGCCCACAAGTGGAAGATTGTAATAATTCAATCAAGTATATCTTAAAAAAAACCTTTATGCTATAAATTCAATACATATTAATGGGGTGTGTAAAACAAAATGACCGTTTTATCAAATTACAGAGTTCAAATCTCTGTAAATATTTTAATGTTATTTATTATTTACCAACACTTAATAATCCCTTTAGAGCATTCTCTAAGCTTGTTTGCTAACACTGGGCTTCTTCAAAAAAAGCCTCAGTTTAGTTATTTATTTCAAAGAAGAAATATGACAGTGCCCTACGAAATTCTCATAATTTTAAGACGTTACTGGGAAAAAAAATTCACAGCTGCTGAAGCAACTCGTGAAATTATTAAATATGAAGGGGAAGGTGTCCTTGACCAGCGCACTGCACGGCGTTGGTTTGAAAAATTTAGCAGTGGAATACGACGTTGAAAAGGAAGAAGAGCTCCGGGCGACCATTAATGGATATTGATGAGGTTCTGAAGGAAGCTGTTGAGTCAAATCCGTCCACAAGTACTCGCGAACTTGCCAGGGAGTGTGGTGTGTCGAAAGATACTGTTAGTCGCCATCTTCTCTCCAAGAGGAAGGAAAAACGGTTATTTTTTTTTATACACCCCATTGTTTGCTTTTTATTTTTACCAATGAGATGTATTTGTTTCAATAAATCGGTTTCGTAAAATCTAATTGCGGATATGTATAGTTGAAATAAATTGAGTCGTTACGTTGTTGAACAACAGAGCGCACAAAGTCGACAAAGCATTCGGCCTAACGAGTGAGTAAACAAACATGTCTAAAATTCCTGAACTGAACAATCAATCTTAATTGTGTATTGTTTGGAGATTCTTCAAATTCCAACATTACGTGGTTTATTGAAACGTAACGTTTGCGGATTAAACAATATGTTAATTACCTCATTAAAATAATTTTTAATTACTATAATATTTGCATATTTCAGTTTAAATGGATGAGTGTTTTTTTTCTTTCTGAATTGATTAACAACTGTCATATTGTTAACCGACAACGATTATAAATGACTTATGCCCTGTCTAAAACTGGCTTGTAGAAACATAAGTCCCCCGTCTCTGAATAATAGACTATTCTCTGTGGCCATGAATATTTTAATTTATCATATATAATTTAATTAATTTAATATGTACGATCTAGGTCAGTCCTGTGGAACCATTTATCTCCCACGACACACACAGTTTTCGACAATTAAGTAGAACACCACGGGCAAAATCTTTTAGATAATTAGATAAACAACACAAAAATGAAGTATATAATTTTAGATAATAAATTATACATAAATAGACGTATCTTTAAACTTAAATTTTCCAAGAACTACACTTTATTGAATTAATATTACAATCTTCCACTTGTAATAAGCAATAAGTAATTGCGCTAAGTAGCTCTACAACCTATCTGGCGGTTGAGCGTGATCTAGGACACGTCACCTCCTTGCAGAACCGTTGTCCATGAAACAGTATAGTCTCTACCATGTACTGAACCCCAGACCCTTTCACGGGTTGTAGTGGTACATGTTTTTTTTTTATTAATGATTATGATAAAATCCATGATTTGGACTGAGGTGGACAATCAATTTTATTTGATTTCGCTATGATTTATTAATTTACTGTTTAGTTGATGTGAAAAATTGAGTCAATATTTCTCATCTTAACGCTCAATTACCTGAACTATATTCTGTACATACTGCGTTTCAAAACTTAATTAGTACTGTGAAAATAATTTTCAAAATAAATTACTAAATAAAATATATTAGTGAACTTAAAACTGAACCGCTAAGAGGGGGGATCATGTGGTGTAGTGGTTAGCATAAAAATCTTCTATGCCACAGGTTGCGGGTTCGCGGTTCGGTAGGTCTTATTAGGATTTTTTAATGGGAGTAAAAATCGTTGGAAATACCGTCCTTGAGAGGGGGCGTAAAATAGCGGTCTCAAGCCTGTATTGGGGTGTCAAGTAGTCTTTAAAGACTGGAATCACAATTATACCTGGATAGGCATGACTCCCAATGAATCACAGTCCGATCAGCCATAGTATTATGAAATGACGTTAAATTATTAAACAAACAATTAACATTTTTTTTGTTAAACAGAAGAAGGGATTCCAAAGTTTCAATTCATTTTAATTATTTTTAATTTTATAAACTCAAATGTTGATAATACACCTCTTTATATTTAAAATTTGTAAGATAATGCTTCACCAACCAAATTAAAAAATATAATAAGTAACTACATTTAAATAATAATATTAATATCTTGCATGATGTAATTAATACAGTTATACAAAAAAATAAACCTGATGTATTTAAATAAATTCTTAAATAAATTTAAATAAATAAATAACAAAACTAATCTAATGTACAAGGGGAAAAAATAATATAATTGTTTACAGGCAGTAATACATAGAGCATTTGATGTTCTTTTGTGAGAGAAATATTTGTTAAGCTATTAGGATCGTTGTATAGGATCGATTATTTACTATAAATTAGTTTTGATCGACAATAATAAGTTAATAAATAAACTCACCTCTTGCCTTCCAATTAAGAACGGTACGCCTCCTATTAGACAAGTACAGTCATATACACTACGACAGACACTGCTAGCTCAAGGATGATAGACTATTGCGAACGACGAGATCCCTAAAAGCTGATCAAACAGTCTGGAGTTCATTATTCTGGTCTGTTCAACTGGCATGTGTACCCGGCCTCATTTCAGAGCAATACGCCACTCCGCCAATACCGCATTGTTAAACGTAGGACCTACGGATCGAAATCGATTTTAGTGTTGTGGTATTTCTTCGACTGGTCATGGGATTTATAAATATCGGAACCATGGACGCAATATAATATTTTGGCACCCCTTAAGAAAAAACGAAAGTATTCAATCTTAGGTCTGTTTTAATGTTTTTCAAAGACTAACTATAGAATAGAATAGAAAAGAAAAAAAATAATTTATTCTGGGACCAGGTCCCTTCGAATAACAGAAGTATACAGAAATCAATAAAATATATCTGCCCAAACGGCTACGTTATGTATTCTAATTATTACGTAAACGTACAATATTTACATAATAACATGAAATTAAACATGAACTAAAGGCTAATTTCTGATATTCCCCTTAATCCTCCGAAACGTCTGAAAAGAAGATGGCCTCGTGACCTCTTAAGTTCAATTTTTTATTTGATTACTCTTAGCGTGTAGTTTCCCTACTTGCTTTTACCTCATGCCACTAGTATATCATTGATTACAAGCTGTATTATTATAATACAGTTTTAAATTTCAATAAATGATTTTTTTTTTAAATTACGATTTTTAATTTTTCCACTTGGTTCCGTCAAAATACACTGCTATTGTCAAATTATTTAAATGGCCAGTTGCATATGTATCTTATGTTATGTAGTATGTGTAGTGTCTATATAAAACCTCTTTTAAAAAATAATAATAATATCTTTTATATTACAAACCAAAACTTTTCACTGAGATATGGCTCTTAATTATACTAACCCATAAGATATGTATTTTTCCTTTATCCAATCCAATAGACGGGAAAATATATTGTTACTTCTTCTATTTTATATTTGGTTTAGATTTATATTTAGAAGCTAATAGCCCTGTTAAATCTAAATAGGAGATGAATAACGGTCATTAGACATGTGGGTTAATGTGGTCAAGATAGCGGAATACTGTTGTAACCAATATAGTTATAATAACGCCAGTATAACTATATCCAACATTACCAACAAACATAAAAAGGTTGTTAACAGTGTTTATTATGCTCATTATTTCTTATTCGTGTCTTTTCTCCTCTCTTAGCACTTATGTCTACCACAACGTTCTCTTACCCTTCTTCACTTCAGCACCGATTACCATTTGAAACCCGTGGACTTCTGGTTACTTCCTTAATTTTCCCTCATTTGGTCTATCGTTGTACATTGTATGGAAGTGTCACTGAAGGTCTCGATGCAAAACTGAAATGGTTATTACAATTGCTTCATTCGTCTCATCTTTGAAGTGGCTTTACTCTTCTTATCGCCGTAAGTACTTCCTAGCTTTCTTTCTTTACCAATTTATCCAATCCCGACGACCATCATACATTTCCGATCTCCTTAAATTCAAAACCTCTGTCCACTCCCGTAACACCCGCTTTGGGCTCTCAGACCTATATACAGGATCCCACCGGACAACTACTTTTGATAGAGCATTCCTTATCCGATCCTCGTCCCTTTGGAACTCTACACCTCCTTCCATTCGTCATTCCAATAGTCTTTCAACCTTCCAATCCTGTATATTCATTCATCTTATATCCTTATAATTCCCAAAATATCGGAAATTTTCAGATTACAATTTTCCAACTGATAAATGAATGATGTGTTTTTATTTATATAAAAGTGCATTTTATTTATATCATTGACACTTCACTCATCCAGTTAGATATTTTTAAAAACAAGTTATCTTAGTTGATATTGTTTGTATTTTTTCTTCATTGTTTGCTTAGTTTTTGCTACTTATAATTTGCATTCATATGTAATTATCTATTATTTCTCTCTCTATAATTATTGTTATCATATTTCTATGTTATTTTTATTCTAGTACTCTGTTTTTTTATTCCTTAAATGTTATCACTGGAGGTAATTCGCAATTTGTTTTCATTAATTCTTTCTCAATTGTTAATTTAATTGTATTAATTAATTAAATGTAAGCACATTATACTCTAGGACATAATAATACCCTGTACAGAAACCTGTATTGTTATTCTAAAGTGACCTGTCCCAGAATAAATAAAGACTTTATTATGATTATTTTTATTGTCTTTACACCTTCATTTTCATTAGGAATGTAAACAAATGAGTAAAATCCATTTTGACCACTTCATAACTCTGTTGTTTTTGCTTTGTTTTTCGTAACTCTAATTTTGTTAAGCAGTTTCGTATAATTGTAGTAAGAATTTCTAATTTATACATTTCAATTTTTGTTTAAATAGTTAGATTAAGAAAAATGTAGGTAAAAACAAAGAAAAAAGGAGAATCAAACGAAAATAAACAGTTTTGTAACTTTAAAAAAATACGAGTATTGTTTACAATGCTAGGACATTTATGATTATATATCAATAGGACATCTCTGAACGCCAGACATGTCCAAAGAATGGAGCGTGGAAGACTCTTAGAATAATGATGAAGGGACACCCGGATGAAAGAAGAAGGAGAGGTATACCTGGACTTCGTTGGCTGGAAGATGTTGAAGACAACCTTCAGGAGTTGGGTGTCGAGAGATGGATTTGGGCAGCCGAAGATATGTCGGAGTGGAGGAGATTGTTGGAGGAGCCAACGTCCTACAAGAATTATAGTATCGTTAGAGTAGAGTAGTATTGATTGTATATTTCATAATGAGTTGAAAATTGTATTTAAGTTCTATCCTGGGGCTCTACTAAACCATCCAATTCATCTCGTATCCAATCCTTACAATCCAAAATCCTTCGTAAAATCCTCAATACTCCTTATTATGTCACAAGCAAACTCATCCATCATGATCTTAATATCCCATATGTTTCTGATTTGGCCCAAACTAGATACCTATCCTTCCATAACAAGCTCCATACGCACTTGAATCCGCTAGTCTCTCAGCTTGCTTCCCATACTATTCCTGATAACCCTCCGAGGCGTCTGAAAAGAAGATGGCCTCGAGATCATCTACTATAGAACTTTATTGGAGTGCTATCGATGGGTAGTTTCTCCACAAGTGTTTTCATGTCATATTCTACATTTTTGCACATTTACTTGATATAATACCATTATAGTTGTAAATATCATTGAATTAAATAAAAAAAAAAAAAAAAAGTTCTATCCATCACTAAGAACGCTGAAAAATTAATTCAACTACGAGCAAACGAAAAACAGTATAGATATAATCTAATCCAAAATCATGTTCAACACTTTACTGTTTGAGTTGTCCAATTTCTTTTCGTTATCCTCAGTGATTTGAGCAAAGTGACGCGTAACCCTTCACAGGCCCTAGCGACGGCTCTAGACTCGGAGACAAAGGGAGTCTAGAAAGGACATTAGCATATCTTGCATTTCTTAGCACTCGACCTCTCCAGTGGCTCCCTCAGTCTTGACGACTCTCTCGTCTTCCGCTTGCTTACATCGTGAAGGACCTTAGTTTTCTTATAAATTAGTCAGTTGTATTTTTACAATAAGTAACAAGGGAATTAGTATTTATTCAGAAGTCGCACGAGTCCTCGGGTCCAAAAAAAGATTCATAAAATGTTCCTTGCGTTTATATAATAAATATTGCTCAAATGCAGACAATATATACAGAAAAGTGGACGTTACAGTACATTCTTCATCGTAATAAACATAACATTGATACCACATTGGATCATATGAAACGCACAGGTTCCATGAACTCCAGATAATTCCGAAAATTCAATAATATACTTTTTCACATTCTCCACTAGTTCAATCAAGCAATTCTATCTAACACGGCACTTTGCCGCCTTATTCCCCTCGGTTTTAGTCCGGTTATGAAGCTTGACTAAACTATCGCAAATTGTGAACGTTTTACACGTCTATTATTCTTCCGAATTTTTTTTTTTTTTATTATTTATTTATTGATATTTACAACTATATTACAATAATATAACAAGTAAATAGGCTAAGTGATACATAATGACAGGATATACTGACAAGTAGAGAAACTACCCGCTGGTAGTACTCAAATCGCATGTTAAAATAAGAAGGTCACGTGGCCATCTTCTTTTCAGACGCCTCGGAGGATTATCGGGAATTGAAGAGGAAGCTAGGTTTGAATCTAGAGGGTTTGAGTGGAAATGAAGTTTGTTATGAAAGGATAGGTGGGTTCGGGCCAGCAACAAATGGGACATTAAGGTCATTATGGATGACTTTATTTTTAACAAAATAAGGAGCATTGAGGATTTTACGAAGGATTTTGGATTGTAGGGATTGGATACGAGAGGAATTCCGTAAGTCCTAATAGGTCGGATAATGGTCATGTATATGAGTCTTTTTTGGTTAATTGGGAGGTTAGAGCGGTCTCTTGTCTTTTCAGTCTTGTATGAGGATTCCAGCTTGATCGTTTTTCGAGATGCAACCCTAAGTATCGGATCTGTTCTACAGGCACCAGTGGGATATATTATCAAAGGATACAGAAGGGCAGGAAGTCATTGGTTTACGACGTAAGGTAAAAGTGATTTGATGCGATTTTTGAGAATTTATTTTAATTCTCCAGTTTTGACACCATTCTTCAAGTTCAGTGATATGGGATTGGAGGCTTTGGGATACAGTAACTGGATTGGTGTTGACTGATAATACAAATGTATCATAGAATTTTCTTTTTTTAATTTGAATCTAATTTTCATCATCCCTCCGTCATAAACCAATGACCTCATGCCCTCCTGTATCGTTTAATAACATCGCACTGATTCCTGTAGAAGAGGTCCGGTACTTAGGAATTCACCTTCACGCAAGATTAACTTCGAATCCAGACTGAAACGATAAGCACGGCGTTTCAGGCTATTTCAACATTTACTAGACAAACGCTCTAAGCTCTCAATTAATTACAAAAGAATCACATACATGACAATCACTAGCCCCATCTAGACTTACGGAGTAGAGCTTTGCGCTTCCACTATACCATCGAATTCCTCTCGGATTCAATCCTTACAATCCAAAACCTTTAGTAAAATCCTCAATGTTCCTTACGTTGTTACCAACAAAGTAATCCATAATGACCTTAATGTCCCATTTGTTGCTGGTTTGGCCCGAATCCGATGTCAATCTTTTCATGATAAACTTCATTCCCACTCAAACCCACTAGTTTCAATTCTTGATAATCCACCGAGGGGTCTGAAAAGAAGATGGCCTCGTGACCTTCTAAGTTGAACTTGCTATTTGAGTACTACCACAGGGTAGTTTCTCTACTCGTCTTTTCATATCAATATACACAATTCATTTTATTTACTTCTATTAGTATAATACAGTTATAAATTTCATTGAATAAATTATTTTTATAAAAATTCATGAGAAACAGCTTTAAAGAGTTCGATCAAAAACTTGACTTGGACGTGGAGCTGAATGATCTTTACTATAATTTCCCTGGATCCACAATATGGGATCTGCAGACCTTCCTAAGGCCTCTACAAAGAGGGTACCTAATACTTGAACTCAATACTTTACTTGAACTCAATACTTTACTTGAAACTCTACAATCTACTTTTTAGCTCCTTTCATATAGTACGGGAGGATGAAATATATATCGTCCTAAAAATCAACTATCAAAATTTTATTAATGACCAATTTGAATTCTATTCTCGTTCACGATTTCTTTTTGATCTTCCGATCTAAAAATTAATATGCGTCCGAAGGGATCGTGTGTTTTCATGGTTCATTTTAATATATACACATTAAAAAACAAAATACTCCATTGCGTCTGTCTATCTGCTCGCGGTAAACTCAATAACGACTGCACGGTCTTTCATGCGGTTTTCATCGATAGATATAGCAATTCACGAGAAAGGTTTTGGTGTATAATTCGTCAAGGTTTTGTTTAAATTGGTTGGAATATAACAAAAATTG
This sequence comes from Troilus luridus, assembly GCA_964056705.1. NCBI lineage: Eukaryota > Metazoa > Arthropoda > Insecta > Hemiptera > Pentatomidae > Troilus > Troilus luridus. Next base: position 120,792,764 of record OZ057414.1, read on the forward strand.
TTGGTAGTTTAGGATAAAGTATAGCCTCCAGGGAGGTTTCATGGAAGACACTGCCTAATCCCTTTGACATTTAATTAAACAATGCATCGCGGTATATTCCTCTTATATAGATCTAAAAAAAAGTCAGCGACAGCATATATCTATCTTTTAAGGATATCTTACTATACCTATTGTATCTTCTGAAAATTGATAACGTACAATGCGGTATTTGGAAAGCTATTTAGACGAGTGCAGTATTATACCTTATCAACTTATATACTTTAGTTACCTTAAGCATTTCATTCGGATTATTAGAATATTTTATATTAGGGGGAATCGCAAAAAATTAACGCGCATGAAAAAAAAATCGTATATAAAGAAATATTTTTTATTTTTATAATATCTACATAATTAAATATGTAGGCAAAACATGTAGGCATAATATGTCTTATTACTCGTGCAAAGCTGGGGCGGGTCGATAGTTGAAAATTAATTATGTATTGTAAATCTAATTAAATTATAATAAATTATTATCTTACTATGAACTCTTTATTTTACTAGTTAACTATTGCTGTCTGTTCATAAATCTTTTCGACACGGTTCATAGATTCGATTCGTATTCATAATTATCATAACTCAGGTGAAAACCCTCGACTAATTGTTTCTTGAAAGAGAAAAGAGAAAATGTGAAATATTGGTCAATTAGCTATTAAACAGATTACTCAGCACGAAGAGCGAATTCTTTAGTGCTGAATAAATTTGCAAATTCAATATGTTTTAGATAGCCTGGTGTTGGCGGAAAAATGTTTACCAAATTTTTCCACAGTTTGGATTTGAGTTTATTCAGTATATGGGAAGGTAATTCTTTAATATATGAGCCGTTCAATGCACAAATTGATTAACTCCATAAAACCAAATTGGATAAATGCGAGAAAATATTGTGCATTTTTTTTTAATTCCCTTTATAATATAAATTTAAATAAAGATTGTAGAATGCGTAAATAAAGATGTAGCTTTCATCTAAAAGTATATAAAATGAATAAGAAAGACTAGGCTAAAAGCTATTGTCAGAATTGTCACAATTTTTATGTGATCGGAGCATGGGTTTTCCCTCAAAGCGTTTAGAATTTCAGCATGTTATCGTCTCATAATAAAGAACTCCATACTTAATTAAAACGAATGAAGCTTAAACCATAAGATGTCATTCAGATTTGCCAAAAACATTGAACAAAAAAAATTACAAAATCAATAATAAAGTACTTTAGAAATGCAGAGATCAGTGACGGACGGAAAGCCATGGGCCAGAAGACCGAGAATAGCTGAGAACACGGAGGTTCTGCTTTATCCAGGTTCCACTAGCCTTGGGGAACTGGATCGCTCGTTATGGACCTGCCAAGATGGTTCTCCTTCGGATCACGTAGCCTACGTGCTTCCACAGTACAACCTGCTGCGGCAACATGTGGTGCAAATATATATATCTTCAGGTTGATATACATACGAGTCTGTGTCCCTTACACACGCTATATCATACAGCAATATACATCCCCAATAAAAAATTCTATAGATATACATTGCTGTAGCAAATAACCAAAAGCTTAGGGAAAAACCCCCGAAGGTTCGATGCCTATACCATCATCCTTCGCTGTCAACAAACATCCGTCCTAGGAAAAAAAAACCTGTACCACTACAACCCGTGAATGGGTCTGGGGTACATGATAGAGACTGTACTGTTTCATGAATAACGGTTTTACAAGGAGGTGATTTGTCATAGATCACGCTCAACCGCTAGATTTTCCCCCTTATTTTGGGTACCCTATTTTTATAACATTTTATAGAGGCCAGGTGAGCCCCATGAGGGTCCTGGATCCCATACGAATTCATCTCCGACTGCAAACAGACTAAATAAAACTCTTGCCTGCAGCAGGATTTAAACCAGGATTCGGCATGGCAAGTCAGTGCTCTACCACTGACCCACTCCGCTCCCTAGGAATACTCTCATACAAATCCAAATCTCGATCTGTCCCTTGGAGGTTTACCAGTCGACTTAGCACTTATTTAAATCTAATAATGAGTGTTAGTCCAAGAATATGCAAGATGTTGGAACACATGTATTCAAGTTCCAACGCCGAATATAAATTAGGGAAATAAAAGTAAAAAAAGAAATTTGCAAAGGTGTACAACGAGGATTTGCAAAGAGGATACCCTACCTCCTAAAATATTTATATCAGTTCTCCATGATCTGATGCAAATTATGAATTGGCAGAACAAAGGAATAACAATTCTTGGAGAATGGATGAACCATTTAGAGTTTGCGGATGATCAAGTACCAATAGGTAAATGCAAAGAAGAATTCCTAACCATGGCAAAACAACTGATAGCAGCAGGAGAAAACATAGGGCTCAAAATAAACTATAAGAAGTGTAAATACGTAACACTAAAGGCTGACGGATATTTAACAATAGGAGAGCATCTTATTGAGAAAGTAGAATCATTTCTATACCTCGGCCATCTTATCTCTATTAAAGGGCAAACAAAAGAAATAAGCAGGCGATTTAATTAAGGATGGCGCGCACTCTTCAAGTTTAAGGATAAATATAGATCCTCTGTGAGCTTGGAAGTCAAGAGGAAACTCTGGATGAGCACTGTACTTCATGTCATGACCTACGGTTGCGAAACATGGATTAGACAAGAAGACAAGCCACAAGTTGAGATTAACAGTCAGAGGTATGGAGCGATACCTCCTCGGAATATCTAGACAGGAACGAAAACCAAATAAGTGGATTAGATCAAGGACTGACCTCCCAGATATTATGAAAAAACTCCATTTAAAGAAGTGGACTTGGACAGGAAATGCCATTAGAAGGAGTGCTACATGGACAAGGCAGCTTAGGGATCGGTATCCAAGAGAGCACGCAAGGAAGAGAGGTCGCCCACCGACAGACTGGGACAAAGATATGAAGAAGATCTGCGGAGGGGCAGGCTCGAAGAGAGTAGCATTGGATAGGAAAGAGTGGATAAGGATGGGACAAGTGCATTATTTAGTCTGGTTGCAAGAGTGAGAGGAAGAAACAATCAAACTTAAAACCTCAACTAAAGGTTGATTTTGCTCATAAGTGAATAGATATTGAAAAAAAAATAGAAAGATTTGTATAATATACAAAAACTTTCTATAAAAATATTAGTTTATTATATTTTATGAACAAATAAAGGTTATTATTATTATTATAATGAGGGTATTAATAAACCCAACAACTCTACAAGCTTTATTTTGGCTGCTAGAGTCCCTTCGAAGAAATGGCTAATTCGAATTTTGTCCATGTGAGTTTCTTGTACTCAGGGAAGCAGAATCGTGTCATTTTCGTAGATTATAATTGAGTTATGACTGAAACTGGCTCGAAATAAATTTATTGCTTATATTATAATACCATTCCAGGTCAAACAATACCAGAATCAATTCATTCTCGACAAAATTCGACTTAACCACATATTGCCCGGGTCTGCAGATATATGCTCATTATAATTGGGATCTAGGAAATGAAAATCAAAGCATATTGATGTATCTCTTTAAAATATTCGTGTTAAAATCATGAATCTGTTAAAACAATTTTTATTTATTTTATATCGCTATAACTCTGTGGCGAGTCCTGGGCTCCTCAACCAACTTTTTCCAGTCGTCTCTGTTTTTCACAGGATCTGACTCCAAGGGTATCCCTCGCGTCTCTCTCCCAATTATCCGACCAACTCAGCTTCGGTCTCCTCCTTCTTCTCTTGCCGTATAGAGATTTTGTTAAAGCCTTTTTAGGAATGTTAAAACAATAGCCTAATGAAAAAAAAAACTTAAAAGTAGAACTTCATTGCTTAAGCAGTATTCTGGATAACAGAGGAAAAGCAAGTTTAGAACCTCAAAAGACACTTCCTTTGCGCACATTTTATACAATAAATATTGTTACGGTCCACTGGGTGTAAAATCAATTAAACTATTACTAAATTCAAGATACTAAAATGTATTAACAAATTAAAAAGACTACAAGGAAATTATTAAAAACAATTAAATTATTAAATTAATATCAATTTACAATAACAATATTCTGCAGATTATAACCTATGCCTAACTGTTATCTAATTACTAACATAATATAAGATTTTGCTAATACTAAATAACTATACTATTTATATAAATTTGTACAAATACAATAATATTACACTATAGTTTGCAACTACAAATTAACACTTACAGTTCGCTAATTAAAGTCCACCGACCGTAAGACTCTCCAAATATGACAAACTGGCACACAGTTTATTACACTCACTAATCACTTATCACACTGCCACTGGATGTCACTAACTGTCACTGTCACTCACACGGACTGTCACTACTTTACTTATTACTTTACTACTCTCTCGGCCGAAACAGCTGGCCTTTTATATAGGCAAGGTTGGTCGGGGTGGGGGACACCTAGAATATTCCATACTGATCTCGAAGTTTCTGCACTATTCTTTAATTCCTTCCGGCTCATCTAAATCCCTTCAGCCGGTCCATTTTTCTCTCTGATCGTAACAATATCATACCTCTAATTTAATTCGGAAAGCTGTGAAGGAATGGATATCACTGAAAACAGTTAAAATTCCAGTAAGCTCAATTGAAAATTCCTCAATTTTATTGGGTAATGAATAATTTATGTTGCTGAGAATCGAATATTATGTTGCTGCCTGAGCCTTGAGTTTGCATTAGTTAGCCCAGAGGAACCTATTAATAGTACAATAAACATCTAGGTTCATTAATCTTCTTAATCACTAACAGGAACTGAATAATGCATTGAAGGAAATCATGCAAGATGCAACGAAGCACTTTAGAACGCTTGAAGTAACCATTCATCCAAGAGATTATATCCGCAATCAAAAGTTAATTTCCTTAAAGAGATCTAAAGGCATTGTGTTTCATAATTAACATTTACGTTAATTTTTCTTAGATAACCAACAGATCATTTACTTATGTCTTTATCATAAATCTACTTATTTATATATTGCCCATTTCGATAAATCTAAATAAAAACAAAAACAGTCACAATGCGACCCATGGGTTCAGTACATGTTAAAGATCACGCACAGCTGGCAGGTTTTTTTCTCCAATTATGGAAACCCACATTAAAAGGCTTGGGTGAGATACCAGAATCCATCCATGGCTGTAACAGATTAAATAATTTATCTTTCACAACTGGATTTGAACATGGGACCTTCAGCTAAGCAGTTCAGCTTCTCCAATTAACAATCTATTGTAAATTTAGTAATTTTTTTTCTCGAAATTTTGTAGTAAGATTATAAATGTATTAATAGAATATTAAAATCCTAAAATAGAATCGATACAACAATCTAAAAACGTACTGTAAATTATTTAGCAAAGACACCCAACGGTATGTGAACAGCAAAAGAAAGTCGTAAAATATCTCCTAGTATAATATATTCCTTTTTAATAATTTGTTGGATAATTGGACTCATTTTTATATTATAATTAATTTATTATATGTAGTAACAATGTTTTTTAACATTAAAATAATCCATTGCATTATCCAGTATATACAAATGATAAGAATACACGTGACGAAAATAAATAAATAAAAATTTGGGAAAAAACAACAATAACAAAAAAACAAAAACGGAGATGATAAACGATGGGACTGGTTAGATAGCTGCCTTGTGTGATATATTGCTTGTCCTCGTCAAAGCTCAACCATCCACGAAAATTTCTTCTTTCTGCCTCTACGTTAGTTGGTCTACCCAGAAGGAACCTTAAGGCTTGGTTAAAACAATATTCGTATGGTTGTATTCACTATAATGCATGTATAAGTGTTTAAAATTAATGTTAATATTATTTGTTAACAATAATTTAATACAAGAAACAGAGTCGTAGAGCGTTGAGTTGCCGTGCCGAAGGTCCTGGATTCAAAAACTGCTTCTGGCAGTTTTTATCTAATCTGTTAGTAGCCCCTCCTGCTCATGATCTAGGACAAATCACCTCCCTACCCAAACGTTGTCCAAGAAACATTACAGTCTCTACCACGTGCTGAACCCAAGACCCTCCATGTTGTGGTGGTGTAGGTTTTTTTTTTTTTACCTACCAGGCATGTATATAAAAGTTTAGATCTACTTTTAGAAACGTGTTTTAACACTGAAGACAGAAACTGAAGACGTTCCAGACGCTGGGAAGGAGAGGTTTGAGTGCTCTTCAATAATTTGAAGATCCTCAAAGTTAAATAATTTCAGCAACTTCTTCAAAGTTTGAACATTGTTGAACGATAAATCTTAACTTAAGAAATCTAGAATTATGCCCGAATAATTATTATATATCCCTTTTGAATTTGTAAATCCGGTCAATAATTGTCGACAACTTTAGAATTTGTCCCTCCCGCAATAAATTGTTTTAGCAATACTGCTGATTAAGATTCTTCACATAAAAATAAATTCTTTTCATGCACATGTGGCACGAATCATTAGAAATTTATATTAAAAATTCCTTTATAAATATTTTTATTTTGAAGAGAAAAGTTTTGTCCAGGCCCCCACATCGAGATCCTGATTAAATGTAATGTTCAATGAATGTCCTTCCCCTTGTATAGATCGCTAAAATTGTGAGAACACCGGGATATAGTATCGGTGAAGAGAATGGATTTGTCTGGTGCGGCTCGTAGCACCAGACAAATCCATTCTCTTGGTCAGGTTTGCTCAGTTGGTTAGAGCACCGTGCTATAGACGCGAGCCATCCGGCCTGGACAAATCTTTTCTCTTCAAAATAAAAATATTTAAAAATTATCACCATCATAAGAATAATAAATATAAAATAAAAAATCCTTTATGTGCATTTCATCAGGATTTGAGAACTAAATTTGCGCATGTGACTTTCTTGAAATCATACAAAATTAAAATTATATAAAACTGATGATTCTCTTTCCTCCCTCGAATCACCGGCTCCGTTGATCATTTCAGTTTTAAGTTATTAAAACGTATACATATTTAACATAGTAACAAACTAATGAAGAATAACATGGTAATGAACAAGAAATAATTTATTCAAGTGAGTAAAAAATTAATATTAATTTCCAATATTTAAATATATTAAATAATACTCGAAATATATTTAATGAACGGTTTTTATGGAAAATCTTCTAATTAGTTATAAGTAATAAAAGAATATTCTTATCGTTTACTAATTGTACAAAAAATACAACGATAGAAGGCTAGGTATAATACTGAAGATTATTAGTGAAGAAGTTTCCCAGAAAGGTTCTAGTTAAGAGGAGTTGCTCAAGGCTTAAGAAATAAATTAAAATTTGTTTATATTTTTAATTAATTTAACTTGACCTTATTATATCGCTAATAATCTTAAAAGAAGCTTTCGAGAGACTGGAAGTGGAAGCTGGAAAAATGGGGTTACAGGTGAATGAGGAGAAAACCAAGATAATGGTACTAAAGAATAGTAAGCAAAACCGACCACCTCATAGCTACACGTTTGGAAGACACACTTTCCAACGAGTGTCAAGTTTCCAGTATTTAGGAAGCCGTATAAATGAGAATTTGGATGAGGAGGAGGAAATCAGAGCCAGGATAGTATCAGGTAATAAAGCATGTTTTGGAATGTCAAAGCTCCTGAGAAGTAAGCTCCTTAGCCTAAAGTCCAAGCTGATGATATATAAAACCGTGATTAGGCCAGTAGTGACATACCCTCACACTGAATAAATCCAGCGTGGAAAAGCTGAATAGATTCGAAAGAAGAGTTCTTCGGCAAATATTCGGCCCAGTTCGAGAAAACGACCAACTCAGGATCAGAAGGAACAAGGAGCTGAGTGAGTTATATGGAGACCTAATGATATCGAGCTTCATCAGGATTCAACGCATCAAGTGGCTGGGCCACTTATATAGGATGGGCGAAGACAGAACAGCTAAAAAGCTGTATAAAGGAAATCCGGATGGAGTAAGACCTCGAGGGAGGGCCAAAGCTAGATGGAAGGATGCCGTCTGTGAAGATCTGAGGCTGTGTAAGGTCTCCATCACTCGAGCAGGCGATCGGGACGATTGGGGTAGAGCGGTTGAGCAGGCCAAGGACTTCTTTATGAGTCTGTCGCGCCAATAATGTAATGTAATATTAATTAATACTGGATTTTTTATTTTACTTCCCGGTGCTTTCTTTACCGCCCTTATCGTTTTAACCAAAGAAGTATAAGCGGGATTTCATTCTACTTTTAATAGACAATGACTTAATAATTAGAAAATCCAAGGTTTATTGTCTTCAATATCCATAGTATCTGTAGCACACTTTATATTATTGTACGTAAAACATATTCAATTCTCTTCTTCCAAAATCATTTATTAAAGAATATACAAACCTTTGTACATGTGGCTCCGAGCGTACAAATATATCTACATTTTAATTTAAAATATTATTATTTTGTCTGTTAATACATTAGTGGAAAAATTCCAACTAAAAACCTTAAGTCTCCAAACTAAAACAGGAAATTAAAAAAACCTGTCCAATATTTCGCCTATTCAGGCATCCTCAGGGCAGAAAGAGAATAATAGCAAACCAAAAGATGAATAATGCACCCAAAAACACACACATCCCACCACCTCCAAGGCTCAAATGCAACTACTGATACATAGGGAAGGTTACTAGATTCCCAGCTGGCTAAGGTTAGATAAAAACAGCTGATAAATACACCAGATTTGAAACATCAATATACATTCACCAAACCCAAAAAAAAACAAACAGGAAAACAAAATAAAATAAATAATATTAACAAACAACACAAGAATAGAAGACAAAAAACTATATGAAAAATGAAAGTAAAAGTGCAAGAAAATAGAGAATTTATAAAAAACCAGTGGACTTATGGTTACTCCACAAAATATATATTGAAAAAGGGAACGGTCAACAGAGACATCAAATAAATGTGTGCCTTGCGTTTGAGTTGCATTTGAGCCTTGGAGGTGGTGGGATGTGTGTGTTTTTGGGTGCATTATTCATCTTTTGGTTTGCTATTATTCTCTTTCTGCCCTGAGGATGCCTGAGGAATAGGCGAAATATTGGACAGGTATTTTTAATTTCCTGTTTTAGTTTGGAGACTTAAGGTTTTTAGTTGGAATTTTTCCACTAATGTATTAACATTTATTTGATGTCTCTGTTGACCGTTCCCTTTTTCAATATATTATTTTGTCTGTTTTTCTTTCTTAGCCCTGAAGATGGCCAACAAAGTGGGTCGAAACGTCGGCACATAACTAAATAAGTAACCACTTATTTAGTGTTTTATTTGACTGCACCCCCAACTATTTTTTCCTTCCTTACTCTATCTTCCAGTCAACCATCCCCTCGCTTCTCTTTAAAATGTTATATAGTTGTGTATCTTTTTTTTTTAAACTAAAGTTAACACTTGTACTATAGTTAACTTTTACTGGAAGTAATTTCTCAGACTAAAACAGCTATTCTGCAGTTTATTTCTTTAACAATATATTATTATGTTTCTTAACTTATTTGATACAAGAAATCCAATTCCAAACATTTTGAAATGCTGTGTGCATGAAAACATTTCCTGATTTCTGTTCCAAAACCGAACAGAATTTCCTTCTCAATTACGGCAGACCAATAATATCCCAATTAATATCCTCGAGAGCGCGAGCCTGCCTTCATTGTCATTGTCTTGAAAATTAGGATCCTCTTTTTGCTATGAGCTAGTGCTTGGTGTTTCATTTTAATTAAAGTCTCTATCATATTTTTTATGAGTCGCCAACAATTTATCCTGACTGATAGATCTTTGATGAGTTTTAGTATCTTTCATTTTTTTCCCTTTAGGAATTGGCTCTGATTTTTTATACTTATTTTTCATAGCTACTTCTTTTTCTTCACTCCTTTACCTTTTTTTTCTTTGAATTTTCTTGAGATTCCAGTTCTTCTAGAGATAAACTTTGGTCGTTCATCAGGACTTTTTCATAACTCAATGATGACTTCGAAGCAAAAGAAAAATTCGGACACCATTTGACCGAAAAGGATGAGAGGCAGATAATTGAAGATGGCAGGACTCCTCTGGTGGAGAGCTGCTAAGGATAGAGTTGTGTGGAAGAAAAAATGGTTGGCCCTTACAAACCCCGCATCCCAGTAGGGCTAGTCACCCAAGGATGTGTTAAAGACTATTAACACCGTTTATAATAATAAACTAATTAATAAATTTATTATAATAAACTCATAAAGGAAGGCCTATGCAAGGAAAAAAAAATGTGTGTATAAATATTTATATACCTAAGCTGTAACCACTACGAACCGTGAACGAGTCTAGGGTTCAGTACAGGTTTTCCCCCTCTTATTTTGGGTACCCTATTTTTATAATATTTTATAGAGGCTGGATGAGCCCCAGGAGGGTCCTAGATCCCATATGATCCATATTCTGCCGCAAACAGACTAAAAAAATTAACTGCCTGCAGCGGGATTTGAATCAGGATTTCCGGCACGGCTCTACCACTGAGCCACTCCCTAAATATTTATATATATAGTAATGAATTGTTTTTTATGTTGTTTGTAAATTTATGTTTTATAGTAATTGTATAATTTAGGCATAAAGATAGGCTATTTTCATTTCATTTCGTTTCATAGTAGTGTGTAATATTTATGTAATTTCGTGTTATATTTTATTTCCGGGAGCCCAGGTTATCTCAATGTGTAGAGCGATTATCTACTGAGACGTATGTCCCGGGTTCCAGCCTCATCCAAGTGGGTTCAAAACCTGGCGGTTATACTCGTATGTGATCTCTTCCCTGTACATACCTAAATTTAGAAACAATGCAGTCCTTAACTTGTACTGAGCTCAATATCCTTCATTGGTTGAAGCCGTCTATTTTTTTTATTTTCTAAGTCGTAAATAAAAAAAAACTATATGATTATACCATTTTATGACCTGACATCATACTATGTTAATAACATAATATAATACTGCTAGAAACTCTAAAGCTAGCTCTCCTAGTCTCTAAGATAATGAGGCCCCTGTAGACTTGAGAATCGACTAGACTGGGCTAAACACTAAAGCCTCTTCAGTTCTGCTGAGCTGGCTCCCTTGCTCCTGCGGCAATCTTCCCAAACATAGTTAGGAAATAATGATAAGCTTTCTATTTTTAGTTCTAATATAAATCTGTGGCTTCTCAAAAGAAAAAAGAGAATTTTTTTTTTAATTTAGTAAAATGAAATAAAAACCTGTACCACAACAACCCAGTGTTGGGTTTATTACATGGTAAAGACTGCACTGTTTCAAGACAACGGTTGTGCAGAGAGGTGATTTGTCCGAGGTCACGCTCAACCAGCAGGTTTTCCCCCAATTAGGAGTACCCACTTTACAGGAGCGTGGTGAGGACCAAGGAGTATCCAGATCCAACAGGGGCTATTCCCGAGAGTAAACAGAGTTTATAAACTATCGGCCACAACAGGATTCCGGGACCTTCGGCCCATTAACTCAGAGTGCTACCACGCTATTATATTATTTAATAGGATGTAAATAGTTGGGGGTGCAGTCAAGAAAACACAGCAAATAAGTGAACTTATTATATTTTATATAATTTATTGTATATTATAACATCATTCCTATTGTATACCTTTATATAACATCTCATACTTATATTTTAATTTATAATTATATTTTACTTCTCTGCCTGTCATACATGAGATTCCTATTCTTTACTTTCTACAATATTCGTCTCTATTTATTCTTAGGTATCATAATTTTTAATTCATGTTCTTTCATTTTACTTATGGTACTCCCCAGGAGTCTATTTTCATACAATTTTTTTCTCTACAATACAATTCTATCTTTTTTATACTAACTTTTCCATACTCATTATATTTATATCTTTTTCATTTTATTTTTTCTGTTTAACTTCATTTCTCTCTTTGTATTTTGTTTTGCATTATCACCTTTCTACACATCTACTATGTAATCATCTTTATTCATATATCCTTTCATTATATATCCTTCACTTTTTTCGCTCAATTTTTCTATATCTCTATATTTTGTTATGTTTTCTGTATCTCTATCTTATTGTATTTTTACAGTCTATTCTGTTTTTGTCTTTTTTCTCATAGCCCTGAAGATTACCTACACAGTAGGTCGAAACGTCGGCACATATAAAATATAATAAGTTTCACTTATTTGCTGTGTTTTCTTGACTGCACCCCCAACTATTTACATCCTATTATAGTATCTACCAGTCAACGAATTTCTTTCCTACATATTATATTATTTGTTTATTATTAACAACTATCTTCTTCTTTTATCGGCACAACAGGTGCTCGAGGCTGCCCTTTGCCTGCTCAACGGCTGACAGCCATTTCACTCTGTCTTGTGCAATGATGATAGGAATCCCCAGTTGGCGAAGATCCTTCCCCAAATCATCCCTCAATCGAACCTTTGGGCTACCACGTGAACTCGAACCATCTGCCTTATTCTTGTACAACCTATTGACCACTCTTTCATTACTCACCCTTATTATATAACTATATATAAATTATATATTATGTGACATATGTCCAACGCATTTCACCCTTTGTATCTTGATGTAGGATGAGATGCTTGATTCTTTATAGAGCCGGAACAGTTTATTGTTTCTCCTTCGTTGCCACTGATCATTATCGCATACAGCCTCTAAGATTCTCCTCAGAATTACTCTTTCAAACCTATCTAGCAGGGTGGTGCTTTTTTAGTTGAGGGTCCATGTCTCTCCACCGTATGTCTTACAAGTGTCTTGTAGACCATAAACTTGGTAGAACGGCTTACAAGTTTGCTTTTTTATCAACTTAGCTATGGAGAAATAGGCTCTATTTCTTCAAAGGCGATTCTGATGCTCTGAAGGGATCTAACAATGATGACTACATCATCTGCATAGACCAGGACCTGGGTCATCTTTGCGAAAATTGTTCCCTCCGTGTTCCATCCTGCTGATGATTGCTCGTTGAACGATATTGAAGATAAGAGGGGCTATTGGGTCTCCCTGTTTTAGACCACTTATCACCTCAAAAGGCTCTGACAGTCCACAACTTAACTTGGCAGACAGTATTCGCCATTGTGCATCTTACTAAACGGATTAGTTTATTTGGTAGCCCCAGTTCATGCATGGCTGCTCTGAGTTTACTTCTGATAATTGTATCATAGGTTGCTCTGAAATCAATAAACAGCATCCAAGTAGTCTGATGATACTCCTTCATCTTCTCAGCGATTTGTCTAAGGGAGAAGATTTGATCAATAGTTGACCTTGTGGGCCGGAAACCACCTAGATAGTCACCAAGTTTTATTAACAACTATTTGTTTTTTGTTTTTTTTTAATAAAAACGAAAAACCCAATATACCAATGATATGGAAGAATCTTATTTACGGTCAGCATAAACATTTCATTTCCTCGAATTCGCCGTCGTAGAAGGCTTCATTAAATAAAGGGGAAAAACCAATAAAAAAGTAAAATTCCAGTTAATAAAAACTTTAGATTAGGTAACTTTACCTAGAAGAAAAACTGCTTAAAAGTGGTTTTCGTGTTGTAATAAAATAAATTAAAATGAGTAAACGAAAACTTCTCGATTGCCCTGTTCAAGTTTTTAGATCAAAAGTTACACCACGATTTTTTTTTTAATATGTAACGGGTAATGGCGTCTAGAACAGACAGGCAAACTGATTTCGTACAATGCATATACATGATGGATAAAAAAAAAATTAAAAAAACTTGTACCACTACAACCCGTGAACGGGTCAGGGGTTCAGTACATGGTAGAGACTGTACTGTTTCATGGACAACGGTTGTACAAGGAGGTGACTCGTCTTAAGATCACGCTCAATCGTCAGATTTTTTTAGAGGCTGGGTGAGCCCTAGGAGGGTCGTAGAACCTGTATGATCCATCTCCGGTTGCAAACAGACTAAATAAAAGTCTTACCCGCAGCGGGATTTGAACCAGGATTTCCGGCATGGCAACTCAGTGATCTACCACTGAGCAACTCGCTCCCATAATTATTAAAGGTGCATACAATAATTATTACAATTAGTTGTTCATCATATTTTTAAAAAAAATTTAAAGCTATTAATAATGGAAACTTTGAATACAGACCTAACTAGATGTAATCAAGACCAGCGTGGCATACTACAACTATCTTTAACAACTACGTGTATTCTAATAGGTTTATTGTTGTTGCTACTAATCATCTTTGTAGTGATGAATTTGGTAGTTAAAGGTCATTATTATGAAAAAAAAAATTAGCCAACAATTGAAAGGTATCTTGAAGGATGTTCACATGGCGCATCCTTGAAAAGAACAGTCAAGAAAACGTCGTGATCTCGTGGCACCCTAATCACTGTGACTGTGCATTGTCGTTGGATCGTTGCTTATCAATTTGAATATTGAATAATTACATTGACCCAGTTTAAAATGCTTAAATTGTTTCAACAGGGGATATAAAAGATCCATGTAACATTATATATTATACGATTGTATATAATGTTGTATATTGTATTAATCATAAATAAAATATTGGAGAATAAGATGAAAAAATTGGCACATCAAAGCTGTAAAAGGTACATCATCAGGTGATGAAACTAGAATTCAAAGAAAATAGTTATACTTGTTTCGATAGAACTAAGATCCCAATAGATACCAAAAAATTATTAATCATAATTATCTATTTAAAAAAGATTCTTCTTCTTTCAGTGGCGCGACAAATGCTTAAAGCGATACTTGGCCTGCTCAATCCCCAAGCTCCATCTGCATCGGTCCTGTGGATGTGATGCGATCCTTGGCCATCCAAAGCGATCCTTGGCCTGCTCAATCTCCAAGCTCCATCTGCTTCGGTCCTGTGGATGTGATGCGATCCTTGGCGATCCTTGGCCATCCAAAGCGATCCTTGGCCTGCTCAATCCCCAAGCTCCATCTGCATCGGTCCTGTGGATGTGATGCGATCCTTGGCGATACTTGGCCATCCAAAGCGATCCTTGGCCTGCTCAATCCCCAAGCTCCATCTGCATCGGTCCTGTGGATGTGATGCGATCCTTGGCCATCCAAAGCGATCCTTGGCCTGCTCAATCTCCAAGCTCCATCTGCTTCGGTCCTGTGGATGTGATGCGATCCTTGGCGATCCTTGGCCATCCAAAGCGATCCTTGGCCTGCTCAATCCCCAAGCTCCATCTGCATCGGTCCTGTGGATGTGATGCGATCCTTGGCGATACTTGGCCATCCAAAGCGATCCTTGGCCTGCTCAATCCCCAAGCTCCATCTGCATCGGTCCTGTGGATGTGATGCGATCCTTGGCGATCCTTGGCCATCCAAAGCGATCCTTGGCCTGCTCAATCTCCAAGCTCCATCTGCTTCGGTCCTGTGCATGTGAGGCGATCCTTGGCCATCCAAAGCGATCCTTGGCCCGCTCAATCCCCAAGCTTCATCTGCTTCGGTCCTGTACAGGTGAGGAACTTACTCTCAGTTTCTTGAGATCTCCCAAGACGCTATCCTTCCACCTGCCCCTGGGTCTCCCCCTACGCCTCACTCCATCAGGGCAGTTTTCATACACTCTTTTAACAGTTGTTTCTTCTCCCATTATCAGCAGGTGACCCAGTCACTTCATCCGCTGTAACCTGGCACAAGAGGAGATCGTCATGTCATTATAGCGTTGAAATAACTCTTTGTTTTTTTTTCTGCACCGTTTTCCTGGACGGGCCCTACAATGCGTCTGAGGATACGCCTTTCGAATCTATCCACAAGATGAGCATCCTTCTTCTTTAGGGTCCATGTCTCGCAAGCATATGTCACTATTGGCCGAATCAGTGATTTATAGAGAGTGATCTTAGTTTTGAGGTCGACATTTTTGCTTTTCATCAAACTAGCAATGGCAAAGTATGCCCGATTCCAAGTACTCTTCTTCTGTTTCATCTAGTTTGTCATTGATGACAGAGCCAAGGTATTGAAAGCTGTTCACCACCTCGAAGGTATGTGTTCCCATTACATTGAAAACAAAACATTTAGTTGTATTGCTACAAGATACAACATTTTAAGTTTCTATTTAAGATAAAGAATTACTAGTAAGAGAAAAATAACATTACATTAAGTGAGGATTTTTCATTTTCAACTGTCTGCCCTCCCTGATATGTCTGTCTCGTACTCGCGCCCCCCCCCGCCCCCCGTCGGGAACCACTGATGTAGACCATTCTCTTACTTTAAAAAAAATTTACTTGAACTGTTGTATTTATATCTTATATACATTTCTTAATATGATTGCAATTGTATAATTTAATACTTAAAGTACACTTCAACATATATATATTGACCCTTCTAAGGTCAATAAGTAACTTGGGGAAAGACCGCTCCGACATTTTTCCAATGGCTAAGCCCTCACAAAGGGCCCAGGAGAACTTTAGTTGGAACTTGGACCAGAAATCGAAACCAAAACTTGGTCCCTTCCGGCAGACTCCTTTCCTTCCTGGCTATCTCAACTCTCCCTTCTAGTATTCCAATGATAGGCTTTGTTCGGGAATACAGAAAAATATAGAAGAAGAAAATATTAAAAAAGAATATAATTTATTTTATTTTCTTTGTTATTGATTTTATTAATTTTTAAATATTTTTATTTGAAAAGAAAAGATATGTCCAGGACCGGGACTCGAACCCGGGTCGCCCAGATCACTATTTTATTAATTTTTAAATATTTTTATTTGAAAAGAAATGATATGTCCAGGACCGGGACTCGAACCCGGGTCACCCAGATCACTATTTTATTAATTTTTAAATATTTTCATTTGAAAAGAAAAGATATGTCCTAGAGCGGGAACTCGAATTAGTGATCTGGGTTAGTTTAGTGTTTATTATTTTGTGTTAATTAGTTAAGTGATATGGGCGAATCGGGTTCGAGTCCCGGTCCTGGACATATCTTTTCTTTTCAAATAAAAATATTTAAAAATTAATAAAATCAATAAGAAATAAAATTAAATAAACTATAATAATATATAATGAGGTACGTCAAGCAAAATCCAAATTAAAACAATGTTCAAAGAACATTCTTCCCCTCTACATCGCAAATTGCGAGAACTCGGGGACATGTGATCAGGGAAAGGAAAGGACATTTCTATGGCCGGGGTATGTTGGGGGCGAGCCAGGATAGCTCAATTGGTAGAGCTCCAGACTAGTGATTCGAGTCCCGGTCCTGGACATATCTTTTCTTTTCAAATATAAATATTTAAAAATTAATAAAATAGTGATCTGGGCGACCCGGGTTCGAGTCCCGGTCCTGGACATATCTTTTCTTTTCAAATATAAATATCTAAAAAAGAATATAATTCGAATGCGCATACATTTGCAAATGTATTTCTCTGTTATTCCAAATATAATGAAAAATATGTTATCCCTTAGTGGAAATTAAATCTAAAAAATACACATCATAATTATCTTTTCGGTTATTTTTCCTTAAATCAGAAATTCGGGAAATCTAATCTATAAAAATAAATGATATTGTGTATTGTCTCTTAATGTTCAGTTGATACTTCACTTCAGTAGAATAAATTGCAGATGGAAAGTTAAATCATAAACTAAAATAATACATTAATAAATATTTCAAATATAAACCAGCGTATATTTATTATTATGTCCAAGGCTAAACTGGAACTTTATGCCAAGGAAAAAAATCTTTAACATGGAGGAAAATGTGAGCTGGCGAGCTGAAAGTTCCTGGTAGATATCAAAGCATGTTTTCCCATAAATTTTACATGTTCATTCCTTGTTCTTAATCCTCTTCTCGGGATTGCCTTTAATACCTTTACATTCATTTGTTTTTCAGAATAATTTTATTTTTTTAAATGAAAAAAATATTATGAACCAGAATATCCTCATGTTTTTTATTTATTTTCATGATAAAAAAAAAAAACCTGTACCATTACAACCCACTAAGGGTCTTGGGTCCAGTACCTGGTGGAGGCTGTAGTGTTTTTAAGACAATTGTTGCGCAAGGAAGTGAATTATTCTATTAACTCAATTTATCGATTATTTAATGTTTTATAGTTGTTGTTTTTTTTTTGTTTTTTTTTTACTAGCTGTTCATGTTTTTCTAATTCTCAGTAAGGAAGGTATTACGAAATAAAAAGAACAGTAGGTACTTTAAACAGTATAATTCTTAAAATAGTACACTGGACTGAAATCTTTTGTATTCATGCTCAAGAAGAAAAACCAGTTTCCAGTCGCAACAATTATTTATTGTTTTAATAAACTGTTCGACAATTAAGTAATTTTCAAATGTAAAAATTAAGTATTTTGTATCATACAAACATCATATATAACTTAATAACTTATATTTTTATGTTTAAAGAGAAAAGATTTGCCCCGGGCGTGATTCGAACCCGGGTCGTCCGTCTCTCCGTGACAGCACTCTACCGGAGTCGCTTCCCAGTTCCCGGAGTTCGCTTTTCTCTTCAAAATACAAATATTTAAAAATTAAAACAATTAACTAAAAATTGTAAATAGTAATATGACGTAAGTCTACAAGATCTTGAAATTAAAGTAATGTTCAAAGAACATTCGTCCTCCTGTATACATCACAAAAATTGCGAGATCACGGGGACATGGGATCAGATAAGAGAACGGATTTGTCCCGACTGGTGGCTCAATTGGTAGAGTGCTGTCACGGAGACCACTTCGTCAAATGTTAGTCTAAGGATGATTTTGACCTTTATAACACTTTAAGTAACTAAGGAAAATCTACCAACAGCTGGGAACTTCTGGGCAGGGGTTTTTGTGGTTGCCATGGATACATCCAGTGCGGACTGTGTATTTTAGGAACATGAAAGAAGGGGGGGGCAGTCCCCCACGAAGAATCGAGAGTTGAAGTTTAGAAATAAAAAATAAATGTATATTTTCCAGGAGACCATTTTCATCGAATTATGTTTGTTTGTCTTCTTCATCCTCCAACCTATTATTTCGAACGTAATTAATTCTCTTCCCTACCTTTTTTTTTTTTTGATCTTTTATAGTTGATACTTTGACCTCGGAACGCCTGAGAAATAAATCTTCAATCTGTCTGTTGCGTTGTCAGTAACTATCTGAACTGGGAAGGTCATATCTTAGAGCGCAATTGATAGGATTCAACAGCTTCAATTCAACACGTCCAATTTTAATTAAATTTTTATTATTCCTCTCATTTTTTATTCTCTAATTTTCTGGTGTGATGGAAACTGGTTCAAACGCTATCACTACTATAGCCGATACCCAATAAACTTCCATATCGTGTTATGAAAATAATTTAAGCACATATCCACAGAGTAATATAATACACACACTCATAGTTTTATATAAGTTATTTTAAATAATATTTTATACTAAGTCTATTTTAAATCAATGTTAAAACATTTCAAATTAAAAAATTTACATCCATCTACTACCTACGTTTTAAACAGTTACCTTTTAATTAATATTCATGTTTATGCAAATGAAAGTAAACATTTATTAGATGTTTTCACACTGTAGTCAATTTAATTAATGTCATTAGTATCAGCTTTTTTTTTTTTTTTTTACTGTTCTACCTTTTATTATAATGAAAAATCCCAGACCATATTATTCGGAGTTAATGATTTTTCGACAGTAATTTGTCAACTTTGATTTTAACAATATTTTAAATATTTTCTATACACATTATAAAACAAAGTCCTCAGCCGCGTTTGTTCGCGGTAAACTCAATAACTAGAGCACGGATTTTCATGGGGTTTTCAGCAATAGATAGAGTGATTCACCAGGAAGGTTAAGGTATATAATTTGTCAAGGTTTTGTGTAAATGTGTTGGAATATAACAATAATTGTTGGAAAAAGTATAGCTGCCTGGGAGGTTTCATCGAAGACGCTGCCTAATCCCTTTGAGATGTAACGAAACAATGCATGGTGGAATATTCCTCTTTTATAGATCTACAAAAAAGTCACTGATAGTATATATCTATCTTTTAAGGATCGCTTACCATACCCATTTCATCTTTTAAAAAATTGATAACTCACAATGCGGTATTTGGAAAGCTATTTAGACGAGTACAGTATTAATCCTTATCTACTTATATACTTTAGTTACCTTAAGCATTTCATGCGCATTATTAGAATATTTTATACCATATAATTTAAATGAGTATCTTGGATTATAGGAAAAACTTAACGCATAAGAAAATCAATTCGTCTATAAAAAAAATTTTTGTTTTTTTGTTTTTATGTTTATAATATCTACATAATAAAATACATTGGACTGACAAAACATGACATAATATGTCTTACTATCCGTCGCTAGTTAGTAAATAAAAAAAATAAATACTTAAAAAAAACATGAGGTAGTTACTATAAAAAAAAATGACCAATAAAACCATCTGTGTCTTTATGGCTTAGATGAGAAATTTAAATTTGAAGGTATTAGGACATATATTTCCCAATAGGTTATGCATTACCTAAGATGAAACAAAGAAAATTATGTAATTCAATAATATGAAATGAAATATTATAAATGTAAAAAAAAAAAAATGTTTTCCTTGATATAAAAATATACAAAAAACAAAACAAAAAAAAACAATCCAACCCATGAAAGTCCTAGAAAGGATTCAGAACGGGTACAGACTGCGCTGTTTCTATGACAACCGTTGTTCAGGTGTTTGTGATGAGATAATGCTTAATCACCAGATTTTCCACCAGTCCTAGTGAGCCCCAGCAGTCTGTAAACCCCATATTGTTCACCGCGGCTGTAAACAAATCAAATAATTTATCTACCACTACTGGATTGGAAAAAATCAGCATTCTACACAGTGAGCTCAGTAATAAAATTAACAACTAAATATAACTAATGCTACTGTACGATTAAAAAAAAAAAACTGTACCACTACAACCCGTGAAGGGGTCTGGGGTTCAATACATGGTGGAGACTGTACTGGTTCATGGACAACGGTTCTGCAAGGATGTGACTTGTCCTGGGTCACCCTCAACCGCCAGATTTGTCCCCCTTATTTGGTGTACACTATTTTTATAATATTTTATAGAGGCTGGGTGAGCCCCAGGAGGGTCCTAGATCCTATATGATCCATCTCCGGCTGCAAACAGACTAAATAAAAGTCTTACCCGCAGCGGTATTTGAACCAGGATTTCCCGAATGGCAACTCAGTGCTCTACCACTGAGCCACTCCGCTCACTACTTTAAGATAAGAAAAACTTATATATAAATTAATATTTTATTAATGTTCATTTATTAATAAAACCTTGTTACGATAAATGCGGTAGATAAAAATAACAGAGATACGTATGTAATACGTTCCTTTATCGTAGCAATATAAATATACTCGTACATATATTGAGTAGACGTAGATCTGTGTTGAGGATGACTCAGTAAATCTTTGATGCGAGCCCTCCCGTAACCTAGTTCTGCCACCATCGTTTTTTACTTTATCTAAAATGTCTGTTCCAAGCACTTTTGCTACCGTTTTTCTGGTAATATACTGTCATCATACTGCCTTTTTGTTTTCTCTTTTAGATAAAAGCTCTTCATCGTTTAATATATAATATATATACAGACAGCCATACATTCAAGAATACTTTCAACATTATTAACATTTACATATTTTTTAAATATAAATAGATATAAGTTAAATCTGCAATCACCAGTGCACAATATTCACAAAAAATTCTTAAATCAAATATTTAATAAAAAAAAAACACTGAAACCAACAGATTTTGTTCAAAAATATCGCAAGATGTTATATTTGTTATCTTTCCTGATAACACCATTCAATAATGGATAAAAAATCTACACAAGGTGAATTTTTAGTAATTTATATATTAAACGGTTACTTAAAAAATACAAAAAAAATAGTAAATTGCCTTAACTATTTCAGATTGTTGATATCAGATATATAACAATTATAACAGTGTGGAACGGAATTAACAGACGTGCAGAAGGATTGCTCCAAGAGGAACAATACGGCTTTCGTGAAAATCGGAGCACTCAAGACCTGATTTTTGCAATGAGACAGGTTTTTGAAAAAGTCCATGACGTACAATTCCAGCATTACCTGGAGGGACGTAATTTCACGATTTGCTCTAAGGATGAACAGGAGGGAGGAAGAAACGAGGACGACGGACTGATGACGTGGGACCAGTGGTTTTATAGGGCTGACACTGGTTGCATGGGCAGGCAGCCGTTCCTGCTACTGGATTCAGTAAAGCGAAACATCCACTATAAAAATGGGTAACGAAACCACAGGCAGAACCTACCCCAGGATCTGCATTTTTCTGTGTCCCTCCCCATCTTTTTCGTCCCCTGGAGTCTTCCCAATAACCAATCGATGAAGAACTTGCTGTACTTCTGTACATGGGATGTTTCCTTGGCCCATCGAGATGTATGCTGTCACTTTTAAAATGATCTTACTTAAATAAGCTATTAAATACTGGTTTTTAATTTATAATTTATAAATAAATATATTCGTCCGAATATGAATGCGCTATTTGCCAATTTTGTGTTATTTTCAATCTTCATCATTTTATTGATAACCTTCTGCTTCTTCCTCAATGTACCTTTCAGGGTGGATGCGCCTCCGTCCATGCCAGACGCGCATTCCGGTTCATGCCATTCCGGCCTTGTCCTCTTTGTTGTCCCAGCTTTGAGATGGGGTTCGTCCATGTTAGCCTAGGTCTGCCTTGGGGACATCTTCTAGTTGGCCTAGCTTCAAAGAACTTTCTGGGGTACCGATCTTTCTGCATTCGGCAAAGGTATATATGTACATAGAGCATTTCAGCTGCCTCTTTTCAACCACTCCTCTTCTGGTTCTACCAGCCACTCTCCTCAGGTATCTCATTTCTGCGGCTGTTAATTGCTCCAGTGCTTATCCAATGGAACCCGGCTTTCATTTCCTTAAAGAAAATAAGGTAGGTATATGGCCTTGAAAATGTGCAGCTGCGTGTTAACGAGAGCCTGTCAAGGAGGAAAGAAACAAACTTTCCTAAGCAGGGGTAAATTTCCGAACAAATTAGAAAGTTATACCTGGGCTAAGCAGAAGTGGGTAATGAAGCGGAAACCGAGAGCGCTACTCCAGTTTGGGTGACATTTTTCGGAAGCTCCGGTGCGAGATCAATGAGGAGGTCGCTGAAATGGATCCAAAGAGATCCAAAGCTATGCTAAATCGGATTAATAGCCAAGTCGGGGTCCGCTTATCTTGGCAACTTACTCGAGGAATTTCAATAATATGTTCCGGTGAGGGGGGTTAGGGGGGGAGGGGATCTCGACCTCACTGGAGACAATATTGACCCTGCTCCCTCGGGCTAGCAACTACCGCCGATTGCTTTTCGTTTAGCCTTGGTAATTAAACTCCATCGTAGGGCCTAATTTTATAATTTATAATTATAATCAATAATATTGAAATATAATTAATAATTAAAACATTCCCGAGAATCGGTTTACTAGACGACCTAATTATAACCTTCATACCTATTTTTGGATTTGATATTTTGGAGCGTTGATGTCCAACAGTTTTGGTTCTAAAAAAAAAATATCATGTTCAGATAGAACACTACGATGAGCAATATACCAAAATTTATAACTGGATCAAGTTATTCCTTTTACGGTAACTAACGTGACTCTTTATTTTGATATTGATTTTTTAATTAAAATTAATGTCATTCTATTCTAATTATTTTTAAGGCTGGGGATATGGAGGCCACACATTTACACAACAGCTAATCACTAAGAAAACGAAATCTTAGCCTTAAAGATAAAGAAATTATTTCTGGTAACAATGTATTTAGAGATTAGTCCAAGGACATAACTTTTCACTTGAAAATAACAATAGAGGTTACATTACTTTGGTAAGGCCTAGCACTTTACCCGCTATTTCACTGAATCAATGTTACCAAGGGGTTAATTACTGTGAAAAATTTTGACAGTTTTAACAATCAATCAAATTTTGTCATTTTGTGTCATATAAAACAATTTCACCCAATCATGTCAACAATTCACTAATGATTGAATTCAGTTCAATTACCAATCACTATGAAAACACGTGTTGAGTTTGACAGCTTCATTCCAAAACAAAACGAGGTGACAATATAACCTCACCACGACTGTTCTAAAAACCAAATCGATACTGGAAAAATGAAACGGACAAATGGTCCGATAATGTACCTGTTGGAAGAAACACAATAAATGGATGGACTCAATCTGCTGCAAAACCCCACTTTTTAAGAACAACAATTGCTAAAAATTACTGGTCTTACAATCAAAATTCTATAAAATCAGACTAAAATCTCGATCAAGAATACCAGAAAAAGATCATAAACATTAGGTATGGTAATAGATCTACTATAGTAGAGGCCAGCGGCAAATCTAATGTGTTTTTTTATTTTATATTTAATTTAATGATATTTACAACTATAATGCTATTATAACAAGTAAATGTGCTAATATGTACAATATGACATGAAAAACACTTGTGGGGAAACTACCCATCGGTAGCACTCCAATAAAGTTCTATAGTAAATGATCTCGAGGCCATCTTCTTTTCAGACGCCCCGGAGGGTTATCAGGAATAGTATGGAAAGCAAGTTGAGAGACTAGCGGATTCGAGTGTGTATGGAGCTTGTCGTGGAAGGATAGGTATCTAGTTTGGGCCAAATCAGTAACATATGGGATATTAAGATCATGATGTATGAGTTTGTTTGTGGCATAATAAGGAGCATTGAAGATTGATTGTGTTGCATTGAGTATTTTGGATTGTTACGATTGGATACAAGATGAATTGGATGGTTTAGTAGAGCCCCAAAGCTCAACTCCGTATGTTCAAATAGGTCTGATAACTGTCATGTAAATGAGTCTTTTGTAATTAATTGGGAGCTTAGAGCGTTTGTCCAGTAAATGTTGAAGTAGGCGAAAACGTCGAGCAGTTTCTTGTCTTTTCAGTCTTGTATGAGGATTCCAAGTGAGACGTTTATCCAGATGGAGTCCTAGGTAACGTATCTGTTCGACAGGGTTCAGTGGAATGAATCTAATGTTAAGTTAAATTGCAATAATTGCACTTTCGCTAACTGTACTTTTAATAAATAAATAAATGTTTTGTTGTATTGCGTTATAAATATTTTGTCAAACAATTTTCCGCCAAAAATCCCTAGGACATTGACAAATGCGTCATAATTTTATGAAAAATTTCTGAAGCTCGTGGCTCAGCCTTCGGCTTCGGACTGTTGGCAGGGAACGAGCTTTCGATTGTCATAAAATTATCTCGCCTATTATCAATGTCCTAGGGATATTACTACTGATAAACGTGATGTAACTAATCGGACCTATCAGTGGACAAATGTTTTTCTTAAGGAATTTTCGTACGCCGACATATGTACAAGGTAAACCACGTAACTGTCAGTAATCGTGCGCCTTAAGCACTGAGCTATCTCGTTCCATATTTGAGAAGTATTAACGTAAATAACAAAACCAGTTGATATTAAGGAAAAGTATTAACGGTTCTTTGGTTCTTGTTTAGGAATTTTGATAATAAAATATTAACGGTTCTTTGGTTCTTATTTAGGAATTTTGATAATGTATTTATTGAAATTTAGAACTGTGTATTGAATACATCAAGTAAATATAATGAAAGATAAATAATGCCCAGAGATAAAGGCAAGTAGAGAAACTACCCAGTGGTAGTACTCGAATAAAAAGTTCAACTTAGGAGGTCACGAGGCCATCTTATTTTCAGACGGCTCAGAGGATTATCAGGAATTGAAGAGGTTGGTAGGTTTGAAACTAGTGGGTTTGCGTGGAAATGAAGTTTGTCATGGAAAGATTGATATCGGATTCGGGCCAAATCAGCAACGAATGGGACATTCGAGGTCATTATGGATAATTTTGTTCGTAACAAAGTAAGGAGCATTGAGGATTTTACGAAGGATTTTGGATTATAAGGATTGAATACGAGAGGAATTCGATGGCTTAGTGGAGCCACAAAGCTCTACTCCGTAAGTCCAGATGGGTCTAATGATTGTCATCTATATGAGTCTTTTGTAATCAATTGGGAGCTTAGAGCGTTTGTCTAGTAAATGTTGAAGTAGCCTGAAACGGCGAGCTGTTTCTTGTCGTTTCAGTCAACTATTTTGATAAATATAAAAAATAATTGTACTTTTTATATTATGTTTACCTTATAGAGATTGCGTTGATTTTGTTGGGTTTTTTTTTTCTCCGATTTATAGCCCTCATTAACTTTTAGATCGGGAAAGCAACTGCCGGGATTGTATTTGATTCCTGCTGTGGTAAAATAATTGTTTTAAGATAAGGACCTTTAACCAACCTTGTTCTTTTTATTTTTTCCATATATTTTTTTTTTCAGGTTAATAGTCACGTTTCCCTAATTAATTAATCGATTAATTATTTTCTTTTTATGGATTGTAATGTTTTCTATTCTAATTTTAAACCACTTCAACTCAAATAAATTTATTTTGAACTTGCCTATTTTAATTTGTCCCAATCGTATTCAAAACCAAGCATAAATATTGCATTTCATTGCGAGTTTTATTTTGAATTAATTATTTCTATTATCATAACAACTTTTGAAGATGTGTTTGCGTATCTCTACAACCCTCATATACATTACAATCATATTAGACCTACGGAATAGAGCTTTGGGGCTCCACTAAGCCATCGAATTCCTCTCGTATTCAATCCTTACAATCCAAAATCCTTCGAAAAATCCTAAATGCTCATTACTTTGTTACGAACAAATTAATCCATAATGACCTCAATGTCCCATTTGTTGCTGATTTGGCCCGAATCCGATATCAATCTATTCATGATAAACTTGATTCCCACTCAAACCCACTAGTTTCAAACCTAGCAACCTCTTCAATTCCTGATAATCCTCCGAGACGTCTGAAAAGAAGATGGCCTCGTGACTCTCTGAGTTAAACTTTTTATTTAACCACTATCACTTGGTAGTTTCTCTACTTGCCTATATCTCAGGACTTTATTTATCTTTCATTAGATTTACTTGATTTATTCAATATACAGTTGTAAACTTCAATAAATAAATTTTTTTTTAAAACAATATTTGAAAGAGGTGATATTAACGATTTAGTTGTTGCCCATTTTTTTTTCATATTTTTATATTCATTAATGTCAAATGAGAAATCGAAACTACAAGAAAGCATCCGTAGATTTAAAATGGTCTAAATGTCCGATTTGCTGGAAAAAGCTTGAATTCAGTACCGTTACCTTGCCTATCTAGATACATACAATTGAGGTTTGGAGTCCAAGGGAATCATTCTTTCCGCACCTGATTCTTACAATCTGTAATGTTTCAAACAGCCCTTAATGCACCTTCATACATCACAAATAATATTATCTATTTGGACCAAAAAATATATGAATCGCAAACTGCATAAAGTCTAATAATAGTCCAACTTTTGAGATTTTTGTTTTTAAACCTGTTAACTTTTAGCAGTGACAGAAGGTTTATCGGAATAGTTAAATCGTGTATTGTACATTATAGATCTAATTTAATCACATACTACCTTAACCTCATGTGGTTAAACCATCAATTCTTTACCGTACATCAAATCCATTTCTGATTTCTGACCCTCAAAAAGGCCATTTAAATCCACTAATCAACTAATATCAAACTTTGAAAAAAAATAAAAAACTTCGGATGAAAAAATGATTTATTTAATACTACCTACTAATTTTTGTGCTTTAAACAATAATTTGGCCCATCCTATACACGATATATACAGCTGACATCCCAACCCATCCAAGCACTGTCCTCACTACTTACGCTGATGACACATGTGTGTTATCAGTTAATAAGGATCCATTTGTTGCATCCCAATCTCTTCAATCCCATATCTCACACCTACAAGAATGGTGTCAAAATTGGAGGATTAAAATAAATCCTAACAAATCCCATCAAATTACCTTCACCCTTCGTCGTAAACCTACGAATTCCTGTCCTACTGTATCGTTTAATAATATTCCACTGAACCCTGTCGAACAGATACGTTACCTAGGACTCCATCTGGATAAACGTCTCACTTGGAATCCTCATACAAGACTGAAAAGACAAGAAACTGCTCGACGTTTTCGCCTACTTCAACACTTACTGGACAAACGCTCTAAGCTACCAATTAATTACAAAAGACTTATTTACATGACAGTCATCAGACCTATTTGGGCATACGGAGTTGAGCTTTGGGGCTCTACTAAACCATCCAATTCATCTCGTATCCAATCCTTGCAATCCAAAATCCTTCGTAAAATCCTCAATGCTCCTTATTATGTCACAAACAAACTCATCCATCATGATCTTAATATCACATATGTTACTGATTTGGCCCAAACTAGATACCTATCCTTCCATAACAAGCTCCATACGCACTTGAATCCGCTAGTCTCTCAGCTTGCTTCCCATACTATTCCTGATAACCCTCCGAGGCGTCTGAAAAGAAGATGGCCTCGAGATCATCTACTATAGAACTTTATTGGAGTGCTATCGATGGGTAATTTCTCCACAAGTGTTTTCATGCCATATTCTACATTTTTGCACATTTACTTGATATAATACCATTATAGTTGTAAATATCATTGAATTAAATAAAAATAAAAAAAAACAATAATTTACATTTATATTACAAGCCAAAAAACAATTTGGTACTGTAATAACTCGAGATAAAATGCCTTACTGAAGTTGTGGAATTTATAAAGCGATTTAATTATGAATATGTACTTGCAATATGCAATTCCCCAAAAACAATTAATTGTTGAGGAATGAATGAAATTCATCGTGGTCTAATTTAGATAGGAGATATAACAGAGGCAATAAAGGAATGTCGATATATCACGATTAAGCAAGCACGTCATCAGGCAAATTTAAATTATTTATATGATTAAAATTCGAAACCAAAATATCCAGAGCTCTCAAAATAAGAGAGTATCCTGTTGTCCTTCAATCAGTGGTCGTGTATGGAAGCGAGTCTTGGACGCTGACACCCAACGATAAAAGGCTGTTAAACGTGTGGGAAAGAAAAACCCACAGAAAGATCTTCGGCCCTACAAAAGGAGATCGCTGGCTGATGAAGACAAACGAGGAACTTAGAAATCTATATGGTACACCAGATTTTGTTGCCACGATTAAAAGTGGCAGGATAAGATGGGTGGGGCACGTACAAAGAATGGAAAGAAGTAGACAAGAAAAAATGATGATGGAGGACACCCTGGAGGAAGGAGGAGCAGAGCAATGGAAGACTTGGTTGGAGGATGTGGAGGAGGGCAAGGTCCTGCGAGGACCAAAGCGCCGATAGATAGATACATAGGTTGCCAAAGCACTTAATTACTTCTAAGCAATCGTTCGAATTGTTTAGTTCGATTTGAAGGTCAATATTGATTAAATTAATTGGTTACGTATTCAATATATTTTTAAATTCTGATTTCGCTTTTTTTAAAAGGTTGCATATAAAAAAAAATATTGATGTTTTGATTAGCTTGATATCTAGTTTAACATCGATAAAACTAACGGGTTCCTTACATTTTTTTTTATTCTAGATACACAAAGAATACATTTTCCATTCTTTTAATTGCTTTAATTAGCTTAATTACCATTTCGATACCGACAAAATATTTTTTATATAATTTTTTAGAATTTATATTGGTAAAGAGAAAAAAAACATTTTCCAGTAAATTATATTTTCTTTGATCCTTATTTATCAATTGAGACGTTGCGACAATTTTATTATAAACTTTATTATAGTTACAAGTCTAAAATATCTGTGGAAAAACAATAAAATCTACACTAAAATATGTAATTCAACAATCATAATAAAGTGTCCAAATTAACTAGTAATAACTTATTTATAAATACCTCTAATTTTTTTTTAAATTTAATTTATTGATATTTACAACTATAATATGATTATAACTAGTAAATCTGCTGATATGTACATTATGACGTGAAAAACACATGTGGAATAACTACCCATCGGCAGCACTCCAATAAAGTTCTATAGTAGATGGTCTCGAGGCCATCTTCTTTTCAGACGCCTCGGAGGGTTATCAGGAATAGTATGGGAAGCAAGTTGAGAGACTAGAGGATTCGAGTGTGTATGGATCTTGTCATGGAAGGATAGGTATCTTGGGCTAAATCAGTAACATATGCGATATTAAGATCATGATGGATGAGTTTGTTTGTGACATAATAAGGAGCATTGAGGATTTTACGAAGCATTTTGGATTGTAAGGATTGGATACGAGATGAATTGGATGGTTTAGTAGAGCCCCAAAGCTCAACTCCGTATGTCCAAATAGGTCTGATAACTGTCATGTAAATGAGTCTTTTGTAATTGATTGGTAGCTTAGAGCGTTTGTCCAGTAAATGTTGAAGTAGGCGAGCAGTTTCTTGTCTTTTCAGTCTTGTATGAGAATTCCAAGTGAGACGTTTGTCTAGATGGAGTCCTAGGTAACGTATCTGTTCGACAGGGTTCAGTGGAATATTATTAAAGGATACAGTAGAGCAGGAATTCGTATTCGTAGGTTTACGACGAAGGGTGAAGGTAATTTGATAGGATTTGTTAGGATTACCTCTAAATTAAATTCATTTTAAAATTTATTCAAATTAAAACTCTAGGAGATCATTTAGCAAGGATGAACATGGAGGATAAATGATCCCCTAGAGTTTTTATTTAAATAAATTTTAAAATGAATTTATTATGGAGGTATCTATACTTAAGTTATTACTAGTTAATTTGGACACTGTATTATATTTATTATAATTGTTGAATTACAAAATTTAGGGTAGATGTTATTGTTTTTTCACAGATATTTTAGACTTGTAACTATGATAAAGTTATGTAAATGATTGGTTACCGATGCAGAAAACAAAATGTGATAAGATTGAAAATGACACATGGTCGAAACGTCTCAAGTGATAAATAAAGATCAAAGAAAATATAATTGACTGGAAAATGTTTTTTTTTGTCTTTCCCAATATAAATTCTAAAGGAAATTAGTCCAGTATAAAAGAAAAAAATTATAAAAATGGAATATAATTTTTTATTAATTGCTTTAATTTTTAAATATTTTTATTTTGAAGAGAAAAGATTTTCCCTGGCCGGGATATTTTTTTTATATTTTTAAATTATTTTTTCAACATTTTCTGCGTTGTTGTTTATTCCTGTGACCATGTTCTTTGCGACTCGCTTCCCGCCCAGTATCGCTTCATCATTTCTGCTCTTATCCTTTCCTCACGGAAATTTCTATTTAAACATTTTAATATACAAACAAAAAAATAATTGTTTTGACTAGCTCAATTTTCAGTATAAGCTCGATAAGATTAATTTCTCAGATGTTAAGTATTTGTACATGTAAAAACTTTGTTTTTGTGAAAAAAATTATAAATATAAAAAAACACAAAAAAACCTGTCCCATTACAGCCCGTGAACGGGTCTGGGGTTCAGTACAGTTCAGACTGGAATATTTCATGGACAACGGTACTGCAGGGAGGTGCTTTGTCCTAGTTCACGCTCAAGCGCCAGATTGTTATTCCTTATTTAGGGTACCCTATTTTTATAACATTTTATAGAGGCTGGGTGAGCCCCAGGAGGGTCCTAGATCCTATATGATCCATCTCCGACTGCAAACAGACGTAATAAAGGTAACTGCCTGCAGCGAGATTAGAACCAGGATATCCGACTTGGCAACTCATTGCACTACCACTGAGCCACTTCTCTCCCATATATAATTATATCTATTAATTAATTACATAAAATTATATATATTTTTATCATCTTAATTTCCATCTCACTATACATAAAATTATTTGTTTACAAATTAACTATATTATTAGTTTATTTTTATACATTCTTTTATATATATATTTTTTTTAATTCTACAAGCCTTTCTCCCCTCAATCTGTATCGTAGATAAAGCATTGATAAAACTGGATGATATCACATAACGGAAATATTATAGAGCTGTGAGGATCATATAATTAATTAAGATGAAATTGATTGATTAAACACCGATAAGTTTACTCATTCGATTCTCACACGGTCTAATTCTGATCCAAATTATCGGGGAAAGCTATCGAAAGTTTTAAGTAACGCTTTTCCTCAGTTACAGTGAGTTAGTGCTAAGCGCATTTGATAAGACTAGTTCGATAATCAGCTATACTCCAAGTTGAAGAGTCATAAGTAAATCACCGTGGCCAGAAAACTGTTCACTTGGAACGATCTACTGAAATCAATTCCTTCTTTTTCCTATTCTATAATATTGTCAGAATAAGAACTGCTGACCAAAATGTTACGCAGACAATTACAATACCTCGGCCTCACATTGTAATTAAGACTGACTGAAAAAAAAAACAACAGCATTAAATCTAAGATTAAGACTATTCAACTGAAAAGTGCATTTGGATCCCAAAAGGACAGGTAAAGAAATTCATATTAATATAATCCCTGCCCTCCAGTATCCTTTAATAATATTTCAATGACTCCTCCTAAAGAGATCTAATGTTTAGACATATTGACAAGCGTTTAACTTTGAATCCTCATACTCGACTGAGAATACAAGAGGCTGCTAAAGCGTTTGTTAAGTTTAAAGTTAATCAATTTTCTATCAAAGTCAGTTTGATGCAGTAATTTGTATTTATAAGTTATCAAGTACTGTATTTCATTAGCGCTTAAGATTTTTCCCCATCTTTAGAATGAAATAATTTTTAAATTAAAGTAACATTTTTTATGGTCCATTTTAATTTCTTCGATTATTAAATAAGTTAATTACAAACCAGAGAAGTATTGTAACAGTTAAATAAAATATTCATTCTCTTAACCAAAACCATCACAATCCTCAGGTAATATTATAAATAAAAATTTTCTTATAATAAAAAAATTTTAATTGATGTCCACATTCTCATTGTAGGTTATCGATTTAATTTATTAAACCTACATGAGACCTTTATGTTTTTTGGTGAGATAACTAAATACAAGTAAACATAAATAAATAAATTGTCTATGTTTCAAAGCCAGTTTGATGGTTTAATTTATTATTTTATTTATTTAAAATACGTGAAATTCATAAGACCCATCTGGACTTAGGAGTAGAGCATTGGGGCTCCACTAAGCCATCGAATTCCTCTTTTATACAATCCTTACAATCCAAAACCTTCTTAAAATCCTCAATGCTCCATACTCTGTTACGAACAAAGTAATCCATAATGGCCTTAATGTCCCATTTGTTGCTGAATTGGCCCAAATCCGATATCAGTCTTTTCATGACAAACTTCATGAAACTTTTAAGTTGTATTAAGTTAAAATCACGACGTTTTAAGATGAATTTCTAATTTGAGTCCTATCACTGGGGAGTTTATCTACTTCCTTTTATGCATGCCGATATGTATCATTCATTATATTGAATTGTTTTAATGTTATAATTACATATAAGTACATATAAATACATTTTGAAAAAAAAATGTTATTTTTTAATCGTCCTATTTAGTAGTTAGATCAAATTAATTAAAATTTAAAAAATGAATAAAGAGCATTATATATTCTGTCAGTGGGGTCCATTTTGTTTATTTCGGGCTTGTCGGGAGAGTGAGTGCTAGCCTACAACACTAATGACAATCTCATGTTGGACGGAAGTGGCAGGCATTTTTATCATTACTGCCCAAACTATTCTTTCCAAATACTTCAGTTTCACTATTTTATTTAATTCGAATGATTTAAAAAAAAGGATGAAATTATAATCACATATAATTAGATATATGATTTTTTTTTATAATTAACTAATCAATAGTAACGTTGTTCCCTTGTTTATTTTACGTCACTTTATGCTGCCATGGCTAATCGGACGATGCTACAGTGGGAGCTCTAAATTTTGCCTATCCATGTTTAATGAGGATAGGGATTTTTAACGAGTGCCTGACATTGTACAAGCTCGGGACCTTCGTTTAACGTCCCTTCTGAAGCACGGCGTAACTAAGGATTAAGTAACGTTGTTGATATTTTTATTAAGAAATTCATTAGGAGTAAAAATATAGCTAAATATTATATACATGTCCTAGAAGTATAAATTTTATTTTATATTTACTGTTTATATTAGGGAGGAGAGTGGCTCAGTGGTAGAGCACTGAGTTGCCATGCCGGAAATCCTGCTTCAAATCCCGCTGCAGGCCATGACTTTTATTTAGCCTGTTTGCAGCGGGAGATGGGTCATACAGAATCTAGGACCCATCTGGGGGCCCACCCAGCCTCTATAAAATATTATAAAAATAGGGTAACCATAATAACGGGGGGAAATCTGGCGGTTGAGCGTGACCTAGGACAAGTCACCTCCTTGCAGAACCGTTGTCCATGAAACAGTACAGTCTCTACCATGTACTGAACCCCAGACCCGTTCCCGGGATGTAGTGGTACCGATTTTTTTTATTTACTGTACATTTGTTATGTTTATTTATAAGTAGAAAACATATAGGTACCTATATTGAAATTTTAGTATTTATACTACAATATTTTACGTAAAGAAGTAAACAAATATTCACGATGGATTTATTATACCTAGTTAGTAAAAAACCTAACTATTAAAAAATAGTTATAACACTTCTTATTCCTCTAAGTTACTACATATTTCTTATAGAAAATGTACAAAAATATTATTACTAATATTATTACTTTTACAAAACCATCTAAGTAAGTCTAATATTATTAATGTTACAGAGTTGGTTGACAGCAGGGATATAATGATATATTTGCAATAAATATTTTTGAGTTCGAGTTCGTTATATTGAATACGAGAGGAATTCGATGGTTTAGTGGAGCCCCAACGCTCGATTCCGTAAGTCCAGATTGGTCTAATAATTGTCATATATATGAGTATTTTTTAATTAATTGAGAGCTTAAAGCGTTTGTCTAGTATGTGCTGAAATAGCCTGAAACTGCGAGCTGTTTCTTGTCGTTTCAGTCTAGTATGAGGGTTCCAAGTTAAGCGTTTGCCTAAGTGTAGTCCTAAGTACCGGACCTGTTCTACAGGAATCAGCGGGATGTTATTAAAGGATACAGGAGCACAGGGAGTCGTTGGTTTACGACGGAGATTTCGTAATGTAAATACTTTACTTTATTAGATGATGTAATTAACGAAATCAGAAACATTAAAACTTAATGGGAGCTTTTTATTATCTTTTCTTACTGTTGATGAGTTGCATAATTAAGTATTTATTGTCATTATAAACTCAGTTATTTCATTTAAGGGTTTTCATAAGCATTAACCGAAACGTTAGAGGTACGCATTGAAAATAATCTTTTTAATGAGACCTAAGATAATATTTAATGTTTTAATTAATACTATGGTTTTAAATATTTTGTCATTTAGTACTTATTAATTATTTTGACGATTAACATTAAGTAGTTAAGTTTTAGGATACTAATGTTTGTTTTATGGTGTATCATAAGTGCTTTCTTCTTCATAATATTACTTCATAATACTTCTTCACATATATCCATGGGCATTTATATCCAAAAGAAGACTAGATAGTACGTAGATTAACCAAAAAGAAGTCAAGACATGTTAGGTTAACGAAATCACAAATTATTTTAAAAAATAATATAAAAACAGAATAAATATATGACAGAGAATCATTTTAGATTTCATTGATAATGGAGGGATTCAGAGGCAGGAAAGTGAAAAAAAAAGTTTTTAAGTAGTCTGACAACAGGAAGACGAAGCATCGGAGGAAGGCGGTCTTTGGATGGCTTATTCGCAGGGAAAACAAAACTATAGAAAATTAATAAAACTATATTTATTTATTAAAAAGTGTAATTATGGTACACATTTGACAATTACAATCATATTTCACATTTTCGGCAATCGAATTCTCAACTGGGCCAAGGTTAGTTCCTATCTTCCCTGCCTATACAATTATAATTATATCATTTAGATTGATAATAAGAATATATATTTTTTTTCTTTTTGCATAGAAGTTATCTTAGGAAGGTTCCATCTTTTTTCCCTCTTACCCTACGTCCTACGTAGGCGATTCAAAGCGAACGCGAAGCGGTGGACGTGCGAATTCAACGCGATGCGGTCGGCGCGGCGGCTCTGTCCACATGCGTGCGAATTGTAAATAATTTAACAAAAGAAAATTTAATAGCAAATCACGCAACTCCATTTTATATATTATTATTTAAATTATTTGATTATGTTAATTATTCAAAGGAATTGTAATTTTAATAAAACAAAAGAAAATGAACTAGTAAGTAACTTAATTTAAATAACACCTTTTTAAATAACCATTACATTAAAACTAGCACTATTGAATTATTCAAACATTTTAATTATTTAAAGAACGTCTTCGTATAATTAAACACAAAAATCATCCATATAGTTTTATAAAAATATAGTTTTATACGTAGCCGAGGGGCACTCGGAAATCCTGATTCAAATCCCGCTCCAGGCAGTTACTTTTATTTATTCTTTTTGCGGCGGGAGATCAAGCTTCCTCCTGGGTGTAACCCAGCCTCTATAAAATATTATAAAAATAGGGTACCCATAATAAGGGGGGAAACGTGGCGGTTGAGCGTGACCTCCTTGCAAGTAGGACAAGTCACCTCCTTGCAGAACCGTTGTCCATGAAATAGTACAGTCTCTACCATGTACTGAACCCCAGACTCGTTCACGGGTCATAGTGGTTACAAGTTTTTTTTTTATACGCAGCCTGTTATGATAGTTATTTTTCCTTTTATCCCATAATATAGGACGTTCTTGGGTGGCATTTTTAAAATTTCTATTTCCGGCATTAAAACAAAAACACAATATAATGTACACAATATAATTATAATATATATAAAACATCACGGCACCAAATATATTATTGCAATGAAACGCGTTCGCTTCGCGCCGTGCCGCACCCATGTGCATTCGGATACGTAGTACACTTCTGTAGGTTTCAACTGTTAGTTTGTTTTCGCGTCCGCGTCAAGATCGCTCACGTAAGACGTCACCTTTTTTCTGCACAGTTACCAGTTGTATTTTTTCTAAATTATTAAAAACTTTTTTTTAAATATTTTACATTAGAAATGTTAATTTATCCTTACTTTGTGAAAGGAAGTAGCGTGTAAATGAATGAAGGTAGGAGTTATAACGTCGCGTCTGTTTTGTTTAATTAGGTGTATATGGAAATGTATATTTGAGTCGTACTCAGTATATAATTATTATAATTATTGACTATAGTTAAACAAATAATACAAATTCTTCTCTTTTTATATTTGTTTTAAACGTAGTTGTGCTCTTCACGATCATACTTGATGATTGGTCCAAGGTCGAAAATAAGAAAAGTTGAAGCCGCAACCTTCACTTAAAATAAAATTACATTACTTATTATTGCTGGGAATAATAATTTTTTCCCGATTTTATCTGACATTTCTCTAGAATTTATCTCGTCAGTCTTAAAATTCCTAGTTTACAGACCAGTGCTGAAGCCTTTGAAAATGGTATAAAGTGAAAAAAAATTATAGTAGGATGATAGGAAATTACGGGCGATCTGAGGGGGGGGGGGTTTAACGGTAAAACCGGTTCATTTCGATTTCCGTC
This sequence comes from Troilus luridus, assembly GCA_964056705.1. Classification (NCBI taxonomy): domain Eukaryota; kingdom Metazoa; phylum Arthropoda; class Insecta; order Hemiptera; family Pentatomidae; genus Troilus; species Troilus luridus. The sequence goes on from OZ057414.1 coordinate 120,830,338, forward strand.
AAAAAGTCCTACGGAAAAAAGTAAAATCGCAAAGTTGTAGGTAATAAAAAGATCTACAACTTTTGTATTTACACTTTTTTCACATAACCTCAAAATTTATGTGAAAAATTCAAATAACCAAGTTGTTGGTTTTTTATTTTTATCTTTTACAAAAAGAAATTTTTTTTCACGAAATGTAATGAAAACTTACATTTTTATGTCCCAAACATGCTGTAATTTTTTTAATTTAAAATATTTATTTGTTCACCTTATTTTGACTTAATATCAAAAAAGCACCCTAATTTCCTATCGAAAATTCTCACGTCAAAATATCTGCTTTTTTAAAAAGGTCGGTGGGCTTTTTGTTCATTGAAATCTTTACTTTCTGATAATATTTTTAAATACAATAATCTTGTTATTTATAAATACCTTATCTTGAACTCTAATCACTTATCCATTAGTTTTTGTCTCTTTGGTGGCATGTTTTCATCGTTAGATTCGACAAACCTTCCCGATTCTAGTAGATCTTCACTTGAAATTTCATTATTACTTTTTAAACGGCACTTTCAAGAATAACTAAAAAAATACGCTAAAAAAACTCCAAAATACTAAGTAAATAAATTCAAACCATTTATTTATATATATATATATATATATATATATATATATATATATATATATATATATATATATAAATAAATGGTACATTTATTGACGTGAAACAGCCCAGGACTACGCGACTATGATACAACGTTTTTCATTTCAGCTTTTTTCTCGGCCCCACTTTGCCTTATGATTTCACTGAAGGTTTTTCTTCTTTCTTCTTCCCTGGTCTTGGACGGACATTTTTTCTTTCTGCCACTAGTACCACATTTTTGAGGAATTTTCAGTATTCAAGTTCTGTTTTCTGATAAATCTTGTGTAATCCCATCTTTCTGTGATTCTTGTTTCCTTCGTTCTGTGTATCCTTGTTTGAATTTGTAGCCTATAATTTTGGTGATTTTTTTTGTTTAGTCTCTCCTCGTTCATCCTCTTCATGTGACTATAAAATTAAAATTAAATTCTTCTCCTTTCGGTTCCCCCTATAGTGCCTTTCAGCGTAGGGGAGCGTCCAGCCAGGAGCCGAATCTATCCCGGTCTCTTGCTAGGTTTCTGGCCTGTCGGAGATCTTTTCCTCTTTTTCTGCTGAGGCGTTCGATGTACTCGAGTTAAGACATCCTTGGGCGTCCTCGAGGTCTTTTTCCATCCGGCATGTAGTCCATCGTCTTGAGAGGGTCCTGGTGATCATTCGTCCTGACCACGTGGCCAAATCATTATAGTTGTCGGATTTCCAGGAGCTGTTTCACCGGGGCAATCTGCAGTTGCTAACGAATCTTATCGTTGCGAACACGGTCTCTTTTCGTCTTTCCCGCCACTCTTCGCAAGTACCTCATTTCCGACGCGGTCTGCATTCCTGTCTCTCACTCAATACCCAGCTTTCAGCTCCATACAGCAGTATCGGCAGGTACACTGACTTCAAGATGTGGAGTTTGACGTTCCTTCCTACCTTCCGCTTTCTCACAACAGTGTTAAAAATCTGGTAGTAGACTGTGTTTGCCTTATTAATCCTATTGGATATTTCCGCGTCCAGCTTCCCAGTCCTGTCTATTTCTGTGCCGAGATAAGTGAAGTCAGTCACCACTTCCATTTCCACTTCATCGCAGTATATGTGAACTTCTTCCTGCAGCCTACCCACTTGCAGGATCTTACTTTTGTTGGCATTGATTGTCATTCCTTTTTGTCGGAGTTCTTCACACCAATCCGGCACCGCTTGTTGCAGCTTTCTGAGGCAGCAATCAGCACTAAATCGTCCACATAGAGAAGAAACTGGACTACAACTGGATATAGACTTCTTCTACAGATGGATGCCACCTCATCCATGAATTAAAAATTAAATTAAATTAAATTTCCCCACAAATTTTCACGGCACTAATCCTCAGGATTAATAATCTTCTATTTGATTACAAATTAAAGGTAAATTATTATATATATCCTAGAACCATGTGCAAGGGAATGTATAATAGAACATCTAAGCTTTGAAAAAATAAAATATAATTTAAGAAATGATCCTAATAGACTTGTTTTAATGTTTCCGAAAAAAATTAAAAATGAATTTATGAAGGAGTAGATCGTCCGGGTAGAATCTTAAATAGTAAGCAACTGTTTGATATATTTTATTATTTATATATTTGGAAAAAAAAACTCCACAGTTTTATACAGTTAACTAATAAACATTAAAAATTGTTAAATAAAATATTTAAAATACATAATAATAAGCAAATGAATATATGCAAGCCGGAATAGCATCTACGTAACTAACCAATTGTAATGTAGGCTAGGAGTTGTTTCTCGACAACCGTCCATACCGTCCACTGAGTTGCCATGCCGGAAATCCTGGTTCAAATCCCCCTGCAGACCATGACTTTTATTTGGTATGTGTGCTGCCGGAGCTGGATCATATAGGATCTAGGACCCTCTTGGGGCTCACCCAGCCTCTATAAAATATTATAATAATGGGGTACCCAAAATGAGGGGAGCAAATCTGGCGGTTGAGCGTGACCTAGGAGAAGCCACCTCCTTGTAGAACCGTTGTCCATGAAATAGTACAGTCTCTACCATGTACTGGACCCCAGACCCGTTGATGTTTTGTTTTTATTAAACAAAGCCTTAAATATAATTAGTCCATACTTATAATACGAATTTAATAGCAATAAAACTTTAAGGATATATTTTATAAAAAATAGTTTGAAGGCTGTCAAACAATAGAGAGATAAATAAATAAATAAACTCAGCTGATAGCGACGTATTTTGTCAGGTCTCTGTTGTGTTTTGTCCTTCATTTTTTTATACAAGATCATTTTATAAACCAACACTACAGTCTGGTCAAGTGAAAACTATCCCATTCCTTTCAGTAATGCCGAGGCCTCTGTATTCAGAGATTTTTTTTATCTGATTTTTAGTGGAGAATATTCCCATGAGACTTTTGTTTTTTTAAACTATTTTTTTATCGAATAATAGTTGACGTTGTATATATAAATGAAAGAAAATGGTCCGGATGGAGGTCAATAAATTTCTCAAAAGTAGGAAGAAATGTTTATCAAAGAGTTAAAGTTTCGACTCATTTTGCAGGTCTTCTTCAGGGCTAAATATGCAAAATACAGACAAATGAAAATTACTAAATTGTTAAAAATGACTACATTATGGTAAATATTATAGTTGAAATGTATAAGCATCAAGAGTATTAATAAAAAAGTGACAAGAGAGTGTACAAAAAGTAATAAAGAATAGAATAAGTAATAAAAAAGATGCTATTAAAAATTACTTATTATTTCGTATTACTTATTTTATTCTTTATTACTTATGAAGTCTTTATTACGATAATTCATTCATTTTTAATAATTTAGTCTATTTCATTTGTCTGTATTTTGCATATTTAGCCCTGAAGAAGACCTGTAAAGTGGGTCGAAACGTTGGCTCTTTAATAAACATTTCTCCTTACTTTAGAGAAATTTATTGACCTCCACCCGGACAATTTTCTTTCACTCAAACTATTTTTTATTTATCTTCACTAATATATCACATTTACAAACTTTGCCAATAATGTCCTAAGTAATAAGTATTCCTATGTGTAGAAAATCTCTCGAAGCTGTTCATACTTCAAACAGAAAGCCTTGGAAATTCTAGGAAGTGTTTATTCAGTGTGTTGAAATTGTTTAGCGTCTCTTTCATAGAAGCCTCAAAGATATTTCTGTATTTAACCTGTTTCTATTGGCACAGCAGTTTTTTTTTATCAAAGAAAATATGTTTTTAAATATCAATATAATATTATAAGGCAAATTGCCTTCGTTCATTTGTCTTAAAAAAAATGACGGTTTTTCAACCAAATGTTGGTATTATTATTTCTTTGATAAAAAGTACAATTAATACGCTTGAAGGCAGATTAAAGCGAATAATGAATTGCTCTCTAAGATTTGTCCTTGGTACTCGCTATCGGCTATCGCGCGTGTCCTTTCTTTACGATGAGTTAAAGTGGCTCTTCCCTCCCTTCCGAAGACAATATTTCCTCGGTTACCAATCCATTAACTATCAACATCCTTCATATATCCTCTTCCAAGGTCTCCTCCAATTCATAGCCTTTCCGATCTCTACATTCGGTCCCACAGAACCAAAGCATTCGAACGTTCCTTTCTCGCCCGCTCCACCACAGTGTGGAACTCAATCCATTCTAACATCTGTCATGCTCCCTCACTATCGTCATTTGAATCCTTGCTTTTCTAACATCTAGCCTCCCAAAAAGATGCTCTATTAGCAGGTCTGTCATTTGCTTAGAATGTAAGGTATAGAATAATTTATTGTGTATTTAGATGTTTTAATTTTTTTTTTTAAGAAGAGATACATCATGTAAAGAAATTATTCAATACTAGCTCATGCATTCAACAGATGTTATGGATCTATCAATTCTCTCTAATTGCTTAATATCTTGTCAGGATTGTTTATTTACTTATTATTATTTTTTTGTTTAAATATTTCCTTTTAAATTGTTTTCTGTCACTTTTTACACGCTTTATGATTAGTATCATGTAGCTTTCCGACACATATTATGTTTCTTTTCTGTTCATATTTGTTATTCTAAAGGGACTTAGTACCAGAATAAAGTTACTTTTCCATTCTATAGTCCATTGTTATCTACCGTCATTAGTCATCTCCTTGCCAATTGCTCAATCCTAAGCTGATACCATTCCTTGGGATGGCTGTCGAAGAACTCTCACAACTTCGCGTACAATCTTTCCAGTTGTCTACACGATAATATCGACTATGCTTAGAGATCTTGAACTTCCCATTATTAAACAATATGTTTCAGCCCAAACAAAAACATACTTCGAAAAAACTCCAGCTTCCGAAAACCCATTAATCCCAGAAATCGGTAACTATGATAAACATTCGCTACGACGCTACACGCACAAAAGAACAAAGCATATACTTCTTACTTAACGAATCACTATTTGCAGGTATTGTAATCTAGTTATCTGTATTTATTTTATAGTTATTTCTAATTGTTTCTTTATTTTATATTTAATTATTATTATATTTACTTTATTACTGTTATTTTTTATTTATTTTTTAAGGGTTTTTTTCTACATTTTTCTTGCTTTTGTAAAACTTATTTATAAAAGGTAACTGTAATTAATTAAAATCACTGTTTTTTAAACATGTAAAGGTAGTCCGGAACATGCATTCACACTTGTTGTTGTTTTTTTGTTTTTTGTTTTTCCAGTTGCTCGCAGTAGAGTTAAGAATTCATAGAGCATTCATCAGGAACAAATTCGTGAAGAATAACACCTTCAAAATTCAAAAAACCGCAAAGCATGTTTTTTCCTTCAAATTTCTGCCTTAGAGCACCTGGAAAAGCAGTTCGACCACGATCTTGCCATTCCCCGCGGGTATTCGGATTTCACCAGTAAACTCAATTTTCATCACAGGTGACAATCTTCCGGTAAAATCTCACATCAGAAGGGATTTTCAATAAATGTTCATAAATTTCTAACCTCGTAGCTGATTACTGAGGAGTTCGTGAGGGATCAGTCTGCAGCACATTTTCACCTTCCCAATGGAGCTTTAAACTGAGGCTTTTTTTTAAAGATGTCGAATAGAATTAAACAAGCTTAGAGAATGCTCTAGAGGGATTATTAACTTTTGGTAAGTATTAAATACCAATAAAATATTCACAGTCCTTTGAAATTTAAAAAAACGGTTCCTTTGAATTTTTTTTATACACCCTATTATATAATAAAAGAAAGTAATGTATACATTGAAGTTAAAACAATTATTAGAAAACTCTCAGAGGGGTTTGACATCAATCAAGTATAATTTTTTTTCAACTAAAAGTTGGAAAAACCTTCGCTTATTGGAAGTAGGCACCTTCAATGTGTAAACTATATTCAATATACTTTCAATAGTGACCTTTCCCTAATGCGCATTTTTCCACGTTTTTAAATGGATCATGAACGAGTTGACCCGTGTGATTAAAAAAATAATTACATAATTTTCAATAATATTCATTTGCTGAAGAAATACAATGGCTTTAATATGAACTCAACTTAATTTTGTTAATCGGAAATTTGTTCTAATTCTTTGTGAATTAATTAGATTTTTTTTCAAATGCGTGGACTTGTTCTACATTTGATTTCTTTAACAAATACCAGAGGGGTGACCCTTATTAGCTACCAGTAATGGCCATTTGTTTACCGAAATAAAAGAAAAAATATTTACTAAAATACCAAAACGCTGTATTCAAATCTTAAGAGTATAATTTATTTTCAAACCAAAGTAGCAGAATAATCACTAGCATAAAAATTTATGGGTTTCAGTGAAAGTTCCGTAAGATAATTATATATTATTAAGATATTACATAAGTTTGATAAAAGTGCGATGGTCCTTGAAGAAGACTTTCCCCGATGGAGTGTTAAGGTCGATGCCCTTCCCCGGAGGATAGTCGAGACGAAACATGACCTCGCTTCTCACAGTCATCTTGAGGACTGCTGTCTTCAAAAAAATTAATGTTGGTGTTAACCATTATTATTGTTTGGGAAAGATTTTATAAATATAAAAAGTTATGACTATACGAAGTGCTTTTACGCTTAAAAATAAGATTTTTCCAAAAGTGGAGTTAGTCAATGTGTGCAGTGAACGGCTCACATATACCAGGATGTATGTATAAATATACTTGGAATTATATGTATAATTGTAATCACTTTGGCTGATGCACTACCTTGATAATCGAGATAAAAACACACGCTTGGTTTTAATAAAAAGATAAAATCAATATTAGCTTGTAACTGCTTCACTAAAATCCAATGTTCGATCTTTCTAAAAGTGTGAAGAGGCTTTGATTAAATAATCGGTATTAATGAAACTCGCCCGGCCTAGACATTTAAACCATTAAATAAGAAATTATCGATTTAGACTTATAGAATTAATTATTTAAACAACTTTTTTAAAAAAAAGTAAATATTCTATAATTACGTTTTTTTATTTAAATAAGTAATCTTTAAAACGTCTTAAATTTGCTCTTTTTTTACCCTTCGAGTTGGTAATTGTTTTCTACTTTTTGAGATAATTGGCTGAAAAAGTGCAACCCCATCCAATACTTGAAAAAACTTGATTCATGTCTGTTGAGTCTTTTTCTTATTTTTGAACATGATACACAACCAAGTCTATTTTTCAATTATGTAAAATTTAACTTGAAATGTTTATCATATAAATATTTTATGAGAATAATCGATGTAAATCCGGGAATAATGGTTTTTGAAGATTATCAGCTCAAATCCCCTCCCTCTAAAGCTCGCAGGGGAGAGAAATTTTAATTACGCATTCAATAATATTTCCCCGCTTTGGTAAATTAAGCTAAAATCTTCATCGGAACCGTGTTGTCGGTTTAGGTTCAATTAGAATTTTCAATAATTACAAATGAGCTTAATTCCGACTAGAACGTGTTCGAGATTAATAATCGTGATATAACCACAATCGAGATATCGCCCTCTTCGCAATTCACAGTAGAAATACAGATTCTAATGATAGTTCAAATTGTTTACGAACAAATTTGAAATAAAAAATTAATGATAGGTTATAATATCCGTCTTGTTTAATGACGAAGTTGGATGTTATAATTATAATTGTGGGAAAATATTAAAACAGCTTCTTTCTACGTTAGTACGATGTTCTTATAGTCAGGGAGTCCGTGCAAAAAAAATTATTGTTTTAATATTTTAAATAATATTATAAAAATTGTTTAAATATTAATATTAATAAAAGCCGGACCATGCAATTGAATAAAAAAAGCAGCTGAGATTCTCGATAATTTAGGACAATTTTAGATATTTCATCCATCTTTAGAATTTGAATATTGATGGACTAAAATAAAATAGTTAGAGCATTTCCAATTAAAAAACATGAGCAACACAAATTAATAATTTAGAAAAGCAATTTACTAACTAAAAACATAAACTTCAGTTCTGCCAAAACAGGGACAGACTGGAGTTTGGAAATGGAAGTACACTAAGAGAAATAGGCCATCGAATAAAAAAATTAGAGCATCCAATCTGTGTCTTTGGCGCAGAAATTCGATTAGGTAATTTCACGATATTGGCAAGTCCCTCATCGGATGTCAAGTATTTGAGTTTCTAACAAAATGCAGATTTTCACTATCAAATGTTCCTATTGTTAAAAAATGCCAGTTTTTAGAGGAATTTTTTCCATTTAGAATAAACGATCAAAAAATCTTCTTTTCTCTAGTTGTTTTTGTCCGCATGCACTTCCGGTGCATTCAAAGTAAAAAAAAAATATATTAACCAACTTAAATAACATTTAATTTTACATAAAGTTTGTAGCTATTTAATCATTTTTTTTAACGAATTCGGAATAGATAAAGAGACACAGGGTCGTCAAAATATGCTACAATGACCAAAAATTTAAATTGTTCTATATTTATATGTGAGGCGTTTAGGACCAAAAGCGGCTAACTCCGAATTTTCAAAAATTGTTCTTTTCATACTTTTCGTTAGCTTAGTCGAGTAATTTTGTCTAGCAAGACACTGCCACCTTATTTATCATGGTTTTAGTCCGGTTCTCAACCTAATGTTCCCGGGTCATAAATATTTGCTAGACCAAGCTAGCGAAAAATGCGAAAAAAATCAATTTTTAAAACTTCTTAATTTCTGCTTTTGATCCTGAACGCTTCATATCAGATATAATTTAAAAAAGATAAATTATTTTGTGAGGAAACTTTAAAGAAAAACTGCATCCCTTGGAATTTCGGGAATACAGAAACTGAATATAATGTAGTAATGAAGAATTATTTATTTAAAATATATAGTTTTAAATAAGATTAGGCTCTAACAAGTTATCCTTGTTATGTTTAATCAAAGGCATTTATCACTTTTTCATTCAAGTTCTTTTCTTAATTTCTTAAATCGGAGATATTTAAAAATATATATTTTTATGTCTTAATAATGACTCAGAGATAAAAAAATTGTATTTTCACTGAGAGTGAGTGTGAGCTAATTCCTACCAAGCCGATTATTGTCTAACCTTTCCGAGTTTCCTAATATTCGACAATATTAGAATGTGTGATATTTGATACATCTACGGCAGTCGAAACAAGTGTTCTCAAAATCTTTAGTAGCAATAACATTGCGCATTGTGCCTATTTCTAAAAACTGATAACTTTCTAATTTTTTCTTCATCGTAAATGAGGATGATCTTCATTCATCATCATAAGAAATATATATTTTTTTGCATTATGAAACATATCTATATCTTCTTTATATCTTTTTTTTTCTCCACAACAACCAATACAAATAATTGACAATCATTAAATTTGCTGACGGTAAAATAGCACAGAATGACATGAAAGGCATGAACAACAGTCCCCAACGGTACCGCGCCCGAGGCCTTCTTTTAATTTGAAAGGAGAAATTCGGGCATTGCCATTTTGCCAACTGTATGATAAATTCTAGCCTTATTTTATCAAATCCATAAATAGCTTGGTATTTGAAAAGTTGACTATATAAATGAGGATGTGCATTGCACAGGTGATTAGGTATTCGTTAATTAGATGTAACAGAAAAAAACAAACAATGTCATTAAATTTCATAGGAAACAGGTTTGTAATATACTTCGAGAATTTATTTATGTAAGCAGGTGGCCCTTTGGTATGTTTTGTAATCACTTTCGAAATAAGTTTTAATATTTTATATTAATTAATTATTGTTAGCTATACAAAGATATGGAATGTGCCAAAAAATAACCGGTCTTTCAGAAGGTTACTTTAAAAAAGCAAAACCAAAAAAAAAACTTATATCCAATGATTTTAAGTTGCTTAATATTTTAAGTGTATTTTCTTGCGAATTGAGCCTTTGTCGAAGAAGATGCGGCGAAGTCCCCAATCCCCCTTCCCGATAATAATTACATAACATGTACCATTACAACCCATGAAAAGTTTTGGGTTCAGTACATGGTAGAGACTGTAATGTTCCAGTTCATGCGCAGGCGCCAGGTTTTTGCCCAATTTAGAGTACCCACTTTATAGAAGTGTGCCCCAGGAGGATCAGCAGATCCCACAAGGTCCAAACGTGGCTGTTAAGAGATTAAATAATTTATCTGCCGTAATTAATTTATTAATCCGTAACCTTAGGCATGGCAACTCAGTGCTCTATCTACTGCCTATAATAAATATAAAATTAAATTAAATGGAATTAGATAACTTACACACTACGAAGAAAACAATTTAAGTGCTAAGTAAGCCCAAACAATTGAAAATCTAACAATACAAATATTATCACGTGTGTAGCTCACCTGCCCTTCAGTAGATTTGAACAAGGAGCCTATTCAAAAGTCGGGCATAGAACATTACTTAGCACTCATCTTCTCCCCAAGGATAAACAGAAACAAGAGACCTAAGCTATTGTACTTCCTCCTTCCTTGAAGGCAGGGAATTAAGCACTGATTGAATACACGGACTTATTGTAGCAATGATAGCTTCCATCAAATTGCGTATCACATATATAAGAGACAATAAGAAATAGTAAAAAAAAAAAAGGATTAAGGAGACTGAAAAGGACATTGAAGAACAAGGGTCACAGGAAAAAAAGAAAAAACACGAGCAACGAAAGAAAGAAACAGAAGAGAATAAAATAACAGCTGAAACAAACGAAGTCCTATAGAAGTAAAAAAGAATTAAAGAATAATTTTTAGCCATAAAATGTGTGTAAAAAATTAAATTATTCAAAACATTGAATTAAATTTGAAAGTTTGGACACTTGTCAAGGACCGATGGCAATACATCAATTTAATAAGTTTGTCACATTATCCTGAACAGGATCTTCAGGATCAGCAATAGTTCATATCCGAAGACACGACAGTATCTTGTACTAAATACTGTGCGTAGATTAAAGCATATATATACATGGCTTAATCTTTATAACAAGTATATGACTACTGGCAGGTTCTACTGGGGAGTTCCGGGAGATTAAAAAAAAAACTAAAAACATGCTTTTGTGAAAAATAAATATTGGTTTAAAACACACTTTAATCTGAAAATAGGCCTCGAGATCATCTACTATAGAACTTTATTGGAGTGCTATCGATGGGTAGTTTCTCCACAAGTGTTTTCATGTCATATTCTACATTTTTGTACATTTACTTGATATAATACCATTATAGTTGTAAATATCATTGAATTAAATAATAAAAAAAAAAAAAAAAATCTGAAAATAAACTAAATATTAGAAAAATAAGATCAATAAGTTTAAAATAATAATTGAGTTTTGAACAAAAAATTCATTTTATCGTAAAAGAGTAGTGCTTGATGTTATTTTTTGTAAATATTTTATTTACTGATATTGGTAAAAGTAGAGTCATTACAAAACTATCTTTAAGTCTTTCACGCCTAATGTACCCGTTTGTCTACATCTGTTATGTATTCCTGTAAGCGTTTTAATGCTCAGTGTAGCCAGTATTCTACATGAATAGTTCAAGATATGTCACAGATTGCAGCACAGGCAAGCCATCAGTTTGGACGGATTATTGGATTATTTTTAAAAATTGAAAAAAAAAAATTGTATGGTTATTTAGGCCATTTTTAAGAGAAAAAGTCACAGGATATATTTTGTTTTATTTTATTTTGAAACTTTGGACATGAAAGATTTAAAAGACCCCCACGCTTTTTACGATAAAATTAATTTATTTTATTTTATTTGTTATTGATTATATTAATTGTTAAATATTTTTATTTGAAAAAAAGATATGTCCAGGACCGGGACTGGAACCCGGGTAACCCAGGTCACTAGCCTGGAGCTCTTCCAATTGAGCTATCCTGGTTCGCCTCTCGGTCATAGACATATCTTTTCTTTTCACTGATCCCGCAATTTGCGATGTATACGAGGGGAAGAATGTTCTTTTAATAATTTGGATCTTGTTGACTTTCGTCATATATATTGTTATTGATTGTATTAATGGGATCAGTGAAAAGAAAGGATATGTCTATGACCGAGAGGCGAACCAGGACAGCTCAATTGGCAGAGCTCCAGGCTAGTGACTGGGCGACCCGGGTTCGAGTCCCGGTCCTGGACATATCTTTTCTTTTCAAATAAAAATAGATAAAATTGATTGTTCTGTTCACTACTCTATTCTTATTTTAAACTTATTGAAAATTATTTTCTAGTTTTTAGTTCTGTTTCTAATTAATTTATTTTAAATAAATATTTTATTTTTAATTATCCCTGAGGTTATCAGGGATAATTAAAAATATTCGAGTCTGTTTTTAATTGGATTTACGATTACTATTGGAGTCGCTGATTTATAGCTTAATAGTTATTCAAGGAAGTCATGTGTTGTCCTTAAAAGAGTATTTGACATGAGTGGACACATCATGGCCTAAATAAATATGAAGTCAAAAAAGGAGGTGGTTAGTGACCTTATTGACCAATAAGGAGAATGAATTGGTTGAAGCCTTCGTAATACTTTTCAGGGAAAGTTTGATATTGCGTACCTGCAGAAAAAGCAATAAAATGAAAAGTGGAGAATTGAGATGCAATAAGGTCTAAAGGTCATGCCATAACGTATTGTGTATTACGTTACGTTGTATGGAGCCGTGACTATTGTACGGAGGGCTTTTGTATGAGTTTGACATTCAAAAATGTAGTCAATTTTGATCTTTAGTAGATTTTTGTGTAATGAGCGCTGATATTTAATTGATGGTATTACTACATCCCTGATGATTAAGTGGTTAAGTCGAATTTTGCCCAAAGTGAGCTAAGTGTATTGTAAATAAATAAGTGCCACGCTCGTAGTTTTTGGCCTTAACTGGTTGTGTTGGCCTCAATTATGATATTAATAATGGGTTAAATTATGATATCAACTCTATTTAAACCCAACGATTGACTTAGACACTTATTAACTAAGATAGCAACATCATTTTGCTTTTTTAAGTACAAGAAACTCATTTTGGAGTAATTTGGAAGTATCTATTAATTCTCTGTGGCTACAGACTTAACAGTCTAAATCATGGGTAAAGTTCTTATGATTTTGATTCAGATTTGTGGATTCCACGTTGATAATCCTAATAGGTAATATAATTAAAGATACCTACAGCTAGCTAAAAATATCTATAAGCAATATCGGATAAAACGAAGTTGCTGATTGCGAAGGTATTGTATTTTTTGTTTTTTAGAATTATATACTTTGATATTCCAATTATTAAACAAGGTAATATTCCCGGAAACAAGAAAACATGATCAGATTTAAAGATATTGTTTCAAGATCTGATTTAAATCTTAACACAACCGAGTCATCGAATGTTGCTAGTAAGGTTTCGGAATGTGAGCGCGTGATAAAGCTTCTTAAGCCACATAATTAAATATTACAACAGCAAAAGCATATCGTCGCTGTCAAAACAACACCGCTTTTGTACACTTTGGACGATTTTACAGGAGAGAAAAAAAAAACGCGCCGAATATAGACTTGGCATTTTTTTTTCAGAACTATTGAAGAGAAGTATCGATAAATCATACTCTGCCATGTTGCTCACCTTAATACCTGCCTTCCTTAGTGTGTAATTCAACGTTACTAACTCATTTTCATAAAAATTTGTAGAAAGGCGGTATTGATTTGAGACGGACGATATGTATATCATTGACAACACAACCGTCTGTAACAAAACAAAATATATGTTAACAGCTATCATACATAGTCCAAAGCGCCGTCTGATACAATCAAGTTAATTTACAAATTCTATGTTAATATTGAGGCATTTTTTCCATAAAAAGTAAAATTATTTTTCAAGGTATCTCAACCGATCCCCTAAATATTATAAAACAAACCTAATCAATTTAGAGAGTTATATTATTATATTTAAGAATGTAAAAAATAAATAAATAAAACAAATTTTAATACATAAGTAGTCAAATAAAGTAAAGCTTCTTGTTCAAAGGGGTTGATTTAATTAAAAAAATTAATTCCGAGTAATTACCTCAAATATTAAAAAAAATGTATTTGTTTCCACAATTTCATTCATCAAAGTCACTGTCACAAACATGTTTTATACAATTTTATTAAACAGATTGTTTGAAAAAAAATACAAAGAATTTAAAGCTAATTAGTCAAGCATTTGCCTTTTATTCCTGAAATCCTACGCAATTATTATTTTCCAGAAGTAAATTCCACTTTGACAGGCTAAATATTTACCTGGAAACCAATATGGCTGATACTTTTTTTATGTGATATTAAATTTTAGTATGATTGGTCTTTAGTAAAAAAAATATTATTCCTTCATCAAACTGAACCAATTAAAATGAGAGTTTTGTGAAAGCATTATTTGTGCTGTTATACAGAAAAGTAATGATTTCACCGAATCCCTGAGACGTAAAGACGGTTTGAAGTTACACGGTTGCAAACGTTCCTAGCTCAGTATGTCGAAAGGAACAATCTTCACAAAAAATACAACGCTGTTAAGGTAAGGGACCTCGAAGGAGCCATTAAAGGCGAGAAGTGAAGACCTTCGGAGGGACATAAACAAAATGCAATCTTCCGATCTCGACGGCCTTCAACGATGAGAAGATAGGATCGCGATTGAGAGCTCTACAGGTAGCCTGTCATTACACTCCATGATTACTTTAATGTCCTGTAGTTGCCTTTTTAATTCGCTACAAATTGATCGCTCTATGATTGATCGCAGTAATTCTGAAAATTTAATTTAAGTTATTTTGAAAAAAAAAATGATAAGGCACCGTTATCACCCTGTAAGATCATTTCTCAACTCGATTGAGAGAAGGATTCGTTATGTAGACGTTAAAAATAAGTTCAAGGTCTTTGAGGGTGTACTCCGTCTTTTAGAAAAGAATGAATAGTTACTTCGAAAAAAAATATACAACTCTTCAAAATATAAAACTCTGCAAAATATAGAACTCTACAAAATTATAATTATTTGGCCTTTGGAAGTTTACGGCTTTTGAATAAAATGTCTTGGCTTTACAAAGATCATATTATTTCATCGCTTTCTTTAAATACACAAAAACATGAAAATCCAAAGATCATTTGTTTCTTTCCGCATAACAGGTATACTGATATAATTTGAAAGAATAATAATTATTCATTTATTTTATTTTATTTATTTATTAAAATTTACAACTATACAACTATAATGTATGAAGTAAATAGAATGCAATATATACAAAAGGACGAGATAAAGCCAAGTGGAGAAACTAGCCACTGCTAGTGCTCGAATAACAAATTCAGGGTCACAAGGCCATCTTCTTTTCAGACGCCTCGGAGGATTATCACGAATTGAAGAGAAAGTAAGATTTGAAACTAGTGGGTTTGAGTGGGAATGTAGTTAGTCATGAAAAGATTGATATCGGATTCGGGCCAAAATCAGTAACAAATGGGACATTTAGGTCATTATAGATGAATTTTTTTCGTAACAAAATAAGGAGCATTGAGGATTTTACGGAGGATTTTGGATTGTAAGGATTTGATACGAAAGAAACCCCGCATAGGTCTACTCCGTAAGTCCAGATGGGATGATTGTCATTATATGAATTTATAATCAAATTTAAATTATCTATCATCCAATAATAATCACTAAATAATATTAGCAATTAAAATATTACCTTCTGTATGATGAAATAATCAATATTTGCATACTTACTAATACTATAAGACGTATAACAAGTACATGTCGTTTAAATATAATAAATAATTTATATTCCGATTTAAAACAGAGACCTCTATCTGATTATGTCGCGGGAACTTCCCAGAGCTTATCAACTATCGGCCATCTTGGGAATGTTCTGTGAGTGTGTGTGTGTCGCGATAATCACTTCAGCAAACGATAGTCGTTTCAACAATTACCTCTTCTCACGGGACACACTCCGGCACGCACAGTGGCCAACGGCTTACGACAAGAACAAAATATTTCATAAAGGAAATAATTTTAATAAAAATTAACAAGAATCTGTAAGTATCATATATTAAAAACTTGTACCGCTACAACCCGTGATGGGACCGGGGTTCATTACATGGTAGGGGCTGTAATGTTTCTTAGATAACGGTTGTGCAGGGAGGTGATTTGTCCTAGATCACGCTCAATAGCCAGGTTTTCCCCCTTATTTTGGGTACCAACTTTATAGAGGCAGATCCATCTCTGGCTGCTAAGAGATTAAACAAAAGTCTTACCAGCAGTGGGATTTGAACCCAGGACCTTCGGCATGGCAACTCAGCGCTCTACATATTGAAAACGGTACTGTCATTTGTTTGTTCTGTGTTAAATTGCATTAAACTTCCAGTCAGGGCCATTAACGGTCATTATTGAAGCTTCAGTTCATCAACTTATATATTCCTCTCTTTTTTATTATTATTTTTTTTAATGCATAAAATTTATATTTAAGAAAACATCTTGATAAAAGTGTATCTTAAATCATCCTTCAGTTTTTTTGTGAACCTTTATAATAGGATTAACAAAAAAATTTCTTGTCTGTGAGAAACAAAAAAAAAATTGTTGGCTTTTACAACAGTGAATAAAAACAAATGAATGTGATCATAGACAACAAGTTACGTAACATTAGCAAAATAATTGCACCATTTGCAACAGTTCACTAACAACGACCTTGCCAGAGATTTTTACTACATCCTCCGACTTCCAATAGAGTGGACAATTCATAATTTTATTCCTGAACATAATATGACCCTTATAAAAGAGTAGATATTAATACATGTATATATTTTAAAATCGATAAGGCGCATATTTTGTTCAACATTCTAAGCATTATTAACATTTTTATAAACATTCTAAGCTTAACGTTTTGAAGGTAAAGCTTTAAATTTCAAAACGTATAATGATGGACAAATGAAATAATGAAACCACAAATGAACAAATGAAATAAATACAAAATCCAAGGTTCAATGACCCTTAAACTAAGAGACCAAAATATGAAATCGGTTGTTGCCAGTATCATTAGAAACCCGATAGATGAACTCATCAATGGATTAATCAAATCATCTAAAACACCTTCGGTATGTGCTATTCTGTTAGTGGACAGGTGACAGGCGGGCATGTGCCAGCTGCGATAGTCATCAATGCCTTAGTCATTCCAGTGATGACTAATTCCTCCAGCTAAAATATTTAATGCGATATCCTTAGCAACAACCGGTGAGAAAACATTACATTTTTTTCTATCCGTTTATTTTTTAATTCATTACTTTCTATAAAATGTAATGTCAATGCGAAATGTCGTCAAGGAATAAGTCAACATGACATATAAAAAAAAAAAACCCGGTACCACTACAACTCGTGAACGGGTCTGGGGTTCAGTACATGGTAGAGACTGTACTGTTTCATGGACAACGGTTCTGCAAGGAGGTGACTTGTCCTTGGTCACGCTCAACCGCCGGATTTCTCCCCCTTATTATGGGTACTCTATTTTTATAATATTTTATAGAGGCTGGGTGAGCCCCAGAAGGATCCTAGATTCTACATGACCCATCTCCCGCTGCAAACACACTAAATAAAAGTAATGGCCTGCAGCGGGATTTGAACCAGGATCTCCGGCATGGCAACTCAGTGATCTACCACTGAGCCACTCCGCTCCTTCAACATGACATATAGCACGATATAATAATTACTTAATTTTTTAAGTTTTATTATATATCTCTTTAAGTTACGTTTAATTTTTTTTTCAAGAATTATTTGATTACTTTTTATTTGTAATAATTAGCTTATTGTTCCATTTGTTTATATATATATATTTTTATATTAGAGTTATCCATTTCAAAAATGTAATTATTAAAACATGACATATAGCATGATTTAATAATTACACTTTTGAAATGGATAACTGTAATATAAAAAATGGAACAATACGCTAATTATTACAAATAAAAAGTAATAAAATAATTCTTGAAAAAAATAGTTAAATGTATACTAAAGAGATATATAATAAAACATAAATAATACCTGTAAATTCATTTTTTTTTTAATATTTATTTCTTATATAATGTGCTACCATTCACAAATTTATATGCTCTACCAAATTGACCAGTCTTAAAGCAATTACCATTGGACAAAGTTAAATGTATCTATACAGAATCATAATATACAATGAATGAAAAAAATATATAAAAAACTTTCCAACAGAGAAAAAAAATAATGATAAAAATAAACCAAAATTGTAACTATACATTCTTAATAACTTATATAATATATATTATACAATAATAAATGCTTTGTTTTTTTATGTACATACCGCTTTATACTATTTTTTGTATAGTTCACAATATTTTTTATTGTGTTTTCACATTAAAAAAAATTGTTTGCATAGTTTATTGATGAATACATTAATATAAGGTATACATAATTCTTTATCCATAATTTTAACTTTGGTGTAATATGCATAATTTCCAGCAATTCAAAGGCATTTGTTTTGAAATAATTGTAGTTTTTTATAATTAGTTTTAGACATATAACTAAATATTGGGCATGGATATGTTAGTATAGGTCGTAAGCAGGGTTTATATAGTAATAACTTATTATCTGTGATTAATTTAGAATTCCTGTTAAAGTATGGATGTATAGTACACAGAGCCCTGTTAGCTTTATTGCATACATAATCAGTGAAGAAAGTAAAAGTTAACCTTTTGTCCCTGTAAACTATTATTAAATATTAGAAAACGAGTGTAAATGAGCTGGAATTGAACCATGGTGTTGCCTGGAAATCGTGTAGAGGGGAGGCTTGGAGCTAATCAGGTGGTTTTACCGTTCTCTGACATCTCCGCTTCACTTAGCGACAGTTAGTGCTTCAAGTTGCAACCTAAAGGCGAACGGGTTTAAGGCTGACTTTGGATAAAATTAGTCAATGGAGGTTTTTTCCAGCGTTATGCAAACTTAGCAACTAAATAATAAAACAACGACTGCATCAACTCTCCCTTCAATATACTTTTTGCCAAATACTAACGAAAAACAATAATTTAAAGCGGATTTCCACCTTTTTCTTACATTTTTTTTTTGGAAGCAAACTTCTTTTAAGTCACTTTGATGATTACGATATCTCAATAAATTTGATTAAGATTACAAACTCTAAATAAATTCCTATGAATTATGCTGTGTCTCATTAAATTTCCCCAACTCTAAGGAAAAATAAACATATAATTAAACGGAAGATATAATCAATAGAAAAATACATTCACAATATCGAATATATTTCTCATAAATTTGATTGTAGGGACGTTTTTACTTTTTTCTATATTGAATACATCAAGTAAATATAATGAAAGATAAATCATCTCCAGAGACAAAGGCAAGTAGATAAAACTACCCAGTGGTAGTATTAAAAAAAAGGTCAACTTAGAAGGTCACGAGACCATCTTCTTTTCAGACGCCTCGGAGGATTATAAGGAATTGAAGAGGTTGCTAGGTTTGAAACTAGTGGGTTTGAGTGGAAATAAAGTTTGTCATGAAAAGATTAATATCGGATTCGGGCATTGAGGATTTTGGAATGTAAGGATTGAATACGAGAAGAATTCGATTGCTTAGTGGAGCCCCAAAGCTCTACTCCGTAAGTCCAGGTGGGTCTAATGATTGTTATGTATATCAGTATTTTGTAATAAATTGGGAGCTTTGAGCGTTTGTCTGGTAAATGTTGAAGTAGGCTTAAACGGCGAGCTGTTTCTTGTCGTTTCAGTCTAGTATGGCGATTCCAAGTTAAGTGTTTGCCAAGGTGTAGTCCTAAGTACCGGACCTGTTCTACAGGAATCAGTGGGATGTTATTAAACGATACAGGAGGACAGGAAGTCGTTAGTTTACGACGGAGGATATATAATTTGAAATATTTTAATTAACACATAACTTCTTTTATTAAATAATGTTGCAAATGAATAATATGAAACGATTGCAAAAAACTTCAACATTATTGTGTTAGTTCTTATTGTTTCAAATCAGTTAAAACCAATTTGATTTGTTTTGGAAAAATAACTGATCTTTAAATTTTTGATAGGTGTCTATATGCAATTTTTTAAATGCATTAATTTTTCACTACATTAATTAACAAAACTTGTAACAAATAAATTCAATTCAATATTAACTATCAGCAAACCTATTACACGACCATAGATATAAATAAATTTAGAAATTATATTGAATAGATTATAAGTAATTATTTATTTCATGTTATTGAAGTTGGTTTAGAGACATGTTTGGGCGCCGTTGAGTCCCGTCACCGTCAATTATGAGTCGCCAGGTCAGTCAATGGCCTACTGTCCGCCGGGGGAGTCATTTAATTTATTAATATAGCGTTAATAAGAAATTTATGGGAATATTCAATTTCGAAAAATAAATCCATAAACATTATGTATCGTTATGTATTACATAATGTATTTGCCAATTATAATCAATATTGAACTGTCAATGTTGTTAAAAATATAAATGAAAATATTATTTTTTTTTTTAAATCAGAGCAGCAGTTATCCAAACTTAAATCATATTTTCATTTTAGTATATATATAAAATTATATATGGTTTTATTTAATAAAATAAAATTATAATTATAATTAATAAACAGCATATTGTTCCACATTTTATAGATAGTATTTTAGACTAGGTTGAGAGGAATAAAACAAGATTGATAGAAATGAGAACGATGTTTAATTTCAAGAAATATTTCATTGCTGAAATGGTATAAATGTCTGGATAACATGTATCTAAATACAAATTTATCTATATAAATTTAATGGCATTGTTTTGTTTTTTAAATATCGATTACTATGGATCTGACGATATTAATCGCATATAGGTTAATTAATTATTAAACTAAGAAAATTATGATAAATGTTCGCAAAAAGGTTTTCGATTCTCTGAACATTCTTGATTACTCGTTCCTCTCAAGTATTGGTCTAATCATTTTTCAGGGCGACTAAATGAGAAGTAAAATTCATACATTTTTGGATCATCATTTTCGAGAGCACCAAAACGCATGTTAAATAACTAAAAAATAATAATAAAAACCAAGAAGACTGAAATAAATGTCTAAAATAGTTTGACAGCCCATATAGACGTATCACCTATTTGCTCTGAAGATGGCCTACACCCTAGGCCGAAACGTTTGCACTATTACAAATAATTTCTTCTTATTTTTGTGTTATTGACTGCAACCACTGACCAATTCTATACTTCATTAAAATAAGTTTCATAAAAAAAATTCCTTTATCACTAGAAACCATGGGTCCTTGGGTTCAGTACATGGTAGAGACTGTTATTTTTCTAGTACAACGGCTGTGCAGGGATGTGATTTGTCCTAAATCAAACTCAGCCGCGAATTTTTTTCCTTAATTAAGGGTACCAACTATATAGAGGCAGTGGTCTCCAGATTCCACAGAGACCATCCCCGGCTGTTAACTTGAACAAAATTATTCCCCAATGCCAGATTTGAAGCTGGAACATTCTGCACGGCAACTCAACGAAAGTATTTTTTTAATAGCAAATTGCTCTATTACCAGTTGTTTTTCAGTAATTATAATTATGCCTATGATGACATAATTATGAGGATAGGTATTTACGAAAACTATATTAGGTATTTTAATGACGAAAAAATATGAGGAATTATCAAGTTCCGGACGACGGTATCAAAAGCTAGCCTACACGAAGGAAAACTCTCCTCATGAGATGGGCTATTTATAGAGGTCTCATCCCCGCACTTAACGACACAATTAAAAATATTCATAAACTTTATCAGGGAACTTACTAAACTCAAGCGAATTTATAATATTTGTCTATTATAGTTTGTAAAAAAATATCTATAATTTATGACATGCTGAAATTATAATTATGGCCTATTAATATACGCTAAGGTTTATATTTTTTAGATGAATTTATTTGTAAAGTTAATCTAGTCACCAGGATAGAACAAACTTTAACGGTTCGATCCCTCTTTATATTTAGAAGTTTAAATTTAAAAAGAAAAAATTCCTCTTTATAAGATATTTCTTATATACTGGACTAATCTTCTTGATGTATATAATTTAATAATGAAGAAACAACCTTATTCCAGTCAAAAATTGTTATTAAAAATTAACAAATGTTTAAAAACGTTTCGACACTTGTCATTTTCAATTTAAGTAGTTCTTCATACAACTTCCTTTAAAATTTACAAGTCCAATCATTACTTGAGGTCAAACGATTTAAAAGTCAAATATATATAAATCCTGGAACTTAACTTTCTTCCATGGTCAAATACAATATGTATTATATATACAAATATTATATTTATATTAACAATACATATTATATTTGACCATGGAAGAAAGTATATTCCAGGATTTATATATATTTGACTTTTAAATCGTTTGACCTCAAATAATGATTGGACTTGTAAATTTTTTTAAAAGATAGTTGTATGAAGAACTACTTAAATTGAAAATGACAAATATGTGTCGAAACGTTTTTTAATCATTTGTTAATTTTTAATAACAATTTTTGACTGGAATAAGGTTTTTTCTTCATTATTAAATTATATAGAAAAAATTCCTTTGAATTGAAGATAAAAATTCGTTATACCATATTATTACGTCCGTGCACCCCCTGTTTGGTCCTGGAATTTTAATTTTAAAAATAAAAGAAGGGAGATCAGTCAATAAAAGCTTATTAATACTTTTTAAAGAATCTTTAAAATTTAATATTTCTATAAATTCCTCTTACAATTATTAGTTTCTCCTGTACTACTACATCCCGTGAACGGGTCTGGGGCTCAGTACATGATATAGACTGTACTGTTTCTTGGACAACGGTTCTGCAAGGAGGTGACTTGTCTTAGGACACGCTCAACCGCCAGATTTTCACCTTTTATTTTGGGTACCCTAGTTTTATAACATTTTATAGAGTCTGGTTGAGCCCCGGGAGGGTCCTAGATCCCAAATGATCCATCTCCGGCTGTAAACAGACTAAATAAAATAGGAATCGGTAGATACCGGATTTTCCTGTATCTGATACAAGTGATACTCATGCTTATCTCTATCTGATACTTAATTTGATACTGTTGTATCAATTGATACTTTTACTAGTCATGGGTAAATACTGGAATTTCCTGTATTTGATACTTTTACTTGATACTTTTTGAATACAGATATTTTATTGAATTGAAAGGCAAAATTAAAGCGAATGAATATAAATTATAGACGAATTGAGGAATAGCAACATGATAACGGTAAAATAATCCTAAATATATGAGGAGCATTTTAAGAAATTACAATGATATAACTGAAAAAATATATTGCACTATATCATACTTTTTATTATCAAAGTAATTAAATAAATTTATAAAATATGATAAATCATTATATGAAAATTTTCTTCCCGATCTAAAAATAGATGCTACAAGATAAGATCATCACATCAGGCCTGCCATTTTGCCAATGATGAGTTGGTGAAAACTTTCTCTGGGAATTTGTTTTTGCTAAATAATAATGAAAACAAATTTCTGAAGCAGATTTCCCGTTGTCTCTTTTAATTTTTTTCGTTTGAAGCAGAATCTATTATTATTTATTTGTATATCCAAATATGTTTAAACAAGTACCCTTCAGGTCATTTAGGGTTTCCGGAGATACAGTTCCCTCTAAAATTGCTCTAAGAATATACTGTATAAGACGAAATCGATTTAAAAAATTAATTTTAATCGATTTTAAATCAATCTTTTATTACTTCATGACTTCAATAATACTAACAATGATCCGTATGCACTCCTATCAACTTCGGCAAAAAAGGATCTCTTATTAAATTGCATTTATCGGAATTATTAAACATAATAAATTTATTAATATTCTTCATAAATGTCCTTCTTTACGAAAATAAATTATTTAACATATTGCTTTTATATGAACGAAGGGGGATAGATGAAATTTACTTGGATTCGCTCAACGCTGTCCGCGTCTTGTATGAACTTAATTTAAATAAATAAATAATAAATTTATGATGTTATCATAAACTGCTGACAAAAATATAAGTCCCATTATAAACATGGCCGGTTTATAAACAGAATCAGAAAGTGTTAGAAAATCGATTAAAAAAAACTTAGAGAACCGGGAGTTTAGAACGCATGCGCCTAAAACTTAAATCCTACGCGTGCTTCTTCAGATTCTTCCGTGCATATTTGCCTTCTCTTACAAGCGCCCTGGAATTTATCGGATTATAATTTTAATTTATAAGCCTGAGCTTAATTATTCATTATAGCAATTAGTTTTTCATTAATAAGACTTTTAAAAAATAATTGCAACATGTGGATTAAATAAAATAAAAAATAATTAGTTAAATTTGATTTTAGTTATCGATTTTTTTTCCGAATGGTGAATTTTTCAAAAATGTTATTTTTTTTAATTATGTTTATAATTATATAATAAATATCTACTCACCCTGGAGAAAAATCTTGACGAATTTCGCTGCCAAAGATTAGACAAGAGACAGAGTATAGACGTGCTCCTGGCGAGAAGACCGCACTGAGACTGAACGGCGCTGGTAGTGGGGAGTTGGATGACTCACTCCACTTCGTAAAGGTACCTCTTACAGTCTTCAGTCTCTCCAGGAATTTCTGGAAAATATTTCAGAAATATTCTGGGAATAAGATTTTAAATTTATTTCCCCATATTTCAGTAGGTGAAAAGATTTGTAAATCTGTTTCAGTGTTTAAAGACTTTAATGAACCATTAAAGCAGTGGTTCCAAACCTTTTTTGTACTACGATTTCCTGTTCGAATGGAAACCTCTCAGGGGTCCCTTGCGTAAAATTTGTATGGATTATATGAAAAAAAGTAACACATTAAAAACAAAACATTTATGAAAGATGAACTGATAAGAGAAAAACAACCAAAACTAAGTGAGAATATTTTTTTAATATTTTTATTTGAAAAGAAAAGATATGTCCAGGACCGGGACTCGAACCCGGTTCTTCCAGATCGCTAGTCTGGGACTCTACCATTTGAGCTATCCTGGCCCTAATCAAATTTTCTAATCTAATTTTCTTTTCAAATAAAAATATTTAAAAATTAATAACAAATAAAATAAAATAAAATATAATAATTATAATGACGTAAGTCAACTAGATCCAAATTAAAATAATGTTCAAAGAACACTCTGCCCCTCGTATACTTCGCAAAAATGCGAGAACGCGGGGACTTGGGATCAGTGAAAAGAAAAGATATGACCACGACCGAGAAGCGTGCTTGATTAGGGCCAGGATAGCTCTAGGTAGAGTTCCAGACTAGCGATCTGGAAGACCCGGGTTCGAGTCCCGGTCCTGGACATATCTTTGCTAACAAATAAAATAAAATAAATTATGAGAATATTTTTTATTTTAATTGTCTCGCGCTCTACCCCCCCCCCTCTGACTTGTCTTTACGCCCCACTCCATTAAAGATATTCATTCAACTCTAGGTTCTTCTTCTATTGTCGATTCGCATAGCGTTAAATAAAAAACATTACCACTACAAACGATAAAGGGTCTTAGTTTCACAACAAGGTAGAGACGAAGACAACGGTTGTGCAGGTAAATGAATTGTCAGTGATCACGCTCAACCACCAGGTTTTCCCCATTAACATTAAAGATGGTGGGTGAGCCCCATGAGGATCTTCAGAACACATAGGGGTTATCAGTGGCTGTTAACACATTAAATAATTTATCTGCCACAGCCGTATTTTAACCCGGACCTTCAACACAGCAACTCAGCGCTCTACCACTGAGCGAGTTTACTCTGTCAACACTCTATTATGCACTACCACAATTTTTATTTAGAAAATGGAATCAAAATAATGATAAGGTTTAGCTAACCCGAAGGCTCGTTGCCGATACCTCCAAACTCTCCTTAGACACATCCGTCCATGGAACGCTATCCAATCTAAAATATCTTTAAAGTCCCTAAACAGATCCCTCTTAATGCAAACT
Organism: Troilus luridus; assembly: GCA_964056705.1. NCBI lineage: Eukaryota > Metazoa > Arthropoda > Insecta > Hemiptera > Pentatomidae > Troilus > Troilus luridus. The sequence goes on from OZ057414.1 coordinate 120,856,325, forward strand.
TCTCCCCTACGCTGGGAGGGGTATTTTAGTATCTATTTAGTGACCACTAGTTATCACTTCTAAAATAGTCGCAAATCTGTCGATAAGGTTTCTGTCAATGCCTGTCATGTTTCCAGATACCTCGCTGTTAGCAAAGAACCTCCTGCTGGTGTTTCCATCATTATAGTTGCCAAAATAAGTTTTAGGCACATCCACTAGTAGCCCAAGTCAAATCTTGGAATGATTTTTTAGAACGACCCGTATTAGATATACATGGTTTTATAGGAAGTTCAATATTTCTTGCAACCTACCTGCACCACTACGACCCGCAAACGAGTCTGGGGGTTCAATCAGCGGTTGAGACTGTACTGTTTCATGGACAACGGTTCTGCAAGGAGGTGACTTGTCCTAGGCCACGCTCAACCACCAGGTTTTCCCCCCTTATTATGGGTACCCTATTTTTATAATATTTTATAGAGGCTGGGTGACCCCCAGGAGGGTCCTAGATCCTATATGATCCATCTCCGTCTCCAAACAGACTAAATAAAAGTAACTGCCCGCAGCGGGATTTGAACCAGGATTTCCGGCATGGCAACTCAGTACTCAACCACTGAGCCACTCCGCTCCCTTTCTTGCAACCAATCATGGTATTTCTTAAAAAATACACTTTCTGTTCTCTTAGCAGCATGCCATTTTAATTTCAGATCCGATTTGAGTCTTGAAAACTTTTGCTGAAACTGTTGCATTTGTTCCTTTGAGAATGTAGGTTGTTTTACAATATTCGACTAATTCCAACTTCTGTGCAAAATCCATTCCTATACAGTCTTTAGCCATCTTATAAACAGCTTGTCGGGTCATGATATTTAATCCAGAGGAGACTATAACAAGTGAAATGTTAAAAAAGTAAAAGAGTGAAAATAATAAATAACCTCGTGTGGTTCTACAACAACTGACTGTTTGTTCATTTAATGTATGTTTTGGCACCTAATTTTTGATAAAACTGGGAAACAACACTCTAACGTTAAAGAAAAGTCAAAAATCTAACCCGGGAAAAGGCCGGAAGTATATCAAAATTACTAATTTATACATTTCTTATGAAAAAAATGTGCAGAAAATCATTGGACAAAAAATTATTAAAATAACATTGAAAGGCATCCGTAGATTTATGTTGTCATTTTCTGATTCTGCATACTTGGCTGTATGATATCCATTTTAAAACTCACCAATATTCACTTGATAACACACATAAAACCAATAGGAAACACATAGATAGTTCATTCATTCACTTGGTAACAGCACTTCCGACTTGTAATAGCTTCATAATACAGCGGGAAGTACAGCTGTTTTCCCAGAAAAAAATATGGCATTCTGTTCTATAAACATTTGGCTTAACCTAAGTATAGCTGGGTTCCCGGAATTTAAAAAAAAAATGTTACCAATTTTGATCGACTTTTGGCGTCCAAAACTTTACAAGCCCATCTTAATCTTCGTGCCGATATCAATTCAATAATAGTGACCGGGTGAATGCTTCGCAATTCCAGGATGTGAAATCTCCTAAATTCTCCGGTGATCTCATTATTTTTTGGACGTAATATTTTACGCAACATCTTATTTTCGAATACCTTAAGACATTTCCATCCAGCGTTAGTGGCCACGTTTCACAACCGTAAGAAAGAGTTGGAAGGATGATCGTTTTATAACCACTGATTTCCATAGAAAATACAAAAATATTTAAAAAATAATGAAATGATCATAATCTTAAAGTTTTTTTAAACATCGGCCAAAATATCCATACTTTTTTATGGATTATTTTAAAAGTAGTAGTTCGACATAACAATAATCGTTTGACGAGATGCAACCCTAAGTATCGGATCTGTCCTACAGGCAGAAATGGGATATTATTAAAGGATACTGAAGGGCAGGAAGTCATAGGTTTACGTAGTAACGTAAAAGTGATTTAATGCGATTTTTGAGAATTTATTTTAATTCTCCAGTTTTGACACCATTCTTCAAGATCAGTGATATGGGATTAGAGGCTTTGGGATACAATAACTGGATTGGTGTTGACTGATAATACACATGTATCATCAGCATACGTGGTAAGGATAAGTTGGGATGTCAGTTGTATAAACTGTACAAAGAATTAGGCCAAGGATACTACCTTGAGGAGTTCTTGATCATGATTAAATAGTAAATAGTTGACTAAAATTAATTAGTATTATCCTATAACTAAACTCCATCAATGTAGTACTGAATAGTAGTGAATAAACTATTAGTCCGTACATTTTATTTTTAGAGTCATTTTTAGAACATCACGGAGGTATGTGACTGGAACAAACGCTGGAGAATCAAACTAAATGAAAGCAATTCTGTTCATATAAATTTCACAAATAGAAAAATAGATAAGCGAAAGCTATCTATGAGTATAGCTGGATGCTAGACTCAACTAGAAAGAGCATTTGAAAAGGAAGAAAGAAAAGCTGAATATAAAATCTAGGAAGAAATTCACAACTTACAGTAAAGAACAAGCTTCTCTTATACAAACAAGTCCTAAAACCGGTATGGACTTAAGGTATACAGCTCTGGGGTTGTTCCAAGAAACGCAACATGCAAATAATCCAAACATTCCAAAATTACTCAGAAGTATAGTTGAAGCTCCATTGTACGTCAGAAACAACAATTTGGATAGGGACCTCAAAGTAAACTCTGTCAGAGAAGAGATTGGAAGGTTTGCGGATAGTCACAATGAAAGAATTAAAATTCACGTAAACCCAGAAATGCAGAGCATAGCTGAGGAGGATTTGCATCAAATAAGGCGGCTTAAAAGAGTGAAGCTTAGTAACTTGCTACGAAAGTGAATAAAAGTAAATTAAAATTCCAAACAAAAGAAAATTCCATTAAATTGTGAGATTAGCCAATTGGCTATATCCCACACCCGAGATTTTTCACGTGAAAGATGAGCGACTTGTTGGGATAGCTCAGTAGTTGCACAACAAGGTGGTTTTAGTGGGTTGGAGTCCCACACTATCTGAAGATGTTTTGGCCTCAGATGTCTATTGAGATTTCCACCTTATAAAAAAAAAATTTAGAACGCCTTTAATGAAGGAGTAAGAAGTCCTAGCACCCACAAATCAGACCATTGAGACAATTTAGTTCAATATTCCTCAAAGGAATTTTATTCAGTACTCAAAGGTACCCAACTACTTAACATGAGTGGTATACAATACTGTATCTAAGTCGAAGGTTGTGGTGAGAAGTGATTTAGCCAAGATCACGCTAACCCCCAATGTTTTTGCTCCAATTAAGGTTACTCACTTTATATAGGCTGGGAGAACCCGAGGAGGGTTGCAGAGCCCTCATCTAAGGCTGTTCACAGTTTAAATAATTTATCTCTCACGGAAGGATTTTTTCCTTAGGAACTTGAAAATCTCGACTACAGGAAGACTGCAGGAAATGACCGTTGCAAGAGGAATTAAGCAATTACCCGTTGGCTTCCAGCTCCGTTGGTCCCACTTAAGTTAGAAGAACGAGTTTTAAACAATTTAGCAGGAATTGGTGAAAGGCGTCAATTTGTGGGAGCATTACAAAATTATATCCCGAGTCTAAATTCTAGGTCGCTAAATATTAAATCCTTATTTGTCTCCTTTTTGCAATAATTAATTAAATGTTGCATTACTGATAAAATTACAAATATTTAATTTTCTTTATAAGATTTTATTTATATAATGGACTCAATCTTCTTGATTTATATAATATGATAGAGAAGAAAAAAAAATATTCCACTTAATATTTGTTTTTTTAAACTTTACAAATGATTAAAAAACGTTTCAACATTTATTTGTCATTCTCAATTTCAGCAATTCCTCCTACAACTTCATTAAAAATTATAAGTCCAAATCATTAAACATGAAGATCAGTACAGTTGAATAATTCATTATGAAATTGTTTGTTAATTCTTTTATTAATCTGTTCTTCGCTGATACTTATATCATTTGTAAAGTTCACATATGATCGCAGAATAATGAAAGTCTTGCCTGCAGCAGGATTTGAACCAGGATTTCCGGCATGGCTACTCAGTACTCTACAACGGGACCACTCCGCTCCCCACGTTTTCTACAGAAGAACGATCGAAATGGAGTCCAGAGGCTGAGAGAGAATAACTTGAAGAAGAAAACCGGAAGATCGTTGTGTATTTGTAGTCCATACGTAGTTGTGTCGAATAATAATAACAATCACAAAGTTACCGAAATATGAATCCTATACACCTGCATTTGTTATTCTTAGAGACCATACTGACAAAAAGCTACCTTTCCAACAACAACTCATTAAGGGTCTTGGGTCCAGATCGTGTTAGATACTGTACTGTTTCTTGGATAAAGGTTGTGAAGGTGATTAGTCATAGATCACATTTGTAACAAGAGTGTGTTGACAACGTAAAGATATTGAAGGTAACAAACAGCTGGGTGACCAAAGAGGTTTGTGTGGAAAGGATTTGCCACTGCCTCTACCACTTCATTTATTTTATTCAATATTTATTAACTGCCCGTTCATAATTAATATTTATTTTTTTAGTTCATTATTGTAAAGTTTGTATTTATTTATATTACAGTGGCAAATCCATGCGTAACCTGTCCTCAGCTGTCCTGCTCTGTAGTATCGCTTGCGGAATAGTTTGAAGACCCATTGATATTTTGTATTCTGTTATTGACTATGTACAAATTTATATCGACCTCGACCTGTACCCTGACTTCAATAAACGTGTTTTAAATAAAATAGACTTCAACGTAAGGGAATGGTGCTTGTCATATCTAGACATGAACAGGAAGATGTGCGTTTGTTATGCAATGGCGAGGATCTCAAAGTGGCGGGCCACCTTCCCTATCTAGGAACCAGAGGCAGGTCTGGAAAAGTAGATGAAGAAGTAGGCAATAGAATCAATAAAGCAAATCAGATCTGCCATAGCATAGTTGCCCACCGATATGTAGTGAAAGTGACGAAGCCTCACATATTCAAAGCAGTATACCTCCCAACACTTACATATGGGAGTGAAAGTTGGGCCATGCTTGACAAGCACATCAGCCGGACAACAGGAGCTGAAATGATATGAGTGCGGAATATAAACATAAGGGATCAGCTGTAAACATCAGGGATTGAAAAAAGACAGATCAAGTGGTTCAGCCATGTCTGTCGCATGGACGAAGAATGGCTTCCTAGTAAGGTTATGGAAGCCCGCTCGATAGGCAGAAGACCCCGCGGTCGCCCGAGAATCCTCCTCGAGGATTATATCCAAAGAATAGGTGGTAAAAGAGGAAAAACCCTGGCTCAAATGAAGAGGAGTTGTCAGGACCGGGAAGAATGGCTCCAATGGATTATGCCCCTCTACGCTAAATGGCACAAACAGGTAGCGAAAGAAGAAGAAGACTTATTTCCACAGGAACCTATCTCCTTTAAACATTCATCCTCCAAGTTTTTTCATTCAATTAAGGATACACACTTTATATCGCTGGGTGAGCACAGTATAGTCTCTAGATCCCACAGGCTTCAACCCAGGCTATTAAATAAATATATAAATGTATTATAAATTAATATAAATAAACGGATAAATAATTTATATAACACAGCCGGATTTAAACCCGTGTCCTTCAACACGGCAACTCAGCGCTCAACCACTTAGCTATCCCAATTCCACGAAGACCAAATGATAATGATGTAATTTAATAATATCAATTAATTCAGAAAGGGGAGAAATCTATTAAGGTAATGCGATTATACCGAAGTGAGAGTATGTTATATATTTAAGAGAGCAAATAGGTCGTGACAAGTTGTTCTAAATGAGATAGTTCAATAATGAGATGAGAAAACTGCGATAGCGCCATTTATCTAATTGCTTTATCTAATGATCACTTATATTGGTCAATAGCATCCATTCAATTATAATTACGCATAAACATATAGGACATTTTAAAAAGTTTATTATTTTAAAATATTTTTGATTTGAAGAGAAAAGATTTGTCATGGTCGGGATCCTAAACCGGGTCGTCTGCATTTCCTTTGCAGTGCTCTCAACTACTCAGCTACCAGGGCTCGTATCCAAGTCAGACAAATCCCTTCTCTTCACCGATCCTATATCCCCGTATTCTCGCAAGTTTTGCGATGTATACACGGGGAAGTTTGTTCATTGAACATTACTTTAATTACGATCTTGTTGAATTACGTCAATATATTATTTATAACTTGGATACGACCCCTGATAGCTCAGTGGTTTAGAGCACTGCACCGGAGATGCAGATGACCCGGGTTCGAATCCCGGCCGGGACAAATCGTTTCTCTTCAGAACAGAAATATCTAAATCTTAGAGAGGAAAATAATTGACTGGAAGATCTAATGGAGGATGGAAATAGTTGGGGGGTGCAGTCAAAATAAACACCAAATAAGTTAAGACTTATTTTTTATTTGTACCGACGTTTCGACCTACTTTATAGGTGATCTTCAGGGCAAATAAAAAGAGTGGCGGCTCGGTGAACCGTGTAATTGAAAAGTTTAGTTACACGGTTCACCGAGTCGTCACTCCTTCTATTTGCCCTGAAGATAACCTGGAAAGTAGGTCGAAACGTTGGCACAAATAAAAAATAAGTCTTAACTTATTTGGTGTTTATTTTGACTGCACCCCCCAACTATTTCTATCCTCCAAAATATTTAAAAATAATCACCACCAAAAGAATGAATAAAAATATTTTACTATTTTTATATAATTAGAATAATATAATAGGATGTAATTAGTTGGGGGTGCAGTCAAGAAAACACAGAAAAATAAGTGAAACTTATTGTATTTTATATGTGCCGACGTTTCGACCTACTGTGTAGGTCATCTTCAGGGCTATGAGAAAACAGACAAAAACAGAATAAACTGTAAAAATACATAAGATAGAGATACAGAAAACATAACAAAATGTAGAGATATAGAAAAATTGAGCGAAAAAAGTGAAGGATATATAATGAAAGGATATATGAATAAAGATGATTACATAGTAGATGTATAGAAAGGTGATAATGCAAAACAAAATACAAAGAGAGAAATGAAGTTAAACAGAAAAAATAAAATGAAAAAGATATAAAAATAATGAGTATGGAAAACTTAGTATAATAAAGATAGAAATGTATTGCAGAGAAAAAATAGTATGAAAATAGACTCCTGGGGAGTACCATAAGTGAAATATAAATATATTTTATATTTATATTTCACTTATATTTATTTTCAATTATATTTATATTTCACTTATGGTACTCCCCAGGAGTCTATTTTCATACTATTTTTTCTCTGCAATACAATTCTATCTTTATTATACTAAGTTTTCCATACTCATTATTTTTATATCTTTTTCATTTTATTTTTTCTGTTTAAATTCATTTCTCTCTTTGTATTTTGTTTTGCATTTTTACCTTTCTATACATCTACTATGTAATCATCTTTATTCATATATCCTTTCATTATATATCCTTCACTTTTTTCGCTAAATTTTTCTATATCTCTACATTATGTTATGTTTTCTGTATCTCTATCTTATGTATTTTTACAGTTTATTCTGTTTTTGTCTGTTTTCTCATAGCCCTGAAGATGACCTACACAGTAGGTCGAAACGTCGGCACATATAAAATACAATAAGTTTCGCTTATTTTTCTGTGTTTTCTTGACTGCACCCCCAACTAATTACATCCTATTATATATATCTACCAGTCAACGAATTTCTTTCCTAATTAGAATAATAGTTGTAAGAGATTGAAATACATTTAAGAAGTACTTCATCGATTATCGAATAATTCTTTTTGATATTCTGGTTAAATCAGAGGTAAATAAGGAGTTTTAGCTGGACTCCAGTAGCCTGGAGTTGGGAACTGAAAGGCCACTGCACTGGACAGGGAGGACTGGCGGGATCGTGTATCGTGTATCGTGGAGGCCAAGGGTCATTGATGGGTTGTAGAGCCACGAAAGAAGAAGAAGAATTTTATTTTTCATTATAACAGCTCCCCGCTTCAGGCGTCATGGTGGCGTAAATGGTGAATTACTAGACAAACGCTCTAAGCTCCCAATTGATTACAAAAGACTCATATAGATGACAATCATTAGACCCATTTGGACTTACGGAGTAGATCTTTTAGGCTACACTAAGCCATCGAATTCCTCTCGTATTCAATCCTTACAATCCAAAATCCTTCATAAAATCCTCAATGCTCCTTTTTTTGTTTCAAACAAAGTAATCCATAATAACCTTAATGTCGCTACTGTTGGTTATTTTTCCTGTATGGTGTTGCTCTCTCCAACATACAGATAATAACTTCGTAAGGTATAGCAACATGGCCGTACATATCTACTTTCCTACTCCATTAGTTACTGAATATGATTTTACCATATTTTTTTTAACTCATGAAGGATGTGACCACAACCAAAATTCCTTAAAAAAAAACTTTTCTGAAATCTGAAAAAGAGCTGATTGAGGGATCTTCCTATCTTTATCAAATATTCAAAACAGGGTAGGACTATACATTTTTTAAATAAGAAAACTCCCTAATTGTCAATTTTTTTCAATTGTATGAATACAAAAATAATAACTTACTTCCAGGCAGTAAACAGAGAAAAATCGTTAATCCCGAGGTAAAACAGTTTTTCGTTTCTTAAGCACTACTGCAGCTTCGTGTTGAAATGGACACTGTATTGAACCATTGAGGAGCGAGAATAAACGACACTTGCGGAGCTTCTCAACAACACTCCGGCATCGGTTTCATCTCGATCTTCGACCAATATCAACAGGGGGAAGCTATATTCTAAACAATACACAATAATTTAACTCTTTTTATATTTCTGATCCAAATATTATTACAATAAAAGGGACTATAATAAATGTGGTATATTATGATAAAATATTCTGGCTAATCCTAGTAGATTACAGAATACGTAGAAGATATTATCTGAGATTAACAATACAACGGGGTAGTTCGTCAGCTTTACGTTGATTTTGAAAGAAACCTACGACTCAATCTTAAGTCAAGTCAAGCTTGTACCTCAATCCAAATGAAGCTTGTGTTGGAAGTTCAGATTGAAAACATTGAATAATGTCAGAATCAGTGATTATTTTTTACAGAAGTTGGGAGTTGGTTCGTATTTAAAACAGCGTGATTCGCGTTCACCTGGACTATTTACTACTAGAATACGTTAATAGAAATGCGATACACATCGAAAAAGGTTTGAATTTGCACCTAGATAGTTAAGACGAGGCAGAACTATTAAAACGATAGCGTCGCGAGGGCTGAGATGGGTTCTTAAAGTATTTATTCTTAGTAATCAACTCCTAAAAGTTATTAAGCGCTGTGCTGACTTGTAAACGTTCGAGAGGTAGACAGAGGTGTAAGTGAGGTGCTTGGCTTGAGATCTATCTAAAGAGTTTGACTTTGGGTAGTGGACAATAGGCTGTAAGCAGAGATTTTTCTATCGAATTCCTAATATTGGGTCCTTTATTTTTAAGAAATGTCCGTATACAAAGAAAAGTTTATCAGTACAAAACATTAACTCGCATTTTCTTAACATTTTTCCCAACGTGTTAAATTTTCAATCCCAGAACTGAAAAATCAGGGTATTATGATGAAATAAAGTCTAAAAAGGCGTTTTTGAATTGAGAATCATTTTCAAAAAGGAGAAATGAATTAATTATTTATTTATGAATTAATCTGTGTCACCAGCTGAAAATTTCTCAAACCAACCCCGAATAGTACGTTCATGACAACGCCCTTACCGGAACGCGGTGGTAATGTTTCTTGCAGCTTGGGCTGCCGATTGTCCATGTTTTGCATTATGTCAATATCCCTGCACTACGATTTTGATGTGATGGTTTCACTTTTGGGTAGAATGGAGGAAACCAATATTCATTTCGGATGCAAATTTGGTTTTGGCATGTTTTCTGGTTTCAAATTAAACAACACCCTTCCCCGAACGCGTTGGTAATGTTTCTTGCAGCTTTGATCGATGAGTCCAAAAGTTTAAACTCATAAAAAAAACACGGAAATCGCGTGTTGCTATGGCCGTATTTAATGGACTAAACAATGTTTATTCAATTGTAATGAAAGTAAATATTATCAAAATAATAATAGGAACTCATTACAATCTGTAGACATAAACAGATTAAGAAGAAGAAAATAAAAGATATAGGTCAGAAAAAAGCCTCTGAACACTGGAGAATGAAGATAAAAAACTCGGAATTTTAGGGAATTCAACTGATTGATATTATTTAAGTAAAAGCGTCGCGAAATTTGAGATAAGCTTGTAAAGGTATTGGACTTAGTAACGAACGAATTCCTAAATAGTTTGTACAGGGTGGACCGACTGGTAAACATCCGAGGGATAGATCAGCGTAGGTGAGAGGATTGCGTTGAGAAAGAACTAACTGATTTGAGTTTGGATAGTGGATCCATGGCCAAAAAATTGTTTTCTTCAGACCGGACCATTTTCCTTTTCCGGAAGTTGCCATGCCGGAAATCCTGGTTCAAATCCCGCTGCAAGACTTTTCTTTAGTCTGTTTGCAGCCGGAGATGGATCATATAGGTTCTAGGAACCTCCTGGGGCTCACTCAGCCTCTATAAAATATTTAAAAAATAGGGTACCCAAAATAAGGGGGAAAATCTGGGGGTTGAGCGTGACCTAGGACAAATCACCTCCCTGCAGAACCGTTGTCTATGAAACAATACAGTCTCTACCATGTACTGGACCCCAGACCTGTTCACAGTTTTTTTTTTATCTTTATATTATTCAAGATTAACATAGTAAACAAAAAAAGTCCACTAATTCCACTTTGAATTTTAGAAATATTAAGAACGAATACTTTACATTTTTGAGTGGCACCTTTAACCTTTCCAACGATCGGGCTTACAAACACTATCTCGGAATGAGGGGAAGATTGGTTGGAAATTAATTTAGCAAGGACTTGCTAAGATGCGACAACTTGCAAACTCTTGTAATGAGTTCCAGCAGAAGGGACCGCTCATCAACCCCTTTTCGTTAGGCCGAACGCTTTTCGAAAAATCATTCCAATTAGGATGAGGGGCGAGGGGGGGGGGGGGTTAGGAGACATGTTTCCTTCATTACGAGGGCACACCTTGTCCCTATCGATCCCACTGCCCCCGATTTCCCGACACCCATATCGGTTAGTAGCTAGCATTTGTTTTTTTTTAAAATTACTTTGTTTCCGAATGATCAAAAGACGAGCGCTTAAAATACTTAGTGGGTCGTTTCATTCGAAATGTCCGTTTTTTATTATTTCTAAAATTCTAAGTGGAATTAGTGGACTTGTATTGTTTACTGTATTTGTCTTTACCGATTGTAAAGAGCTTTCCTCTCTTGTTTTGATAATATTTACTATCACTACATCTCACCGGACATAGGTTAGTACGCCATAAAATACAGCCATGGAAAAACTCATTATAATTTTTTTAATTTAAATATTGATGTTTACAACTGTACAATAATACAACAAGTAAATAAGCTAAGTGATACATAATGACATTAGATAATGACAAGTAGAGAAACTACCCATTGGTAGAAATCAAATCACAGGTTCAACTAATAAGGTCACGTGGTCATCTTCTTTTCAGACGCCTCGGAGGGTTATTGGGAATTGAAGAGGAAGCTAGGTTTGAAATCAGAGGGTTTGAGTGGAAATGAAGTTTGTTTTGAAAGGATAGATAGCGGGTTCGGGCCAAATCAGCAACAAATTGTACATTAAGGTCGTTATGGATGATTTTATTCTTAACAAAATAAGGAGCATTAAGGATTTTACAAAGGATTTTGGATTGTAGGGATTGGGTACGAGAGGAATTCGAAGGCTTAGGAAGATGATTTCGTCAAGGTCACACTCAACCACCAAATTTATCCCCGTTTGTAGAGACTGAGAAACACTAGGAGGGCCTCCAGAGCACACAGAGTCGACTTTGGTGTCTTGACAGAATACATTTTGGTATCTGTTCCGCAGGTTGTCACTTCGAGTTGAGTCACAACAAATTTTTTTTTTATGTTCGTTTCTATTTTTAATTTCTCCAAAAATAAAATTACCGCGATTTTTAGTATGAAAAAAGAGTGTAATTACGGGAAGTGTGGATATAAATCATTCCATCAAGAAATGGACGTTAAAACTTGTTGAGACCTTACTCGAAGCGGCAACCTGGGGAACTGATACCAAAGGTTTATTTTCCTCATCTAGTCTCAGACTCATAAGAGATCACCAAACAATCACCGTAAGTCATGAGATACTTACCGAACCCAAACACTGGCGAATCTAGGAGAATATTCGGGGGGGGGGGGGGGTTATGGGTCAATCCTCAAATTCTACTAAATAAAGACTGAAAAATGTAAGATAAAGCATTAGCTATCTATGGTGAATGAAAAATATAAAAGGGATCGGAATCGCCGATTATGGATGGACCCATTGAGAAAACATTCGATACAATGTTTAATTTTGGTGTGTAAAAGTGTTTTTTTTCTTGTTGAAAACCAGCTAAAATTCAGGTCAATATCAACTAATGAGAACTCTAAGGGGGCATAACCCCCCATGACCCCCTCTCAAATCTACCAATGACCCCAAAACATACATATCTTCAGTAGAGAAATACATAAATGAATTTCAAGACGGGCTAGCTTAACTGGTTTCGTTATTTTAAAACATTGAGCATGTAATGGTGTATTGGCATTTTCGTAAAAACTATGTTTTCATCTGCATAATACAATATTTAAAAAACAAATATATCCGTTACTTCCTTGGATAACCTGGCGCGAAGGTTAATAGTTTAAAAAAAGGGCATTAAGGAGAGCCCTTAGGATAAAATGGCCATCGGCTAAATCTCCTAACTCCTATCTCCTTTCTCTCAACTCCCAACTTCCAACTCCTATCTTCCTTCTTATCCGTCCTTAAATCTCCCTTCTCCCTTCCTACTTCACTCAAGGGTCCTTTTCCTTAGTCCTATCTAATAGGCCCTATCTGAAAAAATATTAATCCATCTCAATCCTTTCGGATTGTTTCATTATATTTATGATTTAGGGAAGTGCTATCTCATGTCTAAGCCTAGGCCTAAATATTTTTATCGACACGAAATACATTTAATGTGATGTTAATGCTAATTAATTATTGCAATTTCTCTTTACTTTATTTGTATTTTTATTAAGAGATAAAAAGAAGAATAAATGCAGCCGGGAAAGACTCATCTCGATCCTGTGGAGCAGTAATGTGAGGAAAGGTACCAAATAGCTTGTTTACAAGTCCAACATTGAAAGAATATTGCTTTATGGAGCAGGGACATGAAATATAGTAAAAAATCTACTTGCCACTGAGATGGAGTGTTGGAGGAGAGCTGTCAGGATGCCCAGGCTAAGCAGAAGGAAAAATGGTGAAATCAGCAAAAACCGAAAAAAATCCTTCAAAATAAAGAAATTGGAATGGTACAATCAGAACAAAGAAAGAGGAAGGTTGCCCAATTTAACTTTCAATTTCACTGCTGAAGGGAGAAAATGGCGTGGAAATTCACGGATAAGTTGGATATTAAGAAATTTCGATAGTTCGCCGCCCATTTGTTTCATATTTTTAAATACAATTACACACTCTTTTTATCTCACACGCCAAAAATTATCGCATCTTTTGTTGTTGTTTTTTCAACAGGTTGATATTGATATATATATATATTCACAATACCTTTTTTATCCAAATAGTGATTAAAAAGACATATGTAATGAGTTTTTGACTAGCAAAAATCAATAAAAAAAATTGATTTTAACTGTCGAGTTCGACCTCCTCACAGCAAAGAAAATATAAATTTGTGTATGCCATTGCCACGGGCCCCAGTAACTTGTTTAGATTAAAGTTTTACTGAAAGAGTACGTTTGTTTGAAGTGGCTAATGCCTTTTTTTTTGGGGGGGGGAGGTGTTGTCTGATTTTGTTAGTCAAAAAATTCAATATATTTGTCCTTTTAAGCACCACTAGGAGAAAAATTTGAACGTATCGACTAAAATATCTGATCCGAAGCTACATTTTAGCAACATATTCAAGATTTAATTTTAAAAAATACACAAACTCATTGAGATCACACTTTCAGATGAGAATTCTGTTCGGCAAAATTCATCTTGCTGAAATTCTACTTTAACGGGCAACGAACCATGATTAGAGAACTGTAGTGTTAAGATGACGTGGCAAGCTAGAGCCGTTACATGAAGTAGTCGTTGAGTTGAAGTATTCAACGGTAATTTCAACCGACTTAACATAATACTATATAATAAATAATAACACTCCTCATATTACTTATTCACTTCCTCATGTATTATTATTATGTAACTAACTACTTTTTGCTGTTACCAAAACTTGGGGTTGCGTAAACATTTATTCATTACAATAAAGATGATATATATCTTTATCTATAAGTGGTAGATGAAGAATATGGCCTGTGCTTCATTAGTCTTAATTGTGTATGCTTCATCAACTCTATATCGTTACTTTGATTTTTTATACATCTAAAAAGTTACGATTACGGAATGGGAGGCAGAGCTGGGAAGAAAGGGCATGGCATTAAATGTTGGAAAAAACAAAGTGATGCACATCGTGTATGTAGAAGAGGAGGTTTTGATTCACTTCAGAGGAGAAAACTTGGAGATAGCGCAGGAATATACCTACCTAGGAGTAGGGCTCGACAGAAATGGGAAAATGGACCAAGGACTCGCAAGTCAGTGGTGGGGAAAAGTCCATATACCTACCCTTATCTACGGAAGTGAGAGCTGGGACCCGATGGACAACAACTGGAGTAAAGCTGCTGAAATGAAATAACTCCGGAGAATGGCATACAAAACAAGAAGGGACAGAGTTAGGAATGAGAGGATTATGGGAGACCTGGGAGTGCCTGCACTGAGTTGGGATTCTTTGGTAATCTGTGCAGAATGAATGAGGAACGGGACCCAAAGAAGTTTTTTAAAGCCAGGCCTATTGTCCTCGAGGAAGACCTAGACTGCAATGGATGGACCACATCTCAAGGATTGGTGAAAGGAAGGGAAGAAATATGAATGAGATGAAAGCTGATATCTGGCTGGAGATCGAGGGGCTTGGCTGTCCTGGACTGGGGCACCTCCACGTGCCTCTCAGCAAAGGAGGAAGATACAGAAGAAGAAGAATCCATCTAAATAATCTAATTTTTTATACACTCTAACTGCAGAAATATCATTCTAAAGACAATTTTTAATTAAAGATCAAATTGAAATGTTCTTATATTTTTCGCATAAAAGTTTCTTAATTCATTATCTTATTCTATTGATACTGTCCAATATAAACATGATATGAAGAGTATTCACTTTACAGAGGCTGTGTAGAATCTCCAGATTCCGGAGTCGAATCACGACCGTTAAAAGAATAAAATATTTATGTACCACTGCGTTTTGAACTGGGGGTTTTCATTCCAGTGGGTTTTACACTGATGTTTTACACATTATTTTTTTTTATCGATAGTTTGCAACAGTTTAACATACACTTTTTAAGGTTTTTGAAAGTCTTCACTAGACATGTTTGGAAAGTGTTATAAAAATTTCTTGGAACGGGGCAGCTCAATGTGCTGGAGGTCCCAGGTTCTAATCCAGCTCTGTCGGATAATTTACTTAATCTGTTGGCAGACATAGATCTTCCCGTGGGATCTCGAGACTTCCTGAGCTCAATTCCTAACCTTTTTCTACAAATCAGTTCTGTCTCTATCGTGAACTGAACCCCCTGGGTTGTTGAGTTTATACATATTTTACAATAATTTTCCGGTCCTTATGTCCATCTATAACTAAAAATCTCAAAGTAAATATTGTTACGGAATACTGGGTGTAAAATGAATTAAACTATTGCTAAATTCAAGTTACTAATATTTATTAACAAATTAATAAGACTACAATGAAATTATTTTAAACAATTAAATTATTAAACTAATATAAATTTACAATAACAATATTCTAAAGATTATAACCTAGGCCTAACTGTTATCTAATTACTAAAAAAATATACAAATAGTAAAAGATATTGCTAATACTAAATAACCTAACTATTTATCTAAATTCGAACAAATACAATAAAATTACACTATAGTTTAGAACTATAAATTAACACTTACAGTTCGCTAATTAAAGTCCACCGACCGTAAGACTCTCCAAATACGACAAACTGACACACAGTTTATTACACTCTCGTACTGTCACAGTTCACTGATACACTGAGTTGGCGAGACTCACTTATCACTTATCACAGGCTCACACTTATTACTCACACGGACTGTCACCGTCCACTGTCACTGACTGATACCAACTTTACTACTAACTTACTACAGAGTGACTACTACTGAAACAGCTGGCTTTTATATAGGCAAGGTAGGTCGGGGTGGGGCACTTCTCGGAAGTTCCGAGAATTGTCTCGTTTCATCCAGGTTGATCCAGAAGGTTCTAGACTATTCTTTAATACCTTCAGGGTTATCTTAATCCCTTCAGCCGGTCCCTCTGCCCCTCTGATCGTAACAATATAAGTAATTCATATTCTAGAAGAATACTAAGATCAACGCAGCACTTCCTTGGCAGTCTTTCCATTCGGTGAACTTGCCTCTTCAAAGTGCAAATACATTAAGCCCTTACAAGGAATGGTTACTCATTTTGATATTGTTTTCTTTTAATGTTGTTAAATTATCATAAATTATTCTGGCTAATAATAATAATATTATCTCAATGCCTTGGATCAAATGAATCACAAGGAAAAGCGTTATCATCTTGATATCTACAATATAAAGTCACTGATAACAAATCAAAATAAACCTGAGTCAGTCTAAAACAATTTTATTAATAACTACCACGTGAAATATCAATATACTGCATTATCTTTTATATGTTTATATATTTAAAGTACATTATCATTACCTCAATGTCTTCAATATGTTGACATATAAATAATTGATTACAGAATGAGATCGGACCTAAATTGTTTTTTAATTGATGTACATTGTCTATAATTGACTTTTTAAACGATCTAAAAAAATGTATACCATTTTCAAATTTTGACGTTTAACGTTTAAAGATATTTAAGATCCAAATATCGAAGTTTAAAAAATCGATCTCTCCCAAAATGGGCAAAACATGGTCATAAAACGAATAGCTCTTACACTACTTCATAATCATTTGAGCTTTATTAATAATTAATTTGAGCATTAGCCTGTACTATTTTAAAAAGCAATTGTTTGGTTCAGAAAATTAACCTTAAAAAAACATTTAAATGAACTAATTTACAGCTTTCTTTATATATTTTTTTGTTTTATGAATTATTAAAATGATTTTCACTTGACAATGCAAAGATACTGTGTTACGAGAATTGCGATTGAAATTCAAGTTGTTCAGAGTTGACAGGCTAAAGCCGTGGTGTGTAGGCTGTTTGGGCAGTTTTTTAACGTGCGACGCAGAGACACAGAACAGAGATGCATAGCGATAGCGCTAGAGGAAGCCAGGACTCATCACGGGTTGTGGTGCTGAGAAGAGAGCAAAATGCAGGATGTTGTCAATAAAATGGTTTTCCTTGCATTATACTCTCCTCAAATTATTTTAAAGAAGCTCAAGGAATTCTTCAAAAACGTGGAAGTGTGTGAATGGAATCTCTCTCGGGAGTGGAATAGAAGGTGGATCTGCGAGTCCACTATGGGAAAACTCTTGGTTTGGGGAACAGGTAGACCCTGAGTGTTGGGTCTCTTAGATTCCGAGTGGACACGTAGGGCCCCGGAGGACACGTAGTATTGACATCAGATACCCTACCGGTTGAGTACCTGTCATGAAACTGTTCAACATGTCAGAATATCTTGCAGTGTAATATAAGGACACAGAGACAGGTTGTCTTAAGGGTTCTTGTCCCTTACGAAGAAATTCGTCTAATGGACGATAAAAGTTACTCTTACAACAGAGTTTTTTTTTTACGACGACGAATGGAGGTAATGGGCCCTACATACTTCACCTTTGGAAGGGTTTCATCACCTAATATCGGCGAGTTACCCTCCAAAGAGAGCAAATGAATTCGAGGACAACAAAGCGGGTCAGGACGGATAAATTTTAATGACAAAGATGGTGTGCAATTTCTAGGAAAGACAGTATTCCCGCTCATTTAGCAGCTTGTTAAGTACACTGGCATTCAGTTCTTTGTGTGCCTTCTATTTGCTTTGGTTTCTCTGGCATATTCTGTTAATTTTTGTTTTTCTTTCCTACAGACATTCGTCGCTGCATCTTTGTATGCACTGTGAATTAATGTAGCAACATATACGAACAACACTGTATATTTAAAAAAAAAAATTTCTAGAGGGCATAATAATTTTATTCTGAATTAATTTGTTAACATACATCCTTTAAAAAGTGACGTGTACAGAGATTTAGGTCGTTTTATTGACAAGGAAAAATATTTTTTAAGTGCATTTGTATAAAGTAATTACTGAATAAATGACTTGTTTTGCTCGAATAACTAAAACCATTATCCCAGCCGTCAATTCATTTTCTTTAATTATTTAGTACCAGTATTATATGGGAGCGGAGTGGCTCAGTGGTAGAGCACTGAGTTGCCATGCCGGAAATCCTGGTTCAAATCCCGCTGCGGGCAAGACTTTTATTTAGTCTGTTTTAAGCTGAAGATAGATCATATAGGATTTAGGACCCTCCTGGGGTTCACTCAGCCTCTAAAAAATAGGGTACCCAAAATAAGGGGGAAAATCTGGAGGTTGAGCGTGACCTAGGACAAGTCACCTCCTTACAGAACCGTTGTCCATGAAACAGTACAGTCTTTAACATGTACTGAACCCCAGACCCGTGGTACAGGTTTTTTTTAAATTAATATATAATTATTGTTTATAAACATATATTACATATTTATGTGGAAACAATGTTTATCAATGAATAATGAAGAATGCAAGACACGCCTGTTTGTATTATGCCATCTTTGGAGTGTTTACTTAGAGATAGCAGGTATCAGGTGAGGGGGCTCCGAATGACTAGTCTTCAACTTATCTGCAACGAGTCGACTCTGGGCTGCCTCCTATCAGGTAACCGTTTTGTTCTCTTTTCTGTCTCCTTATGTAATATTACATAAAATTACTGAGTAAAAGACCAACCAACAACATTATCAATAATTGAGCCGTTCAATGCACAAATTGATTAACTCCATAAAACAAAAAGTCGAGAAATGCGAGAAAATAGTTTGCATTGTTTTTTTAAATTCCCTTTATAATATAAATTCAAATAAATATCGTCTCGAGTCCTAAGTAGATTAAAACCGAGAAATTACGAAAAGACTTTTTAAAAAATTATGCAACTAAAACCATTTTTTGTTGTTATTTTATCCATTGATTAAATATTCCGCCAATAAAAAAACAGTAATATTTATTAACAAATATTAGTACAGTTTTTAATAAATATCTATATAAATAAAAATCTCCTGTCACGATGTTTGTTCGGGCTAATCTCCGAAACAACTGGACCGATTTTAATGAAATTTTACACAACATTGTCCAATTTAAAATATGTATATAGGTATGTTTTATTTCGATTAATGACCGCGATATTTTTTTGCAAAATTATATTTTTTTCTAACCTGCTAGATTTCTGATGTGTTGTAAAGGCATGTCTGAGTAGTGTAAATCTAAATTTGCATAAGAAAAAACGGATGGGAAAACTTTTGGTGGCCGAAAAACCTCTAAATTGTAGGAGTTATTTCAGTTTTTGGCCTGTATCTCTTAATCGATGCGTTTTATGGAACAAAACATAAATAACCTTTTTTAAGGTAGATTAAATTTGCTACAATATGAACCTAAATACCGCTCAGTAGGTCAAACAGATCCTCAGTTAAGTTCCAATATGCTAATTGTTAACCGGAATCTTAGCTCTATCTAATATATAAAATTGTCGTGTCACGGTGTTTGTAACAAAACTCCTCCAAAACGACTTGAACGATTTTATGAAATTTATTGTGTATATTCAGTGGGTCTGAGAATAGGATGTAAACTATTTTTCATACTCCTAAGTTAATTATAAAATACTATAGTTTGATATAAGATGAATAAAATGTGAAATCAAAAATCTACTGTATTCATTTTTTCATTCATTCCTTATTTCCTTTTGTATAAAAGAAAATGTATGCATTGCTCTTTGCATAAAAACATATTTATTTTTATTATGACGCCCGGTACGATACATTGCAGTATTTATTGTTAGAATAAAATGATAAGTGAGATTTATTAGTAGTTAACCGACTAAGCAAGTGCATTTAATGAGAAATCCCTTTCAATTTGACCCAAGCTACAAGAAATGCTATTTCCAAAATGGAGCTATTAATTTTTCAAAATATGTGTGATATTTAGCCCTCCTAAACGGATTCTTATTTTATTAAAATGTATTTAGATGGTAGCCTCCTGGAAGCATTTTATTAATATAAAAACACATACACATTTGTACTTGGGGTTTGAGAATTAAGGATTTTTTTTTTGTTTTGGTTTTTCCTAAAATTAAGATATTGAAAATAAATAAATGGTGGTGTCAAATAGTATTTATCGCAATCACGATATAATAGCAACTGAAGAGTCGATGGGAAAGTTTTTTAGTCCTATACTTAGTCATTTGTTATCTAATTTATTTTGTTAATCTGAAGACTCTTAATTGCTAGTAGAGCAATTGCAGATAAGCTATAGCGTTAATAAGAGCTGTAGAGTTTTGCTACAATTAGTAATGACTTTGTTTTTTTCCTATCTAACTTAAACGATTTAAATAAGTTTTTGGAAACTCATTTTTTAAATTAATGTGAATTCATTTTTTTTGTTACTAACGTCGATTCTAAAAAAGAAAGCATAAGTGTAAAGAAAATTTTTAAACGAAATAGCGTTCGGAAATTCTACCAAAAATGGAGTATTAAATAAGATCTCCTATTTATTTAAATAATTAAAATTTGCAAACATAGTAGTTTTGTTATAATATCTTGAAAGAGTGTGGGATTTGGTGGCATTTACACGCTCAGTAATTTTGGTCATCTGATATTCAGTAAAGATAAAAAATAACCGTTATCAGAATAAAAACAACAAATTCCTCTTTTATCAGAGTTTTAATTCAAAATATATATTAGACATACATTAGATCCCAACGTATGATTTGAACCAACAAACTTTTAAATTTTTAGATATCTCCAAACGGTGGTACTATACACTTTTACTACACTAGTAGTTGGATAAAAGCATGACTGAATGCATGGAGCCGCTATAATACAAACATTTTAGAGTTTTTAAATTAAATAAATACTTTATTATTTATAATTATTTGGCGCTACAGCCTTTTTAAAGAGCCTTGGCCTCCTTGAAACGCTTTTGCCAGATGTCTATATCCAGCGCATCTATTCAGACTGAGTAGCCACAACAGTGAGTTATGCCATCCTCAGCCACAACAGTGAGTTATGCCATCCTCAGCCACAACAGTGAGTTATGCCATCCTCAGCCACAACAGTGAGTTATGCCATCCTCAGCCACAACAGTGAGTTATGCCATCCTCAGCCACAACATCTATCCTGCGCAGTTCCGGCCTTCCTACTCTCCGAGTTCACTCCGGTTTTTCCTCAGTACCCTTGGGATGCCACTCATATCCATTCTGGCACCGTATCCTACCTAGCGCAATCCACCGAACATAGTTAAGTAAGTTATACGGGTTTCCAATTTCTTGGTTGGTGTCTGAGGAGTCCTGCACTGCACAATCTGGCACTAAACGTTTAACGTGAACTTAAAACAAAATATCTGGAATAGTTGTGATTACTTATTTTCATTATAATATGAATGGGTCTTTTTATTTCAATGTTTTCTGTCATTTTAAATTAATGTAATTTATTTTTTATCTTTTGGTCTATTTTTGTTCTGCTACATACGAAAATTATGTAAAAATGGTTGTTCTTTATTGTGCGTGGCGTTTGAGCTGATCATTTTCATCTAATTATAAACTCATTACAATTTTTTTTTTGTTCATATAAGACAATACGTAAATTTTTTTGTTAATCAGATAACTGTGTATATAAAGTAAATAATATCCGAATTACTATCATATCGTTATTGGTTTTCAGGATGTCTGGAGCACAACAATCTTTGGAAAGGCTGGCCAGCGAGTGTGGGAGGTCTGTGGATCGCCAACTCTCCGCCGCCCTCAGCTATGCCACTGCCACCTCCATCTACTCCCCCGAGGGCCCCGAAATGACCACGCCACAACTGGCCGTCCTGTCTCTCCTCCATGGCCTCGTCTTGGGCGACGTACCTCTGTGCTCTTTGCTGGTCGATGTCTGCGGTCGTCTTCGGCAGGCACGGTCCACCTTTCTCAAGGTCTGGCTCAGGGACGACTTCAACTTTTCGAGGGAAGACATCACTACTGCCCTAGGACTATTACACGAGTTGACAGAGAACGAACAACTGAGGCTACCTAAATATCTCAACGACACACTGTCGTATCTCGGCACTAAGTATTCTGTATACGAAGGAGATATGCTAAATCAGGTAATGACAAGCTTTTTTTTTTTAAAATTAATTTAATGATATTTACAACTATAATGGTATTATAACAAGTAAATGTGCTAAAATGTAAAATATGACATGAAAAACACTTGTGGAGAAACTACCCATCGGTAGCACTCCAATAAAGTTCTATAGTAGATGATCTCGAGGCCATCTTCTAATGACAAACTTAAATTATTTAATGGTTCATCCTAGTGTTGTATCGGAGGAATTTATGATTGAAGCAAATTAAAGATTTAGATAGTGTAAATGAATAGTTAATCTGACAGTGGTAATTTTTAAAAATCGACACTAATCATATTCCATGAGATAATTATTGTGTTTGCTGTTTCAGAACACAGACGGATCTCTACTTTCCCAGCTTCGCAAGGCAGTACTCGACGATAATGCGGCAGAAATAATTGCCTTGGTCATGAAAGGAGGAGACGTCAACTGCAAGCTTGATTCGGGAGAAAGTCTTCTCCACGTAGCTGCCAGTGCTGACTGCGCAGAGTCTATATCGGCCCTAGCCTATCTAAAGGCTGATGTGGACGTTCGGGATGCAGAGAAGCTGACTCCGCTCCAACGAGCCATCCTTAGTAATAATGGCAGGGCCGTCAGGGCACTCCTCATCGCCGGGACGGATCTATCAAGGAGGATAACTGACGGTAACACGATGCTGCACCTCGCAGCGTCCAAGAATAGCAATGATGCCCTTGAAGCATTACTGGAGGGTGGTGCAGATTTATTTGAAAGAAATTATTCTGGTGAGTCTGTTCTGCTATTCGCTGTCAAGGCGGATAACGCTAATGGTGTCGAATTGTTGACCAGGAAAGGAGCGGATGTGAACGAAGTTACTAATGAAGGAAGACTTCTTCAAATAGCCGTAGCCAGGAATTGTTTGGCCGTGACTCGCTCCCTAATCAAAGCGGGAGCTGAAACCAATTACACTGATGAACAGGGAGAAACTCCTTTACACATCGCAGCTGCCTCAGGGAATAAAGAGGTCGTACAAGCATTACTTTATGGAGGAGCGTCGAGGGAAGCTAAAAATAAATCTGGACTAACACCGCTTCATGTCTGTGCCAACAGGCATGTCATCGAAGCACTGATATCGATGGACGAGGGAAGGAGATGGAGTTGGCGAATTCCTATAGATCGCAAGTCTTCATCTGGAGAGACAGCACTCCATCTGGCTGTTGCTAACAATCGAGAAGATGCCGTGGAAGCACTTATCCGTTTGGGTGCTAATGTTAACAGCACAGACAACTTGGGAAACACAGCGCTGAGTATCGCGGCAAAAAATTCAAGAGTTCACATCGTCAGCTCTCTTCTACGAGAGGGCGCAAACCACAGGATCAAAAACAAAAAAGGTTGGACCGCTCTCCACCACGCAGCCTGGGTGGGATCAGTGGAAGTAGTGAATGCACTATCCCAAGCTGGAGCCAAGATCGATTCGAAGGACATCGCTGGAATGACTCCTGCATACAGAGCTGCAGTGAGAGGAAATCTGAATGCCCTCCAGCTGTTGGTCCAACGAGGAGCGGATCTGATGGCGAAGTCTAACAAGGGGAACTTGATGATACACGATGCGGCTCTTTCTGGTCACGTTGCAGTAGTGAACTGGCTGTTGGACTGCGGCGTTGACATCGAAGAAAGTGGTAACAACGGGACGAGCCCCCTGGCCCAGGCAGCCCTCGCGGGTCAGGTGGGGACTGCTGAGGCCCTCCTGGACCGAGGGGCCAACCTCTCCGCGGTGGCGAGGAACGGCTGGACTCCGCTTCACTGGGCCGCCGCATGTGGGCACCTCCAACTCGTGCGGCTCCTAGTGACGCGGGGGTCTCTGGTGGATGTCAAGGACAATCGGGGGAAAACAGCTCTCGAATGGTCTCAAGCGGGCAAGCACGAGGATGTAGTCGAGTATCTCACTTCCGTAAGGGAATGATTGTAGTTGAAGATCGACTAAAAAGAGCATGTGGAGCTAAAACATTTTGAAAAAGTGTTCCAAAGGTTCTTTTCGGAATATTCGGTCTTTGAATTTTATTTCCAACATTGACTTGACGACCTCAAGGCTTAGGTTTATATGTCATTGAAGTTGGAGCTTCAAAAGGGAAAAGTCTGTGGAGTCCCGAAATTGAAGAAAGATCGAGTATTAATAATTGCGCAAAATCAAAAACCCTTTAATGAAGGAAAATTTGAACTATTGAAGTTCTTGCAAAGTCAACACTCAGTTGACATTGTCTTGAGCTAAAGTGAAATAATAAGTTTGGATCTTTATCTGATTCCTCACGTTTCCTGCGTTCGTAAGGATTTATTTAATTAATAAATTAATAATGCATGAAATGATTACTTTTAATTGGCACGTTCGGGAATTTTTAATGTTCTTGTTAAGAATTTCCTTGTTTGTGGCCAATTTAATGTGTTTATATTAATATTAAAATACATTCTTCATGTTATATAACACTTTTTTCTGGATGTAGTTATTGAAACTTTACATCAAAAGTAATATTAAAAATAAACAACGAAGTGAAAATTCAAGAGAAACGACAATAATGTAAAACAATTTGTACCTGCGATCCATAGATATTTTTTACATTAGAAATAGGTTTTTAGTATATTAAAAATGTATTTGTATCATATTAAATTAAATTAACTTCATTGAAAATAAAAATTTAAATTGTATATTTTCTTTTATCCGTTTGTGAAATATATAGGAGTACTATGTCGTTTTGGGTTGTTTGCTTGTTTTATGGTAGATTTATTTAGATTTAGAATTCTTAATTAACCATTTATTTCGATTGTACTTTTATTATTCTACTGTATTCCATCTATATTGTATAAGTTAATTGTTTTCTTAAAAAAATGCTTTCATGCTATATAATGAATAACCAGGAATTTAAAATGATAATTCACAGCAATAATGAAAAAAAATGGAAATAAAGATCAATAACATAGTTAAAATCAGATCTTTTAAAAAAGGTCGCTAGAAAAAAGAGAGTTATATAATTGCAAAGATAGTCATTCAAATTACAAATACATTAATTAAACACTAATTACAACTTAAAATCTCAATTTAACAAAAAAAATCGCAAATTCTGATTCTACTACTGTTAAAGTACTTCTAAAAAAAAAAAAACTGTATCCTTGAACGGGTCTGGGATTCAGTACACGGTAGTGCTGTTTCATGGACAACAGTTCTGCAAGGAGGTAGCTTGTCCTAGGTCACGCTCAACCACTAGATTTTCCCCCTTATTTTGGGTACCCTATTTTTATAATATTAAATAGAGGCTGGGTGAGCCCCAGGAGGGTCCTAGATCCTATATGAGCCATCTCCGGCTGCAAACAGACTAAATAAAAGTCTTGCCCGCAGCGGGATTTTAACTAGGATTTTCGGGATGGCATCTCAGTGCTCTACCACTGAGCCACTCTCCTATGGAATAATAAAGAACTTCTATTATATCTTTATATGTATAATTGTTCTACTCGTGTATATGTTACTGAACTCTTCAACGGTTGGACCGTATTCGTATATGTGGTTCCTTTTTAAGTGTTCAAGTGGATTCGAGAATGGTTTATTTTCACAATTCGATCCAATAGATAATGTTTTTTTTATTATTATATTTACTTTTTTTTTAATTATACCCGTCAGCAAATTATTTGAGTATTTTCTTTCTTTCTATTTATTAAAAAAGTTTTAAATTTGTATTCAGAAACAGATCGCCGTTTCAGGCTACTTCAACATTTACTAGACAAACCCTCTAAGCTCCCTATTAATTACAAAAGACTCATATACATGACAATCATTAGACCCATTTGGACCTACGGAGTAGAGATTTGGGGCCAATCCAATCCAAAATCCTTCATAAAATCCTCAATACCTCTATATTTGTTACAAACAAAGTAATCCATGATGATCTTAGTGCCCCATTTGTTGATAATTTGCCCCGAATCCAATATCAATCTTTTCATGGCAAACTTCATTCCCACCAAAACCCACTTGTTTCAAACCTTGCAATCTCTTCAATTCCTAATAATCCTCCGAGACGTCTGATAAGAAGATGGTCTCGTATAACTTTGTATCCTACTTACTTGTTGTATTAGTATAATACAGTTGTAAATTTCATTGAACAATATAAAAAATAAATAAAAAACACATTTAAGCGTGTAGTACACAGATATCCTTAAACGTAATTGATAGCTGTGCATGTGAAGACGTTAGGTGTTTTAATGATTACATATATTTTCATCAAAACTTTCCCATTTATAACAATCTATTTAAAATGATTTCATAATTTTCAGATTTAAAACGTTTGAACAGGACGTCTGTCGGGTCGATATATTTATATTTATACTGTAAGGATAAAGGTAGGATGACCAATAAACCGTGATTTTGGGAATGATGTTCTATTAAAAAATTTAGTGTTAATTTAACATAAAATTTAATAATAAAAAAAAAGTATAATCGATCTAATCAGAACTTTTATCAATGAGGCAAGATAATAAATGGTTTTTATGTAGCTGTAATGTAAGTGTCGCTAAGAGAGAAAGTTCAGCAGAGTCTTGATTAATTAGCCAAAATGACACTTGAGTTGTAACTGTCTCGTTCAGGCCTTGTTGGCTTCCTTCACTTATTTAGTCTCAGCTCTTTAAGTCATTATTAATTTACTTTGTTTCACTCTATGTGTATTAATCTACTTATGATTTTATTACTATTACTCTACGGCGCTACAACTCGGTGACGAGTCTTGGCCTCCTCCAGAGGAAGAAGCTGGTCGTTTCTGTTTTTCGCAGCTGTCAACCAGCTCCAGACTCTGGATTGGTTCTGTTAAAGCCTTTTTAGGAATGGCCTAGTCCTCCATTCTACCCAAATGTCCTAGTCCTCCATTCTACCCAAATGTCCAGCCCATCGCAGTCTTCTAAATTTTAAGGAGTAAACAAGATCTGATTCGTTGTACATTGAGTAAACATCGTTGTTTGTTCTCCTTCGCCAAATGCCATCTAGATAAACTCCATCCAAGATTCTTCGGTGGATCTTTCTTTCGAATACTAGGAGATCATGCTAAATCAGCTTGGTCATTGTCCATATCTCCAAAACTGGGCGGTCTCATGCTTTGTACAGATGGAGCTTGGTCTGCCGTGATAGAAGGCGTGAGGAGAATTCCTTGCTCAGACCAAAGTAGCACCTGTTAGCCATCCATATTCTTTTCTTTACCTCGACCTCAGGTGAATTGTGCAACATTCTCAAATTTAAATGGGGCAACACTGATTGTCTCTCCAGGCCGGGACACTTCCCCTATGGCCATCAACTAAGTCTTCCCCGTTTAAACCTCTAGTGCAAGTGTTCTGGCGGCCTCCAACAGAGGTAGGAAAACCTCTTTAATGGAATCCAATGACCGGACTACCATGTCAACATCATCTGCATATGCCAAGGGCTGGACCATCCGAGTGAAAAATGTAACTTTGGTTTGCAGACCTCACTGCCTTTTCAAGCGCCAAATTATACAGAAGGCATGCTAACGAATATCAACGGCGTAGTCCTTTTCTTGAGGGAAACTCTTCTGTTCTTTATTACCTATTACCTGATATTATTTTATTACCTATTACGAGGGCTATTCAGAAAGTAAGGAACGTTTCCACCTGATGCCGCCAGGCGCTAGCCAACAGCGGATACATTGGTGTGCTCGTGCTCGGCACCTCAGTCAGCGTCCAGATGTGACAACGGGAACATCTCCGCTCTACCCATTTTTTTATGTTCAAATTTGAAATGTATACTGCAATTCAAAATCCCGCCGGTTGTGACGTGCGGTCTGAGATTCGTTCTTTGTTGGTAAAAAACTTAAAACCAATAGAAATTCATTGGAAACTGTGTGAGGTGAATGGGAACAACGTAATTAGTGACAGTTCTCTCAGGAAGTGGTGCATTCAGTTTTAAAATGGCCGAACAAACGTTCATGATGAGGAGAAGAGTGGACGTCAGAGCGTTGTGACTGACGATCTGGTCGCCAAAGTTGACGGAAAGATTCGTGAAAACTGCCGTTTCACAATAACTGAGCTCTCTCTATGTTTTCCACAGGTTTCACGGACTTTATTGTTTCAATTTTTTCACAGAAGCTAGGCTACCAAAAATTTTGTGCAAGATGGGTGCCAAAAATGCTTACAGATCACCAAAAAGAACAACGAAGGGTACAGCTTTGACGTTTTTGGAGGCCTACCAGAGTGTATGTCAATCATGGTGATGCACTACTGGATCGAATCGTAACAGGAGATGAAACCTGGGTGAAACATGTGAATTGTGAGACAAAATTACAGGCCATGGAGTGGGGGCACACGCAGGAATTTCAAAGCTTGTCCACCGCTATGAATAGTGCCTGAATTTGAATGGTGAGTATGTTAAATGTATACAATAAAATGTTTTTCTTTTACTTGGGTTCTTTTTTTAATTCCAAAACGTTCCTTAATTTATATATTACTATTATAATGATTATTAATTATTTATTTATACATATATATATTATATCAAATGAGATTTTTATTATAATACCATAATTAATTAAAACATATTTTAAATTTTTTTATAATGAGCTAAATAAAAAGCAACCCTAGCTAATCAAATAATACAGAACAGAACCAAATGTTCAATAACTCTTGAGTTAATAAATATCATATGATTACGTGGCCGATATTCTACAAAATTATAAGATTTAGATTGTATTACTATATTTGTAACATTACAATGTAAACAAATGTAATTAATAAAATCAAATGCAAGCCTAACAAGGAACGTAGATTTTTAATGTGAAAACTTCTTTAGCCCCGTTTAGCGATTTTCGTTAGGGGAAAAATATTTACAAAACCGGAAAAACATGGGAGTTTGCGTCACCAACATGCGCGACTAGCTCCTGACGTGTTGTGTTAACATGAATATAAGTTATAAAATTCGTTTTAATCAACTTTAATAGTTTGGAGTCATTTAATAGTTGTGCAATTCACACTACTACTAATAATAATAATGTTTAAAGAGAGCGGAGTGGCTCAGTGGTAGAGCACTGAGTTGCAATGCCGGAAATCCTGGTTCAAAACCCGCTGCAGGCGAGACTTTTATTTAGTCTGTGTGGTGCAGGAGATGGATCATTTGAGATCAAAGACCCTCATGAGACTCACCCAGTCTCTATAAAATGTTATAAACATTGGGTACACAAAATAAGGGGGAGGTCTGGCGCTTGAGCGTAATCTGAAACAAGTCACCTCCTTGTAGAACCGTTGTCCATGAAACAATACAGTCTCTACTATGTACTAAACCTCAGACCTGTTCACGGGTTGTAGTGGAACAGGTTTTTTTTTTAACATTAAAAACTTGTTAATGTTTTTGTTTCCCCGTATTATTTCAATTGTTGATATTTTGTATTGAACTTTTGCACCCTATCATGTGATTTGATTAATAAATAAACTACTTGAAAATCTATATAAATATTGCTCGGAGTGCCAATAGATTGTAAACCAGACAAATGTTAATAATTTCAATTTAAAAATTATTAATTATTTTATAAATTCAAAATAGGACATATTTC
Organism: Troilus luridus; assembly: GCA_964056705.1. Classification (NCBI taxonomy): domain Eukaryota; kingdom Metazoa; phylum Arthropoda; class Insecta; order Hemiptera; family Pentatomidae; genus Troilus; species Troilus luridus. The sequence continues at coordinate 120,886,439 of OZ057414.1, forward strand.
TTCCAAAGTTTTAAATTTTGACATCTGTCGGCAGACCTCATGACTTTATATATATTTTTATTTTTTTGGTTAATCCACAGGGAAAATAATTTTACTGAAAGAAATATCGGATTCTCTATATTGATAACACAACCGGAAGTATAGAAAACAAAAACCATTGTCAGTGATCCTTTCATAAATAACCTGTATCGTATCGCCTCCCTCTCCTATAATGCCAACATTCCTTGTCAATGTCAAATATTTTTTGAAGTTGTCAGAAAATGAACTGAGATTTAAGTTAAATTTTGGCTTTTTTTACTACAGATAACTTTGAGCTGTCTTTTGTTTTGGTGAGATTAAATCTCAGGCTTCGAACCATTACTGTTTAATAACATCTGTAAATTATTTCAAATTGGTTTACAAAACACCAAAATAAAAGCCGCATAGAAGAAGACTAAATATAATAGGATGTAAATAGTTGGGGGTGCAGTCAAGAAAACAGGTCAGTTACCTTCTGCACCGAGCAGCCACTCCTATTGGCCCTGAAGATGACCTACACAGTAGGTCGAAACGTCGGCACATATAAAATAAAATAAGTTTCACTTATTTGCTGTGTTTTCTTGACTCCACCCCCAACTATTTACATCCTATTATAGTATCTACCAGTCAACGAATTTCTTTCCTACAAGACTAAATATAGCGCACCTAACATGTTCGGGCTGAACATGTTGCCAAAAAGAGGCAGCAACCTTGCTCCAAAACGTTACACGAACATGTTTTATTAAATTCTATGAAACGATAGTTTAACTTTTCTTTTCACTTTATATAGTTATGTGACTTTTAAAATATATATGTGTGTGTATTTTTGTTTATCACAACACATCCCAGGACACAAAAATCAAAATAAGAAGTTTTGAAATAATTTATTGTAGTTATTTTTTATGGAAACAAGAGTAGTTGCTAGGGAGGATTTCAAGTAATTGTTTATGAACTTGGGAAAGTATTCAATAACAGACTTCAACTTAATTAACAAGGACTTAGTGTTTATTAAACGTGAACGGTTTTCCTGGAAATCTGTAACACTTATCGTAGGGGTCTGATAAAAAAAAACACGCAAATAATGCTTGTTTTTGCGAAAAACAAAACTTATATCTATGCAGCTCGATTTACAGTTCCCTTTGTAATGTTGTTATAGATTAAAATTCCGATTTGTATTGATAAATACTGATTTAATAAACTAAAAATGGAATTTTTAATCAGATTAAATACTGTATTGTTAAGGAACTTATCAGTGATCGAGATGTTGCAATCATTTCCCACGCCCAGGTACTATAAACGTTGGAGACTCGTGTGCCGTCAGGTTTAGTATACTCCCAGGGGAGAGACATATTAGTATTAGACGGATATATTAGTCAAATGGGTACGCTAGAACGCAGCACCTTACAGGAGAGTACTGAAAATGTTATGTTTACGCTAGGGTAATTCACCTTTTTAAAGAGCCTATTAATTAATGCTATTTTAATATTATATAATATTAATAAGCATGTATACAAGCATATAAATATATATATATATACTCATTTTTTATTTATTTTTATTAATCTAATGTTTACCAACAAATTAAAAAAACAGTATAATACTCAGTATCATTTCGGCAAGGTTATTCAATTTAAGTTTGATCATTGGAAATTTATCATCTTAGCGGCATCTCTGTCCGAAGTCCCGTGAAATTAGCATTCCAACTTTGAAAGCTTTTATGAATTTTCCGGAGGATTCCTCAAAAATTTCCTGAAATCTACTTTGAATAAATTTAAAAGAATTTTCTTATTAATGCAATAGAGAAAATATATTTAACAATTTTATTTCTTTATTTTTGTATTCGCAATAAATGTATTTTTTCTCTTTCTTGGAAATAAAGCTTGTCAAATCTTACATATTTTGTTCTTTATTTCTTCATTCATTATATAGATTATTGTTTATGGCTAGTAAGCTTCAATAAAATAAAAGAAACAATAAGCAAGAAAAAAAATATTAAAATACAAACGAAATATAAAACAATATACTTATTCCAAGAATTTATTTTATATGTTATTCCCGTTAAACATTTAATGTATTTATATACTATTTACTGTACATGAAGACTACGGAAGAAACGTGAGGCAATTTTTTTCTGAAAATTTGGTAACAGTGGTTTCTGATTCATCTTTCGATGACGTAACGATGATGTAGCCGAATAGGAGAAAAACGAGTTCAAACGGCTATGTCCCAAGAGGGATTTCTATGTCCCTAGAGGGATAGATTTCTATGTCCCTAGAGGGATTTCAATGTCCCTAGAGGGATTTCTATGTCCCAAGAGGGATTTCTATGTCCCAAGAGGGATTTCTATGTCCCTAGAGGGATTTCTATGTCCCTAGAGGGATAGATTTCTATGTCCCTAGAGGGATTTCTAGGTCCCTAGAGGGATTTCTATGTCCCTAGAGGGATAGATTTCTATGTCCCTAGAGGGATTTCTATGTCCCTAGAGGGATTTCTATGTCCCAAGAGGGATTTCTATGTCCCTAGAGGGATAGATTTCTATGTCCCTAGAGGGATTTCTATGTCCCTAGAGGGATAGATTTCTATGTCCCTAGAGGGATTTCTATGTCCCAAGAGGGATTTCTATGTCCCAAGAGGGATTTCTATGTCCCTAGAGGGATAGATTTCTATGTCCCTAGAGGGATTTCAATGTCCCTAGAGGGATTTCTATGTCCCAAGAGGGATTTCTATGTCCCAAGAGGGATTTCTATGTCCCTAGAGGGATTTCTATGTCCCTAGAGGGATAGATTTCTATGTCCCTAGAGGGATTTCTATGTCCCTAGAGGGATTTCTATGTCCCAAGAGGGATTTCTATGTCCCAAGAGGGATTTCTATGTCCCTAGAGGGATAGATTTCTATGTCCCTAGAGGGATTTCAATGTCCCTAGAGGGATTTCTATGTCCCAAGAGGGATTTCTATGTCCCAAGAGGGATTTCTATGTCCCTAGAGGGATTTCTATGTCCCTAGAGGGATAGATTTCTATGTCCCTAGAGGGATTTCTAGGTCCCTAGAGGGATTTCTATGTCCCTAGAGGGATAGATTTCTATGTCCCTAGAGGGATTTCTATGTCCCTAGAGGGATTTCTATGTCCCAAGAGGGATTTCTATGTCCCTAGAGGGATAGATTTCTATGTCCCTAGAGGGATTTCTATGTCCCTAGAGGGATTTCTAGGTCCCTAGAGAGAGAGATTTCTATGTCCTTAGAGGGATTTCTATGTCGCTAGAGGGATTTCTAGGTCCCTAGAGGGATTTCTATGTCCCAGAGGGATTTCTAGGTCCCTAGAGGGATTTCTAGGTCCCTAGAGGGATTTCTATGTCCCTAGAGGGATAGATTTCTATGTCCCTAGAGGGATTTCTATGTCCCTAGAGGGATTTCTATGTCCCAAGAGGGATTTCTATGTCCCTAGAGGGATTTCTATGTCCCAAGAGGGATTTCTATGTCCCTAGAGGGATTTCTATGTCCCTAGAGGGATAGATTTCTATGTCCCTAGAGGGATTTCTATGTCCCAAGAGGGATAGATTTCTATGTCCCTAGAGGGATTTCTATGTCCCTAGAGGGATTTCTATGTCCCTAGAGGGATAGATTTCTATGTCCCTAGAGGGATTTCTATGTCCCTAGAGGGATTTCTATGTCCCAAGAGGGATTTCTATGTCCCTAGAGGGATAGATTTCTATGTCCCTAGAGGGATTTCTATGTCCCTAGAGGGATTTCTAGGTCCCTAGAGAGAGAGATTTCTATGTCCTTAGAGGGATTTCTATGTCGCTAGAGGGATTTCTAGGTCCCTAGAGGGATTTCTATGTCCCTAGAGGGATAGATTTCTATGTCCCTAGAGGGATTTCTATGTCCCTAGAGGGATTTCTATGTCCCTAGAGGGATAGATTTCTATGTCCCTAGAGGGATTTCTATGTCCCTAGAGGGATTTCTATGTCCCAAGAGGGATTTCTATGTCCCTAGAGGGATAGATTTCTATGTCCCTAGAGGGATTTCTATGTCCCTAGAGGGATTTCTATGTCGCTAGAGGGATTTCTATGTCCCAAGAGGGATTTCTATGTCCCTAGAGGGATAGATTTCTATGTCCCTAGAGGGATTTCAATGTCCCTAGAGGGATTTCTATGTCCCAAGAGGGATTTCTATGTCCCAAGAGGGATTTCTAGGTCCCTAGAGGGATAGATTTCTATGTCCCTAGAGGGATTTCTATGTCCCAAGAGGGATTTCTATGTCCCTAGAGGGATAGATTTCTATGTCCCTAGAGGGATTTCTATGTCGCTAGAGGGATTTCTAGGTCGCTAGAGGGATTTCTATGTCCCTAGAGGGATTTCTAGGTCCCTAGAGGGATAGATTTCTATGTCCCTAGAGGGATTTCTATGTCCCAAGAGGGATTTCTATGTCCCAAGAGGGATTTCTATGTCCCTAGAGGGATAGATTTCTATGTCCCTAGAGGGATTTCAATGTCCCTAGAGGGATTTCTATGTCCCAAGAGGGATTTCTATGTCCCAAGAGGGATTTCTAGGTCCCTAGAGGGATTTCTATGTCCCTAGAGGGATAGATTTCTATGTCCCTAGAGGGATTTCTATGTCCCTAGAGGGATTTCTATGTCCCTAGAGGGATTTCTATGTCCCAAGAGGGATTTCTATGTCCCTAGAGGGATTTCTATGTCCCTAGAGGGATAGATTTCTATGTCCCTAGAGGGATTTCTATGTCCCAAGAGGGATAGATTTCTATGTCCCTAGAGGGATTTCTATGTCCCTAGAGGGATTTCTATGTCCCAAGAGGGATTTCTATGTCCCTAGAGGGATTTCTATGTCCCTAGAGGGATAGATTTCTATGTCCCTAGAGGGATTTCTATGTCCCAAGAGGGATTTCTATGTCCCAAGAGGGATTTCTATGTCCCTAGAGGGATAGATTTCTATGTCCCTAGAGGGATTTCAATGTCCCTAGAGGGATTTCTATGTCCCTAGAGGGATTTCTAGGTCCCTAGAGGGATTTCTATGTCCATAGAGGGATAGATTTCTATGTCCCTAGAGGGATTTCAATGTCCCTAGAGGGATTTCTATGTCCCAAGAGGGATTTCTATGTCCCAAGAGGGATTTCTATGTCCCTAGAGGGATTTCTATGTCCCTAGAGGGATAGATTTCTATGTCCCTAGAGGGATTTCTATGTCCCTAGAGGGATTTCTATGTCCCAAGAGGGATTTCTATGTCCCAAGAGGGATTTCTATGTCCCTAGAGGGATAGATTTCTATGTCCCTAGAGGGATTTCAATGTCCCTAGAGGGATTTCTATGTCCCAAGAGGGATTTCTATGTCCCAAGAGGGATTTCTATGTCCCTAGAGGGATTTCTATGTCCCTAGAGGGATAGATTTCTATGTCCCTAGAGGGATTTCTAGGTCCCTAGAGGGATTTCTAGGTCCCTAGAGGGATTTCTATGTCCCTAGAGGGATAGATTTCTATGTCCCTAGAGGGATTTCTATGTCCCTAGAGGGATTTCTATGTCCCTAGAGGGATTTCTATGTCCCTAGAGGGATTTCTATGTCCCTAGAGGGATTTCTATGTCGCTAGAGGGATTTCTAGGTCGCTAGAGGGATTTCTATGTCCCAAGAGGGATTTCTATGTCCCTAGAGGGATAGATTTCTATGTCCCAAGAGGGATTTCTATGTCCCTAGAGGGATTTCTATGTCGCTAGAGGGATTTCTAGGTCGCTAGAGGGATTTCTATGTCCCTAGAGGGATTTCTAGGTCCCTAGAGGGATAGATTTCTATGTCCCTAGAGGGATTTCTATGTCCCAAGAGGGATTTCTATGTCCCAAGAGGGATTTCTATGTCCCTAGAGGGATAGATTTCTATGTCCCTAGAGGGATTTCAATGTCCCTAGAGGGATTTCTATGTCCCAAGAGGGATTTCTATGTCCCAAGAGGGATTTCTAGGTCCCTAGAGGGATTTCTATGTCCCTAGAGGGATAGATTTCTATGTCCCTAGAGGGATTTCTATGTCCCTAGAGGGATTTCTATGTCCCAAGAGGGATTTCTATGTCCCTAGAGGGATAGATTTCTATGTCCCTAGAGGGATTTCTATGTCCCTAGAGGGATTTCTATGTCCCAAGAGGGATTTCTATGTCCCTAGAGGGATTTCTATGTCCCTAGAGGGATAGATTTCTATGTCCCTAGAGGGATTTCTATGTCCCAAGAGGGATAGATTTCTATGTCCCTAGAGGGATTTCTATGTCCCTAGAGGGATTTCTATGTCCCAAGAGGGATTTCTATGTCCCTAGAGGGATTTCTATGTCCCTAGAGGGATAGATTTCTATGTCCCTAGAGGGATTTCTATGTCCCAAGAGGGATTTCTATGTCCCAAGAAGGATTTCTATGTCCCAAGAGGGATTTCTATGTCCCTAGAGGGATTTCTATGTCCCTAGAGGGATAGATTTCTATGTCCCTAGAGGGATTTCTAGGTCCCTAGAGGGATTTCTATGTCCCTAGAGGGATAGATTTCTATGTCCCTAGAGGGATTTCTATGTCCCTAGAGGGATTTCTATGTCCCAAGAGGGATTTCTATGTCCCTAGAGGGATAGATTTCTATGTCCCTAGAGGGATTTCTATGTCCCTAGAGGGATTTCTAGGTCCCTAGAGAGAGAGATTTCTATGTCTTTAGAGGGATTTCTATGTCGCTAGAGGGATTTCTAGGTCCCTAGAGGGATTTCTATGTCCCAGAGGGATTTCTAGGTCCCTAGAGGGATTTCTAGGTCCCTAGAGGGATTTCTATGTCCCTAGAGGGATAGATTTCTATGTCCCTAGAGGGATTTCTATGTCCCTAGAGGGATTTCTATGTCCCAAGAGGGATTTCTATGTCCCTAGAGGGATAGATTTCTATGTCCCTAGAGGGATTTCTATGTCCCTAGAGGGATTTCTATGTCCCAAGAGGGATTTCTATGTCCCTAGAGGGATTTCTATGTCCCTAGAGGGATAGATTTCTATGTCCCTAGAGGGATTTCTATGTCCCAAGAGGGATAGATTTCTATGTCCCTAGAGGGATTTCTATGTCCCTAGAGGGATTTCTATGTCCCAAGAGGGATTTCTATGTCCCTAGAGGGATTTCTATGTCCCTAGAGGGATAGATTTCTATGTCCCTAGAGGGATTTCAATGTCCCTAGAGGGATGTCTATGTCCCAAGAGGGATTTCTATGTCCCAAGAGGGATTTCTATGTCCCTAGAGGGATTTCTATGTCCCTAGAGGGATAGATTTCTATGTCCCTAGAGGGATTTCTATGTCCCTAGAGGGATTTCTATGTCCCTAGAGGGATTTCTATGTCCCAAGAGGGATTTCTATGTCCCTAGAGGGATTTCTATGTCCCTAGAGGGATAGATTTCTATGTCCCTAGAGGGATTTCTATGTCCCAAGAGGGATAGATTTCTATGTCCCTAGAGGGATTTCTATGTCCCTAGAGGGATTTCTATGTCCCAAGAGGGATTTCTATGTCCCAAGAGGGATTTCTATGTCCCAAGAGGGATTTCTAGGTCCCTAGAGGGATTTCTATGTCCCTAGAGGGATAGATTTCTATGTCCCTAGAGGGATTTCTATGTCCCTAGAGGGATTTCTATGTCCCTAGAGGGATTTCTATGTCCCAAGAGGGATTTCTATGTCCCTAGAGGGATTTCTATGTCCCTAGAGGGATAGATTTCTATGTCCCTAGAGGGATTTCTATGTCCCAAGAGGGATAGATTTCTATGTCCCTAGAGGGATTTCTATGTCCCTAGAGGGATTTCTATGTCCCAAGAGGGATTTCTATGTCCCTAGAGGGATTTCTATGTCCCTAGAGGGATAGATTTCTATGTCCCTAGAGGGATTTCTATGTCCCAAGAGGGATTTCTATGTCCCAAGAGGGATTTCTATGTCCCTAGAGGGATAGATTTCTATGTCCCTAGAGGGATTTCAATGTCCCTAGAGGGATTTCTATGTCCCTAGAGGGATTTCTAGGTCCCTAGAGGGATTTCTATGTCCATAGAGGGATAGATTTCTATGTCCCTAGAGGGATTTCAATGTCCCTAGAGGGATTTCTATGTCCCAAGAGGGATTTCTATGTCCCAAGAGGGATTTCTATGTCCCTAGAGGGATTTCTATGTCCCTAGAGGGATAGATTTCTATGTCCCTAGAGGGATTTCTATGTCCCTAGAGGGATTTCTATGTCCCAAGAGGGATTTCTATGTCCCAAGAGGGATTTCTATGTCCCTAGAGGGATAGATTTCTATGTCCCTAGAGGGATTTCAATGTCCCTAGAGGGATTTCTATGTCCCAAGAGGGATTTCTATGTCCCAAGAGGGATTTCTATGTCCCTAGAGGGATTTCTATGTCCCTAGAGGGATAGATTTCTATGTCCCTAGAGGGATTTCTAGGTCCCTAGAGGGATTTCTAGGTCCCTAGAGGGATTTCTATGTCCCTAGAGGGATAGATTTCTATGTCCCTAGAGGGATTTCTATGTCCCTAGAGGGATTTCTATGTCCCTAGAGGGATTTCTATGTCCCTAGAGGGATTTCTATGTCCCTAGAGGGATTTCTATGTCGCTAGAGGGATTTATAGGTCGCTAGAGGGATTTCTATGTCCCAAGAGGGATTTCTATGTCCCTAGAGGGATAGATTTCTATGTCCCAAGAGGGATTTCTATGTCCCTAGAGGGATTTCTATGTCGCTAGAGGGATTTCTAGGTCGCTAGAGGGATTTCTATGTCCCTAGAGGGATTTCTAGGTCCCTAGAGGGATAGATTTCTATGTCCCTAGAGGGATTTCTATGTCCCAAGAGGGATTTCTATGTCCCAAGAGGGATTTCTATGTCCCTAGAGGGATAGATTTCTATGTCCCTAGAGGGATTTCAATGTCCCTAGAGGGATTTCTATGTCCCAAGAGGGATTTCTATGTCCCAAGAGGGATTTCTAGGTCCCTAGAGGGATTTCTATGTCCCTAGAGGGATAGATTTCTATGTCCCTAGAGGGATTTCTATGTCCCTAGAGGGATTTCTATGTCCCAAGAGGGATTTCTATGTCCCTAGAGGGATAGATTTCTATGTCCCTAGAGGGATTTCTATGTCCCTAGAGGGATTTCTATGTCCCAAGAGGGATTTCTATGTCCCTAGAGGGATTTCTATGTCCCTAGAGGGATAGATTTCTATGTCCCTAGAGGGATTTCTATGTCCCAAGAGGGATAGATTTCTATGTCCCTAGAGGGATTTCTATGTCCCTAGAGGGATTTCTATGTCCCAAGAGGGATTTCTATGTCCCTAGAGGGATTTCTATGTCCCTAGAGGGATAGATTTCTATGTCCCTAGAGGGATTTCTATGTCCCAAGAGGGATTTCTATGTCCCAAGAGGGATTTCTATGTCCCAAGAGGGATTTCTATGTCCCTAGAGGGATTTCTATGTCCCTAGAGGGATAGATTTCTATGTCCCTAGAGGGATTTCTAGGTCCCTAGAGGGATTTCTATGTCCCTAGAGGGATAGATTTCTATGTCCCTAGAGGGATTTCTATGTCCCTAGAGGGATTTCTATGTCCCAAGAGGGATTTCTATGTCCCTAGAGGGATAGATTTCTATGTCCCTAGAGGGATTTCTATGTCCCTAGAGGGATTTCTAGGTCCCTAGAGAGAGAGATTTCTATGTCCTTAGAGGGATTTCTATGTCGCTAGAGGGATTTCTAGGTCCCTAGAGGGATTTCTATGTCCCAGAGGGATTTCTAGGTCCCTAGAGGGATTTCTAGGTCCCTAGAGGGATTTCTATGTCCCTAGAGGGATAGATTTCTATGTCCCTAGAGGGATTTCTATGTCCCTAGAGGGATTTCTATGTCCCAAGAGGGATTTCTATGTCCCTAGAGGGATAGATTTCTATGTCCCTAGAGGGATTTCTATGTCCCTAGAGGGATTTCTATGTCCCAAGAGGGATTTCTATGTCCCTAGAGGGATTTCTATGTCCCTAGAGGGATAGATTTCTATGTCCCTAGAGGGATTTCTATGTCCCAAGAGGGATAGATTTCTATGTCCCTAGAGGGATTTCTATGTCCCTAGAGGGATTTCTATGTCCCAAGAGGGATTTCTATGTCCCTAGAGGGATTTCTATGTCCCTAGAGGGATAGATTTCTATGTCCCTAGAGGGATTTCAATGTCCCTAGAGGGATGTCTATGTCCCAAGAGGGATTTCTATGTCCCAAGAGGGATTTCTATGTCCCTAGAGGGATTTCTATGTCCCTAGAGGGATAGATTTCTATGTCTCTAGAGGGATTTCTAGGTCCCTAGAGGGATTTCTATGTCCCTAGAGGGATAGATTTCTATGTCCCTAGAGGGATTTCTATGTCCCTAGAGGGATTTCTATGTCCCAAGAGGGATTTCTATGTCCCTAGAGGGATAGATTTCTATGTCCCTAGAGGGATTTCTATGTCCCTAGAGGGATTTCTAGGTCCCTAGAGAGAGAGATTTCTATGTCCTTAGAGGGATTTCTATGTCGCTAGAGGGATTTCTAGGTCCCTAGAGGGATTTCTATGTCCCAGAGGGATTTCTAGGTCCCTAGAGGGATTTCTATGTCCCTAGAGGGATAGATTTCTATGTCCCTAGAGGGATTTCTATGTCCCTAGAGGGATTTCTATGTCCCTAGAGGGATAGATTTCTATGTCCCTAGAGGGATTTCTATGTCCCTAGAGGGATTTCTATGTCCCAAGAGGGATTTCTATGTCCCTAGAGGGATAGATTTCTATGTCCCTAGAGGGATTTCTATGTCCCTAGAGGGATTTCTATGTCGCTAGAGGGATTTCTATGTCCCAAGAGGGATTTCTATGTCCCTAGAGGGATAGATTTCTATGTCCCTAGAGGGATTTCAATGTCCCTAGAGGGATTTCTATGTCCCAAGAGGGATTTCTATGTCCCAAGAGGGATTTCTAGGTCCCTAGAGGGATAGATTTCTATGTCCCTAGAGGGATTTCTATGTCCCAAGAGGGATTTCTATGTCCCTAGAGGGATAGATTTCTATGTCCCTAGAGGGATTTCTATGTCGCTAGAGGGATTTCTAGGTCGCTAGAGGGATTTCTATGTCCCTAGAGGGATTTCTAGGTCCCTAGAGGGATAGATTTCTATGTCCCTAGAGGGATTTCTATGTCCCAAGAGGGATTTCTATGTCCCAAGAGGGATTTCTATGTCCCTAGAGGGATAGATTTCTATGTCCCTAGAGGGATTTCAATGTCCCTAGAGGGATTTCTATGTCCCAAGAGGGATTTCTATGTCCCAAGAGGGATTTCTAGGTCCCTAGAGGGATTTCTATGTCCCTAGAGGGATAGATTTCTATGTCCCTAGAGGGATTTCTATGTCCCTAGAGGGATTTCTATGTCCCAAGAGGGATTTCTATGTCCCTAGAGGGATAGATTTCTATGTCCCTAGAGGGATTTCTATGTCCCTAGAGGGATTTCTATGTCCCAAGAGGGATTTCTATGTCCCTAGAGGGATTTCTATGTCCCTAGAGGGATAGATTTCTATGTCCCTAGAGGGATTTCTATGTCCCAAGAGGGATAGATTTCTATGTCCCTAGAGGGATTTCTATGTCCCTAGAGGGATTTCTATGTCCCAAGAGGGATTTCTATGTCCCTAGAGGGATTTCTATGTCCCTAGAGGGATAGATTTCTATGTCCCTAGAGGGATTTCTATGTCCCAAGAGGGATTTCTATGTCCCAAGAGGGATTTCTATGTCCCTAGAGGGATAGATTTCTATGTCCCTAGAGGGATTTCAATGTCCTTAGAGGGATTTCTATGTCCCTAGAGGGATTTCTAGGTCCCTAGAGGGATTTCTATGTCCCTAGAGGGATAGATTTCTATGTCCCTAGAGGGATTTCAATGTCCCTCGAGGGATTTCTATGTCCCAAGAGGGATTTCTATGTCCCAAGAGGGATTTCTATGTCCCTAGAGGGATTTCTATGTCCCTAGAGGGATAGATTTCTATGTCCCTAGAGGAATTTCTATGTCCCTAGAGGGATTTCTATGTCCCAAGAGGGATTTCTATGTCCCAAGAGGGATTTCTGTGTCCCTAGAGGGATAGATTTCTATGTCCCTAGAGGGATTTCAATGTCCCTAGAGGGATTTCTATGTCCCAAGAGGGATTTCTATGTCCCAAGAGGGATTTCTATGTCCCTAGAGGGATTTCTATGTCCCTAGAGGGATAGATTTCTATGTCCCTAGAGGGATTTCTAGGTCCCTAGAGGGATTTCTAGGTCCCTAGAGGGATTTCTATGTCCCTAGAGGGATAGATTTCTATGTCCCTAGAGGGATTTCTATGTCCCTAGAGGGATTTCTATGTCCCTAGAGGGATTTCTATGTCCCTAGAGGGATTTCTATGTCCCTAGAGGGATTTCTATGTCCCTAGAGGGATTTCTATGTCCCAAGAGGGATTTCTATGTCCCAAGAGGGATTTCTATGTCCCTAGAGGGATAGATTTCTATGTCCCTAGAGGGATTTCAATGTCCCTAGAGGGATTTCTATGTCCCAAGAGGGATTTCTATGTCCCAAGAGGGATTTCTATGTCCCTAGAGGGATTTCTATGTCCCTAGAGGGATAGATTTCTATGTCCCTAGAGGGATTTCTAGGTCCCTAGAGGGATTTCTAGGTCACTAGAGGGATTTCTATGTCCCTAGAGGGATAGATTTCTATGTCCCTAGAGGGATTTCTATGTCCCTAGAGGGATTTCTATGTCCCTAGAGGGATTTCTATGTCCCTAGAGGGATTTCTATGTCCCTAGAGGGATTTCTATGTCGCTAGAGGGATTTCTAGGTCGCTAGAGGGATTTCTATGTCCCAAGAGGGATTTCTATGTCCCTAGAGGGATAGATTTCTATGTCCCAAGAGGGATTTCTATGTCCCTAGAGGGATTTCTATGTCGCTAGAGGGATTTCTAGGTCGCTAGAGGGATTTCTATGTCCCTAGAGGGATTTCTAGGTCCCTAGAGGGATAGATTTCTATGTCCCTAGAGGGATTTCTATGTCCCAAGAGGGATTTCTATGTCCCAAGAGGGATTTCTATGTCCCTAGAGGGATAGATTTCTATGTCCCTAGAGGGATTTCAATGTCCCTAGAGGGATTTCTATGTCCCAAGAGGGATTTCTATGTCCCAAGAGGGATTTCTAGGTCCCTAGAGGGATTTCTATGTCCCTAGAGGGATAGATTTCTATGTCCCTAGAGGGATTTCTATGTCCCTAGAGGGATTTCTATGTCCCAAGAGGGATTTCTATGTCCCTAGAGGGATAGATTTCTATGTCCCTAGAGGGATTTCTATGTCCCTAGAGGGATTTCTATGTCCCTAGAGGGATTTCTATGTCCCTAGAGGGATAGATTTCTATGTCCCTAGAGGGATTTCTATGTCCCAAGAGGGATTTCTATGTCCCAAGAGGGATTTCTATGTCCCTAGAGGGATAGATTTCTATGTCCCTAGAGGGATTTCAATGTCCTTAGAGGGATTTCTATGTCCCTAGAGGGATTTCTAGGTCCCTAGAGGGATTTCTATGTCCCTAGAGGGATAGATTTCTATGTCCCTAGAGGGATTTCAATGTCCCTCGAGGGATTTCTATGTCCCAAGAGGGATTTCTATGTCCCAAGAGGGATTTCTATGTCCCTAGAGGGATTTCTATGTCCCTAGAGGGATAGATTTCTATGTCCCTAGAGGAATTTCTATGTCCCTAGAGGGATTTCTATGTCCCAAGAGGGATTTCTATGTCCCAAGAGGGATTTCTGTGTCCCTAGAGGGATAGATTTCTATGTCCCTAGAGGGATTTCAATGTCCCTAGAGGGATTTCTATGTCCCAAGAGGGATTTCTATGTCCCAAGAGGGATTTCTATGTCCCTAGAGGGATTTCTATGTCCCTAGAGGGATAGATTTCTATGTCCCTAGAGGGATTTCTAGGTCCCTAGAGGGATTTCTAGGTCCCTAGAGGGATTTCTATGTCCCTAGAGGGATAGATTTCTATGTCCCTAGAGGGATTTCTATGTCCCTAGAGGGATTTCTATGTCCCTAGAGGGATTTCTATGTCCCTAGAGGGATTTCTATGTCCCTAGAGGGATTTCTATGTCCCTAGAGGGATTTCTATGTCCCAAGAGGGATTTCTATGTCCCAAGAGGGATTTCTATGTCCCTAGAGGGATAGATTTCTATGTCCCTAGAGGGATTTCAATGTCCCTAGAGGGATTTCTATGTCCCAAGAGGGATTTCTATGTCCCAAGAGGGATTTCTATGTCCCTAGAGGGATTTCTATGTCCCTAGAGGGATAGATTTCTATGTCCCTAGAGGGATTTCTAGGTCCCTAGAGGGATTTCTAGGTCACTAGAGGGATTTCTATGTCCCTAGAGGGATAGATTTCTATGTCCCTAGAGGGATTTCTATGTCCCTAGAGGGATTTCTATGTCCCTAGAGGGATTTCTATGTCCCTAGAGGGATTTCTATGTCCCTAGAGGGATTTCTATGTCGCTAGAGGGATTTCTAGGTCGCTAGAGGGATTTCTATGTCCCAAGAGGGATTTCTATGTCCCTAGAGGGATAGATTTCTATGTCCCAAGAGGGATTTCTATGTCCCTAGAGGGATTTCTATGTCGCTAGAGGGATTTCTAGGTCGCTAGAGGGATTTCTATGTCCCTAGAGGGATTTCTAGGTCCCTAGAGGGATAGATTTCTATGTCCCTAGAGGGATTTCTATGTCCCAAGAGGGATTTCTATGTCCCAAGAGGGATTTCTATGTCCCTAGAGGGATAGATTTCTATGTCCCTAGAGGGATTTCAATGTCCCTAGAGGGATTTCTATGTCCCAAGAGGGATTTCTATGTCCCAAGAGGGATTTCTAGGTCCCTAGAGGGATTTCTATGTCCCTAGAGGGATAGATTTCTATGTCCCTAGAGGGATTTCTATGTCCCTAGAGGGATTTCTATGTCCCAAGAGGGATTTCTATGTCCCTAGAGGGATAGATTTCTATGTCCCTAGAGGGATTTCTATGTCCCTAGAGGGATTTCTATGTCCCAAGAGGGATTTCTATGTCCCTAGAGGGATTTCTATGTCCCTAGAGGGATAGATTTCTATGTCCCTAGAGGGATTTCTATGTCCCTAGAGGGATTTCTATGTCCCTAGAGGGATTTCTATGTCCCTAGAGGGATTTCTATGTCCCTAGAGGGATTTCTATGTCCCAAGAGGGATAGATTTCTATGTCCCTAGAGGGATTTCTATGTCCCTAGAGGGATTTCTATGTCCCAAGAGGGATTTCTATGTCCCTAGAGGGATTTCTATGTCCCTAGAGGGATAGATTTCTATGTCCCTAGAGGGAATTCTATGTCCCAAGAGGGATTTCTATGTCCCAAGAGGGATTTCTATGTCCCAAGAGGGATTTCTATGTCCCTAGAGGGATTTCTATGTCCCTAGAGGGATAGATTTCTATGTCCCTAGAGGGATTTCTAGGTCCCTAGAGGGATTTCTATGTCCCTAGAGGGATAGATTTCTATGTCCCTAGAGGGATTTCTATGTCCCTAGAGGGATTTCTATGTCCCAAGAGGGATTTCTATGTCCCTAGAGGGATAGATTTCTATGTCCCTAGAGGGATTTCTATGTCCCTAGAGGGATTTCTAGGTCCCTAGAGAGAGAGATTTCTATGTCCTTAGAGGGATTTCTATGTCGCTAGAGGGATTTCTAGGTCCCTAGAGGGATTTCTATGTCCCAGAGGGATTTCTAGGTCCCTAGAGGGATTTCTAGGTCCCTAGAGGGATTTCTATGTCCCTAGAGGGATAGATTTCTATGTCCCTAGAGGGATTTCTATGTCCCTAGAGGGATTTCTATGTCCCAAGAGGGATTTCTATGTCCCTAGAGGGATAGATTTCTATGTCCCTAGAGGGATTTCTATGTCCCTAGAGGGATTTCTATGTCCCAAGAGGGATTTCTATGTCTCTAGAGGGATTTCTATGTCCCTAGAGGGATAGATTTCTATGTCCCTAGAGGGATTTCTATGTCCCAAGAGGGATAGATTTCTATGTCCCTAGAGGGATTTCTATGTCCCTAGAGGGATTTCTATGTCCCAAGAGGGATTTCTATGTCCCTAGAGGGATTTCTATGTCCCTAGAGGGATAGATTTCTATGTCCCTAGAGGGATTTCTATGTCCCAAGAGGGATTTCTATGTCCCAAGAGGGATTTCTATGTCCCTAGAGGGATAGATTTCTATGTCCCTAGAGGGATTTCAATGTCCCTAGAGGGATTTCTATGTCCCAAGAGGGATTTCTATGTCCCAAGAGGGATTTCTATGTCCCTAGAGGGATAGATTTCTATGTCCCTAGAGGGATTTCAATGTCCCTAGAGGGATTTCTATGTCCCAAGAGGGATTTCTATGTCCCAAGAGGGATTTCTATGTCCCTAGAGGGATTTCTATGTCCCTAGAGGGATAGATTTCTATGTCCCTAGAGGGATTTCTAGGTCCCTAGAGGGATTTCTATGTCCCTAGAGGGATAGATTTCTATGTCCCTAGAGGGATTTCTATGTCCCTAGAGGGATTTCTATGTCCCAAGAGGGATTTCTATGTCCCTAGAGGGATAGATTTCTATGTCCCTAGAGGGATTTCTATGTCCCTAGAGGGATTTCTAGGTCCCTAGAGAGAGAGATTTCTATGTCCTTAGAGGGATTTCTATGTCGCTAGAGGGATTTCTAGGTCCCTAGAGGGATTTCTATGTCCCAGAGGGATTTCTAGGTCCCTAGAGGGATTTCTATGTCCCTAGAGGGATAGATTTCTATGTCCCTAGAGGGATTTCTATGTCCCTAGAGGGATTTCTATGTCCCTAGAGGGATAGATTTCTATGTCCCTAGAGGGATTTCTATGTCCCTAGAGGGATTTCTATGTCCCAAGAGGGATTTCTATGTCCCTAGAGGGATAGATTTCTATGTCCCTAGAGGGATTTCTATGTCCCTAGAGGGATTTCTATGTCGCTAGAGGGATTTCTATGTCCCAAGAGGGATTTCTATGTCCCTAGAGGGATAGATTTCTATGTCCCTAGAGGGATTTCAATGTCCCTAGAGGGATTTCTATGTCCCAAGAGGGATTTCTATGACCCAAGAGGGATTTCTAGGTCCCTAGAGGGATAGATTTCTATGTCCCTAGAGGGATTTCTATGTCCCAAGAGGGATTTCTATGTCCCTAGAGGGATAGATTTCTATGTCCCTAGAGGGATTTCTATGTCGCTAGAGGGATTTCTAGGTCGCTAGAGGGATTTCTATGTCCGTAGAGGGATTTCTAGGTCCCTAGAGGGATAGATTTCTATGTGCCTAGAGGGATTTCTATGTCCCAAGAGGGATTTCTATGTCCCAAGAGGGATTTCTATGTCCCTAGAGGGATAGATTTCTATGTCCCTAGAGGGATTTCAATGTCCCTAGAGGGATTTCTATGTCCCAAGAGGGATTTCTATGTCCCAAGAGGGATTTCTATGTCCCAAGAGGGATTTCTATGTCCCTAGAGGGATAGATTTCTATGTCCCTAGAGGGATTTCTATGTCCCTAGAGGGATTTCTATGTCCCTAGAGGGATAGATTTCTATGTCCCTAGAGGGATTTCTATGTCCCTAGAGGGATTTCTATGTCCCAAGAGGGATTTCTATGTCCCTAGAGGGATAGATTTCTATGTCCCTAGAGGGATTTCTATGTCCCTAGAGGGATTTCTATGTCCCAAGAGGGATTTCTATGTCCCTAGAGGGATTTCTATGTCCCTAGAGGGATAGATTTCTATGTCCCTAGAGGGATTTCTATGTCCCAAGAGGGATAGATTTCTATGTCCCTAGAGGGATTTCTATGTCCCTAGAGGGATTTCTATGTCCCAAGAGGGATTTCTATGTCCCTAGAGGGATTTCTATGTCCCTAGAGGGATAGATTTCTATGTCCCTAGAGGGATTTCTATGTCCCTAGAGGGATTTCTATGTCCCAAGAGGGATTTCTATGTCCCAAGAGGGATTTCTATGTCCCT
The DNA here is from genome assembly GCA_964056705.1 of Troilus luridus. Lineage (NCBI taxonomy): Eukaryota > Metazoa > Arthropoda > Insecta > Hemiptera > Pentatomidae > Troilus > Troilus luridus. Next base: position 120,904,464 of record OZ057414.1, read on the forward strand.
AGAGGGATAGATTTCTATGTCCCTAGAGGGATTTCAATGTCCCTAGAGGGATTTCTATGTCCCAAGAGGGTTTTCTATGTCCCAAGAGGGATTTCTAGGTCCCTAGAGGGATTTCTATGTCCCTAGAGGGATAGATTTCTATGTCCCTAGAGGGATTTCTATGTCCCAAGAGGGATTTCTATGTCCCTAGAGGGATTTCTATGTCCCTAGAGGGATTTCTATGTCCCTAGAGGGATAGATTTCTATGTCCCTAGAGGGATTTCTATGTCCCTAGAGGGATTTCTATGTCCCAAGAGGGATTTCTATGTCCCAAGAGGGATTTCTATGTCCCAAGAGGGATTTCTATGTCCCTAGAGGGATAGATTTCTATGTCCCTAGAGGGATTTCAATGTCCCTAGAGGGATTTCTATGTCCCTAGAGGGATTTCTATGTCCCTAGAGGGATTTCTATGTCCCTAGAGGGATAGATTTCTATGTCCCTAGAGGGATTTCTATGTCCCTAGAGGGATTTCTATGTCCCAAGAGGGATTTCTATGTCCCAAGAGGGATTTCTATGTCCCAAGAGGGATTTCTATGTCCCTAGAGGGATAGATTTCTATGTCCCTAGAGGGATTTCTATGTCCCTAGAGGGATTTCTATGTCGCTAGAGGGATTTCTATGTCCCAAGAGGGATTTCTATGTCCCTAGAGGGATAGATTTCTATGTCCCTAGAGGGATTTCAATGTCCCTAGAGGGATTTCTATGTCCCAAGAGGGATTTCTATGACCCAAGAGGGATTTCTAGGTCCCTAGAGGGATAGATTTCTATGTCCCTAGAGGGATTTCTATGTCCCAAGAGGGATTTCTATGTCCCTAGAGGGATAGATTTCTATGTCCCTAGAGGGATTTCTATGTCGCTAGAGGGATTTCTAGGTCGCTAGAGGGATTTCTATGTCCCTAGAGGGATTTCTAGGTCCCTAGAGGGATAGATTTCTATGTGCCTAGAGGGATTTCTATGTCCCAAGAGGGATTTCTATGTCCCAAGAGGGATTTCTATGTCCCTAGAGGGATAGATTTCTATGTCCCTAGAGGGATTTCAATGTCCCTAGAGGGATTTCTATGTCCCAAGAGGGATTTCTATGTCCCAAGAGGGATTTCTAGGTCCCTAGAGGGATTTCTATGTCCCTAGAGGGATAGATTTCTATGTCCCTAGAGGGATTTCTATGTCCCTAGAGGGATTTCTATGTCCCAAGAGGGATTTCTATGTCCCTAGAGGGATAGATTTCTATGTCCCTAGAGAGATTTCTATGTCCCTAGAGGGATTTCTATGTCCCAAGAGGGATTTCTATGTCCCTAGAGGGATTTCTATGTCCCTAGAGGGATAGATTTCTATGTCCCTAGAGGGATTTCTATGTCCCAAGAGAGATAGATTTCTATGTCCCTAGAGGGATTTCTATGTCCCTAGAGGGATTTCTATGTCCCAAGAGGGATTTCTATGTCCCTAGAGGGATTTCTATGTCCCTAGAGGGATAGATTTCTATGTCCCTAGAGGGATTTCTATGTCCCAAGAGGGATTTCTATGTCCCAAGAGGGATTTCTATGTCCCTAGAGGGATAGATTTCTATGTCCCTAGAGGGATTTCAATGTCCCTAGAGGGATTTCTATGTCCCTAGAGGGATTTCTAGGTCCCTAGAGGGATTTCTATGTCCCTAGAGGGATAGATTTCTATGTCCCTAGAGGGATTTCAATGTCCCTAGAGGGATTTCTATGTCCCAAGAGGGATTTCTATGTCCCAAGAGGGATTTCTATGTCCCTAGAGGGATTTCTATGTCCCTAGAGGGATAGATTTCTATGTCCCTAGAGGGATTTCTATGTCCCTAGAGGGATTTCTATGTCCCAAGAGGGATTTCTATGTCCCAAGAGGGATTTCTATGTCCCTAGAGGGATAGATTTCTATGTCCCTAGAGGGATTTCAATGTCCCTAGAGGGATTTCTATGTCCCAAGAGGGATTTCTATGTCCCAAGAGGGATTTCTATGTCCCTAGAGGGATTTCTATGTCCCTAGAGGGATAGATTTCTATGTCCCTAGAGGGATTTCTAGGTCCCTAGAGGGATTTCTAGGTCCCTAGAGGGATTTCTATGTCCCTAGAGGGATAGATTTCTATGTCCCTAGAGGGATTTCTATGTCCCTAGAGGGATTTCTATGTCCCTAGAGGGATTTCTATGTCCCTAGAGGGATTTCTATGTCCCTAGAGGGATTTCTATGTCGCTAGAGGGATTTCTAGGTCGCTAGAGGGGGTTTTCTATGTCCCAAGAGGGATTTCTATGTCCCTAGAGGGATAGATTTCTATGTCCCAAGAGGGATTTCTATGTCCCTAGAGGGATTTCTATGTCGCTAGAGGGATTTCTAGGTCGCTAGAGGGATTTCTGTGTCCCTAGAGGGATTTCTAGGTCCCTAGAGGGATAGATTTCTATGTCCCTAGAGGGATTTCTATGTCCCAAGAGGGATTTCTATGTCCCAAGAGGGATTTCTATGTCCCTAGAGGGATAGATTTCTATGTCCCTAGAGGGATTTCAATGTCCCTAGAGGGATTTCTATGTCCCAAGAGGGTTTTCTATGTCCCAAGAGGGATTTCTAGGTCCCTAGAGGGATTTCTATGTCCCTAGAGGGATAGATTTCTATGTCCCTAGAGGGATTTCTATGTCCCAAGAGGGATTTCTATGTCCCTAGAGGGATTTCTATGTCCCTAGAGGGATTTCTATGTCCCTAGAGGGATAGATTTCTATGTCCCTAGAGGGATTTCTATGTCCCTAGAGGGATTTCTATGTCCCAAGAGGGATTTCTATGTCCCAAGAGGGATTTCTATGTCCCAAGAGGGATTTCTATGTCCCTAGAGGGATAGATTTCTATGTCCCTAGAGGGATTTCAATGTCCCTAGAGGGATTTCTTTGTCCCAAGAGGGATTTCTATGTCCCAAGAGGGATTTCTATGTCCCTAGAGGGATTTCTATGTCCCTAGAGGGATAGATTTCTATGTCCCTAGAGGGATTTCTAGGTCCCTAGAGGGATTTCTATGTCCCTAGAGGGATAGATTTCTATGTCCCTAGAGGGATTTCTATGTCCCTAGAGGGATTTCTATGTCCCAAGAGGGATTTCTATGTCCCTAGAGGGATAGATTTCTATGTCCCAAGAGGGATTTCTATGTCCCAAGAGGGATTTCTATGTCCCTAGAGGGATAGATTTCTATGTCCCTAGAGGGATTTCAATGTCCCTAGAGGGATTTCTATGTCCCAAGAGGGATTTCTATGTCCCAAGAGGGATTTCTAGGTCCCTAGAGGGATTTCTATGTCCCTAGAGGGATAGATTTCTATGTCCCTAGAGGGATTTCTATGTCCCTAGAGGGATTTCTATGTCCCAAGAGGGATTTCTATGTCCCTAGAGGGATAGATTTCTATGTCCCTAGAGAGATTTCTATGTCCCTAGAGGGATTTCTATGTCCCAAGAGGGATTTCTATGTCCCTAGAGGGATTTCTATGTCCCTAGAGGGATAGATTTCTATGTCCCTAGAGGGATTTCTATGTCCCAAGAGGGATAGATTTCTATGTCCCTAGAGGGATTTCTATGTCCCTAGAGGGATTTCTATGTCCCAAGAGGGATTTCTATGTCCCTAGAGGGATTTCTATGTCCCTAGAGGGATAGATTTCTATGTCCCTAGAGGGATTTCTATGTCCCAAGAGGGATTTCTATGTCCCAAGAGGGATTTCTATGTCCCTAGAGGGATAGATTTCTATGTCCCTAGAGGGATTTCAATGTCCCTAGAGGGATTTCTATGTCCCTAGAGGGATTTCTAGGTCCCTAGAGGGATTTCTATGTCCCTAGAGGGATAGATTTCTATGTCCCTAGAGGGATTTCAATGTCCCTAGAGGGATTTCTATGTCCCAAGAGGGATTTCTATGTCCCAAGAGGGATTTCTATGTCCCTAGAGGGATTTCTATGTCCCTAGAGGGATAGATTTCTATGTCCCTAGAGGGATTTCTATGTCCCTAGAGGGATTTCTATGTCCCAAGAGGGATTTCTATGTCCCAAGAGGGATTTCTATGTCCCTAGAGGGATAGATTTCTATGTCCCTAGAGGGATTTCAATGTCCCTAGAGGGATTTCTATGTCCCAAGAGGGATTTCTATGTCCCAAGAGGGATTTCTATGTCCCTAGAGGGATTTCTATGTCCCTAGAGGGATAGATTTCTATGTCCCTAGAGGGATTTCTAGGTCCCTAGAGGGATTTCTAGCTCCCTAGAGGGATTTCTATGTCCCTAGAGGGATAGATTTCTATGTCCCTAGAGGGATTTCTATGTCCCTAGAGGGATTTCTATGTCCCTAGAGGGATTTCTATGTCCCTAGAGGGATTTCTATGTCCCTAGAGGGATTTCTATGTCGCTAGAGGGATTTCTAGGTCGCTAGAGGGGGTTTTCTATGTCCCAAGAGGGATTTCTATGTCCCTAGAGGGATAGATTTCTATGTCCCAAGAGGGATTTCTATGTCCCTAGAGGGATTTCTATGTCGCTAGAGGGATTTCTAGGTCGCTAGAGGGATTTCTGTGTCCCTAGAGGGATTTCTAGGTCCCTAGAGGGATAGATTTCTATGTCCCTAGAGGGATTTCTATGTCCCAAGAGGGATTTCTATGTCCCAAGAGGGATTTCTATGTCCCTAGAGGGATAGATTTCTATGTCCCTAGAGGGATTTCAATGTCCCTAGAGGGATTTCTATGTCCCAAGAGGGATTTCTATGTCCCAAGAGGGATTTCTAGGTCCCTAGAGGGATTTCTATGTCCCTAGAGGGATAGATTTCTATGTCCCTAGAGGGATTTCTATGTCCCTAGAGGGATTTCTATGTCCCAAGAGGGATTTCTATGTCCCTAGAGGGATAGATTTCTATGTCCCTAGAGGGATTTCTATGTCCCTAGAGGGATTTCTATGTCCCAAGAGGGATTTCTATGTCCCTAGAGGGATTTCTATGTCCCTAGAGGGATAGATTTCTATGTCCCTAGAGGGATTTCTATGTCCCAAGAGGGATAGTTTTCTATGTCCCTAGAGGGATTTCTATGTCCCTAGAGGGATTTCTATGTCCCAAGAGGGATTACTATGTCCCTAGAGGGATTTCTATGTCCCTAGAGGGATAGATTTCTATGTCCCTAGAGGGATTTCTATGTCCCAAGAGGGATTTCTATGTCCCAAGAGGGATTTCTATGTCCCTAGAGGGATAGATTTCTATGTCCCTAGAGGGATTTCAATGTCCCTAGAGGGATAGATTTCTATGTCCCTAGAGGGATTTCTAGGTCCCTAGAGGGATTTCTATGTCCCTAGAGGGATTTCTATGTCCCAAGAGGGATAGATTTCTATGTCCCTAGAGGGATTTCTATGTCCCCAGAGGGATTTCTATGTCCCTAGAGGGATAGATTTCTATGTCCCTAGAGGGATTTCTATGTCCCAAGAGGGATAGATTTCTATGTCCCTAGAGGGATTTCTATGTCCCTAGAGGGATTTCTATGTCCCAAGAGGGATTTCTATGTCCCTAGAGGGATTTCTATGTCCCTAGAGGGATAGATTTCTATGTCCCTAGAGGGATTTCTATGTCCCAAGAGGGATTTCTATGTCCCAAGAGGGATTTCTATGTCCCTAGAGGGATTTCTATGTCCCTAGAGGGATAGATTTCTATGTCCCTAGAGGGATTTCTATGTCCCTAGAGGGATTTCTATGTCCCAAGAGGGATTTCTATGTCCCAAGAGGGATTTCTATGTCCCTAGAGGGATTTCTATGTCCCTAGAGGGATAGATTTCTATGTCCCTAGAGGGATTTCTATGTCCCAAGAGGGATTTCTATGTCCCAAGAGGGATTTTTATGTCCCTAGAGGGATAGATTTCTATGTCCCCAGAGGGATTTCTATGTCGCTAGAGGGATTTCTAGGTCCCTAGAGGGATTTCTAGGTCCCTAGAGGGATTTCTAGGTCCCTAGAGGGATTTCTATGTCCCAAGAGGGATTTCTATGTCCCAAGAGGGATTTCTAGGTCCCTAGAGGGATTTCTATGTCCCTAGAGGGATAGATTTCTATGTCCCTAGAGGGATTTCTATGTCCCTAGAGGGATTTCTATGTCCCAAGAGGGATTTCTATGTCCCTAGAGGGATTTCTAGGTCCCTAGAGGGATTTCTATGTCCCTAGAGGGATAGATTTCTATGTCCCTAGAGGGATTTCTATGTCCCTAGAGGGATTTCTAGGTCCCTAGAGGGATAGATTTCTATGTCCCTAGAGGGATTTCTATGTCCCAAGAGGGATAGATTTCTATGTCCCTAGAGGGATTTCTATGTCCCTAGAGGGATTTCTATGTCCCAAGAGGGATTTCTATGTCCCTAGAGGGATTTCTATGTCCCAAGAGGGATTTCTATGTCCCAAGAGGGATTTCTATGTCCCAAGAGGGATTTCTATGTCCCTAGAGGGATTTCTAGGTCCCTAGAGGGATAGATTTCTATGTCCCTAGAGGGATTTCTATGTCCCAAGAGGGATAGATTTCTAGGTCCCTAGAGGGATTTCTATGTCCCTAGAGGGATTTCTATGTCCCAAGAGGGATTTCTATGTCCCTAGAGGGATTTCTATGTCCCTAGAGGGATAGATTTCTATGTCCCTAGAGGGATTTCTATGTCCCAAGAGGGATAGATTTCTATGTCCCAAGAGGGATTTCTATGTCCCTAGAGGGATTTCTATGTCCCTAGAGGGATAGATTTCTATGTCCCTAGAGGGATTTCTATGTCCCAAGAGGGATAGATTTCTATGTCCCTAGAGGGATTTCTATGTCCCTAGAGGGATTTCTATGTCCCAAGAGGGATTTCTATGTCCCAAGAGGGATTTCTAGGTCGCTAGAGGGATTTCTGTGTCCCTAGAGGGATTTCTAGGTCCCTAGAGGGATAGATTTCTATGTCCCTAGAGGGATTTCTATGTCCCAAGAGGGATTTCTATGTCCCAAGAGGGATTTCTATGTCCCTAGAGGGATAGATTTCTATGTCCCTAGAGGGATTTCAATGTCCCTAGAGGGATTTCTATGTCCCAAGAGGGTTTTCTATGTCCCAAGAGGGATTTCTAGGTCCCTAGAGGGATTTCTATGTCCCTAGAGGGATAGATTTCTATGTCCCTAGAGGGATTTCTATGTCCCAAGAGGGATTTCTATGTCCCTAGAGGGATTTCTATGTCCCTAGAGGGATTTCTATGTCCCTAGAGGGATAGATTTCTATGTCCCTAGAGGGATTTCTATGTCCCTAGAGGGATTTCTATGTCCCAAGAGGGATTTCTATGTCCCAAGAGGGATTTCTATGTCCCAAGAGGGATTTCTATGTCCCTAGAGGGATAGATTTCTATGTCCCTAGAGGGATTTCAATGTCCCTAGAGGGATTTCTTTGTCCCAAGAGGGATTTCTATGTCCCAAGAGGGATTTCTATGTCCCTAGAGGGATTTCTATGTCCCTAGAGGGATAGATTTCTATGTCCCTAGAGGGATTTCTAGGTCCCTAGAGGGATTTCTATGTCCCTAGAGGGATAGATTTCTATGTCCCTAGAGGGATTTCTATGTCCCTAGAGGGATTTCTATGTCCCAAGAGGGATTTCTATGTCCCTAGAGGGATAGATTTCTATGTCCCAAGAGGGATTTCTATGTCCCAAGAGGGATTTCTATGTCCCTAGAGGGATAGATTTCTATGTCCCTAGAGGGATTTCAATGTCCCTAGAGGGATTTCTATGTCCCAAGAGGGATTTCTATGTCCCAAGAGGGATTTCTAGGTCCCTAGAGGGATTTCTATGTCCCTAGAGGGATAGATTTCTATGTCCCTAGAGGGATTTCTATGTCCCTAGAGGGATTTCTATGTCCCAAGAGGGATTTCTATGTCCCTAGAGGGATAGATTTCTATGTCCCTAGAGAGATTTCTATGTCCCTAGAGGGATTTCTATGTCCCAAGAGGGATTTCTATGTCCCTAGAGGGATTTCTATGTCCCTAGAGGGATAGATTTCTATGTCCCTAGAGGGATTTCTATGTCCCAAGAGGGATAGATTTCTATGTCCCTAGAGGGATTTCTATGTCCCTAGAGGGATTTCTATGTCCCAAGAGGGATTTCTATGTCCCTAGAGGGATTTCTATGTCCCTAGAGGGATAGATTTCTATGTCCCTAGAGGGATTTCTATGTCCCAAGAGGGATTTCTATGTCCCAAGAGGGATTTCTATGTCCCTAGAGGGATAGATTTCTATGTCCCTAGAGGGATTTCAATGTCCCTAGAGGGATTTCTATGTCCCTAGAGGGATTTCTAGGTCCCTAGAGGGATTTCTATGTCCCTAGAGGGATAGATTTCTATGTCCCTAGAGGGATTTCAATGTCCCTAGAGGGATTTCTATGTCCCAAGAGGGATTTCTATGTCCCAAGAGGGATTTCTATGTCCCTAGAGGGATTTCTATGTCCCTAGAGGGATAGATTTCTATGTCCCTAGAGGGATTTCTATGTCCCTAGAGGGATTTCTATGTCCCAAGAGGGATTTCTATGTCCCAAGAGGGATTTCTATGTCCCTAGAGGGATAGATTTCTATGTCCCTAGAGGGATTTCAATGTCCCTAGAGGGATTTCTATGTCCCAAGAGGGATTTCTATGTCCCAAGAGGGATTTCTATGTCCCTAGAGGGATTTCTATGTCCCTAGAGGGATAGATTTCTATGTCCCTAGAGGGATTTCTAGGTCCCTAGAGGGATTTCTAGCTCCCTAGAGGGATTTCTATGTCCCTAGAGGGATAGATTTCTATGTCCCTAGAGGGATTTCTATGTCCCTAGAGGGATTTCTATGTCCCTAGAGGGATTTCTATGTCCCTAGAGGGATTTCTATGTCCCTAGAGGGATTTCTATGTCGCTAGAGGGATTTCTAGGTCGCTAGAGGGGGTTTTCTATGTCCCAAGAGGGATTTCTATGTCCCTAGAGGGATAGATTTCTATGTCCCAAGAGGGATTTCTATGTCCCTAGAGGGATTTCTATGTCGCTAGAGGGATTTCTAGGTCGCTAGAGGGATTTCTGTGTCCCTAGAGGGATTTCTAGGTCCCTAGAGGGATAGATTTCTATGTCCCTAGAGGGATTTCTATGTCCCAAGAGGGATTTCTATGTCCCAAGAGGGATTTCTATGTCCCTAGAGGGATAGATTTCTATGTCCCTAGAGGGATTTCAATGTCCCTAGAGGGATTTCTATGTCCCAAGAGGGATTTCTATGTCCCAAGAGGGATTTCTAGGTCCCTAGAGGGATTTCTATGTCCCTAGAGGGATAGATTTCTATGTCCCTAGAGGGATTTCTATGTCCCTAGAGGGATTTCTATGTCCCAAGAGGGATTTCTATGTCCCTAGAGGGATAGATTTCTATGTCCCTAGAGGGATTTCTATGTCCCTAGAGGGATTTCTATGTCCCAAGAGGGATTTCTATGTCCCTAGAGGGATTTCTATGTCCCTAGAGGGATAGATTTCTATGTCCCTAGAGGGATTTCTATGTCCCAAGAGGGATAGTTTTCTATGTCCCTAGAGGGATTTCTATGTCCCTAGAGGGATTTCTATGTCCCAAGAGGGATTACTATGTCCCTAGAGGGATTTCTATGTCCCTAGAGGGATAGATTTCTATGTCCCTAGAGGGATTTCTATGTCCCAAGAGGGATTTCTATGTCCCAAGAGGGATTTCTATGTCCCTAGAGGGATAGATTTCTATGTCCCTAGAGGGATTTCAATGTCCCTAGAGGGATAGATTTCTATGTCCCTAGAGGGATTTCTAGGTCCCTAGAGGGATTTCTATGTCCCTAGAGGGATTTCTATGTCCCAAGAGGGATAGATTTCTATGTCCCTAGAGGGATTTCTATGTCCCCAGAGGGATTTCTATGTCCCTAGAGGGATAGATTTCTATGTCCCTAGAGGGATTTCTATGTCCCAAGAGGGATAGATTTCTATGTCCCTAGAGGGATTTCTATGTCCCTAGAGGGATTTCTATGTCCCAAGAGGGATTTCTATGTCCCTAGAGGGATTTCTATGTCCCTAGAGGGATAGATTTCTATGTCCCTAGAGGGATTTCTATGTCCCAAGAGGGATTTCTATGTCCCAAGAGGGATTTCTATGTCCCTAGAGGGATTTCTATGTCCCTAGAGGGATAGATTTCTATGTCCCTAGAGGGATTTCTATGTCCCTAGAGGGATTTCTATGTCCCAAGAGGGATTTCTATGTCCCAAGAGGGATTTCTATGTCCCTAGAGGGATTTCTATGTCCCTAGAGGGATAGATTTCTATGTCCCTAGAGGGATTTCTATGTCCCAAGAGGGATTTCTATGTCCCAAGAGGGATTTTTATGTCCCTAGAGGGATAGATTTCTATGTCCCCAGAGGGATTTCTATGTCGCTAGAGGGATTTCTAGGTCCCTAGAGGGATTTCTAGGTCCCTAGAGGGATTTCTAGGTCCCTAGAGGGATTTCTATGTCCCAAGAGGGATTTCTATGTCCCAAGAGGGATTTCTAGGTCCCTAGAGGGATTTCTATGTCCCTAGAGGGATAGATTTCTATGTCCCTAGAGGGATTTCTATGTCCCTAGAGGGATTTCTATGTCCCAAGAGGGATTTCTATGTCCCTAGAGGGATTTCTAGGTCCCTAGAGGGATTTCTATGTCCCTAGAGGGATAGATTTCTATGTCCCTAGAGGGATTTCTATGTCCCTAGAGGGATTTCTAGGTCCCTAGAGGGATAGATTTCTATGTCCCTAGAGGGATTTCTATGTCCCAAGAGGGATAGATTTCTATGTCCCTAGAGGGATTTCTATGTCCCAAGAGGGATTTCTATGTCCCTAGAGGGATTTCTATGTCCCAAGAGGGATTTCTATGTCCCAAGAGGGATTTCTATGTCCCAAGAGGGATTTCTATGTCCCTAGAGGGATTTCTAGGTCCCTAGAGGGATAGATTTCTATGTCCCTAGAGGGATTTCTATGTCCCAAGAGGGATAGATTTCTAGGTCCCTAGAGGGATTTCTATGTCCCTAGAGGGATTTCTATGTCCCAAGAGGGATTTCTATGTCCCTAGAGGGATTTCTATGTCCCTAGAGGGATAGATTTCTATGTCCCTAGAGGGATTTCTATGTCCCAAGAGGGATAGATTTCTATGTCCCAAGAGGGATTTCTATGTCCCTAGAGGGATTTCTATGTCCCTAGAGGGATAGATTTCTATGTCCCTAGAGGGATTTCTATGTCCCAAGAGGGATAGATTTCTATGTCCCTAGAGGGATTTCTATGTCCCTAGAGGGATTTCTATGTCCCAAGAGGGATTTCTATGTCCCAAGAGGGATTTCTAGGTCCCTAGAGGGATTTCTAGGTCCCTAGAGAGAGAGATTTCTATGTCCCTAGAGGGATTTCTATGTCCCAAGAGGGATTTCTAGGTCCCTAGAGGGATAGATTTCTAGGTCCCTAGAGGGATTTCTATGTCCCAAGAGGGATTTCTATGTCCCTAGAGGGATAGATTTCTATGTCCCTAGAGGGATTTCTATGTCCCTAGAGGGATTTCTATGTCCCAAGAGGGATTTCTATGTCCCAAGAGGGATTTCTATGTCCCAAGAGGGATTTCTATGTCCCTAGAGGGATAGATTTCTATGTCCCTAGAGGGATTTCAATGTCCCTAGAGGGATTTCTATGTCCCAAGAGGGATTTCTATGTCCCAAGAGGGATTTCTATGTCCCTAGAGGGATTTCTATGTCCCTAGAGGGATAGATTTCTATGTCCCTAGAGGGATTTCAATGTCCCTAGAGGGATTTCTATGTCCCTAGAGGGATTTCTATGTCCCTAGAGGGATTTCTAGGTCCCTAGAGGGATTTCTATGTCCCTAGAGGGATTTCTATGTCCGTTGAGGGATAGATTTCTATGTCCCTAGAGGGATTTCTATGTCCCTAGAGGGATTTCTAGGTCCCTAGAGAGAGAGATTTCTATGTCCCTAGAGGGATTTCTATGTCGCTAGAGGGATTTCTATGTCCCAAGAGGGATTTCTATGTCCCTAGAGGGATAGATTTCTATGTCCCCAGAGGGATTTCTATGTCGCTAGAGGGATTTCTAGGTCCCTAGAGGGATTTCTAGGTCCCTAGAGGGATTTCTAGGTCCCTAGAGGGATTTCTATGTCCCAAGAGGGATTTCTATGTCCCAAGAGGGATTTCTAGGTCCCTAGAGGGATTTCTATGTCCCTAGAGGGATAGATTTCTATGTCCCTAGAGGGATTTCTATGTCCCTAGAGGGATTTCTATGTCCCAAGAGGGATTTCTATGTCCCTAGAGGGATTTCTAGGTCCCTAGAGGGATTTCTATGTCCCTAGAGGGATAGATTTCTATGTCCCTAGAGGGATTTCTATGTCCCTAGAGGGATTTCTATGTCCCAAGAGGGATTTCTATGTCCCTAGAGGGATAGATTTCTATGTCCCTAGAGGGATTTCTATGTCCCTAGAGGGATTTCTATGTCCCTAGAGGGATAGATTTCTATGTCCCTAGAGGGATTTCTATGTCCCTAGAGGGATTTCTATGTCCCTAGAGGGATAGATTTCTATGTCCCTAGAGGGATTTCTATGTCCCAAGAGGGATAGATTTCTATGTCCCTAGAGGGATTTCTATGTCCCTAGAGGGATTTCTATATCCCAAGAGGGATTTCTATGTCCCTAGAGGGATTTCTATGTCTCTAGAGGGATAGATTTCTATGTCCCTAGAGGGATTTCTATGTCCCAAGAGGGATTTCTATGTCCCAAGAGGGATTTCTATGTCCCTAGAGGGATAGATTTCTATGTCCCTAGAGGGATTTCAATGTCCCTAGAGGGATTTCTATGTCCCAAGAGGGATTTCTATGTCCCAAGAGGGATTTCTATGTCCCTAGAGGGATTTCTATGTCCCTAGAGGGATAGATTTCTATGTCCCTAGAGGGATTTCTATGTCCCTAGAGGGATTTCTATGTCCCAAGAGGGATTTCTATGTCCCAAGAGGGATTTCTAAGTCCCTAGAGGGATTTCTATGTCCCTAGAGGGATTTCTATGTCCCTAGAGGGATAGATTTCTATGTCCCAAAAGGGATTTCTATGTCCCTAGAGGGATTTCTATGTCGCTAGAGGGATTTCTAGGTCGCTAGAGGGATTTCTATGTCCCTAGAGGGATTTCTAGGTCCCTAGAGGGATAGATTTCTATGTCCCTAGAGGGATTTCTATGTCCCAAGAGGGATTTCTATGTCCCAAGAGGGATTTCTATGTCCCTAGAGGGATAGATTTCTATGTCCCTAGAGGGATTTCAATGTCCCTAGAGGGATTTCTATGTCCCAAGAGGGATTTCTATGTCCCTAGAGGGATTTCTATGTCCCTAGAGGGATAGATTTCTATGTCCCTAGAGGGATTTCTATGTCCCAAGAGGGATAGATTTCTATGTCCCTAGAGGGATTTCTATGTCCCTAGAGGGATTTCTATGTCCCAAGAGGGATTTCTATGTCCCAAGAGGGATTTCTAGGTCCCTAGAGGGATTTCTAGGTCCCTAGAGAGAGAGATTTCTATGTCCCTAGAGGGATTTCTATGTCCCAAGAGGGATTTCTAGGTCCCTAGAGGGATAGATTTCTAGGTCCCTAGAGGGATTTCTATGTCCCAAGAGGGATTTCTATGTCCCTAGAGGGATAGATTTCTATGTCCCTAGAGGGATTTCTATGTCCCTAGAGGGATTTCTATGTCCCAAGAGGGATTTCTATGTCCCAAGAGGGATTTCTATGTCCCTAGAGGGATAGATTTCTATGTCCCTAGAGGGATTTCAATGTCCCTAGAGGGATTTCTATGTCCCAAGAGGGATTTCTATGTCCCAAGAGGGATTTCTATGTCCCTAGAGGGATAGATTTCTATGTCCCTAGAGGGATTTCAATGTCCCTAGAGGGATTTCTATGTCCCAAGAGGGATTTCTATGTCCCAAGAGGGATTTCTATGTCCCTAGAGGGATTTCTATGTCCCTAGAGGGATAGATTTCTATGTCCCTAGAGGGATTTCAATGTCCCTAGAGGGATTTCTATGTCCCTGGAGGGATTTCTAGGTCCCTAGAGGGATTTCTATGTCCCTAGAGGGATTTCTATGTCCGTTGAGGGATAGATTTCTATGTCCCTAGAGGGATTTCTATGTCCCTAGAGGGATTTCTAGGTCCCTAGAGAGAGAGATTTCTATGTCCCTAGAGGGATTTCTATGTCGCTAGAGGGATTTCTATGTCCCAAGAGGGATTTCTATGTCCCTAGAGGGATAGATTTCTATGTCCCCAGAGGGATTTCTATGTCGCTAGAGGGATTTCTAGGTCCCTAGAGGGATTTCTAGGTCCCTAGAGGGATTTCTAGGTCCCTAGAGGGATTTCTATGTCCCAAGAGGGATTTCTATGTCCCAAGAGGGATTTCTAGGTCCCTAGAGGGATTTCTATGTCCCTAGAGGGATAGATTTCTATGTCCCTAGAGGGATTTCTATGTCCCTAGAGGGATTTCTATGTCCCAAGAGGGATTTCTATGTCCCTAGAGGGATTTCTATGTCCCTAGAGGGATAGATTTCTATGTCCCTAGAGGGATTTCTATGTCCCTAGAGGGATTTCTATGTCCCAAGAGGGATTTCTATGTCCCTAGAGGGATAGATTTCTATGTCCCTAGAGGGATTTCTATGTCCCAAGAGGGATTTCTATGTCCCAAGAGGGATTTCTAGGTCCCTAGAGGGATTTCTATGTCCCTAGAGGGATAGATTTCTATGTCCCTAGAGGGATTTCTATGTCCCTAGAGGGATTTCTATGTCCCAAGAGGGATTTCTATGTCCCTAGAGGGATTTCTAGGTCCCTAGAGGGATTTCTATGTCCCTAGAGGGATAGATTTCTATGTCCCTAGAGGGATTTCTATGTCCCTAGAGGGATTTCTATGTCCCAAGAGGGATTTCTATGTCCCTAGAGGGATAGATTTCTATGTCCCTAGAGGGATTTCTATGTCCCTAGAGGGATTTCTATGTCTCTAGAGGGATAGATTTCTATGTCCCTAGAGGGATTTCTATGTCCCTAGAGGGATTTCTATGTCCCTAGAGGGATAGATTTCTATGTCCCTAGAGGGATTTCTATGTCCCAAGAGGGATAGATTTCTATGTCCCTAGAGGGATTTCTATGTCCCTAGAGGGATTTCTATATCCCAAGAGGGATTTCTATGTCCCTAGAGGGATTTCTATGTCTCTAGAGGGATAGATTTCTATGTCCCTAGAGGGATTTCTATGTCCCAAGAGGGATTTCTATGTCCCAAGAGGGATTTCTATGTCCCTAGAGGGATAGATTTCTATGTCCCTAGAGGGATTTCAATGTCCCTAGAGGGATTTCTATGTCCCAAGAGGGATTTCTATGTCCCAAGAGGGATTTCTATGTCCCTAGAGGGATTTCTATGTCCCTAGAGGGATAGATTTCTATGTCCCTAGAGGGATTTCTATGTCCCTAGAGGGATTTCTATGTCCCAAGAGGGATTTCTATGTCCCAAGAGGGATTTCTATGTCCCTAGAGGGATTTCTATGTCCCTAGAGGGATTTCTATGTCCCTAGAGGGATAGATTTCTATGTCCCAAAAGGGATTTCTATGTCCCTAGAGGGATTTCTATGTCGCTAGAGGGATTTCTAGGTCGCTAGAGGGATTTCTATGTCCCTAGAGGGATTTCTAGGTCCCTAGAGGGATAGATTTCTATGTCCCTAGAGGGATTTCTATGTCCCAAGAGGGATTTCTATGTCCCAAGAGGGATTTCTATGTCCCTAGAGGGATAGATTTCTATGTCCCTAGAGGGATTTCAATGTCCCTAGAGGGATTTCTATGTCCCAAGAGGGATTTCTATGTCCCTAGAGGGATTTCTATGTCCCTAGAGGGATAGATTTCTATGTCCCTAGAGGGATTTCTATGTCCCAAGAGGGATAGATTTCTATGTCCCTAGAGGGATTTCTATGTCCCTAGAGGGATTTCTATGTCCCAAGAGGGATTTCTATGTCCCAAGAGGGATTTCTAGGTCCCTAGAGGGATTTCTAGGTCCCTAGAGAGAGAGATTTCTATGTCCCTAGAGGGATTTCTATGTCCCAAGAGGGATTTCTAGGTCCCTAGAGGGATAGATTTCTAGGTCCCTAGAGGGATTTCTATGTCCCAAGAGGGATTTCTATGTCCCTAGAGGGATAGATTTCTATGTCCCTAGAGGGATTTCTATGTCCCTAGAGGGATTTCTATGTCCCAAGAGGGATTTCTATGTCCCAAGAGGGATTTCTATGTCCCTAGAGGGATAGATTTCTATGTCCCTAGAGGGATTTCAATGTCCCTAGAGGGATTTCTATGTCCCAAGAGGGATTTCTATGTCCCAAGAGGGATTTCTATGTCCCTAGAGGGATAGATTTCTATGTCCCTAGAGGGATTTCAATGTCCCTAGAGGGATTTCTATGTCCCAAGAGGGATTTCTATGTCCCAAGAGGGATTTCTATGTCCCTAGAGGGATTTCTATGTCCCTAGAGGGATAGATTTCTATGTCCCTAGAGGGATTTCAATGTCCCTAGAGGGATTTCTATGTCCCTAGAGGGATTTCTATGTCCCTGGAGGGATTTCTAGGTCCCTAGAGGGATTTCTATGTCCCTAGAGGGATTTCTATGTCCGTTGAGGGATAGATTTCTATGTCCCTAGAGGGATTTCTATGTCCCTAGAGGGATTTCTAGGTCCCTAGAGAGAGAGATTTCTATGTCCCTAGAGGGATTTCTATGTCGCTAGAGGGATTTCTATGTCCCAAGAGGGATTTCTATGTCCCTAGAGGGATAGATTTCTATGTCCCCAGAGGGATTTCTATGTCGCTAGAGGGATTTCTAGGTCCCTAGAGGGATTTCTAGGTCCCTAGAGGGATTTCTAGGTCCCTAGAGGGATTTCTATGTCCCAAGAGGGATTTCTATGTCCCAAGAGGGATTTCTAGGTCCCTAGAGGGATTTCTATGTCCCTAGAGGGATAGATTTCTATGTCCCTAGAGGGATTTCTATGTCCCTAGAGGGATTTCTATGTCCCAAGAGGGATTTCTATGTCCCTAGAGGGATTTCTAGGTCCCTAGAGGGATTTCTATGTCCCTAGAGGGATAGATTTCTATGTCCCTAGAGGGATTTCTATGTCCCTAGAGGGATTTCTATGTCCCAAGAGGGATTTCTATGTCCCTAGAGGAATAGATTTCTATGTCCCTAGAGGGATTTCTATGTCCCTAGAGGGATTTCTTTGTCCCAAGAGGGATTTCTATGTCCCTAGAGGGATTTCTATGTCCCTAGAGGGATAGATTTCTATGTCCCTAGAGGGATTTCTATGTCCCAAGAGGGATAGATTTCTATGTCCCTAGAGGGATTTCTATGTCCCTAGAGGGATTTCTATGTCCCAAGAGGGATTTCTATGTCCCAAGAGGGATTTCTATGTCCCTAGAGGGATAGATTTCTATGTCCCTAGAGGGATTTCTATGTCCCTAGAGGGATTTCTAGGTCCCTAGAGAGAGAGATTTCTATGTCCTTAGAGGGATTTCTATGTCGCTAGAGGGATTTCTAGGTCCCTAGAGGGATTTCTATGTCCCAGAGGGATTTCTAGGTCCCTAGAGGGATTTCTATGTCCCTAGAGGGATAGATTTCTATGTCCCTAGAGGGATTTCTATGTCCCTAGAGGGATTTCTATGTCCCAAGAGGGATTTCTATGTCCCTAGAGGGATAGATTTCTATGTCCCTAGAGGGATTTCTATGTCCCAAGAGGGATTTCTATGTCCCAAGAGGGATTTCTATGTCCCTAGAGGGATAGATTTCTATGTCCCTAGAGGGATTTCAATGTCCCTAGAGGGATTTCTATGTCCCTAGAGGGATTTCTAGGTCCCTAGAGGGATTTCTATGTCCCTAGAGGGATAGATTTCTATGTCCCTAGAGGGATTTCAATGTCCCTAGAGGGATTTCTATGTCCCAAGAGGGATTTCTATGTCCCAAGAGGGATTTCTATGTCCCTAGAGGGATTTCTATGTCCCTAGAGGGATAGATTTCTATGTCCCTAGAGGGATTTCTATGTCCCTAGAGGGATTTCTATGTCCCAAGAGGGATTTCTATGTCCCAAGAGGGATTTCTATGTCCCTAGAGGGATAGATTTCTATGTCCCTAGAGGGATTTCAATGTCCCTAGAGGGATTTCTATGTCCCAAGAGGGATTTCTATGTCCCTAGAGGGATTTCTATGTCCCTAGAGGGATAGATTTCTATGTCCCTAGAGGGATTTCTAGGTCCCTAGAGGGATTTCTAGGTCCCTAGAGGGATTTCTATGTCCCTAGAGGGATAGATTTCTATGTCCCTAGAGGGATTTCTATGTCCCTAGAGGGATTTCTATGTCCCTAGAGGGATTTCTATGTCCCTAGAGGGATTTCTATGTCTCTAGAGGGATTTCTATGTCGCTAGAGGGATTTCTAGGTCGCTAGAGGGATTTCTATGTCCCAAGAGGGATTTCTATGTCCCTAGAGGGATAGATTTCTATGTCCCAAGAGGGATTTCTATGTCCCTAGAGGGATTTCTATGTCGCTAGAGGGATTTCTAGGTCGCTAGAGGGATTTCTATGTCCCTAGAGGGATTTCTAGGTCCCTAGAGGGATAGATTTCTATGTCCCTAGAGGGATTTCTATGTCCCAAGAGGGATTTCTATGTCCCAAGAGGGATTTCTATGTCCCTAGAGGGAAAGATTTCTATGTCCCTAGAGGGATTTCAATGTCCCTAGAGGGATTTCTATGTCCCAAGAGGGATTTCTATGTCCCAAGTGGGATTTCTAGGTCCCTAGAGGGATTTCTATGTCCCTAGAGGGATAGATTTCTATGTCCCTAGAGGGATTTCTATGTCCCTAGAGGGATTTCTATGTCCCAAGAGGGATTTCTATGTCCCTAGAGGGATTTCTAGGTCCCTAGAGGGATTTCTATGTCCCTAGAGGGATAGATTTCTATGTCCCTAGAGGGATTTCTATGTCCCTAGAGGGATTTCTATGTCCCAAGAGGGATTTCTATGTCCCTAGAGGGATAGATTTCTATGTCCCTAGAGGGATTTCTATGTCCCTAGAGGGATTTCTATGTCCCAAGAGGGATTTCTATGTCCCTAGAGGGATTTCTATGTCCCTAGAGGGATAGATTTCTATGTCCCTAGAGGGATTTCTATGTCCCAAGAGGGATAGATTTCTATGTCCCTAGAGGGATTTCTATGTCCCTAGAGGGATTTCTATGTCCCAAGAGGGATTTCTATGTCCCTAGAGGGATTTCTAGGTCCCTAGAGAGAGAGATTTCTATGTCCCTAGAGGGATTTCTATGTCGCTAGAGGGATTTCTATGTCCCAAGAGGGATTTCTATGTCCCTAGAGGGATAGATTTCTATGTCCCCAGAGGGATTTCTATGTCGCTAGAGGGATTTCTAGGTCCCTAGAGGGATTTCTAGGTCCCTAGAGGGATTTCTAGGTCCCTAGAGGGATTTCTATGTCCCAAGAGGGATTTCTATGTCCCAAGAGGGATTTCTAGGTCCCTAGAGGGATTTCTATGTCCCTAGAGGGATAGATTTCTATGTCCCTAGAGGGATTTCTATGTCCCTAGAGGGATTTCTATGTCCCAAGAGGGATTTCTATGTCCCTAGAGGGATTTCTATGTCCCAAGAGGGATTTCTAGGTCCCTAGAGGGATTTCTATGTCCCTAGAGGGATAGATTTCTATGTCCCTAGAGGGATTTCTAGGTCCCTAGAGGGATAGATTTCTATGTCCCTAGAGGGATTTCTATGTCCCAAGAGGGATTTCTATGTCCCAAGAGGGATTTCTATGTCCCTAGAGGGATAGATTTCTATGTCCCTAGAGGGATTTCAATGTCCCTAGAGGGATTTCTATGTCCCAAGAGGGATTTCTATGTCCCTAGAGGGATTTCTATGTCCCTAGAGGGATAGATTTCTATGTCCCTAGAGGGATTTCTATGTCCCAAGAGGGATAGATTTCTATGTCCCTAGAGGGATTTCTATGTCCCTAGAGGGATTTCTATGTCCCAAGAGGGATTTCTATGTCCCAAGAGGGATTTCTAGGTCCCTAGAGGGATTTCTAGGTCCCTAGAGAGAGAGATTTCTATGTCCCTAGAGGGATTTCTATGTCCCAAGAGGGATTTCTAGGTCCCTAGAGGGATAGATTTCTAGGTCCCTAGAGGGATTTCTATGTCCCAAGAGGGATTTCTATGTCCCTAGAGGGATAGATTTCTATGTCCCTAGAGGGATTTCTATGTCCCTAGAGGGATTTCTATGTCCCAAGAGGGATTTCTATGTCCCAAGAGGGATTTCTATGTCCCTAGAGGGATAGATTTCTATGTCCCTAGAGGGATTTCAATGTCCCTAGAGGGATTTCTATGTCCCAAGAGGGATTTCTATGTCCCAAGAGGGATTTCTATGTCCCTAGAGGGATAGATTTCTATGTCCCTAGAGGGATTTCAATGTCCCTAGAGGGATTTCTATGTCCCAAGAGGGATTTCTATGTCCCAAGAGGGATTTCTATGTCCCTAGAGGGATTTCTATGTCCCTAGAGGGATAGATTTCTATGTCCCTAGAGGGATTTCAATGTCCCTAGAGGGATTTCTATGTCCCTAGAGGGATTTCTATGTCCCTGGAGGGATTTCTAGGTCCCTAGAGGGATTTCTATGTCCCTAGAGGGATTTCTATGTCCGTTGAGGGATAGATTTCTATGTCCCTAGAGGGATTTCTATGTCCCTAGAGGGATTTCTATGTCCCTAGAGGGATTTCTAGGTCCCTAGAGAGAGAGATTTCTATGTCCCTAGAGGGATTTCTATGTCGCTAGAGGGATTTCTATGTCCCAAGAGGGATTTCTATGTCCCTAGAGGGATAGATTTCTATGTCCCCAGAGGGATTTCTATGTCGCTAGAGGGATTTCTAGGTCCCTAGAGGGATTTCTAGGTCCCTAGAGGGATTTCTAGGTCCCTAGAGGGATTTCTATGTCCCAAGAGGGATTTCTATGTCCCAAGAGGGATTTCTAGGTCCCTAGAGGGATTTCTATGTCCCTAGAGGGATAGATTTCTATGTCCCTAGAGGGATTTCTATGTCCCTAGAGGGATTTCTATGTCCCAAGAGGGATTTCTATGTCCCTAGAGGGATTTCTAGGTCCCTAGAGGGATTTCTATGTCCCTAGAGGGATAGATTTCTATGTCCCTAGAGGGATTTCTATGTCCCTAGAGGGATTTCTATGTCCCAAGAGGGATTTCTATGTCCCTAGAGGGATAGATTTCTATGTCCCTAGAGGGATTTCTATGTCCCTAGAGGGATTTCTATGTCCCAAGAGGGATTTCTATGTCCCTAGAGGGATTTCTATGTCCCTAGAGGGATAGATTTCTATGTCCCTAGAGGGATTTCTATGTCCCAAGAGGGATAGATTTCTATGTCCCTAGAGGGATTTCTATGTCCCTAGAGGGATTTCTATGTCCCAAGAGGGATTTCTATGTCCCAAGAGGGATTTCTATGTCCCTAGAGGGATAGATTTCTATGTCCCTAGAGGGATTTCTATGTCCCTAGAGGGATTTCTAGGTCCCTAGAGAGAGAGATTTCTATGTCCTTAGAGGGATTTCTATGTCGCTAGAGGGATTTCTAGGTCCCTAGAGGGATTTCTATGTCCCAGAGGGATTTCTAGGTCCCTAGAGGGATTTCTATGTCCCTAGAGGGATAGATTTCTATGTCCCTAGAGGGATTTCTATGTCCCTAGAGGGATTTCTATGTCCCAAGAGGGATTTCTATGTCCCTAGAGGGATAGATTTCTATGTCCCTAGAGGGATTTCTATGTCCCTAGAGGGATAGATTTCTATGTCCCTAGAGGGATTTCTATGTCCCAAGAGGGATTTCTATGTCCCAAGAGGGATTTCTATGTCCCTAGAGGGATAGATTTCTATGTCCCTAGAGGGATTTCAATGTCCCTAGAGGGATTTCTATGTCCCTAGAGGGATTTCTAGGTCCCTAGAGGGATTTCTATGTCCCTAGAGGGATAGATTTCTATGTCCCTAGAGGGATTTCAATGTCCCTAGAGGGATTTCTATGTCCCAAGAGGGATTTCTATGTCCCAAGAGGGATTTCTATGTCCCTAGAGGGATTTCTATGTCCCTAGAGGGATAGATTTCTATGTCCCTAGAGGGATTTCTATGTCCCTAGAGGGATTTCTATGTCCCAAGAGGGATTTCTATGTCCCAAGAGGGATTTCTATGTCCCTAGAGGGATAGATTTCTATGTCCCTAGAGGGATTTCAATGTCCCTAGAGGGATTTCTATGTCCCAAGAGGGATTTCTATGTCCCAAGAGGGATAGATTTCTATGTCCCTAGAGGGATTTCTAGGTCCCTAGAGGGATTTCTAGGTCCCTAGAGGGATTTCTATGTCCCTAGAGGGATAGATTTCTATGTCCCTAGAGGGATTTCTATGTCCCTAGAGGGATTTCTATGTCCCTAGAGGGATTTCTATGTCCCTAGAGGGATTTCTATGTCCCTAGAGGGATTTCTATGTCGCTAGAGGGATTTCTAGGTCGCTAGAGGGATTTCTATGTCCCAAGAGGGATTTCTATGTCCCTAGAGGGATAGATTTCTATGTCCCAAGAGGGATTTCTATGTCCCTAGAGGGATTTCTATTTCGCTAGAGGGATTTCTAGGTCGCTAGAGGGATTTCTATGTCCCTAGAGGGATTTCTAGGTCCCTAGAGGGATAGATTTCTATGTCCCTAGAGGGATTTCTATGTCCCAAGAGGGATTTCTATGTCCCAAGAGGGATTTCTATGTCCCTAGAGGGATAGATTTCTATGTCCCTAGAGGGATTTCAATGTCCCTAGAGGGATTTCTATGTCCCAAGAGGGATTTCTATGTCCCAAGTGGGATTTCTAGGTCCCTAGAGGGATTTCTATGTCCCTAGAGGGATAGATTTCTATGTCCCTAGAGGGATTTCTATGTCCCTAGAGGGATTTCTATGTCCCAAGAGGGATTTCTATGTCCCTAGAGGGATTTCTAGGTCCCTAGAGGGATTTCTATGTCCCTAGAGGGATAGATTTCTATGTCCCTAGAGGGATTTCTATGTCCCTAGAGGGATTTCTATGTCCCAAGAGGGATTTCTATGTCCCTAGAGGGATAGATTTCTATGTCCCTAGAGGGATTTCTATGTCCCTAGAGGGATTTCTATGTCCCAAGAGGGATTTCTATGTCCCTAGAGGGATTTCTATGTCCCTAGAGGGATAGATTTCTATGTCCCTAGAGGGATTTCTATGTCCCAAGAGGGATAGATTTCTATGTCCCTAGAGGGATTTCTATGTCCCTAGAGGGATTTCTATGTCCCAAGAGGGATTTCTATGTCCCTAGAGGGATTTCTATGTCCCAAGAGGGATTTCTATGTCCCAAGAGGGATTTCTATGTCCCTAGAGGGATAGATTTCTATGTCCCTAGAGGGATTTCTATGTCCCAAGAGGGATTTCTATGTCCCAAGAGGGATTTCTATGTCCCTAGAGGGATTTCTATGTCCCTAGAGGGATAGATTTCTATGTCCCTAGAGGGATTTCTAGGTCCCTAGAGGGATTTCTAGGTCCCTAGAGGGATTTCTATGTCCCTAGAGGGATAGATTTCTATGTCCCTAGAGGGATTTCTATGTCCCTAGAGGGATTTCTATGTCCCTAGAGGGATTTCTATGTCCCTAGAGGGATTTCTATGTCCCTAGAGGGATTTCTATGTCCCTAGAGGGATTTCTATGTCGCTAGAGGGATTTCTAGGTCGCTAGAGGGATTTCTATGTCCCAAGAGGGATTTCTATGTCCCTAGAGGGATAGATTTCTATGTCCCAAGAGGGATTTCTATGTCCCTAGAGGGATTTCTATGTCGCTAGAGGGATTTCTAGGTCGCTAGAGGGATTTCTATGTCCCTAGAGGGATTTCTAGGTCCCTAGAGGGATAGATTTCTATGTCCCTAGAGGGATTTCTATGTCCCAAGAGGGATTTCTATGTCCCAAGAGGGATTTCTATGTCCCTAGAGGGATAGATTTCTATGTCCCTAGAGGGATTTCAATGTCCCTAGAGGGATTTCTATGTCCCAAGAGGGATTTCTATGTCCCAAGAGGGATTTCTAGGTCCCTAGAGGGATTTCTATGTCCCTAGAGGGATAGATTTCTATGTCCCTAGAGGGATTTCTATGTCCCTAGAGGGATTTCTATGTCCCAAGAGGGATTTCTATGTCCCTAGAGGGATAGATTTCTATGTCCCTAGAGGGATTTCTATGTCCCTAGAGGGATTTCTATGTCCCAAGAGGGATTTCTATGTCCCTAGAGGGATTTCTATGTCCCTAGAGGGATAGATTTCTATGTCCCTAGAGGGATTTC
Source organism: Troilus luridus (assembly GCA_964056705.1). Taxonomy (NCBI): domain Eukaryota; kingdom Metazoa; phylum Arthropoda; class Insecta; order Hemiptera; family Pentatomidae; genus Troilus; species Troilus luridus. Next base: position 120,928,867 of record OZ057414.1, read on the forward strand.
TATGTCCCAAGAGGGATAGATTTCTATGTCCCTAGAGGCATTTCTATGTCCCTAGAGGGATTTCTATGTCCCAAGAGGGATTTCTATGTCCCTAGAGGGATTTCTATGTCCCTAGAGGGATAGATTTCTATGTCCCTAGAGGGATTTCTATGTCCCAAGAGGGATTTCTATGTCCCAAGAGGGATTTCTATGTCCCTAGAGGGATAGATTTCTATGTCCCTAGAGGGATTTCAATGTCCCTAGAGGGATAGATTTCTATGTCCCTAGAGGGATTTCTAGGTCCCTAGAGGGATTTCTATGTCCCTAGAGGGATTTCTATGTCCCAAGAGGGATAGATTTCTATGTCCCTAGAGGGATTTCTATGTCCCTAGAGGGATTTCTATGTCCCTAGAGGGATAGATTTCTATGTCCCTAGAGGGATTTCTATGTCCCTAGAGGGATTTCTATGTCCCAAGAGGGATTTCTATGTCCCTAGAGGGATTTCTATGTCCCTAGAGGGATAGATTTCTATGTCCCTAGAGGGATTTCTATGTCCCAAGAGGGATAGATTTCTATGTCCCTAGAGGGATTTCTATGTCCCTAGAGGGATTTCTATGTCCCAAGAGGGATTTCTATGTCCCTAGAGGGATTTCTATGTCCCAAGAGGGATTTCTATGTCCCAAGAGGGATTTCTATGTCCCTAGAGGGATAGATTTCTATGTCCCTAGAGGGATTTCTATGTCCCAAGAGGGATTTCTATGTCCCAAGAGGGATTTCTATGTCCCTAGAGGGATTTCTATGTCCCTAGAGGGATAGATTTCTATGTCCCTAGAGGGATTTCTAGGTCCCTAGAGGGATTTCTAGGTCCCTAGAGGGATTTCTATGTCCCTAGAGGGATAGATTTCTATGTCCCTAGAGGGATTTCTATGTCCCTAGAGGGATTTCTATGTCCCTAGAGGGATTTCTATGTCCCTAGAGGGATTTCTATGTCCCTAGAGGGATTTCTATGTCCCTAGAGGGATTTCTATGTCCCTAGAGGGATAGATTTCTATGTCCCTAGAGGGATTTCTATGTCCCAAGAGGGATTTCTATGTCCCAAGAGGGATTTCTATGTCCCTAGAGGGATAGATTTCTATGTCCCTAGAGGGATTTCAATGTCCCTAGAGGGATTTCTATGTCCCAAGAGGGATTTCTATGTCCCAAGAGGGATTTCTATGTCCCTAGAGGGATAGATTTCTATGTCCCTAGAGGGATTTCTATGTCCCTAGAGGGATTTCTATGTCCCAAGAGGGATTTCTATGTCCCAAGAGGGATTTCTATGTCCCTAGAGGGATTTCTATGTCCCTAGAGGGATAGATTTCTATGTCCCAAGAGGGATTTCTATGTCCCTAGAGGGATTTCTATGTCGCTAGAGGGATTTCTAGGTCGCTAGAGGGATTTCTATGTCCCTAGAGGGATTTCTATGTCCCTAGAGGGATTTCTATGTCCCTAGAGGGATTTCTATGTCCCAAGAGGGATTTCTATGTCCCAAGAGGGATTTCTATGTCCCTAGAGGGATAGATTTCTATGTCCCTAGAGGGATTTCAATGTCCCTAGAGGGATTTCTATGTCCCAAGAGGGATTTCTATGTCCCTAGAGGGATTTCTATGTCCCTAGAGGGATAGATTTCTATGTCCCTAGAGGGATTTCTATGTCCCAAGAGGGATAGATTTCTATGTCCCTAGAGGGATTTCTATGTCCCTAGAGGGATTTCTATGTCCCAAGAGGGATTTCTATGTCCCAAGAGGGATTTCTAGGTCCCTAGAGGGATTTCTAGGTCCCTAGAGAGAGAGATTTCTATGTCCCTAGAGGGATTTCTATGTCCCAAGAGGGATTTCTAGGTCCCTAGAGGGATAGATTTCTAGGTCCCTAGAGGGATTTCTATGTCCCAAGAGGGATTTCTATGTCCCTAGAGGGATAGATTTCTATGTCCCTAGAGGGATTTCTATGTCCCTAGAGGGATTTCTATGTCCCAAGAGGGATTTCTATGTCCCAAGAGGGATTTCTATGTCCCTAGAGGGATAGATTTCTATGTCCCTAGAGGGATTTCAATGTCCCTAGAGGGATTTCTATGTCCCAAGAGGGATTTCTATGTCCCAAGAGGGATTTCTATGTCCCTAGAGGGATAGATTTCTATGTCCCTAGAGGGATTTCAATGTCCCTAGAGGGATTTCTATGTCCCAAGAGGGATTTCTATGTCCCAAGAGGGATTTCTATGTCCCTAGAGGGATTTCTATGTCCCTAGAGGGATAGATTTCTATGTCCCTAGAGGGATTTCAATGTCTTTAGAGGGATTTCTATGTCCCTAGAGGGATTTCTATGTCCCTAGAGGGATTTCTAGGTCCCTAGAGGGATTTCTATGTCCCTAGAGGGATTTCTATGTCCGTTGAGGGATAGATTTCTATGTCCCTAGAGGGATTTCTATGTCCCTAGAGGGATTTCTAGGTCCCTAGAGAGAGAGATTTCTATGTCCCTAGAGGGATTTCTATGTCGCTAGAGGGATTTCTATGTCCCAAGAGGGATTTCTATGACCCTAGAGGGATAGATTTCTATGTCCCTAGAGGGATTTCTATGTCCCAAGAGGGATTTCTATGTCCCAAGAGGGATTTCTATGTCCCTAGAGGGATAGATTTCTATGTCCCTAGAGGGATTTCAATGTCCCTAGAGGGATTTCTATGTCCCAAGAGGGATTTCTATGTCCCAAGAGGGATTTCTATGTCCCTAGAGGGATTTCTATGTCCCTAGAGGGATAGATTTCTATGTCCCTAGAGGGATTTCTATGTCCCTAGAGGGATTTCTATGTCCCAAGAGGGATTTCTATGTCCCAAGAGGGATTTCTATGTCCCTAGAGGGATTTCTATGTCCCTAGAGGGATAGATTTCTATGTCCCAAGAGGGATTTCTATGTCCCTAGAGGGATTTCTATGTCGCTAGAGGGATTTCTAGGTCGCTAGAGGGATTTCTATGTCCCTAGAGGGATTTCTAGGTCCCTAGAGGGATAGATTTCTATGTCCCAAGAGGGATTTCTATGTCCCTAGAGGGATAGATTTCTATGTCCCTAGAGGGATTTCAATGTCCCTAGAGGGATTTCTATGTCCCTAGAGGGATTTCTAGGTCCCTAGAGGGATTTCTATGTCCCTAGAGGGATAGATTTCTATGTCCCTAGAGGGATTTCAATGTCCCTAGAGGGATTTCTATGTCCCAAGAGGGATTTCTATGTCCCAAGAGGGATTTCTATGTCCCTAGAGGGATTTCTATGTCCCTAGAGGGATAGATTTCTATGTCCCTAGAGGGATTTCTATGTCCCTAGAGGGATTTCTATGTCCCAAGAGGGATTTCTATGTCCCAAGAGGGATTTCTATGTCCCTAGAGGGATAGATTTCTATGTCCCTAGAGGGATTTCAATGTCCCTAGAGGGATTTCTATGTCCCAAGAGGGATTTCTATGTCCCAAGAGGGATTTCTATGTCCCTAGAGGGATTTCTATGTCCCTAGAGGGATAGATTTCTATGTCCCTAGAGGGATTTCTAGGTCCCTAGAGGGATTTCTAGGTCCCTAGAGGGATTTCTATGTCCCTAGAGGGATAGATTTCTATGTCCCTAGAGGGATTTCTATGTCCCTAGAGGGATTTCTATGTCCCTAGAGGGATTTCTATGTCCCTAGAGGGATTTCTATGTCCCTAGAGGGATTTCTATGTCGCTAGAGGGATTTCTAGGTCGCTAGAGGGATTTCTATGTCCCAAGAGGGATTTCTATGTCCCTAGAGGGATAGATTTCTATGTCCCAAGAGGGATTTCTATGTCCCTAGAGGGATTTCTATGTCGCTAGAGGGATTTCTAGGTCGCTAGAGGGATTTCTATGTCCCTAGAGGGATTTCTAGGTCCCTAGAGGGATAGATTTCTATGTCCCTAGAGGGATTTCTATGTCCCAAGAGGGATTTCTATGTCCCAAGAGGGATTTCTATGTCCCTAGAGGGATAGATTTCTATGTCCCTAGAGGGATTTCAATGTCCCTAGAGGGATTTCTATGTCCCAAGAGGGATTTCTATGTCCCAAGTGGGATTTCTAGGTCCCTAGAGGGATTTCTATGTCCCTAGAGGGATAGATTTCTATGTCCCTAGAGGGATTTCTATGTCCCTAGAGGGATTTCTATGTCCCAAGAGGGATTTCTATGTCCCTAGAGGGATAGATTTCTATGTCCCTAGAGGGATTTCTATGTCCCTAGAGGGATTTCTATGTCCCAAGAGGGATTTCTATGTCCCTAGAGGGATTTCTATGTCCCTAGAGGGATAGATTTCTATGTCCCTAGAGGGATTTCTATGTCCCAAGAGGGATAGATTTCTATGTCCCTAGAGGGATTTCTATGTCCCTAGAGGGATTTCTATGTCCCAAGAGGGATTTCTATGTCCCTAGAGGGATTTCTATGTCCCTAGAGGGATAGATTTCTATGTCCCTAGAGGGATTTCTATGTCCCAAGAGGGATTTCTATGTCCCAAGAGGGATTTCTATGTCCCTAGAGGGATAGATTTCTATGTCCCTAGAGGGATTTCAATGTCCCTAGAGGGATAGATTTCTATGTCCCTAGAGGGATTTCTAGGTCCCTAGAGGGATTTCTATGTCCCTAGAGGGATTTCTATGTCCCAAGAGGGATAGATTTCTATGTCCCTAGAGGGATTTCTATGTCCCTAGAGGGATAGATTTCTATGTCCCTAGAGGGATTTCTATGTCCCAAGAGGTATAGATTTCTATGTCCCTAGAGGGATTTCTATGTCCCTAGAGGGATTTCTAAGTCCCAAGAGGGATTTCTATGTCCCTAGAGGGATTTCTATGTCCCTAGAGGTATAGATTTCTATGTCCCTAGAGGGATTTCTATGTCCCAAGAGGGATTTCTATGTCCCAAGAGGGATTTCTATGTCCCTAGAGGGATAGATTTCTATGTCCCTAGAGGGATTTCAATGTCCCTAGAGGGATTTCTATGTCCCAAGAGGGATTTCTATGTCCCAAGTGGGATTTCTATGTCCCTAGTGGGATTTCTATGTCCCTAGAGGGATAGATTTCTATGTCCCTAGAGGGATTTCTATGTCCCTAGAGGGATTTCTATGTCCCAAGAGGGATTTCTATGTCCCAAGAGGGATTTCTATGTCCCTAGAGGGATTTCTATGTCCCTAGAGGGATAGATTTCTATGTCCCAAGAGGGATTTCTATGTCCCTAGAGGGATTTCTATGTCGCTAGAGGGATTTCTAGGTCGCTAGAGGGATTTCTATGTCCCTAGAGGGATTTCTAGGTCCCTAGAGGGATAGATTTCTATGTCCCTAGAGGGATTTCTATGTCCCAAGAGGGATTTCTATGTCCCAAGAGGGATTTCTATGTCCCTAGAGGGATAGATTTCTATGTCCCTAGAGGGATTTCAATGTCCCTAGAGGGATTTCTATGTCCCAAGAGGGATTTCTATGTCCCTAGAGGGATTTCTATGTCCCTAGAGGGATAGATTTCTATGTCCCTAGAGGGATTTCTATGTCCCAAGAGGGATAGATTTCTATGTCCCTAGAGGGATTTCTATGTCCCTAGAGGGATTTCTATGTCCCAAGAGGGATTTCTATGTCCCAAGAGGGATTTCTAGGTCCCTAGAGGGATTTCTAGGTCCCTAGAGAGAGAGATTTCTATGTCCCTAGAGGGATTTCTATGTCCCAAGAGGGATTTCTAGGTCCCTAGAGGGATAGATTTCTAGGTCCCTAGAGGGATTTCTATGTCCCAAGAGGGATTTCTATGTCCCTAGAGGGATAGATTTCTATGTCCCTAGAGGGATTTCTATGTCCCTAGAGGGATTTCTATGTCCCAAGAGGGATTTCTATGTCCCAAGAGGGATTTCTATGTCCCTAGAGGGATAGATTTCTATGTCCCTAGAGGGATTTCAATGTCCCTAGAGGGATTTCTATGTCCCAAGAGGGATTTCTATGTCCCAAGAGGGATTTCTATGTCCCTAGAGGGATAGATTTCTATGTCCCTAGAGGGATTTCAATGTCCCTAGAGGGATTTCTATGTCCCAAGAGGGATTTCTATGTCCCAAGAGGGATTTCTATGTCCCTAGAGGGATTTCTATGTCCCTAGAGGGATAGATTTCTATGTCCCTAGAGGGATTTCAATGTCCCTAGAGGGATTTCTATGTCCCTAGAGGGATTTCTATGTCCCTAGAGGGATTTCTAGGTCCCTAGAGAGATTTCTATGTCCCTAGAGGGATTTCTATGTCCGTTGAGGGATAGATTTCTATGTCCCTAGAGGGATTTCTATGTCCCTAGAGGGATTTCTAGGTCCCTAGAGAGAGAGATTTCTATGTCCCTAGAGGGATTTCTATGTCGCTAGAGGGATTTCTATGTCCCAAGAGGGATTTCTATGTCCCTAGAGGGATAGATTTCTATGTCCCCAGAGGGATTTCTATGTCGCTAGAGGGATTTCTAGGTCCCTAGAGGGATTTCTATGCCCCTAGAGGGATAGATTTCTATGTCCCTAGAGGGATTTCTAGGTCCCTAGAGGGATAGATTTCTATGTCCCAAGAGGGATTTCTATGTCCCTAGAGGGATAGATTTCTATGTCCCAAGAGGGATTTCTATGTCCCTAGAGGGATTTCTATGTCGCTAGAGGGATTTCTAGGTCGCTAGAGGGATTTCTATGTCCCTAGAGGGATTTCTATGTCCCTAGAGGGATTTCTATGTCCCTAGAGGGATTTCTATGTCCCAAGAGGGATTTCTATGTCCCAAGAGGGATTTCTATGTCCCTAGAGGGATAGATTTCTATGTCCCTAGAGGGATTTCAATGTCCCTAGAGGGATTTCTATGTCCCAAGAGGGATTTCTATGTCCCTAGAGGGATTTCTATGTCCCTAGAGGGATAGATTTCTATGTCCCTAGAGGGATTTCTATGTCCCAAGAGGGATAGATTTCTATGTCCCTAGAGGGATTTCTATGTCCCTAGAGGGATTTCTATGTCCCAAGAGGGATTTCTATGTCCCAAGAGGGATTTCTAGGTCCCTAGAGGGATTTCTAGGTCCCTAGAGAGAGAGATTTCTATGTCCCTAGAGGGATTTCTATGTCCCAAGAGGGATTTCTAGGTCCCTAGAGGGATAGATTTCTAGGTCCCTAGAGGGATTTCTATGTCCCAAGAGGGATTTCTATGTCCCTAGAGGGATAGATTTCTATGTCCCTAGAGGGATTTCTATGTCCCTAGAGGGATTTCTATGTCCCAAGAGGGATTTCTATGTCCCAAGAGGGATTTCTATGTCCCTAGAGGGATAGATTTCTATGTCCCTAGAGGGATTTCAATGTCCCTAGAGGGATTTCTATGTCCCAAGAGGGATTTCTATGTCCCAAGAGGGATTTCTATGTCCCTAGAGGGATAGATTTCTATGTCCCTAGAGGGATTTCAATGTCCCTAGAGGGATTTCTATGTCCCAAGAGGGATTTCTATGTCCCAAGAGGGATTTCTATGTCCCTAGAGGGATTTCTATGTCCCTAGAGGGATAGATTTCTATGTCCCTAGAGGGATTTCAATGTCTTTAGAGGGATTTCTATGTCCCTAGAGGGATTTCTATGTCCCTAGAGGGATTTCTAGGTCCCTAGAGGGATTTCTATGTCCCTAGAGGGATTTCTATGTCCGTTGAGGGATAGATTTCTATGTCCCTAGAGGGATTTCTATGTCCCTAGAGGGATTTCTAGGTCCCTAGAGAGAGAGATTTCTATGTCCCTAGAGGGATTTCTATGTCGCTAGAGGGATTTCTATGTCCCAAGAGGGATTTCTATGACCCTAGAGGGATAGATTTCTATGTCCCTAGAGGGATTTCTATGTCCCAAGAGGGATTTCTATGTCCCAAGAGGGATTTCTATGTCCCTAGAGGGATAGATTTCTATGTCCCTAGAGGGATTTCAATGTCCCTAGAGGGATTTCTATGTCCCAAGAGGGATTTCTATGTCCCAAGAGGGATTTCTATGTCCCTAGAGGGATTTCTATGTCCCTAGAGGGATAGATTTCTATGTCCCTAGAGGGATTTCTATGTCCCTAGAGGGATTTCTATGTCCCAAGAGGGATTTCTATGTCCCAAGAGGGATTTCTATGTCCCTAGAGGGATTTCTATGTCCCTAGAGGGATAGATTTCTATGTCCCAAGAGGGATTTCTATGTCCCTAGAGGGATTTCTATGTCGCTAGAGGGATTTCTAGGTCGCTAGAGGGATTTCTATGTCCCTAGAGGGATTTCTAGGTCCCTAGAGGGATAGATTTCTATGTCCCAAGAGGGATTTCTATGTCCCTAGAGGGATAGATTTCTATGTCCCTAGAGGGATTTCAATGTCCCTAGAGGGATTTCTATGTCCCTAGAGGGATTTCTAGGTCCCTAGAGGGATTTCTATGTCCCTAGAGGGATAGATTTCTATGTCCCTAGAGGGATTTCAATGTCCCTAGAGGGATTTCTATGTCCCAAGAGGGATTTCTATGTCCCAAGAGGGATTTCTATGTCCCTAGAGGGATTTCTATGTCCCTAGAGGGATAGATTTCTATGTCCCTAGAGGGATTTCTATGTCCCTAGAGGGATTTCTATGTCCCAAGAGGGATTTCTATGTCCCAAGAGGGATTTCTATGTCCCTAGAGGGATAGATTTCTATGTCCCTAGAGGGATTTCAATGTCCCTAGAGGGATTTCTATGTCCCAAGAGGGATTTCTATGTCCCAAGAGGGATTTCTATGTCCCTAGAGGGATTTCTATGTCCCTAGAGGGATAGATTTCTATGTCCCTAGAGGGATTTCTAGGTCCCTAGAGGGATTTCTAGGTCCCTAGAGGGATTTCTATGTCCCTAGAGGGATAGATTTCTATGTCCCTAGAGGGATTTCTATGTCCCTAGAGGGATTTCTATGTCCCTAGAGGGATTTCTATGTCCCTAGAGGGATTTCTATGTCCCTAGAGGGATTTCTATGTCGCTAGAGGGATTTCTAGGTCGCTAGAGGGATTTCTATGTCCCAAGAGGGATTTCTATGTCCCTAGAGGGATAGATTTCTATGTCCCAAGAGGGATTTCTATGTCCCTAGAGGGATTTCTATGTCGCTAGAGGGATTTCTAGGTCGCTAGAGGGATTTCTATGTCCCTAGAGGGATTTCTAGGTCCCTAGAGGGATAGATTTCTATGTCCCAAGAGGGATTTCTTATGTCCCAAGAGGGATTTCTATGTCCCTAGAGGGATAGATTTCTATGTCCCTAGAGGGATTTCAATGTCCCTAGAGGGATTTCTATGTCCCAAGAGGGATTTCTATGTCCCAAGTGGGATTTCTAGGTCCCTAGAGGGATTTCTATGTCCCTAGAGGGATAGATTTCTATGTCCCTAGAGGGATTTCTATGTCCCTAGAGGGATTTCTATGTCCCAAGAGGGATTTCTATGTCCCTAGAGGGATAGATTTCTATGTCCCTAGAGGGATTTCTATGTCCCTAGAGGGATTTCTATGTCCCAAGAGGGATTTCTATGTCCCTAGAGGGATTTCTATGTCCCTAGAGGGATAGATTTCTATGTCCCTAGAGGGATTTCTATGTCCCAAGAGGGATAGATTTCTATGTCCCTAGAGGGATTTCTATGTCCCTAGAGGGATTTCTATGTCCCAAGAGGGATTTCTATGTCCCTAGAGGGATTTCTATGTCCCTAGAGGGATAGATTTCTATGTCCCTAGAGGGATTTCTATGTCCCAAGAGGGATTTCTATGTCCCAAGAGGGATTTCTATGTCCCTAGAGGGATAGATTTCTATGTCCCTAGAGGGATTTCAATGTCCCTAGAGGGATAGATTTCTATGTCCCTAGAGGGATTTCTAGGTCCCTAGAGGGATTTCTATGTCCCTAGAGGGATTTCTATGTCCCAAGAGGGATAGATTTCTATGTCCCTAGAGGGATTTCTATGTCCCTAGAGGGATAGATTTCTATGTCCCTAGAGGGATTTCTATGTCCCAAGAGGTATAGATTTCTATGTCCCTAGAGGGATTTCTATGTCCCTAGAGGGATTTCTAAGTCCCAAGAGGGATTTCTATGTCCCTAGAGGGATTTCTATGTCCCTAGAGGGATAGATTTCTATGTCCCTAGAGGGATTTCTATGTCCCAAGAGGGATTTCTATGTCCCAAGAGGGATTTCTATGTCCCTAGAGGGATAGATTTCTATGTCCCTAGAGGGATTTCAATGTCCCTAGAGGGATTTCTATGTCCCAAGAGGGATTTCTATGTCCCAAGAGGGATTTCTATGTCCCTAGTGGGATTTCTATGTCCCTAGAGGGATAGATTTCTATGTCCCTAGAGGGATTTCTATGTTTCTAGAGGGATTTCTATGTCCCAAGAGGGATTTCTATGTCCCAAGAGGGATTTCTATGTCCCTAGAGGGATTTCTATTTCCCTAGAGGGATAGATTTCTATGTCCCAAGAGGGATTTCTATGTCCCTAGAGGGATTTCTATGTCGCTAGAGGGATTTCTAGGTCGCTAGAGGGATTTCTATGTCCCTAGAGGGATTTCAATGTCCCTAGAGGGATTTCTATGTCCCAAGAGGGATTTCTATGTCCCTAGAGGGATTTCTATGTCCCTAGAGGGATAGATTTCTATGTCCCTAGAGGGATTTCTATGTCCCAAGAGGGATTTCTATGTCCCAAGAGGGATTTCTATGTCCCTAGAGGGATAGATTTCTATGTCCCTAGAGGGATTTCAATGTCCCTAGAGGGATTTCTATGTCCCAAGAGGGATTTCTATGTCCCTAGAGGGATTTCTATGTCCCTAGAGGGATAGATTTCTATGTCCCTAGAGGGATTTCTATGTCCCAAGAGGGATAGATTTCTATGTCGCTAGAGGGATTTCTAGGTCCCTAGAGGGATTTCTATGCCCCTAGAGGGATAGATTTCTATGTCCCTAGAGGGATTTCTAGGTCCCTAGAGGGATTTCTAGGTTCCTAGAGGGATTTCTATGTCCCTAGAGGGATAGATTTCTATGTCCCTAGAGGGATTTCTATGTCCCTAGAGGGATTTCTATGTCCCTAGAGGGATTTCTATGTCCCTAGAGGGATTTCTATGTCCCTAGAGGGATTTCTATGTCGCTAGAGGGATTTCTAGGTCGCTAGAGGGATTTCTATGTCCCAAGAGGGATTTCTATGTCCCTAGAGGGATAGATTTCTATGTCCCAAGAGGGATTTCTATGTCCCTAGAGGGATTTCTATGTCGCTAGAGGGATTTCTAGGTCGCTAGAGGGATTTCTATGTCCCTAGAGGGATTTCTAGGTCCCTAGAGGGATAGATTTCTAGGTCCCTAGAGGGATTTCTATGTCCCTAGAGGGATAGATTTCTATGTCCCTAGAGGGATTTCTATGTCCCAAGAGGGATTTCTATGTCCCTAGAGGGATAGATTTCTATGTCCCTAGAGGGATTTCAATGTCCCTAGAGGGATTTCTATGTCCCAAGAGAGATTTCTATGTCCCAAGAGGGATTTCTAGGTCCCTAGAGGGATTTCTATGTCCCTAGAGGGATAGATTTCTATGTCCCTAGAGGGATTTCTATGTCCCTAGAGGGATTTCTATGTCCCAAGAGGGATTTCTATGTCCCTAGAGGGATAGATTTCTATGTCCCTAGAGGGATTTCTATGTCCCTAGAGGGATTTCTATGTCCCAAGAGGGATTTCTATGTCCCTAGAGGGATTTCTATGTCCCTAGAGGGATAGATTTCTATGTCCCTAGAGGGATTTCTATGTCCCAAGAGGGATAGATTTCTATGTCCCTAGAGGGATTTCTATGTCCCTAGAGGGATTTCTATGTCCCAAGAGGGATTTCTATGTCCCTAGAGGGATTTCTATGTCCCTAGAGGGATAGATTTCTATGTCCCTAGAGGGATTTCTATGTCCCAAGAGGGATTTCTATGTCCCAAGAGGGATTTCTATGTCCCTAGAGGGATAGATTTCTATGTCCCTAGAGGGATTTCAATGTCCCTAGAGGGATAGATTTCTATGTCCCTAGAGGGATTTCTATGTCCCTAGAGGGATTTCTATGTCCCAAGAGGGATTTCTATGTCCCTAGAGGGATAGATTTCTATGTCCCTAGAGGGATTTCTATGTCCCTAGAGGGATTTCTATGTCCCAAGAGGGATTTCTATGTCCCTAGAGGGATTTCTATGTCCCTAGAGGGATAGATTTCTATGTCCCTAGAGGGATTTCTATGTCCCAAGAGGGATAGATTTCTATGTCCCTAGAGGGATTTCTATGTCCCTAGAGGGATTTCTATGTCCCAAGAGGGATTTCTATGTCCCAAGAGGGATTTCTATGTCCCTAGAGGGATTTCTATGTCCCTAGAGGGATAGATTTCTATGTCCCTAGAGGGATTTCTATGTCCCAAGAGGGATTTCTATGTCCCAAGAGGGATTTCTATGTCCCTAGAGGGATAGATTTCTATGTCCCTAGAGGGATTTCAATGTCCCTAGAGGGATAGATTTCTATGTCCCTAGAGGGATTTCTAGGTCCCTAGAGGGATTTCTATGTCCCTAGAGGGATTTCTATGTCCCAAGAGGGATAGATTTCTATGTCCCTAGAGGGATTTCTATGTCCCTAGAGGGATTTCTATGTCCCTAGAGGGATAGATTTCTATGTCCCTAGAGGGATTTCTATGTCCCAAGAGGGATTTCTAGGTCCCTAGAGGGATTTCTAGGTCCCTAGAGAGAGAGATTTCTATGTCCCTAGAGGGATTTCTATGTCCCAAGAGGGATTTCTAGGTCCCTAGAGGGATAGATTTCTAGGTCCCTAGAGGGATTTCTATGTCCCAAGAGGGATTTCTATGTCCCTAGAGGGATAGATTTCTATGTCCCTAGAGGGATTTCTATGTCCCTAGAGGGATTTCTATGTCCCAAGAGGGATTTCTATGTCCCAAGAGGGATTTCTATGTCCCTAGAGGGATAGATTTCTATGTCCCTAGAGGGATTTCAATGTCCCTAGAGGGATTTCTATGTCCCAAGAGGGATTTCTATGTCCCAAGAGGGATTTCTATGTCCCTAGAGGGATAGATTTCTATGTCCCTAGAGGGATTTCAATGTCCCTAGAGGGATTTCTATGTCCCAAGAGGGATTTCTATGTCCCAAGAGGGATTTCTATGTCCCTAGTGGGATTTCTATGTCCCTAGAGGGATAGATTTCTATGTCCCTAGAGGGATTTCTATGTCCCTAGAGGGATTTCTATGTCCCAAGAGGGATTTCTATGTCCCAAGAGGGATTTCTATGTCCCTAGAGGGATTTCTATGTCCCTAGAGGGATAGATTTCTATGTCCCAAGAGGGATTTCTATGTCCCTAGAGGGATTTCTATGTCGCTAGAGGGATTTCTAGGTCGCTAGAGGGATTTCTATGTCCCTAGAGGGATTTCTAGGTCCCTAGAGGGATAGATTTCTATGTCCCTAGAGGGATTTCTATGTCCCAAGAGGGATTTCTATGTCCCAAGAGGGATTTCTATGTCCCTAGAGGGATAGATTTCTATGTCCCTAGAGGGATTTCAATGTCCCTAGAGGGATTTCTATGTCCCAAGAGGGATTTCTATGTCCCTAGAGGGATTTCTATGTCCCTAGAGGGATAGATTTCTATGTCCCTAGAGGGATTTCTATGTCCCAAGAGGGATAGATTTCTATGTCCCTAGAGGGATTTCTATGTCCCTAGAGGGATTTCTATGTCCCAAGAGGGATTTCTATGTCCCAAGAGGGATTTCTAGGTCCCTAGAGGGATTTCTAGGTCCCTAGAGAGAGAGATTTCTATGTCCCTAGAGGGATTTCTATGTCCCAAGAGGGATTTCTAGGTCCCTAGAGGGATAGATTTCTAGGTCCCTAGAGGGATTTCTATGTCCCAAGAGGGATTTCTATGTCCCTAGAGGGATAGATTTCTATGTCCCTAGAGGGATTTCTATGTCCCTAGAGGGATTTCTATGTCCCAAGAGGGATTTCTATGTCCCAAGAGGGATTTCTATGTCCCTAGAGGGATAGATTTCTATGTCCCTAGAGGGATTTCAATGTCCCTAGAGGGATTTCTATGTCCCAAGAGGGATTTCTATGTCCCAAGAGGGATTTCTATGTCCCTAGAGGGATAGATTTCTATGTCCCTAGAGGGATTTCAATGTCCCTAGAGGGATTTCTATGTCCCAAGAGGGATTTCTATGTCCCAAGAGGGATTTCTATGTCCCTAGAGGGATTTCTATGTCCCTAGAGGGATAGATTTCTATGTCCCTAGAGGGATTTCAATGTCCCTAGAGGGATTTCTATGTCCCTAGAGGGATTTCTATGTCCCTAGAGGGATTTCTAGGTCCCTAGAGAGATTTCTATGTCCCTAGAGGGATTTCTATGTCCGTTGAGGGATAGATTTCTATGTCCCTAGAGGGATTTCTATGTCCCTAGAGGGATTTCTAGGTCCCTAGAGAGAGAGATTTCTATGTCCCTAGAGGGATTTCTATGTCGCTAGAGGGATTTCTATGTCCCAAGAGGGATTTCTATGTCCCTAGAGGGATAGATTTCTATGTCCCCAGAGGGATTTCTATGTCGCTAGAGGGATTTCTAGGTCCCTAGAGGGATTTCTATGCCCCTAGAGGGATAGATTTCTATGTCCCTAGAGGGATTTCTAGGTCCCTAGAGGGATTTCTAGGTTCCTAGAGGGATTTCTATGTCCCTAGAGGGATAGATTTCTATGTCCCTAGAGGGATTTCTATGTCCCTAGAGGGATTTCTATGTCCCTAGAGGGATTTCTATGTCCCTAGAGGGATTTCTATGTCCCTAGAGGGATTTCTATGTCGCTAGAGGGATTTCTAGGTCGCTAGAGGGATTTCTATGTCCCAAGAGGGATTTCTATGTCCCTAGAGGGATAGATTTCTATGTCCCAAGAGGGATTTCTATGTCCCTAGAGGGATTTCTATGTCGCTAGAGGGATTTCTAGGTCGCTAGAGGGATTTCTATGTCCCTAGAGGGATTTCTAGGTCCCTAGAGGGATAGATTTCTAGGTCCCTAGAGGGATTTCTATGTCCCTAGAGGGATAGATTTCTATGTCCCTAGAGGGATTTCTATGTCCCAAGAGGGATTTCTATGTCCCTAGAGGGATAGATTTCTATGTCCCTAGAGGGATTTCAATGTCCCTAGAGGGATTTCTATGTCCCAAGAGAGATTTCTATGTCCCAAGAGGGATTTCTAGGTCCCTAGAGGGATTTCTATGTCCCTAGAGGGATAGATTTCTATGTCCCTAGAGGGATTTCTATGTCCCTAGAGGGATTTCTATGTCCCAAGAGGGATTTCTATGTCCCTAGAGGGATAGATTTCTATGTCCCTAGAGGGATTTCTATGTCCCTAGAGGGATTTCTATGTCCCAAGAGGGATTTCTATGTCCCTAGAGGGATTTCTATGTCCCTAGAGGGATAGATTTCTATGTCCCTAGAGGGATTTCTATGTCCCAAGAGGGATAGATTTCTATGTCCCTAGAGGGATTTCTATGTCCCTAGAGGGATTTCTATGTCCCAAGAGGGATTTCTATGTCCCTAGAGGGATTTCTATGTCCCTAGAGGGATAGATTTCTATGTCCCTAGAGGGATTTCTATGTCCCAAGAGGGATTTCTATGTCCCAAGAGGGATTTCTATGTCCCTAGAGGGATAGATTTCTATGTCCCTAGAGGGATTTCAATGTCCCTAGAGGGATAGATTTCTATGTCCCTAGAGGGATTTCTATGTCCCTAGAGGGATTTCTATGTCCCAAGAGGGATTTCTATGTCCCTAGAGGGATAGATTTCTATGTCCCTAGAGGGATTTCTATGTCCCTAGAGGGATTTCTATGTCCCAAGAGGGATTTCTATGTCCCTAGAGGGATTTCTATGTCCCTAGAGGGATAGATTTCTATGTCCCTAGAGGGATTTCTATGTCCCAAGAGGGATAGATTTCTATGTCCCTAGAGGGATTTCTATGTCCCTAGAGGGATTTCTATGTCCCAAGAGGGATTTCTATGTCCCAAGAGGGATTTCTATGTCCCTAGAGGGATTTCTATGTCCCTAGAGGGATAGATTTCTATGTCCCTAGAGGGATTTCTATGTCCCAAGAGGGATTTCTATGTCCCAAGAGGGATTTCTATGTCCCTAGAGGGATAGATTTCTATGTCCCTAGAGGGATTTCAATGTCCCTAGAGGGATAGATTTCTATGTCCCTAGAGGGATTTCTAGGTCCCTAGAGGGATTTCTATGTCCCTAGAGGGATTTCTATGTCCCAAGAGGGATAGATTTCTATGTCCCTAGAGGGATTTCTATGTCCCTAGAGGGATTTCTATGTCCCTAGAGGGATAGATTTCTATGTCCCTAGAGGGATTTCTATGTCCCAAGAGGGATTTCTAGGTCCCTAGAGGGATTTCTAGGTCCCTAGAGAGAGAAATTTCTATGTCCCTAGAGGGATTTCTATGTCCCAAGAGGGATTTCTAGGTCCCTAGAGGGATAGATTTCTATGTCCCTAGAGGGATTTCTATGTCCCTAGAGGGATTTCTATGTCCCAAGAGGGATTTCTATGTCCCTAGAGGGATTTCTATGTCCCTAGAGGGATAGATTTCTATGTCCCTAGAGGGATTTCTATGTCCCAAGAGGGATAGATTTCTATGTCCCTAGAGGGATTTCTATGTCCCTAGAGGGATTTCTATGTCCCAAGAGGGATTTCTATGTCCCAAGAGGGATTTCTATGTCCCTAGAGGGATTTCTATGTCCCTAGAGGGATAGATTTCTATGTCCCTAGAGGGATTTCTATGTCCCAAGAGGGATTTCTATGTCCCAAGAGGGATTTCTATGTCCCTAGAGGGATAGATTTCTATGTCCCTAGAGGGATTTCAATGTCCCTAGAGGGATAGATTTCTATGTCCCTAGAGGGATTTCTAGGTCCCTAGAGGGATTTCTATGTCCCTAGAGGGATTTCTATGTCCCAAGAGGGATAGATTTCTATGTCCCTAGAGGGATTTCTATGTCCCTAGAGGGATTTCTATGTCCCTAGAGGGATAGATTTCTATGTCCCTAGAGGGATTTCTATGTCCCAAGAGGGATTTCTAGGTCCCTAGAGGGATTTCTAGGTCCCTAGAGAGAGAGATTTCTATGTCCCTAGAGGGATTTCTATGTCCCAAGAGGGATTTCTAGGTCCCTAGAGGGATAGATTTCTAGGTCCCTAGAGGGATTTCTATGTCCCAAGAGGGATTTCTATGTCCCTAGAGGGATAGATTTCTATGTCCCTAGAGGGATTTCTATGTCCCTAGAGGGATTTCTATGTCCCAAGAGGGATTTCTATGTCCCAAGAGGGATTTCTATGTCCCTAGAGGGATAGATTTCTATGTCCCTAGAGGGATTTCAATGTCCCTAGAGGGATTTCTATGTCCCAAGAGGGATTTCTATGTCCCAAGAGGGATTTCTATGTCCCTAGAGGGATTTCTATGTCCCTAGAGGGATAGATTTCTATGTCCCTAGAGGGATTTCAATGTCCCTAGAGGGATTTCTATGTCCCTAGAGGGATTTCTATGTCCCTAGAGGGATTTCTAGGTCCCTAGAGGGATTTCTATGTCCCTAGAGGGATTTCTATGTCCGTTGAGGGATAGATTTCTATGTCCCCAGAGGGATTTCTATGTCCCTAGAGGGATTTCTAGGTCCCTAGAGAGAGAGATTTCTATGTCCCTAGAGGGATTTCTATGTCGCTAGAGGGATTTCTATGTCCCAAGAGGGATTTCTATGTCCCTAGAGGGATAGATTTCTATGTCCCCAGAGGGATTTCTATGTCGCTAGAGGGATTTCTAGGTCCCTAGAGGGATTTCTAGGTCCCTAGAGGGATTTCTAGGTCCCTAGAGGGATTTCTATGTCCCAAGAGGGATTTCTATGTCCCAAGAGGGATTTCTAGGTCCCTAGAGGGATTTCTATGTCCCTAGAGGGATAGATTTCTATGTCCCTAGAGGGATTTCTATGTCCCTAGAGGGATTTCTATGTCCCAAGAGGGATTTCTATGTCCCTAGAGGGATTTCTAGGTCCCTAGAGGGATTTCTATGTCCCTAGAGGGATAGATTTCTATGTCCCTAGAGGGATTTCTATGTCCCTAGAGGGATTTCTATGTCCCAAGAGGGATTTCTATGTCCCTAGAGGGATAGATTTCTATGTCCCTAGAGGGATTTCTATGTCCCTAGAGGGATTTCTATGTCCCAAGAGGGATTTCTATGTCCCTAGAGGGATTTCTATGTCCCTAGAGGGATAGATTTCTATGTCCCTAGAGGGATTTCTATGTCCCAAGAGGGATAGATTTCTATGTCCCTAGAGGGATTTCTATGTCCCTAGAGGGATTTCTATGTCCCAAGAGGGATTTCTATGTCCCAAGAGGGATTTCTATGTCCCTAGAGGGATAGATTTCTATGTCCCTAGAGGGATTTCTATGTCCCTAGAGGGATTTCTAGGTCCCTAGAGAGAGAGATTTCTATGTCCTTAGAGGGATTTCTATGTCGCTAGAGGGATTTCTAGGTCCCTAGAGGGATTTCTATGTCCCAGAGGGATTTCTAGGTCCCTAGAGGGATTTCTATGTCCCTAGAGGGATAGATTTCTATGTCCCTAGAGGGATTTCTATGTCCCTAGAGGGATTTCTATGTCCCAAGAGGGATTTCTATGTCCCTAGAGGGATAGATTTCTATGTCCCTAGAGGGATTTCTATGTCCCAAGAGGGATTTCTATGTCCCAAGAGGGATTTCTATGTCCCTAGAGGGATAGATTTCTATGTCCCTAGAGGGATTTCAATGTCCCTAGAGGGATTTCTATGTCCCTAGAGGGATTTCTAGGTCCCTAGAGGGATTTCTATGTCCCTAGAGGGATAGATTTCTATGTCCCTAGAGGGATTTCAATGTCCCTAGAGGGATTTCTATGTCCCAAGAGGGATTTCTATGTCCCAAGAGGGATTTCTATGTCCCTAGAGGGATTTCTATGTCCCTAGAGGGATAGATTTCTATGTCCCTAGAGGGATTTCTATGTCCCAAGAGGGATTTCTATGTCCCAAGAGGGATTTCTATGTCCCTAGAGGGATTTCTATGTCCCTAGAGGGATAGATTTCTATGTCCCTAGAGGGATTTCTATGTCCCTAGAGGGATTTCTATGTCCCAAGAGGGATTTCTATGTCCCAAGAGGGATTTCTATGTCCCAAGAGGGATTTCTATGTCCCTAGAGGGATAGATTTCTATGTCCCTAGAGGGATAGATTTCTATGTCCCTAGAGGGATTTCAATGTCCCTAGAGGGATAGATTTCTATGTCCCTAGAGGGATTTCTAGGTCCCTAGAGGGATTTCTATGTCCCTAGAGGGATTTCTATGTCCCAAGAGGGATAGATTTCTATGTCCCTAGAGGGATTTCTATGTCCCTAGAGGGATTTCTATGTCCCTAGAGGGATAGATTTCTATGTCCCTAGAGGGATTTCTATGTCCCAAGAGGGATTTCTAGGTCCCTAGAGGGATTTCAATGTCTCTAGAGGGATTTCTATGTCCCAAGAGGGATTTCTATGTCCCAAGAGGGATTTCTATGTCCCTAGAGGGATTTCTATGTCCCTAGAGGGATAGATTTCTATGTCCCTAGAGGGATTTCAATGTCCCTAGAGGGATTTCTATGTCCCTAGAGGGATTTCTATGTCCCTAGAGGGATTTCTAGGTCCCTAGAGGGATTTCTATGTCCCTAGAGGGATTTCTATGTCCGTTGAGGGATAGATTTCTATGTCCCTAGAGGGATTTCTATGTCCCTAGAGGGATTTCTAGGTCCCTAGAGAGAGAGATTTCTATGTCCCTAGAGGGATTTCTATGTCGCTAGAGGGATTTCTATGTCCCAAGAGGGATTTCTATGTCCCTAGAGGGATAGATTTCTATGTCCCCAGAGGGATTTCTATGTCGCTAGAGGGATTTCTAGGTCCCTAGAGGGATTTCTAGGTCCCTAGAGGGATTTCTAGGTCCCTAGAGGGATTTCTATGTCCCAAGAGGGATTTCTATGTCCCAAGAGGGATTTCTAGGTCCCTAGAGGGATTTCTATGTCCCTAGAGGGATAGATTTCTATGTCCCTAGAGGGATTTCTATGTCCCTAGAGGGATTTCTATGTCCCAAGAGGGATTTCTATGTCCCTAGAGGGATTTCTAGGTCCCTAGAGGGATTTCTAGGTCCCTAGAGGGATTTCTATGTCCCTAGAGGGATAGATTTCTATGTCCCTAGAGGGATTTCTATGTCCCTAGAGGGATTTCTATGTCCCAAGAGGGATTTCTATGTCCCTAGAGGGATAGATTTCTATGTCCCTAGAGGGATTTCTATGTCCCTAGAGGGATTTCTATGTCCCAAGAGGGATTTCTATGTCCCTAGAGGGATTTCTATGTCCCTAGAGGGATAGATTTCTATGTCCCTAGAGGGATTTCTATGTCCCAAGAGGGATAGATTTCTATGTCCCTAGAGGGATTTCTATGTCCCTAGAGGGATTTCTATGTCCCAAGAGGGATTTCTATGTCCCAAGAGGGATTTCTATGTCCCTAGAGGGATAGATTTCTATGTCCCTAGAGGGATTTCTATGTCCCTAGAGGGATTTCTAGGTCCCTAGAGAGAGAGATTTCTATGTCCTTAGAGGGATTTCTATGTCGCTAGAGGGATTTCTAGGTCCCTAGAGGGATTTCTATGTCCCAGAGGGATTTCTAGGTCCCTAGAGGGATTTCTATGTCCCTAGAGGGATAGATTTCTATGTCCCTAGAGGGATTTCTATGTCCCTAGAGGGATTTCTATGTCCCAAGAGGGATTTCTATGTCCCTAGAGGGATAGATTTCTATGTCCCTAGAGGGATTTCTATGTCCCAAGAGGGATTTCTATGTCCCAAGAGGGATTTCTATGTCCCAAGAGGGATTTCTATGTCCCTAGAGGGATAGATTTCTATGTCCCTAGAGGGATTTCAATGTCCCTAGAGGGATTTCTATGTCCCAAGAGGGATTTCTATGTCCCAAGAGGGATTTCTATGTCCCTAGAGGGATAGATTTCTATGTCCCTAGAGGGATTTCAATGTCCCTAGAGGGATTTCTATGTCCCTAGAGGGATTTCTAGGTCCCTAGAGGGATTTCTATGTCCCTAGAGGGATAGATTTCTATGTCCCTAGAGGGATTTCAATGTCCCTAGAGGGATTTCTATGTCCCAAGAGGGATTTCTATGTCCCAAGAGGGATTTCTATGTCCCTAGAGGGATTTCTATGTCCCTAGAGGGATAGATTTCTATGTCCCTAGAGGGATTTCTATGTCCCTAGAGGGATTTCTATGTCCCAAGAGGGATTTCTATGTCCCAAGAGGGATTTCTATGTCCCTAGAGGGATAGATTTCTATGTCCCTAGAGGGATTTCTATGTCCCTAGAGGGATAGATTTCTATGTCCCTAGAGGGATTTCTATGTCCCTAGAGGGATTTCTATGTCCCTAGAGGGATTTCTATGTCCCTAGAGGGATTTCTATGTCCCTAGAGGGATTTCTATGTCGCTAGAGGGATTTCTAGGTCGCTAGAGGGATTTCTATGTCCCAAGAGGGATTTCTATGTCCCTAGAGGGATAGATTTCTATGTCCCAAGAGGGATTTCTATGTCCCTAGAGGGATTTCTATGTCGCTAGAGGGATTTCTAGGTCGCTAGAGGGATTTCTATGTCCCTAGAGGGATTTCTAGGTCCCTAGAGGGATAGATTTCTATGTCCCTAGAGGGATTTCTATGTCCCAAGAGGGATTTCTATGTCCCAAGAGGGATTTCTATGTCCCTAGAGGGATAGATTTCTATGTCCCTAGAGGGATTTCAATGTCCCTAGAGGGATTTCTATGTCCCAAGAGGGATTTCTATGTCCCAAGTGGGATTTCTAGGTCCCTAGAGGGATTTCTATGTCCCTAGAGGGATAGATTTCTATGTCCCTAGAGGGATTTCTATGTCCCTAGAGGGATTTCTATGTCCCAAGAGGGATTTCTATGTCCCTAGAGGGATAGATTTCTATGTCCCTAGAGGGATTTCTATGTCCCTAGAGGGATAGATTTCTATGTCCCTAGAGGGATTTCTATGTCCCAAGAGGGATAGATTTCTATGTCCCTAGAGGGATTTCTATGTCCCTAGAGGGATTTCTATGTCCCAAGAGGGATTTCTATGTCCCAAGAGGGATTTCTATGTCCCTAGAGGGATTTCTATGTCCCTAGAGGGATAGATTTCTATGTCCCTAGAGGGATTTCTATGTCCCAAGAGGGATTTCTATGTCCCAAGAGGGATTTCTATGTCCCTAGAGGGATAGATTTCTATGTCCCTAGAGGGATTTCAATGTCCCTAGAGGGATAGATTTCTATGTCCCTAGAGGGATTTCTAGGTCCCTAGAGGGATTTCTATGTCCCTAGAGGGATTTCTATGTCCCAAGAGGGATAGATTTCTATGTCCCTAGAGGGATTTCTATGTCCCTAGAGGGATTTCTATGTCCCTAGAGGGATAGATTTCTATGTCCCTAGAGGGATTTCTATGTCCCAAGAGGGATTTCTAGGTCCCTAGAGGGATTTCTAGGTCCCTAGAGAGAGAGATTTCTATGTCCCTAGAGGGATTTCTATGTCCCAAGAGGGATTTCTAGGTCCCTAGAGGGATAGATTTCTAGGTCCCTAGAGGGATTTCTATGTCCCAAGAGGGATTTCTATGTCCCTAGAGGGATAGATTTCTATGTCCCTAGAGGGATTTCTATGTCCCTAGAGGGATTTCTATGTCCCAAGAGGGATTTCTATGTCCCAAGAGGGATTTCTATGTCCCTAGAGGGATAGATTTCTATGTCCCTAGAGGGATTTCAATGTCCCTAGAGGGATTTCTATGTCCCAAGAGGGATTTCTATGTCCCAAGAGGGATTTCTATGTCCCTAGAGGGATTTCTATGTCCCTAGAGGGATAGATTTCTATGTCCCTAGAGGGATTTCAATGTCCCTAGAGGGATTTCTATGTCCCTAGAGGGATTTCTATGTCCCTAGAGGGATTTCTAGGTCCCTAGAGGGATTTCTATGTCCCTAGAGGGATTTCTATGTCCGTTGAGGGATAGATTTCTATGTCCCTAGAGGGATTTCTATGTCCCTAGAGGGATTTCTAGGTCCCTAGAGAGAGAGATTTCTATGTCCCTAGAGGGATTTCTATGTCGCTAGAGGGATTTCTATGTCCCAAGAGGGATTTCTATGTCCCTAGAGGGATAGATTTCTATGTCCCCAGAGGGATTTCTATGTCGCTAGAGGGATTTCTAGGTCCCTAGAGGGATTTCTAGGTCCCTAGAGGGATTTCTAGGTCCCTAGAGGGATTTCTATGTCCCAAGAGGGATTTCTATGTCCCAAGAGGGATTTCTAGGTCCCTAGAGGGATTTCTATGTCCCTAGAGGGATAGATTTCTATGTCCCTAGAGGGATTTCTATGTCCCTAGAGGGATTTCTATGTCCCAAGAGGGATTTCTATGTCCCTAGAGGGATTTCTAGGTCCCTAGAGGGATTTCTATGTCCCTAGAGGGATAGATTTCTATGTCCCTAGAGGGATTTCTATGTCCCTAGAGGGATTTCTATGTCCCAAGAGGGATTTCTATGTCCCTAGAGGGATAGATTTCTATGTCCCTAGAGGGATTTCTATGTCCCTAGAGGGATTTCTATGTCCCAAGAGGGATTTCTATGTCCCTAGAGGGATTTCTATGTCCCTAGAGGGATAGATTTCTATGTCCCTAGAGGGATTTCTATGTCCCAAGAGGGATAGATTTCTATGTCCCTAGAGGGATTTCTATGTCCCTAGAGGGATTTCTATGTCCCAAGAGGGATTTCTATGTCCCAAGAGGGATTTCTATGTCCCTAGAGGGATAGATTTCTATGTCCCTAGAGGGATTTCTATGTCCCTAGAGGGATTTCTAGGTCCCTAGAGAGAGAGATTTCTATGTCCTTAGAGGGATTTCTATGTCGCTAGAGGGATTTCTAGGTCCCTAGAGGGATTTCTATGTCCCAGAGGGATTTCTAGGTCCCTAGAGGGATTTCTATGTCCCTAGAGGGATAGATTTCTATGTCCCTAGAGGGATTTCTATGTCCCTAGAGGGATTTCTATGTCCCAAGAGGGATTTCTATGTCCCTAGAGGGATAGATTTCTATGTCCCTAGAGGGATTTCTATGTCCCAAGAGGGATTTCTATGTCCCAAGAGGGATTTCTATGTCCCTAGAGGGATAGATTTCTATGTCCCTAGAGGGATTTCAATGTCCCTAGAGGGATTTCTATGTCCCTAGAGGGATTTCTAGGTCCCTAGAGGGATTTCTATGTCCCTAGAGGGATAGATTTCTATGTCCCTAGAGGGATTTCAATGTCCCTAGAGGGATTTCTATGTCCCAAGAGGGATTTCTATGTCCCAAGAGGGATTTCTATGTCCCTAGAGGGATTTCTATGTCCCTAGAGGGATAGATTTCTATGTCCCTAGAGGGATTTCTATGTCCCTAGAGGGATTTCTATGTCCCAAGAGGGATTTCTATGTCCCAAGAGGGATTTCTATGTCCCTAGAGGGATAGATTTCTATGTCCCTAGAGGGATAGATTTCTATGTCCCTAGAGGGATTTCAATGTCCCTAGAGGGATAGATTTCTATGTCCCTAGAGGGATTTCTAGGTCCCTAGAGGGATTTCTATGTCCCTAGAGGGATTTCTATGTCCCAAGAGGGATAGATTTCTATGTCCCTAGAGGGATTTCTATGTCCCTAGAGGGATTTCTATGTCCCTAGAGGGATAGATTTCTATGTCCCTAGAGGGATTTCTATGTCCCAAGAGGGATTTCTAGGTCCCTAGAGGGATTTCTAGGTCCCTAGAGAGAGAGATTTCTATGTCCCTAGAGGGATTTCTATGTCCCAAGAGGGATTTCTAGGTCCCTAGAGGGATAGATTTCTAGGTCCCTAGAGGGATTTCTATGTCCCAAGAGGGATTTCTATGTCCCTAGAGGGATAGATTTCTATGTCCCTAGAGGGATTTCTATGTCCCTAGAGGGATTTCTATGTCCCAAGAGGGATTTCTATGTCCCAAGAGGGATTTCTATGTCCCTAGAGGGATAGATTTCTATGTCCCTAGAGGGATTTCAATGTCCCTAGAGGGATTTCTATGTCCCAAGAGGGATTTCTATGTCCCAAGAGGGATTTCTATGTCCCTAGAGGGATTTCTATGTCCCTAGAGGGATAGATTTCTATGTCCCTAGAGGGATTTCAATGTCCCTAGAGGGATTTCTATGTCCCTAGAGGGATTTCTATGTCCCTAGAGGGATTTCTAGGTCCCTAGAGGGATTTCTATGTCCCTAGAGGGATTTCTATGTCCGTTGAGGGATAGATTTCTATGTCCCTAGAGGGATTTCTATGTCCCTAGAGGGATTTCTAGGTCCCTAGAGAGAGAGATTTCTATGTCCCTAGAGGGATTTCTATGTCGCTAGAGGGATTTCTATGTCCCAAGAGGGATTTCTATGTCCCTAGAGGGATAGATTTCTATGTCCCCAGAGGGATTTCTATGTCGCTAGAGGGATTTCTAGGTCCCTAGAGGGATTTCTAGGTCCCTAGAGGGATTTCTAGGTCCCTAGAGGGATTTCTATGTCCCAAGAGGGATTTCTATGTCCCAAGAGGGATTTCTAGGTCCCTAGAGGGATTTCTATGTCCCTAGAGGGATAGATTTCTATGTCCCTAGAGGGATTTCTATGTCCCTAGAGGGATTTCTATGTCCCAAGAGGGATTTCTATGTCCCTAGAGGGATTTCTAGGTCCCTAGAGGGATTTCTATGTCCCTAGAGGGATAGATTTCTATGTCCCTAGAGGGATTTCTATGTCCCTAGAGGGATTTCTATGTCCCAAGAGGGATTTCTATGTCCCTAGAGGGATAGATTTCTATGTCCCTAGAGGGATTTCTATGTCCCTAGAGGGATTTCTATGTCCCAAGAGGGATTTCTATGTCCCTAGAGGGATTTCTATGTCCCTAGAGGGATAGATTTCTATGTCCCTAGAGGGATTTCTATGTCCCAAGAGGGATAGATTTCTATGTCCCTAGAGGGATTTCTATGTCCCTAGAGGGATTTCTATGTCCCAAGAGGGATTTCTATGTCCCAAGAGGGATTTCTATGTCCCTAGAGGGATAGATTTCTATGTCCCTAGAGGGATTTCTATGTCCCTAGAGGGATTTCTAGGTCCCTAGAGAGAGAGATTTCTATGTCCTTAGAGGGATTTCTATGTCGCTAGAGGGATTTCTAGGTCCCTAGAGGGATTTCTATGTCCCAGAGGGATTTCTAGGTCCCTAGAGGGATTTCTATGTCCCTAGAGGGATAGATTTCTATGTCCCTAGAGGGATTTCTATGTCCCTAGAGGGATTTTTATGTCCCAAGAGGGATTTCTATGTCCCTAGAGGGATAGATTTCTATGTCCCTAGAGGGATTTCTATGTCCCAAGAGGGATTTCTATGTCCCAAGAGGGATTTCTATGTCCCTAGAGGGATAGATTTCTATGTCCCTAGAGGGATTTCAATGTCCCTAGAGGGATTTCTATGTCCCTAGAGGGATTTCTAGGTCCCTAGAGGGATTTCTATGTCCCTAGAGGGATAGATTTCTATGTCCCTAGAGGGATTTCAATGTCCCTAGAGGGATTTCTATGTCCCAAGAGGGATTTCTATGTCCCAAGAGGGATTTCTATGTCCCTAGAGGGATTTCTATGTCCCTAGAGGGATAGATTTCTATGTCCCTAGAGGGATTTCTATGTCCCTAGAGGGATTTCTATGTCCCAAGAGGGATTTCTATGTCCCAAGAGGGATTTCTATGTCCCTAGAGGAATAGATTTCTATGTCCCTAGAGGGATTTCAATGTCCCTAGAGGGATTTCTATGTCCCAAGAGGAATTTCTATGTCCCAAGAGGGATTTCTATGTCCCTAGAGGGATTTCTATGTCCCTAGAGGGATAGATTTCTATGTCCCTAGAGGGATTTCTAAGTCCCTAGAGGGATTTCTAGGTCCCTAGAGGGATTTCTATGTCCCTAGAGGGATAGATTTCTATGTCCCTAGAGGGATTTCTATGTCCCTAGAGGGATTTCTATGTCCCTAGAGGGATTTCTATGTCCCTAGAGGGATTTCTATGCCCCTAGAGGGATTTCTATGTCGCTAGAGGGATTTCTAGGTCGCTAGAGGGATTTCTATGTCCCAAGAGGGATTTCTATGTCCCTAGAGGGATAGATTTCTATGTCCCAAGAGGGATTTCTATGTCCCTAGAGGGATTTCTATGTCGCTAGAGGGATTTCTAGGTCGCTAGAGGGATTTCTATGTCCCTAGAGGGATTTCTAGGTCCCTAGAGGGATAGATTTCTATGTCCCTAGAGGGATTTCTATGTCCCAAGAGGGATTTCTATGTCCCAAGAGGGATTTCTATGTCCCTAGAGGGATAGATTTCTATGTCCCTAGAGGGATTTCAATGTCCCTAGAGGGATTTCTATGTCCCAAGAGGGATTTCTATGTCCCAAGTGGGATTTCTAGGTCCCTAGAGGGATTTCTATGTCCCTAGAGGGATAGATTTCTATGTCCCTAGAGGGATTTCTATGTCCCTAGAGGGATTTCTATGTCCCAAGAGGGATTTCTATGTCCCTAGAGGGATAGATTTCTATGTCCCTAGAGGGATTTCTATGTCCCTAGAGGGATTTCTATGTCCCAAGAGGGATTTCTATGTCCCTAGAGGGATTTCTATGTCCCTAGAGGGATAGATTTCTATGTCCCTAGAGGGATTTCTATGTCCCAAGAGGGATAGATTTCTATGTCCCTAGAGGGATTTCTATGTCCCTAGAGGGATTTCTATGTCCCAAGAGGGATTTCTATGTCCCTAGAGGGATTTCTATGTCCCTAGAGGGATAGATTTCTATGTCCCTAGAGGGATTTCTATGTCCCAAGAGGGATTTCTATGTCCCAAGAGGGATTTCTATGTCCCTAGAGGGATAGATTTCTATGTCCCTAGAGGGATTTCAATGTCCCTAGAGGGATAGATTTCTATGTCCCTAGAGGGATTTCTAGGTCCCTAGAGGGATTTCTATGTCCCTAGAGGGATTTCTATGTCCCAAGAGGGATAGATTTCTATGTCCCTAGAGGGATTTCTATGTCCCTAGAGGGATAGATTTCTATGTCCCTAGAGGGATTTCTATGTCCCAAGAGGTATAGATTTCTATGTCCCTAGAGGGATTTCTATGTCCCTAGAGGGATTTCTAAGTCCCAAGAGGGATTTCTATGTCCCTAGAGGGATTTCTATGTCCCTAGAGGGATAGATTTCTATGTCCCTAGAGGGATTTCTATGTCCCAAGAGGGATTTCTATGTCCCAAGAGGGATTTCTATGTCTATAGAGGGATAGATTTCTATGTCCCTAGAGGGATTTCAATGTCCCTAGAGGGATTTCTATGTCCCAAGAGGGATTTCTTTGTCCCAAGAGGGATTTCTATGTCCCTAGAGGGATTTCTATGTCCCTAGAGGGATAGATTTCTATGTCCCTAGAGGGATTTCTATG
Organism: Troilus luridus; assembly: GCA_964056705.1. NCBI lineage: Eukaryota > Metazoa > Arthropoda > Insecta > Hemiptera > Pentatomidae > Troilus > Troilus luridus. The sequence goes on from OZ057414.1 coordinate 120,957,408, forward strand.
TCCCTAGAGGGATTTCTATGTCCCAAGAGGGATTTCTATGTCCCAAGAGGGATTTCTATGTCCCTAGAGGGATTTCTATGTCCCTAGAGGGATAGATTTCTATGTCCCAAGAGGGATTTCTATGTCCCTAGAGGGATTTCTATGTCGCTAGAGGGATTTCTAGGTCGCTAGAGGGATTTCTATGTCCCTAGAGGGATTTCTAGGTCCCTAGAGGGATAGATTTCTATGTCCCTAGAGGGATTTCTATGTCCCAAGAGGGATTTCTATGTCCCAAGAGGGATTTCTATGTCCCTAGAGGGATAGATTTCTATGTCCCTAGAGGGATTTCAATGTCCCTAGAGGGATTTCTATGTCCCAAGAGGGATTTCTATGTCCCTAGAGGGATTTCTATGTCCCTAAAGGGATAGATTTCTATGTCCCTAGAGGGATTTCTATGTCCCAAGAGGGATAGATTTCTATGTCCCTAGAGGGATTTCTATGTCCCTAGAGGGATTTCTATGTCCCAAGAGGGATTTCTATGTCCCAAGAGGGATTTCTAGGTCCCTAGAGGGATTTCTAGGTCCCTAGAGAGAGAGATTTCTATGTCCCTAGAGGGATTTCTATGTCCCAAGAGGGATTTCTAGGTCCCTAGAGGGATAGATTTCTAGGTCCCTAGAAGGATTTCTATGTCCCAAGAGGGATTTCTATGTCCCTAGAGGGATAGATTTCTATGTCCCTAGAGGGATTTCTATGTCCCTAGAGGGATTTCTATGTCCCAAGAGGGATTTCTATGTCCCAAGAGGGATTTCTATGTCCCTAGAGGGATAGATTTCTATGTCCCTAGAGGGATAGATTTCTATGTCCCTAGAGGGATTTCAATGTCCCTAGAGGGATTTCTAGGTCCCTAGAGGGATTTCTATGTCCCTAGAGGGATTTCTATGTCCGTTGAGGGATAGATTTCTATGTCCCTAGAGGGATTTCTATGTCCCTAGAGGGATTTCTAGGTCCCTAGAGAGAGAGATTTCTATGTCCCTAGAGGGATTTCTATGTCGCTAGAGGGATTTCTATGTCCCAAGAGGGATTTCTATGTCCCTAGAGGGATAGATTTCTATGTCCCCAGAGGGATTTCTATGTCGCTAGAGGGATTTCTAGGTCCCTAGAGGGATTTCTAGGTCCCTAGAGGGATTTCTATGTCCCAAGAGGGATTTCTATGTCCCAAGAGGGATTTCTAGGTCCCTAGAGGGATTTCTATGTCCCTAGAGGGATAGATTTCTATGTCCCTAGAGGGATTTCTATGTCCCAAGAGGGATTTCTATGTCCCAAGAGGGATAGATTTCTATGTCCCTAGAGGGATTTCTATGTCCCTAGAGGGATTTCTATGTCCCAAGAGGGATTTCTATGTCCCAAGAGGGATTTCTAGGTCCCTAGAGGGATTTCTAGGTCCCTAGAGAGAGAGATTTCTATGTCCCTAGAGGGATTTCTATGTCCCAAGAGGGATTTCTAGGTCCCTAGAGGGATAGATTTCTAGGTCCCTAGAGGGATTTCTATGTCCCAAGAGGGATTTCTATGTCCCTAGAGGGATAGATTTCTATGTCCCTAGAGGGATTTCTATGTCCCTAGAGGGATAGATTTCTATGTCCCAAGAGGGATTTCTATGTCCCTAGAGGGATTTCTATGTCGCTAGAGGGATTTCTAGGTCGCTAGAGGGATTTCTATGTCCCTAGAGGGATTTCTAGGTCCCTAGAGGGATAGATTTCTATGTCCCTAGAGGGATTTCTATGTCCCAAGAGGGATTTCTATGTCCCAAGAGGGATTTCTATGTCCCTAGAGGGATAGATTTCTATGTCCCTAGAGGGATTTCAATGTCCCTAGAGGGATTTCTATGTCCCAAGAGGGATTTCTATGTCCCTAGAGGGATTTCTATGTCCCTAAAGGGATAGATTTCTATGTCCCTAGAGGGATTTCTATGTCCCAAGAGGGATAGATTTCTATGTCCCTAGAGGGATTTCTATGTCCCTAGAGGGATTTCTATGTCCCAAGAGGGATTTCTATGTCCCAAGAGGGATTTCTAGGTCCCTAGAGGGATTTCTAGGTCCCTAGAGAGAGAGATTTCTATGTCCCTAGAGGGATTTCTATGTCCCAAGAGGGATTTCTAGGTCCCTAGAGGGATAGATTTCTAGGTCCCTAGAAGGATTTCTATGTCCCAAGAGGGATTTCTATGTCCCTAGAGGGATAGATTTCTATGTCCCTAGAGGGATTTCTATGTCCCTAGAGGGATTTCTATGTCCCAAGAGGGATTTCTATGTCCCAAGAGGGATTTCTATGTCCCTAGAGGGATAGATTTCTATGTCCCTAGAGGGATTTCAATGTCCCTAGAGGGATTTCTATGTCCCAAGAGGGATTTCTATGTCCCAAGAGGGATTTCTATGTCCCTAGAGGGATAGATTTCTATGTCCCTAGAGGGATAGATTTCTATGTCCCTAGAGGGATTTCAATGTCCCTAGAGGGATTTCTAGGTCCCTAGAGGGATTTCTATGTCCCTAGAGGGATTTCTATGTCCGTTGAGGGATAGATTTCTATGTCCCTAGAGGGATTTCTATGTCCCTAGAGGGATTTCTAGGTCCCTAGAGAGAGAGATTTCTATGTCCCTAGAGGGATTTCTATGTCGCTAGAGGGATTTCTATGTCCCAAGAGGGATTTCTATGTCCCTAGAGGGATAGATTTCTATGTCCCCAGAGGGATTTCTATGTCGCTAGAGGGATTTCTAGGTCCCTAGAGGGATTTCTAGGTCCCTAGAGGGATTTCTATGTCCCAAGAGGGATTTCTATGTCCCAAGAGGGATTTCTAGGTCCCTAGAGAGATTTCTATGTCCCTAGAGGGATAGATTTCTATGTCCCTAGAGGGATTTCTATGTCCCAAGAGGGATTTCTATGTCCCAAGAGGGATAGATTTCTATGTCCCTAGAGGGATTTCTATGTCCCTAGAGGGATTTCTATGTCCCAAGAGGGATTTCTATGTCCCAAGAGGGATTTCTAGGTCCCTAGAGGGATTTCTAGGTCCCTAGAGAGAGAGATTTCTATGTCCCTAGAGGGATTTCTATGTCCCAAGAGGGATTTCTAGGTCCCTAGAGGGATAGATTTCTAGGTCCCTAGAGGGATTTCTATGTCCCAAGAGGGATTTCTATGTCCCTAGAGGGATAGATTTCTATGTCCCTAGAGGGATTTCTATGTCCCTAGAGGGATTTCTATGTCCCAAGAGGGATTTCTATGTCCCAAGAGGGATTTCTATGTCCCTAGAGGGATAGATTTCTATGTCCCTAGAGGGATTTCAATGTCCCTAGAGGGATTTCTATGACCCAAGAGGGATTTCTATGTCCCAAGAGGGATTTCTATGTCCCTAGAGGGATAGATTTCTATGTCCCTAGAGGGATTTCAATGTCCCTAGAGGGATTTCTATGTCCCAAGAGGGATTTCTATGTCCCAAGAGGGATTTCTATGTCCCTAGAGGGATTTCTATGTCCCTAGAGGGATAGATTTCTATGTCCCTAGAGGGATTTCAATGTCCCTAGAGGGATTTCTATGTCCCTAGAGGGATTTCTATGTCCCTAGAGGGATTTCTAGGTCCCTAGAGGGATTTCTATGTCCCTAGAGGGATTTCTATGTCCGTTGAGGGATAGATTTCTATGTCCCTAGAGGGATTTCTATGTCCCTAGAGGGATTTCTAGGTCCCTAGAGAGAGAGATTTCTATGTCCCTAGAGGGATTTCTATGTCGCTAGAGGGATTTCTATGTCCCAAGAGGGATTTCTATGTCCCTAGAGGGATAGATTTCTATGTCCCCAGAGGGATTTCTATGTCGCTAGAGGGATTTCTAGGTCCCTAGAGGGATTTCTAGGTCCCTAGAGGGATTTCTAGGTCCCTAGAGGGATTTCTAGGTCCCTAGAGAGAGAGATTTCTATGTCCCTAGAGGGATTTCTAGGTCCCTAGAGGGATTTCTAGGTCCCTAGAGAGAGAGATTTCTATGTCCCTAGAGGGATTTCTATGTCCCAAGAGGGATTTCTATGTCCCTAGAGGGATTTCTATGTCCCTAGAGGGATAGATTTCTATGTCCCTAGAGGGATTTCTATGTCCCTAGAGGGATTTCTAGGTCCCTAGAGAGAGGGATTTCTATGTCCCAAGAGGGATTTCTATGTCCCTAGAGGGATAGATTTCTATGTCCCTAGAGGGATTTCTATGTCGCTAGAGGGATTTCTATGTCCCTAGAGGGATAGATTTCTATGTCCCTAGAGGGATTTCTATGTCCCTAGAGGGATTTCTAGGTCCCTAGAGGGATTTCTATGTCCCTAGAGGGATAGATTTCTATGTCCCTAGAGGGATTTCTATGTCCCTAGAGGGATTTCTAGGTCCCTAGAGAGAGAGATTTCTATGTCCCTAGAGGGATTTCTATGTCGCTAGAGGGATTTCTATGTCCCAAGAGGGATTTCTCTGTCCCTAGAGGGATAGATTTCTATGTCCCTAGAGGGATTTCTATGTCCCTAGAGGGATTTCTAGGTCCCTAGAGGGATTTCTAGGTCCCTAGAGGGATTTCTAGGTCCCTAGAGGGATTTCTAGGTCCCTAGAGGGATTTCTATGTCCCTAGAGGGATAGATTTCTATGTCCCTAGAGGGATTTCTATGTCCCTAGAGGGATTTCTATGTCCCAAGAGGGATTTCTATGTCGCTAGAGGGATTTCTATGTCCCAAGAGGGATTTCTATGTCCCTAGAGGGATAGATTTCTATGTCCCCAGAGGGATTTCTATGTCGCTAGAGGGATTTCTAGGTCCCTAGAGGGATTTCTAGGTCCCTAGAGGGATTTCTAGGTCCCTAGAGGGATTTCTAGGTCCCTAGAGAGAGAGATTTCTATGTCCCTAGAGGGATTTCTAGGTCCCTAGAGGGATTTCTAGGTCCCTAGAGAGAGAGATTTCTATGTCCCTAGAGGGATTTCTATGTCCCAAGAGGGATTTCTATGTCCCTAGAGGGATTTCTATGTCCCTAGAGGGATAGATTTCTATGTCCCTAGAGGGATTTCTATGTCCCTAGAGGGATTTCTAGGTCCCTAGAGAGAGAGATTTCTATGTCCCTAGAGGGATTTCTATGTCGCTAGAGGGATTTCTATGTCCCAAGAGGGATTTCTATGTCCCTAGAGGGATAGATTTCTATGTCCCTAGAGGGATTTCTATGTCGCTAGAGGGATTTCTATGTCCCTAGAGGGATAGATTTCTATGTCCCTAGAGGGATTTCTATGTCCCTAGAGGGATTTCTAGGTCCCTAGAGGGATTTCTATGTCCCTAGAGGGATTTCTATGTCCCTAGAGGGATAGATTTCTATGTCCCTAGAGGGATTTCTATGTCCCTAGAGGGATTTCTAGGTCCCTAGAGGGATTTCTAGGTCCCTAGAGGGATTTCTATGTCCCTAGAGGGATAGATTTCTATGTCCCTAGAGGGATTTCTATGTCCCTAGAGGGATTTCTATGTCCCAAGAGGGATTTCTATGTCGCTAGAGGGATTTCTATGTCCCAAGAGGGATTTCTATGTCCCTAGAGGGATAGATTTCTATGTCCCCAGAGGGATTTCTATGTCGCTAGAGGGATTTCTCGGTCCCTAGAGGGATTTCTAGGTCCCTAGAGGGATTTCTAGGTCCCTAGAGGGATTTCTAGGTCCCTAGAGAGAGAGATTTCTATGTCCCTAGAGGGATTTCTAGGTCCCTAGAGGGATTTCTAGGTCCCTAGAGAGAGAGATTTCTATGTCCCTAGAGGGATTTCTATGTCCCAAGAGGGATTTCTATGTCCCTAGAGGGATTTCTATGTCCCTAGAGGGATAGATTTCTATGTCCCTAGAGGGATTTCTATGTCCCTAGAGGGATTTCTAGGTCCCTAGAGGGATTTCAATGTCCCTAGAGGGATTTCTATGTCCCAAGAGGGATTTCTATGTCCCTAGAGGGATTTCTATGTCCCTAAAGGGATAGATTTCTATGTCCCTAGAGGGATTTCTATGTCCCAAGAGGGATAGATTTCTATGTCCCTAGAGGGATTTCTATGTCCCTAGAGGGATTTCTATGTCCCAAGAGGGATTTCTATGTCCCAAGAGGGATTTCTAGGTCCCTAGAGGGATTTCTAGGTCCCTAGAGAGAGAGATTTCTATGTCCCTAGAGGGATTTCTATGTCCCAAGAGGGATTTCTAGGTCCCTAGAGGGATAGATTTCTAGGTCCCTAGAAGGATTTCTATGTCCCAAGAGGGATTTCTATGTCCCTAGAGGGATAGATTTCTATGTCCCTAGAGGGATTTCTATGTCCCTAGAGGGATTTCTATGTCCCAAGAGGGATTTCTATGTCCCAAGAGGGATTTCTATGTCCCTAGAGGGATAGATTTCTATGTCCCTAGAGGGATTTCAATGTCCCTAGAGGGATTTCTATGTCCCAAGAGGGATTTCTATGTCCCAAGAGGGATTTCTATGTCCCTAGAGGGATAGATTTCTATGTCCCTAGAGGGATAGATTTCTATGTCCCTAGAGGGATTTCAATGTCCCTAGAGGGATTTCTAGGTCCCTAGAGGGATTTCTATGTCCCTAGAGGGATTTCTATGTCCGTTGAGGGATAGATTTCTATGTCCCTAGAGGGATTTCTATGTCCCTAGAGGGATTTCTAGGTCCCTAGAGAGAGAGATTTCTATGTCCCTAGAGGGATTTCTATGTCGCTAGAGGGATTTCTATGTCCCAAGAGGGATTTCTATGTCCCTAGAGGGATAGATTTCTATGTCCCCAGAGGGATTTCTATGTCGCTAGAGGGATTTCTAGGTCCCTAGAGGGATTTCTAGGTCCCTAGAGGGATTTCTATGTCCCAAGAGGGATTTCTATGTCCCAAGAGGGATTTCTAGGTCCCTAGAGGGATTTCTATGTCCCTAGAGGGATAGATTTCTATGTCCCTAGAGGGATTTCTATGTCCCAAGAGGGATTTCTATGTCCCAAGAGGGATAGATTTCTATGTCCCTAGAGGGATTTCTATGTCCCTAGAGGGATTTCTATGTCCCAAGAGGGATTTCTATGTCCCAAGAGGGATTTCTAGGTCCCTAGAGGGATTTCTAGGTCCCTAGAGAGAGAGATTTCTATGTCCCTAGAGGGATTTCTATGTCCCAAGAGGGATTTCTAGGTCCCTAGAGGGATTTCTATGTCCCAAGAGGGATTTCTATGTCCCTAGAGGGATAGATTTCTATGTCCCTAGAGGGATTTCTATGTCCCTAGAGGGATTTCTATGTCCCAAGAGGGATTTCTATGTCCCAAGAGGGATTTCTATGTCCCTAGAGGGATAGATTTCTATGTCCCTAGAGGGATTTCAATGTCCCTAGAGGGATTTCTATGACCCAAGAGGGATTTCTATGTCCCAAGAGGGATTTCTATGTCCCTAGAGGGATAGATTTCTATGTCCCTAGAGGGATTTCAATGTCCCTAGAGGGATTTCTATGTCCCAAGAGGGATTTCTATGTCCCAAGAGGGATTTCTATGTCCCTAGAGGGATTTCTATGTCCCTAGAGGGATAGATTTCTATGTCCCTAGAGGGATTTCAATGTCCCTAGAGGGATTTCTATGTCCCTAGAGGGATTTCTATGTCCCTAGAGGGATTTCTAGGTCCCTAGAGGGATTTCTATGTCCCTAGAGGGATTTCTATGTCCGTTGAGGGATAGATTTCTATGTCCCTAGAGGGATTTCTATGTCCCTAGAGGGATTTCTAGGTCCCTAGAGAGAGAGATTTCTATGTCCCTAGAGGGATTTCTATGTCGCTAGAGGGATTTCTATGTCCCAAGAGGGATTTCTATGTCCCTAGAGGGATAGATTTCTATGTCCCCAGAGGGATTTCTATGTCGCTAGAGGGATTTCTAGGTCCCTAGAGGGATTTCTAGGTCCCTAGAGGGATTTCTAGGTCCCTAGAGGGATTTCTAGGTCCCTAGAGAGAGAGATTTCTATGTCCCTAGAGGGATTTCTAGGTCCCTAGAGGGATTTCTAGGTCCCTAGAGAGAGAGATTTCTATGTCCCTAGAGGGATTTCTATGTCCCAAGAGGGATTTCTATGTCCCTAGAGGGATTTCTATGTCCCTAGAGGGATAGATTTCTATGTCCCTAGAGGGATTTCTATGTCCCTAGAGGGATTTCTAGGTCCCTAGAGAGAGGGATTTCTATGTCCCAAGAGGGATTTCTATGTCCCTAGAGGGATAGATTTCTATGTCCCTAGAGGGATTTCTATGTCGCTAGAGGGATTTCTATGTCCCTAGAGGGATAGATTTCTATGTCCCTAGAGGGATTTCTATGTCCCTAGAGGGATTTCTAGGTCCCTAGAGGGATTTCTATGTCCCTAGAGGGATAGATTTCTATGTCCCTAGAGGGATTTCTATGTCCCTAGAGGGATTTCTAGGTCCCTAGAGAGAGAGATTTCTATGTCCCTAGAGGGATTTCTATGTCGCTAGAGGGATTTCTATGTCCCAAGAGGGATTTCTATGTCCCTAGAGGGATAGATTTCTATGTCCCTAGAGGGATTTCTATGTCCCTAGAGGGATTTCTAGGTCCCTAGAGGGATTTCTAGGTCCCTAGAGGGATTTCTAGGTCCCTAGAGGGATTTCTAGGTCCCTAGAGGGATTTCTATGTCCCTAGAGGGATAGATTTCTATGTCCCTAGAGGGATTTCTATGTCCCTAGAGGGATTTCTATGTCCCAAGAGGGATTTCTATGTCGCTAGAGGGATTTCTATGTCCCAAGAGGGATTTCTATGTCCCTAGAGGGATAGATTTCTATGTCCCCAGAGGGATTTCTATGTCGCTAGAGGGATTTCTAGGTCCCTAGAGGGATTTCTAGGTCCCTAGAGGGATTTCTAGGTCCCTAGAGGGATTTCTAGGTCCCTAGAGAGAGAGATTTCTATGTCCCTAGAGGGATTTCTAGGTCCCTAGAGGGATTTCTAGGTCCCTAGAGAGAGAGATTTCTATGTCCCTAGAGGGATTTCTATGTCCCAAGAGGGATTTCTATGTCCCTAGAGGGATTTCTATGTCCCTAGAGGGATAGATTTCTATGTCCCTAGAGGGATTTCTATGTCCCTAGAGGGATTTCTAGGTCCCTAGAGAGAGAGATTTCTATGTCCCTAGAGGGATTTCTATGTCGCTAGAGGGATTTCTATGTCCCAAGAGGGATTTCTATGTCCCTAGAGGGATAGATTTCTATGTCCCTAGAGGGATTTCTATGTCGCTAGAGGGATTTCTATGTCCCTAGAGGGATAGATTTCTATGTCCCTAGAGGGATTTCTATGTCCCTAGAGGGATTTCTAGGTCCCTAGAGGGATTTCTATGTCCCTAGAGGGATTTCTATGTCCCTAGAGGGATAGATTTCTATGTCCCTAGAGGGATTTCTATGTCCCTAGAGGGATTTCTAGGTCCCTAGAGGGATTTCTAGGTCCCTAGAGGGATTTCTATGTCCCTAGAGGGATAGATTTCTATGTCCCTAGAGGGATTTCTATGTCCCTAGAGGGATTTCTATGTCCCAAGAGGGATTTCTATGTCGCTAGAGGGATTTCTATGTCCCAAGAGGGATTTCTATGTCCCTAGAGGGATAGATTTCTATGTCCCCAGAGGGATTTCTATGTCGCTAGAGGGATTTCTAGGTCCCTAGAGGGATTTCTAGGTCCCTAGAGGGATTTCTAGGTCCCTAGAGGGATTTCTAGGTCCCTAGAGAGAGAGATTTCTATGTCCCTAGAGGGATTTCTAGGTCCCTAGAGGGATTTCTAGGTCCCTAGAGAGAGAGATTTCTATGTCCCTAGAGGGATTTCTATGTCCCAAGAGGGATTTCTATGTCCCTAGAGGGATTTCTATGTCCCTAGAGGGATAGATTTCTATGTCCCTAGAGGGATTTCTATGTCCCTAGAGGGATTTCTAGGTCCCTAGAGAGAGAGATTTCTATGTCCCTAGAGGGATTTCTATGTCGCTAGAGGGATTTCTATGTCCCAAGAGGGATTTCTATGTCCCTAGAGGGATAGATTTCTATGTCCCTAGAGGGATTTCTATGTCGCTAGAGGGATTTCTATGTCCCTAGAGGGATAGATTTCTATGTCCCTAGAGGGATTTCTATGTCCCTAGAGGGATTTCTAGGTCCCTAGAGGGATTTCTATGTCCCTAGAGGGATTTCTATGTCCCTAGAGGGATAGATTTCTATGTCCCTAGAGGGATTTCTATGTCCCTAGAGGGATTTCTAGGTCCCTAGAGAGAGAGATTTCTATGTCCCTAGAGGGATTTCTATGTCCCTAGAGGGATTTCTATGTCCCAAGAGGGATTTCTATGTCCCAAGAGGGATTTCTATGTCCCTAGAGGGATAGATTTCTATGTCCCTAGAGGGATTTCAATGTCCCTAGAGGGATTTCTATGTCCCAAGAGGGATTTCTATGTCCCAAGAGGGATTTCTATGTCCCTAGAGGGATAGATTTCTATGTCCCTAGAGGGATTTCAATGTCCCTAGAGGGATTTCTATGTCCCAAGAGGGATTTCTATGTCCCAAGAGGGATTTCTATGTCCCTAGAGGGATTTCTATGTCCCTAGAGGGATAGATTTCTATGTCCCTAGAGGGATTTCAATGTCCCTAGAGGGATTTCTATGTCCCTAGAGGGATTTCTATGTCCCTAGAGGGATTTCTAGGTCCCTAGAGGGATTTCTATGTCCCTAGAGGGATTTCTATGTCCGTTGAGGGATAGATTTCTATGTCCCTAGAGGGATTTCTATGTCCCTAGAGGGATTTCTAGGTCCCTAGAGAGAGAGATTTCTATGTCCCTAGAGGGATTTCTATGTCGCTAGAGGGATTTCTATGTCCCAAGAGGGATTTCTATGTCCCTAGAGGGATAGATTTCTATGTCCCCAGAGGGATTTCTATGTCGCTAGAGGGATTTCTAGGTCCCTAGAGGGATTTCTAGGTCCCTAGAGGGATTTCTAGGTCCCTAGAGGGATTTCTAGGTCCCTAGAGAGAGAGATTTCTATGTCCCTAGAGGGATTTCTAGGTCCCTAGAGGGATTTCTAGGTCCCTAGAGAGAGAGATTTCTATGTCCCTAGAGGGATTTCTATGTCCCAAGAGGGATTTCTATGTCCCTAGAGGGATTTCTATGTCCCTAGAGGGATAGATTTCTATGTCCCTAGAGGGATTTCTATGTCCCTAGAGGGATTTCTAGGTCCCTAGAGAGAGAGATTTCTATGTCCCTAGAGGGATTTCTATGTCGCTAGAGGGATTTCTATGTCCCAAGAGGGATTTCTATGTCCCTAGAGGGATAGATTTCTATGTCCCTAGAGGGATTTCTATGTCGCTAGAGGGATTTCTATGTCCCTAGAGGGATAGATTTCTATGTCCCTAGAGGGATTTCTATGTCCCTAGAGGGATTTCTAGGTCCCTAGAGGGATTTCTATGTCCCTAGAGGGATTTCTATGTCCCTAGAGGGATAGATTTCTATGTCCCTAGAGGGATTTCTATGTCCCTAGAGGGATTTCTAGGTCCCTAGAGAGAGAGATTTCTATGTCCCTAGAGGGATTTCTATGTCGCTAGAGGGATTTCTATGTCCCAAGAGGGATTTCTATGTCCCTAGAGGGATAGATTTCTATGTCCCTAGAGGGATTTCTATGTCCCTAGAGGGATTTCTAGGTCCCTAGAGGGATTTCTAGGTCCCTAGAGGGATTTCTAGGTCCCTAGAGGGATTTCTAGGTCCCTAGAGGGATTTCTATGTCCCTAGAGGGATAGATTTCTATGTCCCTAGAGGGATTTCTATGTCCCTAGAGGGATTTCTATGTCCCAAGAGGGATTTCTATGTCGCTAGAGGGATTTCTATGTCCCAAGAGGGATTTCTATGTCCCTAGAGGGATAGATTTCTATGTCCCCAGAGGGATTTCTATGTCGCTAGAGGGATTTCTAGGTCCCTAGAGGGATTTCTAGGTCCCTAGAGGGATTTCTAGGTCCCTAGAGGGATTTCTAGGTCCCTAGAGAGAGAGATTTCTATGTCCCTAGAGGGATTTCTAGGTCCCTAGAGGGATTTCTAGGTCCCTAGAGAGAGAGATTTCTATGTCCCTAGAGGGATTTCTATGTCCCAAGAGGGATTTCTATGTCCCTAGAGGGATTTCTATGTCCCTAGAGGGATAGATTTCTATGTCCCTAGAGGGATTTCTATGTCCCTAGAGGGATTTCTAGGTCCCTAGAGAGAGAGATTTCTATGTCCCTAGAGGGATTTCTATGTCGCTAGAGGGATTTCTATGTCCCAAGAGGGATTTCTATGTCCCTAGAGGGATAGATTTCTATGTCCCTAGAGGGATTTCTATGTCGCTAGAGGGATTTCTATGTCCCTAGAGGGATAGATTTCTATGTCCCTAGAGGGATTTCTATGTCCCTAGAGGGATTTCTAGGTCCCTAGAGGGATTTCTATGTCCCTAGAGGGATTTCTATGTCCCTAGAGGGATAGATTTCTATGTCCCTAGAGGGATTTCTATGTCCCTAGAGGGATTTCTAGGTCCCTAGAGAGAGAGATTTCTATGTCCCTAGAGGGATTTCTATGTCGCTAGAGGGATTTCTATGTCCCAAGAGGGATTTCTATGTCCCTAGAGGGATAGATTTCTATGTCCCTAGAGGGATTTCTATGTCCCTAGAGGGATTTCTAGGTCCCTAGAGGGATTTCTAGGTCCCTAGAGGGATTTCTAGGTCCCTAGAGGGATTTCTAGGTCCCTAGAGGGATTTCTATGTCCCTAGAGGGATAGATTTCTATGTCCCTAGAGGGATTTCTATGTCCCTAGAGGGATTTCTATGTCCCAAGAGGGATTTCTATGTCCCTAGAGGGATTTCTATGTCCCTAGAGGGATAGATTTCTATGTCCCTAGAGGGATTTCTATGTCCCAAGAGGGATAGATTTCTATGTCCCTAGAGGGATTTCTATGTCCCTAGAGGGATTTCTATGTCCCAAGAGGGATTTCTATGTCCCTAGAGGGATTTCTATGTCCCTAGAGGGATAGATTTCTATGTCCCTAGAGGGATTTCTATGTCCCAAGAGGGATTTCTATGTCCCAAGAGGGATTTCTATGTCCCTAGAGGGATAGATTTCTATGTCCCTAGAGGGATTTCAATGTCCCTAGAGGGATTTCTATGTCCCAAGAGGGATTTCTATGTCCCAAGAGGGATTTCTATGTCCCTAGAGGGATAGATTTCTATGTCCCTAGAGGGATTTCAATGTCGCTAGAGGGATTTCTATGTCCCTAGAGGGATAGATTTCTATGTCCCTAGAGGGATTTCTATGTCCCTAGAGGGATTTCTAGGTCCCTAGAGGGATTTCTATGTCCCTAGAGGGATTTCTATGTCCCTAGAGGGATAGATTTCTATGTCCCTAGAGGGATTTCTATGTCCCTAGAGGGATTTCTAGGTCCCTAGAGAGAGAGATTTCTATGTCCCTAGAGGGATTTCTATGTCGCTAGAGGGATTTCTATGTCCCAAGAGGGATTTCTATGTCCCTAGAGGGATAGATTTCTATGTCCCTAGAGGGATTTCTATGTCCCTAGAGGGATTTCTAGGTCCCTAGAGGGATTTCTAGGTCCCTAGAGGGATTTCTAGGTCCCTAGAGGGATTTCTAGGTCCCTAGAGGGATTTCTATGTCCCTAGAGGGATAGATTTCTATGTCCCTAGAGGGATTTCTATGTCCCTAGAGGGATTTCTATGTCCCAAGAGGGATTTCTATGTCCCTAGAGGGATTTCTATGTCCCTAGAGGGATAGATTTCTATGTCCCTAGAGGGATTTCTATGTCCCAAGAGGGATAGATTTCTATGTCCCTAGAGGGATTTCTATGTCCCTAGAGGGATTTCTATGTCCCAAGAGGGATTTCTATGTCCCTAGAGGGATTTCTATGTCCCTAGAGGGATAGATTTCTATGTCCCTAGAGGGATTTCTATGTCCCAAGAGGGATTTCTATGTCCCAAGAGGGATTTCTATGTCCCTAGAGGGATAGATTTCTATGTCCCTAGAGGGATTTCAATGTCCCTAGAGGGATTTCTATGTCCCAAGAGGGATTTCTATGTCCCAAGAGGGATTTCTATGTCCCTAGAGGGATAGATTTCTATGTCCCTAGAGGGATTTCAATGTCCCTAGAGGGATTTCTATGTCCCAAGAGGGATTTCTATGTCCCAAGAGGGATTTCTATGTCCCTAGAGGGATTTCTATGTCCCTAGAGGGATAGATTTCTATGTCCCTAGAGGGATTTCTAGGTCCCTAGAGGGATTTCTATGTCCCTAGAGGGATTTCTATGTCCCTAGAGGGATAGATTTCTATGTCCCTAGAATGATTTCTATGTCCCTAGAGGGATTTCTAGGTCCCTAGAGAGAGAGATTTCTATGTCCCTAGAGGGATTTCTAGGTCCCTAGAGGGATAGATTTCTATGTCCCTAGAGGGATTTCTATGTCCCAAGAGGGATTTCTATGTCCCTAGAGGGATAGATTTCTATGTCCCTAGAGGGATTTCTATGTCGCTAGAGGTATTTCTAGGTCGCTAGAGGGATTTCTATGTCCCTAGAGGGATTTCTAGGTCCCTAGAGGGATAGATTTCTATGTGCCTAGAGGGATTTCTATGTCCCAAGAGGGATTTCTATGTCCCAAGAGGGATTTCTATGTCCCAAGAGGGATTTCTATGTCCCTAGAGGGATAGATTTCTATGTCCCTAGAGGGATTTCAATGTCCCTAGAGGGATTTCTATGACCCAAGAGGGATTTCTATGTCCCAAGAGGGATTTCTATGTCCCTAGAGGGATAGATTTCTATGTCCCTAGAGGGATTTCAATGTCCCTAGAGGGATTTCTATGTCCCAAGAGGGATTTCTATGTCCCAAGAGGGATTTCTATGTCCCTAGAGGGATTTCTATGTCCCTAGAGGGATAGATTTCTATGTCCCTAGAGGGATTTCAATGTCCCTAGAGGGATTTCTATGTCCCTAGAGGGATTTCTATGTCCCTAGAGGGATTTCTAGGTCCCTAGAGGGATTTCTATGTCCCTAGAGGGATTTCTATGTCCGTTGAGGGATAGATTTCTATGTCCCTAGAGGGATTTCTATGTCCCTAGAGGGATTTCTAGGTCCCTAGAGAGAGAGATTTCTATGTCCCTAGAGGGATTTCTATGTCGCTAGAGGGATTTCTATGTCCCAAGAGGGATTTCTATGTCCCTAGAGGGATAGATTTCTATGTCCCCAGAGGGATTTCTATGTCGCTAGAGGGATTTCTAGGTCCCTAGAGGGATTTCTAGGTCCCTAGAGGGATTTCTAGGTCCCTAGAGGGATTTCTAGGTCCCTAGAGAGAGAGATTTCTATGTCCCTAGAGGGATTTCTAGGTCCCTAGAGGGATTTCTAGGTCCCTAGAGAGAGAGATTTCTATGTCCCTAGAGGGATTTCTATGTCCCAAGAGGGATTTCTATGTCCCTAGAGGGATTTCTATGTCCCTAGAGGGATAGATTTCTATGTCCCTAGAGGGATTTCTATGTCCCTAGAGGGATTTCTAGGTCCCTAGAGAGAGAGATTTCTATGTCCCTAGAGGGATTTCTATGTCGCTAGAGGGATTTCTATGTCCCAAGAGGGATTTCTATGTCCCTAGAGGGATAGATTTCTATGTCCCTAGAGGGATTTCTATGTCGCTAGAGGGATTTCTATGTCCCTAGAGGGATAGATTTCTATGTCCCTAGAGGGATTTCTATGTCCCTAGAGGGATTTCTAGGTCCCTAGAGGGATTTCTATGTCCCTAGAGGGATTTCTATGTCCCTAGAGGGATAGATTTCTATGTCCCTAGAGGGATTTCTATGTCCCTAGAGGGATTTCTAGGTCCCTAGAGAGAGAGATTTCTATGTCCCTAGAGGGATTTCTATGTCGCTAGAGGGATTTCTATGTCCCAAGAGGGATTTCTATGTCCCTAGAGGGATAGATTTCTATGTCCCTAGAGGGATTTCTATGTCCCTAGAGGGATTTCTAGGTCCCTAGAGGGATTTCTAGGTCCCTAGAGGGATTTCTAGGTCCCTAGAGGGATTTCTAGGTCCCTAGAGGGATTTCTATGTCCCTAGAGGGATAGATTTCTATGTCCCTAGAGGGATTTCTATGTCCCTAGAGGGATTTCTATGTCCCAAGAGGGATTTCTATGTCGCTAGAGGGATTTCTATGTCCCAAGAGGGATTTCTATGTCCCTAGAGGGATAGATTTCTATGTCCCCAGAGGGATTTCTATGTCGCTAGAGGGATTTCTAGGTCCCTAGAGGGATTTCTAGGTCCCTAGAGGGATTTCTAGGTCCCTAGAGGGATTTCTAGGTCCCTAGAGAGAGAGATTTCTATGTCCCTAGAGGGATTTCTAGGTCCCTAGAGGGATTTCTAGGTCCCTAGAGAGAGAGATTTCTATGTCCCTAGAGGGATTTCTATGTCCCAAGAGGGATTTCTATGTCCCTAGAGGGATTTCTATGTCCCTAGAGGGATAGATTTCTATGTCCCTAGAGGGATTTCTATGTCCCTAGAGGGATTTCTAGGTCCCTAGAGAGAGAGATTTCTATGTCCCTAGAGGGATTTCTATGTCGCTAGAGGGATTTCTATGTCCCAAGAGGGATTTCTATGTCCCTAGAGGGATAGATTTCTATGTCCCTAGAGGGATTTCTATGTCGCTAGAGGGATTTCTATGTCCCTAGAGGGATAGATTTCTATGTCCCTAGAGGGATTTCTATGTCCCTAGAGGGATTTCTAGGTCCCTAGAGGGATTTCTATGTCCCTAGAGGGATTTCTATGTCCCTAGAGGGATAGATTTCTATGTCCCTAGAGGGATTTCTATGTCCCTAGAGGGATTTCTAGGTCCCTAGAGAGAGAGATTTCTATGTCCCTAGAGGGATTTCTATGTCCCTAGAGGGATTTCTATGTCCCTAGAGGGATTTCTAGGTCCCTAAAGAGAGAGATTTCTATGTCCCTAGAGGGATTTCTATGTCGCTAGAGGGATTTCTATGTCCCAAGAGGGATTTCTATGTCCCTAGAGGGATAGATTTCTATGTCCCTAGAGGGATTTCTATGTCGCTAGAGGGATTTCTATGTCCCTAGAGGGATAGATTTCTATGTCCCTAGAGGGATTTCTATGTCCCTAGAGGGATTTCTAGGTCCCTAGAGGGATTTCTATGTCCCTAGAGGGATTTCTATGTCCCTAGAGGGATAGATTTCTATGTCCCTAGAGGGATTTCTATGTCCCTAGAGGGATTTCTAGGTCCCTAGAGAGAGAGATTTCTATGTCCCTAGAGGGATTTCTATGTCCCTAGAGGGATTTCTATGTCCCAAGAGGGATTTCTATGTCCCAAGAGGGATTTCTATGTCCCTAGAGGGATAGATTTCTATGTCCCTAGAGGGATTTCAATGTCCCTAGAGGGATTTCTATGTCCCAAGAGGGATTTCTATGTCCCAAGAGGGATTTCTATGTCCCTAGAGGGATAGATTTCTATGTCCCTAGAGGGATTTCAATGTCCCTAGAGGGATTTCTATGTCCCAAGAGGGATTTCTATGTCCCAAGAGGGATTTCTATGTCCCTAGAGGGATTTCTATGTCCCTAGAGGGATAGATTTCTATGTCCCTAGAGGGATTTCAATGTCCCTAGAGGGATTTCTATGTCCCTAGAGGGATTTCTATGTCCCTAGAGGGATTTCTAGGTCCCTAGAGGGATTTCTATGTCCCTAGAGGGATTTCTATGTCCGTTGAGGGATAGATTTCTATGTCCCTAGAGGGATTTCTATGTCCCTAGAGGGATTTCTAGGTCCCTAGAGAGAGAGATTTCTATGTCCCTAGAGGGATTTCTATGTCGCTAGAGGGATTTCTATGTCCCAAGATTGATTTCTATGTCCCTAGAGGGATAGATTTCTATGTCCCCAGAGGGATTTCTATGTCGCTAGAGGGATTTCTAGGTCCCTAGAGGGATTTCTAGGTCCCTAGAGGGATTTCTAGGTCCCTAGAGGGATTTCTAGGTCCCTAGAGAGAGAGATTTCTATGTCCCTAGAGGGATTTCTAGGTCCCTAGAGGGATTTCTAGGTCCCTAGAGAGAGAGATTTCTATGTCCCTAGAGGGATTTCTATGTCCCAAGAGGGATTTCTATGTCCCTAGAGGGATTTCTATGTCCCTAGAGGGATAGATTTCTATGTCCCTAGAGGGATTTCTATGTCCCTAGAGGGATTTCTAGGTCCCTAGAGAGAGAGATTTCTATGTCCCTAGAGGGATTTCTATGTCGCTAGAGGGATTTCTATGTCCCAAGAGGGATTTCTATGTCCCTAGAGGGATAGATTTCTATGTCCCTAGAGGGATTTCTATGTCGCTAGAGGGATTTCTATGTCCCTAGAGGGATAGATTTCTATGTCCCTAGAGGGATTTCTATGTCCCTAGAGGGATTTCTAGGTCCCTAGAGGGATTTCTATGTCCCTAGAGGGATTTCCATGTCCCTAGAGGGATAGATTTCTATGTCCCTAGAGGGATTTCTATGTCCCTAGAGGGATTTCTAGGTCCCTAGAGAGAGAGATTTCTATGTCCCTAGAGGGATTTCTATGTCGCTAGAGGGATTTCTATGTCCCAAGAGGGATTTCTATGTCCCTAGAGGGATAGATTTCTATGTCCCTAGAGGGATTTCTATGTCCCTAGAGGGATTTCTAGGTCCCTAGAGGGATTTCTAGGTCCCTAGAGGGATTTCTAGGTCCCTAGAGGGATTTCTAGGTCCCTAGAGGGATTTCTATGTCCCTAGAGGGATAGATTTCTATGTCCCTAGAGGGATTTCTATGTCCCTAGAGGGATTTCTATGTCCCAAGAGGGATTTCTATGTCGCTAGAGGGATTTCTATGTCCCAAGAGGGATTTCTATGTCCCTAGAGGGATAGATTTCTATGTCCCTAGAGGGATTTCTATGTCGCTAGAGGGATTTCTAGGTCCCTAGAGGGATTTCTAGGTCCCTAGAGGGATTTCTAGGTCCCTAGAGGGATTTCTAGGTCCCTAGAGAGAGAGATTTCTATGTCCCTAGAGGGATTTCTAGGTCCCTAGAGGGATTTCTAGGTCCCTAGAGAGAGAGATTTCTATGTCCCTAGAGGGATTTCTATGTCCCAAGAGGGATTTCTATGTCCCTAGAGGGATTTCTATGTCCCTAGAGGGATAGATTTCTATGTCCCTAGAGGGATTTCTATGTCCCTAGAGGGATTTCTAGGTCCCTAGAGAGAGAGATTTCTATGTCCCTAGAGGGATTTCTATGTCGCTAGAGGGATTTCTATGTCCCAAGAGGGATTTCTATGTCCCTAGAGGGATAGATTTCTATGTCCCTAGAGGGATTTCTATGTCGCTAGAGGGATTTCTATGTCCCTAGAGGGATAGATTTCTATGTCCCTAGAGGGATTTCTATGTCCCTAGAGGGATTTCTAGGTCCCTAGAGGGATTTCTATGTCCCTAGAGGGATTTCTATGTCCCTAGAGGGATAGATTTCTATGTCCCTAGAGGGATTTCTATGTCCCTAGAGGGATTTCTAGGTCCCTAGAGAGAGAGATTTCTATGTCCCTAGAGGGATTTCTATGTCCCTAGAGGGATTTCTATGTCCCAAGAGGGATTTCTATGTCCCTAGAGGGATAGATTTCTATGTCCCTAGAGGGATTTCTATGTCCCTAGAGGGATTTCTAGGTCCCTAGAGGGATTTCTAGGTCCCTAGAGGGATTTCTAGGTCCCTAGAGGGATTTCTAGGTCCCTAGAGGGATTTCTATGTCCCTAGAGGGATAGATTTCTATGTCCCTAGAGGGATTTCTATGTCCCTAGAGGGATTTCTATGTCCCAAGAGGGATTTCTATGTCCCTAGAGGGATTTCTATGTCCCTAGAGGGATAGATTTCTATGTCCCTAGAGGGATTTCTATGTCCCAAGAGGGATAGATTTCTATGTCCCTAGAGGGATTTCTATGTCCCTAGAGGGATTTCTATGTCCCAAGAGGGATTTCTATGTCCCTAGAGGGATTTCTATGTCCCTAGAGGGATAGATTTCTATGTCCCTAGAGGGATTTCTATGTCCCAAGAGGGATTTCTATGTCCCAAGAGGGATTTCTATGTCCCTAGAGGGATAGATTTCTATGTCCCTAGAGGGATTTCAATGTCCCTAGAGGGATTTCTATGTCCCAAGAGGGATTTCTATGTCCCAAGAGGGATTTCTATGTCCCTAGAGGGATAGATTTCTATGTCCCTAGAGGGATTTCAATGTCCCTAGAGGGATTTCTATGTCCCAAGAGGGATTTCTATGTCCCAAGAGGGATTTCTATGTCCCTAGAGGGATTTCTATGTCCCTAGAGGGATAGATTTCTATGTCCCTAGAGGGATTTCTAGGTCCCTAGAGGGATTTCTATGTCCCTAGAGGGATTTCTATGTCCCTAGAGGGATAGATTTCTATGTCCCTAGAGGGATTTCTATGTCCCTAGAGGGATTTCTAGGTCCCTAGAGAGAGAGATTTCTATGTCCCTAGAGGGATTTCTAGGTCCCTAGAGGGATAGATTTCTATGTCCCTAGAGGGATTTCTATGTCCCAAGAGGGATTTCTATGTCCCTAGAGGGATAGATTTCTATGTCCCTAGAGGGATTTCTATGTCGCTAGAGGTATTTCTAGGTCGCTAGAGGGATTTCTATGTCCCTAGAGGGATTTCTAGGTCCCTAGAGGGATAGATTTCTATGTGCCTAGAGGGATTTCTATGTCCCAAGAGGGATTTCTATGTCCCAAGAGGGATTTCTATGTCCCTAGAGGGATAGATTTCTATGTCCCTAGAGGGATTTCAATGTCCCTAGAGGGATTTCTATGTCCCAAGAGGGATTTCTATGTCCCAAGAGGGATTTCTAGGTCCCTAGAGGGATTTCTATGTCCCTAGAGGGATAGATTTCTATGTCCCTAGAGGGATTTCTATGTCCCTAGAGGGATTTCTATGTCCCAAGAGGGATTTCTATGTCCCTAGAGGGATAGATTTCTATGTCCCTAGAGAGATTTCTATGTCCCTAGAGGGATTTCTATGTCCCAAGAGGGATTTCTATGTCCCTAGAGGGATTTCTATGTCCCTAGAGGGATAGATTTCTATGTCCCTAGAGGGATTTCTATGTCCCAAGAGGGATAGATTTCTATGTCCCTAGAGGGATTTCTATGTCCCTAGAGGGATTTCTATGTCCCAAGAGGGATTTCTATGTCCCTAGAGGGATTTCTATGTCCCTAGAGGGATAGATTTCTATGTCCCTAGAGGGATTTCTATGTCCCAAGAGGGATTTCTATGTCCCAAGAGGGATTTCTATGTCCCTAGAGGGATAGATTTCTATGTCCCTAGAGGGATTTCAATGTCCCTAGAGGGATTTCTATGTCCCTAGAGGGATTTCTAGGTCCCTAGAGGGATTTCTATGTCCCTAGAGGGATAGATTTCTATGTCCCTAGAGGGATTTCAATGTCCCTAGAGGGATTTCTATGTCCCAAGAGGGATTTCTATGTCCCAAGAGGGATTTCTATGTCCCTAGAGGGATTTCTATGTCCCTAGAGGGATAGATTTCTATGTCCCTAGAGGGATTTCTATGTCCCTAGAGGGATTTCTATGTCCCAAGAGGGATTTCTATGTCCCAAGAGGGATTTCTATGTCCCTAGAGGGATAGATTTCTATGTCCCTAGAGGGATAGATTTCTATGTCCCTAGAGGGATTTCAATGTCCCTAGAGGGATTTCTATGTCCCAAGAGGGATTTCTATGTCCCAAGAGGGATTTCTATGTCCCTAGAGGGATTTCTATGTCCCTAGAGGGATAGATTTCTATGTCCCTAGAGGGATTTCTAGGTCCCTAGAGGGATTTCTAGGTCCCTAGAGGGATTTCTATGTCCCTAGAGGGATAGATTTCTATGTCCCTAGAGGGATTTCTATGTCCCTAGAGGGATTTCTATGTCCCTAGAGGGATTTCTATGTCCCTAGAGGGATTTCTATGTCCCTAGAGGGATTTCTATGTCGCTAGAGGGATTTCTAGGTCGCTAGAGGGGGTTTTCTATGTCCCAAGAGGGATTTCTATGTCCCTAGAGGGATAGATTTCTATGTCCCAAGAGGGATTTCTATGTCCCTAGAGGGATTTCTATGTCGCTAGAGGGATTTCTAGGTCGCTAGAGGGATTTCTATGTCCCTAGAGGGATTTCTAGGTCCCTAGAGGGATAGATTTCTATGTCCCTAGAGGGATTTCTATGTCCCAAGAGGGATTTCTATGTCCCAAGAGGGATTTCTATGTCCCTAGAGGGATAGATTTCTATGTCCCTAGAGGGATTTCAATGTCCCTAGAGGGATTTCTATGTCCCAAGAGGGATTTCTATGTCTCAAGAGGGATTTCTAGGTCCCTAGAGGGATTTCTATGTCCCTAGAGGGATAGATTTCTATGTCCCTAGAGGGATTTCTATGTCCCTAGAGGGATTTCTATGTCCCAAGAGGGATTTCTATGTCCCTAGACGGATAGATTTCTATGTCCCTAGAGGGATTTCTATGTCCCTAGAGGGATTTCTATGTCCCAAGAGGGATTTCTATGTCCCTAGAGGGATTTCTATGTCCCTAGAGGGATAGATTTCTATGTCCCTAGAGGGATTTCTATGTCCCAAGAGGGATAGATTTCTATGTCCCTAGAGGGATTTCTATGTCCCTAGAGGGATTTCTATGTCCCAAGAGGGATTACTATGTCCCTAGAGGGATTTCTATGTCCCTAGAGGGATAGATTTCTATGTCCCTAGAGGGATTTCTATGTCCCAAGAGGGATTTCTATGTCCCTAGAGGGATAGATTTCTATGTCCCTAGAGGGATTTCAATGTCCCTAGAGGGATAGATTTCTATGTCCCTAGAGGGATTTCTAGGTCCCTAGAGGGATTTCTATGTCCCTAGAGGGATTCCTATGTCCCAAGAGGGATAGATTTCTATGTCCCTAGAGGGATTTCTATGTCCCTAGAGGGATTTCTATGTCCCTAGAGGGATAGATTTCTATGTCCCTAGAGGGATTTCTATGTCCCAAGAGGGATAGATTTCTATGTCCCTAGAGGGATTTCTATGTCCCTAGAGGGATTTCTATGTCCCAAGAGGGATTTCTATGTCCCTAGAGGGATTTCTATGTCCCTAGAGGGATAGATTTCTATGTCCCTAGAGGGATTTCTATGTCCCAAGAGGGATTTCTATGTCCCAAGAGGGATTTCTATGTCCCTAGAGGGATTTCTATGTCCCTAGAGGGATAGATTTCTATGTCCCTAGAGGGATTTCTATGTCCCTAGAGGGATTTCTATGTCCCAAGAGGGATTTCTATGTCCCAAGAGGGATAGATTTCTATGTCCCTAGAGGGATTTCTATGTCCCTAGAGGGATTTCTATGTCCCAAGAGGGATTTCTATGTCCCTAGAGGGATTTCTATGTCCCTAGAGGGATAGATTTCTATGTCCCTAGAGGGATTTCTATGTCCCTAGAGGGATTTCTTTGTCCCAAGAGGGATAGATTTCTATGTCCCTAGAGGGATTTCTAGGTCCCTAGAGGGATTTCTAGGTCCCTAGAGGGATTTCTATGTCCCTAGAGGGATAGATTTCTATGTCCCTAGAGGGATTTCTATGTCCCTAGAGGGATTTCTATGTCCCAAGAGGGATTTCTATGTCCCTAGAGGGATAGATTTCTATGTCCCTAGAGGGATTTCTATGTCCCTAGAGGGATTTCTAGGTCCCTAGAGAGAGAGATTTCTATGTCCTTAGAGGGATTTCTATGTCGCTAGAGGGATTTCTAGGTCCCTAGAGGGATTTCTATGTCCCAGAGGGATTTCTAGGTCCCTAGAGGGATTTCTATGTCCCTAGAGGGATAGATTTCTATGTCCCTAGAGGGATTTCTATGTCCCTAGAGGGATTTCTATGTCCCAAGAGGGATTTCTATGTCCCTAGAGGGATAGATTTCTATGTCCCTAGAGGGATTTCTATGTCCCAAGAGGGATTTCTATGTCCCAAGAGGGATTTCTATGTCCCTAGAGGGATAGATTTCTATGTCCCTAGAGGGATTTCAATGTCCCTAGAGGGATTTCTATGTCCCTAGAGGGATTTCTAGGTCCCTAGAGGGATTTCTATGTCCCTAGAGGGATAGATTTCTATGTCCCTAGAGGGATTTCAATGTCCCTAGAGGGATTTCTATGTCCCAAGAGGGATTTCTATGTCCCAAGAGGGATTTCTATGTCCCTAGAGGGATTTCTATGTCCCTAGAGGGATAGATTTCTATGTCCCTAGAGGGATTTCTATGTCCCTAGAGGGATTTCTATGTCCCAAGAGGGATTTCTATGTCCCAAGAGGAATTTCTATGTCCCTAGAGGGATAGATTTCTATGTCCCTAGAGGGATTTCAATGTCCCTAGAGGGATTTCTATGTCCCAAGAGGGATTTCTATGTCCCAAGAGGGATTTCTATGTCCCTAGAGGGATTTCTATGTCCCTAGAGGGATAGATTTCTATGTCCCTAGAGGGATTTCTAGGTCCCTAGAGGGATTTCTAGGTCCCTAGAGAGTTTCTATGTCCCTAGAGGGATAGGTTTCTATGTCCCTAGAGGGATTTCTATGTCCCTAGAGGGATTTCTATGTCCCTAGAGGGATTTCTATGTCCCTAGAGGGATTTCTATGTCCCTAGAGGGATTTCTATGTCGCTAGAGGGATTTCTAGGTCGCTAGAGGGATTTCTATGTCCCAAGAGGGATTTCTATGTCCCTAGAGGGATAGATTTCTATGTCCCAAGAGGGATTTCTATGTCCCTAGAGGGATTTCTATGTCGCTAGAGGGATTTCTAGGTCGCTAGAGGGATTTCTATGTCCCTAGAGGGATTTCTAGGTCCCTAGAGGGATAGATTTCTATGTCCCTAGAGGGATTTCTATGTCCCAAGAGGGATTTCTATGTCCCAAGAGGGATTTCTATGTCCCTAGAGGGATAGATTTCTATGTCCCTAGAGGGATTTCAATGTCCCTAGAGGGATTTCTATGTCCCAAGAGGGATTTCTATGTCCCAAGAGGGATTTCTAGGTCCCTAGAGGGATTTCTATGTCCCTAGAGGGATAGATTTCTATGTCCCTAGA
This sequence comes from Troilus luridus, assembly GCA_964056705.1. Taxonomy (NCBI): domain Eukaryota; kingdom Metazoa; phylum Arthropoda; class Insecta; order Hemiptera; family Pentatomidae; genus Troilus; species Troilus luridus. Next base: position 120,982,504 of record OZ057414.1, read on the forward strand.
GGGATTTCTATGTCCCTAGAGGGATTTCTATGTCCCAAGAGGGATTTCTATGTCCCTAGAGGGATAGATTTCTATGTCCCTAGAGGGATTTCTATGTCCCTAGAGGGATTTCTATGTCCCAAGAGGGATTTCTATGTCCCTAGAGGGATTTCTATGTCCCTAGAGGGATAGATTTCTATGTCCCTAGAGGGATTTCTATGTCCCAAGAGGGATAGATTTCTATGTCCCTAGAGGGATTTCTATGTCCCTAGAGGGATTTCTATGTCCCAAGAGGGATTTCTATGTCCCAAGAGGGATTTCTATGTCCCTAGAGGGATAGATTTCTATGTCCCTAGAGGGATTTCTATGTCCCTAGAGGGATTTCTAGGTCCCTAGAGAGAGAGATTTCTATGTCCTTAGAGGGATTTCTATGTCGCTAGAGGAATTTCTAGGTCCCTAGAGGGATTTCTATGTCCCAGAGGGATTTCTAGGTCCCTAGAGGGATTTCTATGTCCCTAGAGGGATAGATTTCTATGTCCCTAGAGGGATTTCTATGTCCCTAGAGGGATTTCTATGTCCCAAGAGGGATTTCTAGGTCCCTAGAGGGATTTCTATGTCCCTAGAGGGATTTCTATGTCCGTTGAGGGATAGATTTCTATGTCCCTAGAGGGATTTCTATGTCCCTAGAGGGATTTCTAGGTCCCTAGAGAGAGAGATTTCTATGTCCCTAGAGGGATTTCTATGTCGCTAGAGGGATTTCTATGTCCCAAGAGGGATTTCTATGTCCCTAGAGGGATAGATTTCTATGTCCCCAGAGGGATTTCTATGTCGCTAGAGGGATTTCTAGGTCCCTAGAGGGATTTCTAGGTCCCTAGAGGGATTTGTAGGTCCCTAGAGGGATTTCTATGTCCCAAGAGGGATTTCTATGTCCCAAGAGGGATTTCTAGGTCCCTAGAGGGATTTCTATGTCCCTAGAGGGATAGATTTCTATGTCCCTAGAGGGATTTCTATGTCCCTAGAGGGATTTCTATGTCCCAAGAGGGATTTCTATGTCCCTAGAGGGATTTCTAGGTCCCTAGAGGGATTTCTATGTCCCTAGAGGGATAGATTTCTATGTCCCTAGAGGGATTTCTATGTCCCTAGAGGGATTTCTATGTCCCAAGAGGGATTTCTATGTCCCTAGAGGGATAGATTTCTATGTCCCTAGAGGGATTTCTATGTCCCTAGAGGGATTTCTATGTCCCAAGAGGGATTTCTATGTCCCTAGAGGGATTTCTATGACCCTAGAGGGATAGATTTCTATGTCCCTAGAGGGATTTCTATGTCCCAAGAGGGATAGATTTCTATGTCCCTAGAGGGATTTCTATGTCCCTAGAGGGATTTCTATGTCCCAAGAGGGATTTCTATGTCCCAAGAGGGATTTCTATGTCCCTAGAGGGATAGATTTCTATGTCCCTAGAGGGATTTCTATGTCCCTAGAGGGATTTCTAGGTCCCTAGAGAGAGAGATTTCTATGTCCTTAGAGGGATTTCTATGTCGCTAGAGGGATTTCTAGGTCCCTAGAGGGATTTCTATGTCCCAGAGGGATTTCTAGGTCCCTAGAGGGATTTCTATGTCCCTAGAGGGATAGATTTCTATGTCCCTAGAGGGATTTCTATGTCCCTAGAGGGATTTCTATGTCCCTAGAGGGATTTCTATGTCCCTAGAGGGATAGATTTCTATGTCCCTAGAGGGATTTCTATGTCCCTAGAGGGATTTCTATGTCCCAAGAGGGATTTCTATGTCCCAAGAGGGATTTCTATGTCCCTAGAGGGATAGATTTCTATGTCCCTAGAGGGATTTCAATGTCCCTAGAGGGATTTCTATGTCCCAAGAGGGATTTCTATGTCCCAAGAGGGATTTCTATGTCCCTAGAGGGATTTCTATGTCCCTAGAGGGATAGATTTCTATGTCCCTAGAGGGATTTCTAGGTCCCTAGAGGGATTTCTAGGTCCCTAGAGAGTTTCTATGTCCCTAGAGGGATAGGTTTCTATGTCCCTAGAGGGATTTCTATGTCCCTAGAGGGATTTCTATGTCCCTAGAGGGATTTCTATGTCCCTAGAGGGATTTCTATGTCCCTAGAGGGATTTCTATGTCGCTAGAGGGATTTCTAGGTCGCTAGAGGGATTTCTATGTCCCAAGAGGGATTTCTATGTCCCTAGAGGGATAGATTTCTATGTCCCAAGAGGGATTTCTATGTCCCTAGAGGGATTTCTATGTCGCTAGAGGGATTTCTAGGTCGCTAGAGGGATTTCTATGTCCCTAGAGGGATTTCTAGGTCCCTAGAGGGATAGATTTCTATGTCCCTAGAGGGATTTCTATGTCCCAAGAGGGATTTCTATGTCCCAAGAGGGATTTCTATGTCCCTAGAGGGATAGATTTCTATGTCCCTAGAGGGATTTCAATGTCCCTAGAGGGATTTCTATGTCCCAAGAGGGATTTCTATGTCCCAAGAGGGATTTCTAGGTCCCTAGAGGGATTTCTATGTCCCTAGAGGGATAGATTTCTATGTCCCTAGAGGGATTTCTATGTCCCTAGAGGGATTTCTATGTCCCAAGAGGGATTTCTATGTCCCTAGAGGGATAGATTTCTATGTCCCTAGAGGGATTTCTATGTCCCTAGAGGGATTTCTATGTCCCAAGAGGGATTTCTATGTCCCTAGAGGGATTTCTATGTCCCTAGAGGGATAGATTTCTATGTCCCTAGAGGGATTTCTATGTCCCAAGAGGGATAGATTTCTATGTCCCTAGAGGGATTTCTATGTCCCTAGAGGGATTTCTATGTCCCAAGAGGGATTTCTATGTCCCAAGAGGGATTTCTATGTCCCTAGAGGGATTTCTATGTCCCTAGAGGGATAGATTTCTATGTCCCTAGAGGGATTTCTATGTCCCTAGAGGGATTTCTAGGTCCCTAGAGAGAGAGATTTCTATGTCCTTAGAGGGATTTCTATGTCGCTAGAGGGATTTCTAGGTCCCTAGAGGGATTTCTATGTCCCAGAGGGATTTCTAGGTCCCTAGAGGGATTTCTATGTCCCTAGAGGGATAGATTTCTATGTCCCTAGAGGGATTTCTATGTCCCTAGAGGGATTTCTATGTCCCAAGAGGGATTTCTAGGTCCCTAGAGGGATTTCTATGTCCCTAGAGGGATTTCTATGTCCGTTGAGGGATAGATTTCTATGTCCCTAGAGGGATTTCTATGTCCCTAGAGGGATTTCTAGGTCCCTAGAGAGAGAGATTTCTATGTCCCTAGAGGGATTTCTATGTCGCTAGAGGGATTTCTATGTCCCAAGAGGGATTTCTATGTCCCTAGAGGGATAGATTTCTATGTCCCCAGAGGGATTTCTATGTCGCTAGAGGGATTTCTAGGTCCCTAGAGGGATTTCTAGGTCCCTAGAGGGATTTGTAGGTCCCTAGAGGGATTTCTATGTCCCAAGAGGGATTTCTATGTCCCAAGAGGGATTTCTAGGTCCCTAGAGGGATTTCTATGTCCCTAGAGGGATAGATTTCTATGTCCCTAGAGGGATTTCTATGTCCCTAGAGGGATTTCTATGTCCCAAGAGGGATTTCTATGTCCCTAGAGGGATTTCTAGGTCCCTAGAGGGATTTCTATGTCCCTAGAGGGATAGATTTCTATGTCCCTAGAGGGATTTCTATGTCCCTAGAGGGATTTCTATGTCCCAAGAGGGATTTCTATGTCCCTAGAGGGATAGATTTCTATGTCCCTAGAGGGATTTCTATGTCCCTAGAGGGATTTCTATGTCCCAAGAGGGATTTCTATGTCCCTAGAGGGATTTCTATGACCCTAGAGGGATAGATTTCTATGTCCCTAGAGGGATTTCTATGTCCCAAGAGGGATAGATTTCTATGTCCCTAGAGGGATTTCTATGTCCCTAGAGGGATTTCTATGTCCCAAGAGGGATTTCTATGTCCCAAGAGGGATTTCTATGTCCCTAGAGGGATAGATTTCTATGTCCCTAGAGGGATTTCTATGTCCCTAGAGGGATTTCTAGGTCCCTAGAGAGAGAGATTTCTATGTCCTTAGAGGGATTTCTATGTCGCTAGAGGGATTTCTAGGTCCCTAGAGGGATTTCTATGTCCCAGAGGGATTTCTAGGTCCCTAGAGGGATTTCTATGTCCCTAGAGGCATAGATTTCTATGTCCCTAGAGGGATTTCTATGTCCCTAGAGGGATTTCTATGTCCCAAGAGGGATTTCTATGTCCCTAGAGGGATAGATTTCTATGTCCCTAGAGGGATTTCTATGTCCCAAGAGGGATTTCTATGTCCCAAGAGGGATTTCTATGTCCCTAGAGGGATAGATTTCTATGTCCCTAGAGGGATTTCAATGTCCCTAGAGGGATTTCTATGTCCCTAGAGGGATTTCTAGGTCCCTAGAGGGATTTCTATGTCCCTAGAGGGATAGATTTCTATGTCCCTAGAGGGATTTCAATGTCCCTAGAGGGATTTCTATGTCCCAAGAGGGATTTCTATGTCCCAAGAGGGATTTCTATGTCCCTAGAGGGATTTCTATGTCCCTAGAGGGATAGATTTCTATGTCCCTAGAGGGATTTCTATGTCCCTAGAGGGATTTCTATGTCCCAAGAGGGATTTCTATGTCCCAAGAGGGATTTCTATGTCCCTAGAGGGATAGATTTCTATGTCCCTAGAGGGATTTCAATGTCCCTAGAGGGATTTCTATGTCCCAAGAGGGATTTCTATGTCCCAAGAGGGATTTCTATGTCCCTAGAGGGATTTCTATGTCCCTAGAGGGATAGATTTCTATGTCCCTAGAGGGATTTCTAGGTCCCTAGAGGGATTTCTAGGTCCCTAGAGGGATTTCTATGTCCCTAGAGGGATAGATTTCTATGTCCCTAGAGGGATTTCTATGTCCCTAGAGGGATTTCTATGTCCCTAGAGGGATTTCTATGTCCCTAGAGGGATTTCTATGTCCCTAGAGGGATTTCTATGTCGCTAGAGGGATTTCTAGGTCGCTAGAGGGATTTCTATGTCCCAAGAGGGATTTCTATGTCCCTAGAGGGATAGATTTCTATGTCCCAAGAGGGATTTCTATGTCCCTAGAGGGATTTCTATGTCGCTAGAGGGATTTCTAGGTCGCTAGAGGGATTTCTATGTCCCTAGAGGGATTTCTAGGTCCCTAGAGGGATAGATTTCTATGTCCCTAGAGGGATTTCTATGTCCCAAGAGGGATTTCTATGTCCCAAGAGGGATTTCTATGTCCCTAGAGGGATAGATTTCTATGTCCCTAGAGGGATTTCAATGTCCCTAGAGGGATTTCTATGTCCCAAGAGGGATTTCTATGTCCCAAGTGGGATTTCTAGGTCCCTAGAGGGATTTCTATGTCCCTAGAGGGATAGATTTCTATGTCCCTAGAGGGATTTCTATGTCCCTAGAGGGATTTCTATGTCCCAAGAGGGATTTCTATGTCCCTAGAGGGATAGATTTCTATGTCCCTAGAGGGATTTCTATGTCCCTAGAGGGATTTCTATGTCCCAAGAGGGATTTCTATGTCCCTAGAGGGATTTCTATGTCCCTAGAGGGATAGATTTCTATGTCCCTAGAGGGATAGATTTCTATGTCCCTAGAGGGATTTCTATGTCCCAAGAGGGATAGATTTCTATGTCCCTAGAGGGATTTCTATGTCCCTAGAGGGATTTCTATGTCCCAAAAGGGATTTCTATGTCCCTAGAGGGATTTCTATGTCCCTAGAGGGATAGATTTCTATGTCCCTAGAGGGATTTCTATGTCCCAAGAGGGATTTCTATGTCCCAAGAGGGATTTCTATGTCCCTAGAGGGATAGATTTCTATGTCCCTAGAGGGATTTCAATGTCCCTAGAGGGATAGATTTCTATGTCCCTAGAGGGATTTCTAGGTCCCTAGAGGGATTTCTATGTCCCTAGAGGGATTTCTATGTCCCAAGAGGGATAGATTTCTATGTCCCTAGAGGGATTTCTATGTCCCTAGAGGGATAGATTTCTATGTCCCTAGAGGGATTTCTATGTCCCAAGAGGTATAGATTTCTATGTCCCTAGAGGGATTTCTATGTCCCTAGAGGGATTTCTAAGTCCCAAGAGGGATTTCTATGTCCCTAGAGGGATTTCTATGTCCCTAGAGGGATAGATTTCTATGTCCCTAGAGGGATTTCTATGTCCCAAGAGGGATTTCTATGTCCCAAGAGGGATTTCTATGTCCCTAGAGGGATAGATTTCTATGTCCCTAGAGGGATTTCAATGTCCCTAGAGGGATTTCTATGTCCCAAGAGGGATTTCTATGTCCCAAGAGGGATTTCTATGTCCCTAGAGGGATTTCTATGTCCCTAGAGGGATAGATTTCTATGTCCCTAGAGGGATTTCTATGTCCCTAGAGGGATTTCTATGTCCCAAGAGGGATTTCTATGTCCCAAGAGGGATTTCTATGTCCCTAGAGGGATTTCTATGTCCCTAGAGGGATTTCTAGGTCCCTAGAGGGATAGATTTCTATGTCCCAAGAGGGATTTCTATGTCCCTAGAGGGATTTCTATGTCGCTAGAGGGATTTCTATGTCGCTAGAGGGATTTCTATGTCCCTAGAGGGATTTCTAGGTCCCTAGAGGGATAGATTTCTATGTCCCTAGAGGGATTTCTATGTCCCAAGAGGGATTTCTATGTCCCAAGAGGGATTTCTATGTCCCTAGAGGGATAGATTTCTATGTCCCTAGAGGGATTTCAATGTCCCTAGAGGGATTTCTATGTCCCAAGAGGGATTTCTATGTCCCTAGAGGGATTTCTATGTCCCTAGAGGGATAGATTTCTATGTCCCTAGAGGGATTTCTATGTCCCAAGAGGGATAGATTTCTATGTCCCTAGAGGGATTTCTATGTCCCTAGAGGGATTTCTATGTCCCAAGAGGGATTTCTATGTCCCAAGAGGGATTTCTAGGTCCCTAGAGGGATTTCTAGGTCCCTAGAGAGAGAGATTTCTATGTCCCTAGAGGGATTTCTATGTCCCAAGAGGGATTTCTAGGTCCCTAGAGGGATAGATTTCTAGGTCCCTAGAGGGATTTCTATGTCCCAAGAGGGATTTCTATGTCCCTAGAGGGATAGATTTCTATGTCCCTAGAGGGATTTCTATGTCCCTAGAGGGATTTCTATGTCCCAAGAGGGATTTCTATGTCCCAAGAGGGATTTCTATGTCCCTAGAGGGATAGATTTCTATGTCCCTAGAGGGATTTCAATGTCCCTAGAGGGATTTCTATGTCCCAAGAGGGATTTCTATGTCCCAAGAGGGATTTCTATGTCCCTAGAGGGATAGATTTCTATGTCCCTAGAGGGATTTCAATGTCCCTAGAGGGATTTCTATGTCCCAAGAGGGATTTCTATGTCCCAAGAGGGATTTCTATGTCCCTAGAGGGATTTCTATGTCCCTAGAGGGATAGATTTCTATGTCCCTAGAGGGATTTCAATGTCCCTAGAGGGATTTCTATGTCCCTAGAGGGATTTCTATGTCCCTAGAGGGATTTCTAGGTCCCTAGAGGGATTTCTATGTCCCTAGAGGGATTTCTATGTCCGTTGAGGGATAGATTTCTATGTCCCTAGAGGGATTTCTATGTCCCTAGAGGGATTTCTAGGTCCCTAGAGAGAGAGATTTCTATGTCCCTAGAGGGATTTCTATGTCGCTAGAGGGATTTCTATGTCCCAAGAGGGATTTCTATGTCCCTAGAGGGATAGATTTCTATGTCCCCAGAGGGATTTCTATGTCGCTAGAGGGATTTCTAGGTCCCTAGAGGGATTTCTAGGTCCCTAGAGGGATTTCTAGGTCCCTAGAGGGATAGATTTCTATGTCCCTAGAGGGATTTCTATGTCCCTAGAGGGATTTCTATGTCCCAAGAGGGATTTCTATGTCCCTAGAGGGATAGATTTCTATGTCCCTAGAGGGATTTCTATGTCCCTAGAGGGATTTCTATGTCCCAAGAGGGATTTCTATGTCCCTAGAGGGATTTCTATGTCCCTAGAGGGATAGATTTCTATGTCCCTAGAGGGATTTCTATGTCCCAAGAGGGATAGATTTCTATGTCCCTAGAGGGATTTCTATGTCCCTAGAGGGATTTCTATGTCCCAAGAGGGATTTCTATGTCCCAAGAGGGATTTCTAGGTCCCTAGAGGGATTTCTAGGTCCCTAGAGAGAGAGATTTCTATGTCCCTAGAGGGATTTCTATGTCCCAAGAGGGATTTCTAGGTCCCTAGAGGGATAGATTTCTAGGTCCCTAGAGGGATTTCTATGTCCCAAGAGGGATTTCTATGTCCCTAGAGGGATAGATTTCTATGTCCCTAGAGGGATTTCTATGTCCCTAGAGGGATTTCTATGTCCCAAGAGGGATTTCTATGTCCCAAGAGGGATTTCTATGTCCCTAGAGGGATAGATTTCTATGTCCCTAGAGGGATTTCAATGTCCCTAGAGGGATTTCTATGTCCCAAGAGGGATTTCTATGTCCCAAGAGGGATTTCTATGTCCCTAGAGGGATAGATTTCTATGTCCCTAGAGGGATTTCAATGTCCCTAGAGGGATTTCTATGTCCCAAGAGGGATTTCTATGTCCCTAGAGGGATAGATTTCTATGTCCCTAGAGGGATTTCTATGTCCCTAGAGGGATTTCTATGTCCCAAGAGGGATTTCTATGTCCCTAGAGGGATTTCTATGACCCTAGAGGGATAGATTTCTATGTCCCTAGAGGGATTTCTATGTCCCAAGAGGGATTGATTTCTATGTCCCTAGAGGGATTTCTATGTCCCTAGAGGGATTTCTATGTCCCAAGAGGGATTTCTATGTCCCAAGAGGGATTTCTATGTCCCTAGAGGGATAGATTTCTATGTCCCTAGAGGGATTTCTATGTCCCTAGAGGGATTTCTAGGTCCCTAGAGAGAGAGATTTCTATGTCCTTAGAGGGATTTCTATGTCGCTAGAGGGATTTCTAGGTCCCTAGAGGGATTTCTATGTCCCAGAGGGATTTCTAGGTCCCTAGAGGGATTTCTATGTCCCTAGAGGGATAGATTTCTATGTCCCTAGAGGGATTTCTATGTCCCTAGAGGGATTTCTATGTCCCAAGAGGGATTTCTATGTCCCTAGAGGGATAGATTTCTATGTCCCTAGAGGGATTTCTATGTCCCAAGAGGGATTTCTATGTCCCAAGAGGGATTTCTATGTCCCTAGAGGGATAGATTTCTATGTCCCTAGAGGGATTTCAATGTCCCTAGAGGGATTTCTATGTCCCTAGAGGGATTTCTAGGTCCCTAGAGGGATTTCTATGTCCCTAGAGGGATAGATTTCTATGTCCCTAGAGGGATTTCAATGTCCCTAGAGGGATTTCTATGTCCCAAGAGGGATTTCTATGTCCCAAGAGGGATTTCTATGTCCCTAGAGGGATTTCTATGTCCCTAGAGGGATAGATTTCTATGTCCCTAGAGGGATTTCTATGTCCCTAGAGGGATTTCTATGTCCCAAGAGGGATTTCTATGTCCCAAGAGGGATTTCTATGTCCCTAGAGGGATAGATTTCTATGTCCCTAGAGGGATTTCAATGTCCCTAGAGGGATTTCTATGTCCCAAGAGGGATTTCTATGTCCCAAGAGGGATTTCTATGTCCCTAGAGGGATTTCTATGTCCCTAGAGGGATAGATTTCTATGTCCCTAGAGGGATTTCTAGGTCCCTAGAGGGATTTCTAGGTCCCTAGAGGGATTTCTATGTCCCTAGAGGGATAGATTTCTATGTCCCTAGAGGGATTTCTATGTCCCTAGAGGGATTTCTATGTCCCTAGAGGGATTTCTATGTCCCTAGAGGGATTTCTATGTCCCTAGAGGGATTTCTATGTCCCTAGAGGGATTTCTAGGTCGCTAGAGGGATTTCTATGTCCCAAGAGGGATTTCTATGTCCCTAGAGGGATAGATTTCTATGTCCCAAGAGGGATTTCTATGTCCCTAGAGGGATTTCTATGTCGCTAGAGGGATTTCTAGGTCGCTAGAGGGATTTCTATGTCCCTAGAGGGATTTCTAGGTCCCTAGAGGGATAGATTTCTATGTCCCTAGAGGGATTTCTATGTCCCAAGAGGGATTTCTATGTCCCAAGAGGGATTTCTATGTCCCTAGAGGGATAGATTTCTATGTCCCTAGAGGGATTTCAATGTCCCTAGAGGGATTTCTATGTCCCAAGAGGGATTTCTATGTCCCAAGTGGGATTTCTAGGTCCCTAGAGGGATTTCTATGTCCCTAGAGGGATAGATTTCTATGTCCCTAGAGGGATTTCTATGTCCCTAGAGGGATTTCTATGTCCCAAGAGGGATTTCTATGTCCCTAGAGGGATAGATTTCTATGTCCCTAGAGGGATTTCTATGTCCCTAGAGGGATTTCTATGTCCCAAGAGGGATTTCTATGTCCCTAGAGGGATTTCTATGTCCCTAGAGGGATAGATTTCTATGTCCCTAGAGGGATAGATTTCTATGTCCCTAGAGGGATTTCTATGTCCCAAGAGGGATAGATTTCTATGTCCCTAGAGGGATTTCTATGTCCCTAGAGGGATTTCTATGTCCCAAGAGGGATTTCTATGTCCCTAGAGGGATTTCTATGTCTCTAGAGGGATAGATTTCTATGTCCCTAGAGGGATTTCTATGTCCCAAGAGGGATTTCTATGTCCCAAGAGGGATTTCTATGTCCCTAGAGGGATAGATTTCTATGTCCCTAGAGGGATTTCTATGTCCCTAGAGGGATTTCTAAGTCCCAAGAGGGATTTCTATGTCCCTAGAGGGATTTCTATGTCCCTAGAGGGATAGATTTCTATGTCCCTAGAGGGATTTCTATGTCCCAAGAGGGATTTCTATGTCCCAAGAGGGATTTCTATGTCCCTAGAGGGATAGATTTCTATGTCCCTAGAGGGATTTCAATGTCCCTAGAGGGATTTCTATGTCCCAAGAGGGATTTCTATGTCCCAAGAGGGATTTCTATGTCCCTAGAGGGATTTCTATGTCCCTAGAGGGATAGATTTCTATGTCCCTAGAGGGATTTCTATGTCCCTAGAGGGATTTCTATGTCCCAAGAGGGATTTCTATGTCCCAAGAGGGATTTCTATGTCCCTAGAGGGATTTCTATGTCCCTAGAGGGATTTCTAGGTCCCTAGAGGGATAGATTTCTATGTCCCAAGAGGGATTTCTATGTCCCTAGAGGGATTTCTATGTCGCTAGAGGGATTTCTAGGTCGCTAGAGGGATTTCTATGTCCCTAGAGGGATTTCTAGGTCCCTAGAGGGATAGATTTCTATGTCCCTAGAGGGATTTCTATGTCCCAAGAGGGATTTCTATGTCCCAAGAGGGATTTCTATGTCCCTAGAGGGATAGATTTCTATGTCCCTAGAGGGATTTCAATGTCCCTAGAGGGATTTCTATGTCCCAAGAGGGATTTCTATGTCCCTAGAGGGATTTCTATGTCCCTAGAGGGATAGATTTCTATGTCCCTAGAGGGATTTCTATGTCCCAAGAGGGATAGATTTCTATGTCCCTAGAGGGATTTCTATGTCCCTAGAGGGATTTCTATGTCCCAAGAGGGATTTCTATGTCCCAAGAGGGATTTCTAGGTCCCTAGAGGGATTTCTAGGTCCCTAGAGAGAGAGATTTCTATGTCCCTAGAGGGATTTCTATGTCCCAAGAGGGATTTCTAGGTCCCTAGAGGGATAGATTTCTAGGTCCCTAGAGGGATTTCTATGTCCCAAGAGGGATTTCTATGTCCCTAGAGGGATAGATTTCTATGTCCCTAGAGGGATTTCTATGTCCCTAGAGGGATTTCTATGTCCCAAGAGGAATTTCTATGTCCCAAGAGGGATTTCTAGGTCGCTAGAGGGATTTCTATGTCCCTAGAGGGATTTCAATGTCCCTAGAGGGATTTCTATGTCCCAAGAGGGATTTCTATGTCCCAAGAGGGATTTCTATGTCCCTAGAGGGATAGATTTCTATGTCCCTAGAGGGATTTCAATGTCCCTAGAGGGATTTCTATGTCCCAAGAGGGATTTCTATGTCCCAAGAGGGATTTCTATGTCCATAGAGGGATTTCTATGTCCCTAGAGGGATAGATTTCTATGTCCCTAGAGGGATTTCAATGTCCCTAGAGGGATTTCTATGTCCCTAGAGGGATTTCTATGTCCCTAGAGGGATTTCTAGGTCCCTAGAGGGATTTCTATGTCCCTAGAGGGATTTCTATGTCCGTTGAGGGATAGATTTCTATGTCCCTAGAGGGATTTCTATGTCCCTAGAGGGATTTCTAGGTCCCTAGAGAGAGAGATTTCTATGTCCCTAGAGGGATTTCTATGTCGCTAGAGGGATTTCTATGTCCCAAGAGGGATTTCTATGTCCCTAGAGGGATAGATTTCTATGTCCCCAGAGGGATTTCTATGTCGCTAGAGGGATTTCTAGGTCCCTAGAGGGATTTCTAGGTCCCTAGAGGGATTTCTAGGTCCCTAGAGGGATTTCTATGTCCCAAGAGGGATTTCTATGTCCCAAGAGGGATTTCTACGTCCCTAGAGGGATTTCTATGTCCCTAGAGGGATAGATTTCTATGTCCCTAGAGGGATTTCTATGTCCCTAGAGGGATTTCTATGTCCCAAGAGGGATTTCTATGTCCCTAGAGGGATAGATTTCTATGTCCCTAGAGGGATTTCTATGTCCCTAGAGGGATTTCTATGTCCCAAGAGGGATTTCTATGTCCCTAGAGGGATTTCTATGTCCCTAGAGGGATAGATTTCTATGTCCCTAGAGGGATTTCTATGTCCCAAGAGGGATAGATTTCTATGTCCCTAGAGGGATTTCTATGTCCCTAGAGGGATTTCTATGTCCCAAGAGGGATTTCTATGTCCCAAGAGGGATTTCTAGGTCCCTAGAGGGATTTCTAGGTCCCTAGAGAGAGAGATTTCTATGTCCCTAGAGGGATTTCTATGTCCCAAGAGGGATTTCTAGGTCCCTAGAGGGATAGATTTCTAGGTCCCTAGAGGGATTTCTATGTCCCAAGAGGGATTTCTATGTCCCTAGAGGGATAGATTTCTATGTCCCTAGAGGGATTTCTATGTCCCTAGAGGGATTTCTATGTCCCAAGAGGGATTTCTATGTCCCAAGAGGGATTTCTATGTCCCTAGAGGGATAGATTTCTATGTCCCTAGAGGGATTTTAATGTCCCTAGAGGGATTTCTATGTCCCAAGAGGGATTTCTATGTCCCAAGAGGGATTTCTATGTCCCTAGAGGGATAGATTTCTATGTCCCTAGAGGGATTTCAATGTCCCTAGAGGGATTTCTATGTCCCAAGAGGGATTTCTATGTCCCAAGAGGGATTTCTATGTCCCTAGAGGGATTTCTATGTCCCTAGAGGGATAGATTTCTATGTCCCTAGAGGGATTTCAATGTCCCTAGAGGGATTTCTATGTCCCTAGAGGGATTTCTATGTCCCTAGAGGGATTTCTAGGTCCCTAGAGGGATTTCTATGTCCCTAGAGGGATTTCTATGTCCGTTGAGGGATAGATTTCTATGTCCCTAGAGGGATTTCTATGTCCCTAAAGGGATTTCTAGGTCCCTAGAGAGAGAGATTTCTATGTCCCTAGAGGGATTTCTATGTCGCTAGAGGGATTTCTATGTCCCAAGAGGGATTTCTATGTCCCTAGAGGGATAGATTTCTATGTCCCCAGAGGGATTTCTATGTCGCTAGAGGGATTTCTAGGTCCCTAGAGGGATTTCTATGTCCCTAGAGGGATAGATTTCTATGTCCCTAGAGGGATTTCTAGGTCCCTAGAGGGATTTCTAGGTCCCTAGAGGGATTTCTATGTCCCTAGAGGGATAGATTTCTATGTCCCTAGAGGGATTTCTATGTCCCTAGAGGGATTTCTATGTCCCTAGAGGGATTTCTATGTCCCTAGAGGGATTTCTATGTCCCTAGAGGGATTTCTATGTCGCTAGAGGGATTTCTAGGTCGCTAGAGGGATTTCTATGTCCCAAGAGGGATTTCTATGTCCCTAGAGGGATAGATTTCTATGTCCCAAGAGGGATTTCTATGTCCCTAGAGGGATTTCTATGTCGCTAGAGGGATTTCTAGGTCGCTAGAGGGATTTCTATGTCCCTAGAGGGATTTCTAGGTCCCTAGAGGGATAGATTTCTATGTCCCTAGAGGGATTTCTATGTCCCAAGAGGGATTTCTATGTCCCAAGAGGGATTTCTATGTCCCTAGAGGGATAGATTTCTATGTCCCTAGAGGGATTTCAATGTCCCTAGAGGGATTTCTATGTCCCAAGAGGGATTTCTATGTCCCAAGAGGGATTTCTAGGTCCCTAGAGGGATTTCTATGTCCCTAGAGGGATAGATTTCTATGTCCCTAGAGGGATTTCTATGTCCCTAGAGGGATTTCTATGTCCCAAGAGGGATTTCTATGTCCCTAGAGGGATAGATTTCTATGTCCCTAGACGGATTTCTATGTCCCTAGAGGGATTTCTATGTCCCAAGAGGGATTTCTATGTCCCTAGAGGGATTTCTATGTCCCTAGAGGGATAGATTTCTATGTCCCTAGAGGGATTTCTATGTCCCAAGAGGGATAGATTTCTATGTCCCTAGAGGGATTTCTATGTCCCTAGAGGGATTTCTATGTCCCAAGAGGGATTTCTATGTCCCTAGAGGGATAGATTTCTATGTCCCTAGAGGGATTTCTATGTCCCAAGAGGGATTTCTATGTCCCAAGAGGGATTTCTATGTCCCTAGAGGGATAGATTTCTATGTCCCTAGAGGGATTTCAATGTCCCTAGAGGGATAGATTTCTATGTCCCTAGAGGGATTTCTATGTCCCTACAGGGATTTCTATGTCCCAACAGGGATTTCTATGTCCCTAGAGGGATAGATTTCTATGTCCCTAGAGGGATTTCTATGTCCCTAGAGGGATTTCTATGTCCCAAGAGGGATTTCTATGTCCCTAGAGGGATTTCTATGTCCCTAGAGGGATAGATTTCTATGTCCCTAGAGGGATTTCTATGTCCCAAGAGGGATAGATTTCTATGTCCCTAGAGGGATTTCTATGTCCCTAGAGGGATTTCTATGTCCCAAGAGGGATTTCTATGTCCCTAGAGGGATTTCTATGTCCCTAGAGGGATAGATTTCTATGTCCCTAGAGGGATTTCTATGTCCCAAGAGGGATTTCTATGTCCCAAGAGGGATTTCTATGTCCCTAGAGGGATAGATTTCTATGTCCCTAGAGGGATTTCAATGTCCCTAGAGGGATAGATTTCTATGTCCCTAGAGGGATTTCTAGGTCCCTAGAGGGATTTCTATGTCCCTAGAGGGATTTCTATGTCCCAAGAGGGATAGATTTCTATGTCCCTAGAGGGATTTCTATGTCCCTAGAGGGATTTCTATGTCCCTAGAGGGATAGATTTCTATGTCCCTAGAGGGATTTCTATGTCCCAAGAGGGATTTCTAGGTCCCTAGAGGGATTTCTAGGTCCCTAGAGAGAGAGATTTCTATGTCCCTAGAGGGATTTCTATGTCCCAAGAGGGATTTCTAGGTCCCTAGAGGGATAGATTTCTAGGTCCCTAGAGGGATTTCTATGTCCCAAGAGGGATTTCTATGTCCCTAGAGGGATAGATTTCTATGTCCCTAGAGGGATTTCTATGTCCCTAGAGGGATTTCTATGTCCCAAGAGGGATTTCTATGTCCCAAGAGGGATTTCTATGTCCCTAGAGGGATAGATTTCTATGTCCCTAGAGGGATTTCAATGTCCCTAGAGGGATTTCTATGTCCCAAGAGGGATTTCTATGTCCCAAGAGGGATTTCTATGTCCCTAGAGGGATTTCTATGTCCCTAGAGGGATTTCTATGTCCCTAGAGGGATTTCTAGGTCCCTAGAGGGATTTCTATGTCCCTAGAGGGATTTCTATGTCCGTTGAGGGATAGATTTCTATGTCCCTAGAGGGATTTCTATGTCCCTAAAGGGATTTCTAGGTCCCTAGAGAGAGAGATTTCTATGTCCCTAGAGGGATTTCTATGTCGCTAGAGGGATTTCTATGTCCCAAGAGGGATTTCTATGTCCCTAGAGGGATAGATTTCTATGTCCCCAGAGGGATTTCTATGTCGCTAGAGGGATTTCTAGGTCCCTAGAGGGATTTCTATGTCCCTAGAGGGATAGATTTCTATGTCCCTAGAGGGATTTCTAGGTCCCTAGAGGGATTTCTAGGTCCCTAGAGGGATTTCTATGTCCCTAGAGGGATAGATTTCTATGTCCCTAGAGGGATTTCTATGTCCCTAGAGGGATTTCTATGTCCCTAGAGGGATTTCTATGTCCCTAGAGGGATTTCTATGTCCCTAGAGGGATTTCTATGTCGCTAGAGGGATTTCTAGGTCGCTAGAGGGATTTCTATGTCCCAAGAGGGATTTCTATGTCCCTAGAGGGATAGATTTCTATGTCCCAAGAGGGATTTCTATGTCCCTAGAGGGATTTCTATGTCGCTAGAGGGATTTCTAGGTCGCTAGAGGGATTTCTATGTCCCTAGAGGGATTTCTAGGTCCCTAGAGGGATAGATTTCTATGTCCCTAGAGGGATTTCTATGTCCCAAGAGGGATTTCTATGTCCCAAGAGGGATTTCTATGTCCCTAGAGGGATAGATTTCTATGTCCCTAGAGGGATTTCAATGTCCCTAGAGGGATTTCTATGTCCCAAGAGGGATTTCTATGTCCCAAGAGGGATTTCTAGGTCCCTAGAGGGATTTCTATGTCCCTAGAGGGATAGATTTCTATGTCCCTAGAGGGATTTCTATGTCCCTAGAGGGATTTCTATGTCCCAAGAGGGATTTCTATGTCCCTAGAGGGATAGATTTCTATGTCCCTAGACGGATTTCTATGTCCCTAGAGGGATTTCTATGTCCCAAGAGGGATTTCTATGTCCCTAGAGGGATTTCTATGTCCCTAGAGGGATAGATTTCTATGTCCCTAGAGGGATTTCTATGTCCCAAGAGGGATAGATTTCTATGTCCCTAGAGGGATTTCTATGTCCCTAGAGGGATTTCTATGTCCCAAGAGGGATTTCTATGTCCCTAGAGGGATAGATTTCTATGTCCCTAGAGGGATTTCTATGTCCCAAGAGGGATTTCTATGTCCCAAGAGGGATTTCTATGTCCCTAGAGGGATAGATTTCTATGTCCCTAGAGGGATTTCAATGTCCCTAGAGGGATAGATTTCTATGTCCCTAGAGGGATTTCTATGTCCCTACAGGGATTTCTATGTCCCAACAGGGATTTCTATGTCCCTAGAGGGATAGATTTCTATGTCCCTAGAGGGATTTCTATGTCCCTAGAGGGATTTCTATGTCCCAAGAGGGATTTCTATGTCCCTAGAGGGATTTCTATGTCCCTAGAGGGATAGATTTCTATGTCCCTAGAGGGATTTCTATGTCCCAAGAGGGATAGATTTCTATGTCCCTAGAGGGATTTCTATGTCCCTAGAGGGATTTCTATGTCCCAAGAGGGATTTCTATGTCCCTAGAGGGATTTCTATGTCCCTAGAGGGATAGATTTCTATGTCCCTAGAGGGATTTCTATGTCCCAAGAGGGATTTCTATGTCCCAAGAGGGATTTCTATGTCCCTAGAGGGATAGATTTCTATGTCCCTAGAGGGATTTCAATGTCCCTAGAGGGATAGATTTCTATGTCCCTAGAGGGATTTCTAGGTCCCTAGAGGGATTTCTATGTCCCTAGAGGGATTTCTATGTCCCAAGAGGGATAGATTTCTATGTCCCTAGAGGGATTTCTATGTCCCTAGAGGGATTTCTATGTCCCTAGAGGGATAGATTTCTATGTCCCTAGAGGGATTTCTATGTCCCAAGAGGGATTTCTAGGTCCCTAGAGGGATTTCTAGGTCCCTAGAGAGAGAGATTTCTATGTCCCTAGAGGGATTTCTATGTCCCAAGAGGGATTTCTAGGTCCCTAGAGGGATAGATTTCTAGGTCCCTAGAGGGATTTCTATGTCCCAAGAGGGATTTCTATGTCCCTAGAGGGATAGATTTCTATGTCCCTAGAGGGATTTCTATGTCCCTAGAGGGATTTCTATGTCCCAAGAGGGATTTCTATGTCCCAAGAGGGATTTCTATGTCCCTAGAGGGATAGATTTCTATGTCCCTAGAGGGATTTCAATGTCCCTAGAGGGATTTCTATGTCCCAAGAGGGATTTCTATGTCCCAAGAGGGATTTCTATGTCCCTAGAGGGATTTCTATGTCCCTAGAGGGATAGATTTCTATGTCCCTAGAGGGATTTCAATGTCCCTAGAGGGATTTCTATGTCCCTAGAGGGATTTCTATGTCCCTAGAGGGATTTCTAGGTCCCTAGAGGGATTTCTATGTCCCTAGAGGGATTTCTATGTCCGTTGAGGGATAGATTTCTATGTCCCTAGAGGGATTTCTATGTCCCTAGAGGGATTTCTAGGTCCCTAGAGAGAGAGATTTCTATGTCCCTAGAGGGATTTCTATGTCGCTAGAGGGATTTCTATGTCCCAAGAGGGATTTCTATGTCCCTAGAGGGATAGATTTCTATGTCCCCAGAGGGATTTCTATGTCGCTAGAGGGATTTCTAGGTCCCTAGAAGGATTTCTAGGTCCCTAGAGGGATTTCTAGGTCCCTAGAGGGATTTCTATGTCCCAAGAGGGATTTCTATGTCCCAAGAGGGATTTCTAGGTCCCTAGAGGGATTTCTATGTCCCTAGAGGGATAGATTTCTATGTCCCTAGAGGGATTTCTATGTCCCTAGAGGGATTTATATGTCCCAAGAGGGATTTCTATGTCCCTAGAGGGATTTCTAGGTCCCTAGAGGGATTTCTATGTCCCTAGAGGGATAGATTTCTATGTCCCTAGAGGGATTTCTATGTCCCTAGAGGGATTTCTATGTCCCAAGAGGGATTTCTATGTCCCTAGAGGGATAGATTTCTATGTCCCTAGAGGGATTTCTATGTCCCTAGAGGGATTTCTATGTCCCAAGAGGGATTTCTATGTCCCTAGAGGGATTTCTATGTCCCTAGAGGGATAGATTTCTATGTCCCTAGAGGGATTTCTATGTCCCAAGAGGGATAGATTTCTATGTCCCTAGAGGGATTTCTATGTCCCTAGAGGGATTTCTATGTCCCAAGAGGGATTTCTATGTCCCAAGAGGGATTTCTGTGTCCCTAGAGGGATAGATTTCTATGTCCCTAGAGGGATTTCTATGTCCCTAGAGGGATTTCTAGGTCCCTAGAGAGAGAGATTTCTATGTCCCTAGAGGGATTTCTATGTCGCTAGAGGGATTTCTATGTCCCAAGAGGGATTTCTATGTCCCTAGAGGGATAGATTTCTATGTCCCCAGAGGGATTTCTATGTCGCTAGAGGGATTTCTAGGTCCCTAGAGGGATTTCTAGGTCCCTAGAGGGATTTCTAGGTCCCTAGAGGGATTTCTATGTCCCAAGAGGGATTTCTATGTCCCAAGAGGGATTTCTAGGTCCCTAGAGGGATTTCTATGTCCCTAGAGGGATAGATTTCTATGTCCCTAGAGGGATTTCTATGTCCCTAGAGGGATTTCTATGTCCCAAGAGGGATTTCTATGTCCCTAGAGGGATAGATTTCTATGTCCCTAGAGGGATTTCTATGTCCCTAGAGGGATTTCTATGTCCCAAGAGGGATTTCTATGTCCCTAGAGGGATTTCTATGTCCCTAGAGGGATAGATTTCTATGTCCCTAGAGGGATTTCTATGTCCCAAGAGGGATAGATTTCTATGTCCCTAGAGGGATTTCTATGTCTCTAGAGGGATTTCTATGTCCCAAGAGGGATTTCTATGTCCCAAGAGGGATTTCTAGGTCCCTAGAGGGATTTCTAGGTCCCTAGAGAGAGAGATTTCTATGTCCCTAGAGGGATTTCTATGTCCCAAGAGGGATTTCTAGGTCCCTAGAGGGATAGATTTCTAGGTCCCTAGAGGGATTTCTATGTCCCAAGAGGGATTTCTATGTCCCTAGAGGGATAGATTTCTATGTCCCTAGAGGGATTTCTATGTCCCTAGAGGGATTTCTATGTCCCAAGAGGGATTTCTATGTCCCAAGAGGGATTTCTATGTCCCTAGAGGGATAGATTTCTATGTCCCTAGAGGGATTTCAATGTCCCTAGAGGGATTTCTATGTCCCAAGAGGGATTTCTATGTCCCAAGAGGGATTTCTATGTCCCTAGAGGGATAGATTTCTATGTCCCTAGAGGGATTTCAATGTCCCTAGAGGGATTTCTATGTCCCAAGAGGGATTTCTATGTCCCAAGAGGGATTTCTATGTCCCTAGAGGGATTTCTATGTCCCTAGAGGGATAGATTTCTATGTCCCTAGAGGGATTTCAATGTCCCTAGAGGGATTTCTATGTCCCTAGAGGGATTTCTATGTCCCTAGAGGGATTTCTAGGTCCCTAGAGGGATTTCTATGTCCCTAGAGGGATTTCTATGTCCGTTGAGGGATAGATTTCTATGTCCCTAGAGGGATTTCTATGTCCCTAGAGGGATTTCTAGGTCCCTAGAGAGAGAGATTTCTATGTCCCTAGAGGGATTTCTATGTCGCTAGAGGGATTTCTATGTCCCAAGAGGGATTTCTATGTCCCTAGAGGGATAGATTTCTATGTCCCCAGAGGGATTTCTATGTCGCTAGAGGGATTTCTAGGTCCCTAGAGGGATTTCTATGTCCCTAGAGGGATAGATTTCTATGTCCCTAGAGGGATTTCTAGGTCCCTAGAGGGATTTCTAGGTCCCTAGAGGGATTTCTATGTCCCTAGAGGGATAGATTTCTATGTCCCTAGAGGGATTTCTATGTCCCTAGAGGGATTTCTATGTCCCTAGAGGGATTTCTATGTCCCTAGAGGGATTTCTATGTCCCTAGAGGGATTTCTATGTCGCTAGAGGGATTTCTAGGTCGCTAGAGGGATTTCTATGTCCCAAGAGGGATTTCTATGTCCCTAGAGGGATAGATTTCTATGTCCCAAGAGGGATTTCTATGTCCCTAGAGGGATTTCTATGTCGCTAGAGGGATTTCTAGGTCGCTAGAGGGATTTCTATGTCCCTAGAGGGATTTCTAGGTCCCTAGAGGGATAGATTTCTATGTCCCTAGAGGGATTTCTATGTCCCAAGAGGGATTTCTATGTCCCAAGAGGGATTTCTATGTCCCTAGAGGGATAGATTTCTATGTCCCTAGAGGGATTTCAATGTCCCTAGAGGGATTTCTATGTCCCAAGAGGGATTTCTATGTCCCAAGAGGGATTTCTAGGTCCCTAGAGGGATTTCTATGTCCCTAGAGGGATAGATTTCTATGTCCCTAGAGGGATTTCTATGTCCCTAGAGGGATTTCTATGTCCCAAGAGGGATTTCTATGTCCCTAGAGGGATAGATTTCTATGTCCCTAGACGGATTTCTATGTCCCTAGAGGGATTTCTATGTCCCAAGAGGGATTTCTATGTCCCTAGAGGGATTTCTATGTCCCTAGAGGGATAGATTTCTATGTCCCTAGAGGGATTTCTATGTCCCAAGAGGGATAGATTTCTATGTCCCTAGAGGGATTTCTATGTCCCTAGAGGGATTTCTATGTCCCAAGAGGGATTTCTATGTCCCTAGAGGGATAGATTTCTATGTCCCTAGAGGGATTTCTATGTCCCAAGAGGGATTTCTATGTCCCAAGAGGGATTTCTATGTCCCTAGAGGGATAGATTTCTATGTCCCTAGAGGGATTTCAATGTCCCTAGAGGGATAGATTTCTATGTCCCTAGAGGGATTTCTATGTCCCTAGAGGGATTTCTATGTCCCAAGAGGGATTTCTATGTCCCTAGAGGGATAGATTTCTATGTCCCTAGAGGGATTTCTATGTCCCTAGAGGGATTTCTATGTCCCAAGAGGGATTTCTATGTCCCTAGAGGGATTTCTATGTCCCTAGAGGGATAGATTTCTATGTCCCTAGAGGGATTTCTATGTCCCAAGAGGGATAGATTTCTATGTCCCTAGAGGGATTTCTATGTCCCTAGAGGGATTTCTATGTCCCAAGAGGGATTTCTATGTCCCTAGAGGGATTTCTATGTCCCTAGAGGGATAGATTTCTATGTCCCTAGAGGGATTTCTATGTCCCAAGAGGGATTTCTATGTCCCAAGAGGGATTTCTATGTCCCTAGAGGGATAGATTTCTATGTCCCTAGAGGGATTTCAATGTCCCTAGAGGGATAGATTTCTATGTCCCTAGAGGGATTTCTAGGTCCCTAGAGGGATTTCTATGTCCCTAGAGGGATTTCTATGTCCCAAGAGGGATAGATTTCTATGTCCCTAGAGGGATTTCTATGTCCCTAGAGGGATTTCTATGTCCCTAGAGGGATAGATTTCTATGTCCCTAGAGGGATTTCTATGTCCCAAGAGGGATTTCTAGGTCCCTAGAGGGATTTCTAGGTCCCTAGAGAGAGAGATTTCTATGTCCCTAGAGGGATTTCTATGTCCCAAGAGGGATTTCTAGGTCCCTAGAGGGATAGATTTCTAGGTCCCTAGAGGGATTTCTATGTCCCAAGAGGGATTTCTATGTCCCTAGAGGGATAGATTTCTATGTCCCTAGAGGGATTTCTATGTCCCTAGAGGGATTTCTATGTCCCAAGAGGGATTTCTATGTCCCAAGAGGGATTTCTATGTCCCTAGAGGGATAGATTTCTATGTCCCTAGAGGGATTTCAATGTCCCTAGAGGGATTTCTATGTCCCAAGAGGGATTTCTATGTCCCAAGAGGGATTTCTATGTCCCTAGAGGGATTTCTATGTCCCTAGAGGGATAGATTTCTATGTCCCTAGAGGGATTTCAATGTCCCTAGAGGGATTTCTATGTCCCTAGAGGGATTTCTATGTCCCTAGAGGGATTTCTAGGTCCCTAGAGGGATTTCTATGTCCCTAGAGGGATTTCTATGTCCGTTGAGGGATAGATTTCTATGTCCCTAGAGGGATTTCTATGTCCCTAGAGGGATTTCTAGGTCCCTAGAGAGAGAGATTTCTATGTCCCTAGAGGGATTTCTATGTCGCTAGAGGGATTTCTATGTCCCAAGAGGGATTTCTATGTCCCTAGAGGGATAGATTTCTATGTCCCCAGAGGGATTTCTATGTCGCTAGAGGGATTTCTAGGTCCCTAGAGGGATTTCTAGGTCCCTAGAGGGATTTCTAGGTCCCTAGAGGGATTTCTATGTCCCAAGAGGGATTTCTATGTCCCAAGAGGGATTTCTAGGTCCCTAGAGGGATTTCTATGTCCCTAGAGGGATAGATTTCTATGTCCCTAGAGGGATTTCTATGTCCCTAGAGGGATTTCTATGTCCCAAGAGGGATTTCTATGTCCCTAGAGGGATTTCTAGGTCCCTAGAGGGATTTCTATGTCCCTAGAGGGATAGATTTCTATGTCCCTAGAGGGATTTCTATGTCCCTAGAGGGATAGATTTCTATGTCCCTAGAGGGATTTCTATGTCCCAAGAGGGATAGATTTCTATGTCCCTAGAGGGATTTCTATGTCCCTAGAGGGATTTCTATGTCCGTTGAGGGATAGATTTCTATGTCCCTAGAGGGATTTCTATGTCCCTAGAGGGATTTCTAGGTCCCTAGAGAGAGAGATTTCTATGTCCCTAGAGGGATTTCTATGTCGCTAGAGGGATTTCTATGTCCCAAGAGGGATTTCTATGTCCCTAGAGGGATAGATTTCTATGTCCCCAGAGGGATTTCTATGTCGCTAGAGGGATTTCTAGGTCCCTAGAGGGATTTCTAGGTCCCTAGAGGGATTTCTAGGTCCCTAGAGGGATTTCTAGGTCCCTAGAGGGATTTCTATGTCCCAAGAGGGATTTCTATGTCCCAAGAGGGATTTCTAGGTCCCTAGTGGGATTTCTATGTCCCAAGAGGGATTTCTATGTCCCTAGAGGGATAGATTTCTATGTCCCTAGAGGGATTTCTATGTCCCTAGAGGGATTTCTATGTCCCAAGAGGGATTTCTATGTCCCTAGAGGGATTTCTATGTCCCTAGAGGGATAGATTTCTATGTCCCTAGAGGGATTTCTATGTCCCAAGAGGGATAGATTTCTATGTCCCTAGAGGGATTTCTATGTCCCTAGAGGGATTTCTATGTCCCAAGAGGGATTTCTATGTCCCTAGAGGGATAGATTTCTATGTCCCTAGAGGGATTTCTATGTCCCTAGAGGGATTTCTATGTCCCAAGAGGGATTTCTATGTCCCTAGAGGGATTTCTATGTCCCTAGAGGGATAGATTTCTATGTCCCTAGAGGGATTTCTATGTCCCAAGAGGGATAGATTTCTATGTCCCTAGAGGGATTTCTATGTCCCTAGAGGGATTTCTATGTCCCAAGAGGGATTTCTATGTCCCAAGAGGGATTTCTGTGTCCCTAGAGGGATAGATTTCTATGTCCCTAGAGGGATTTCTATGTCCCTAGAGGGATTTCTAGGTCCCTAGAGAGAGAGATTTCTATGTCCCTAGAGGGATTTCTATGTCGCTAGAGGGATTTCTATGTCCCAAGAGGGATTTCTATGTCCCTAGAGGGATAGATTTCTATGTCCCCAGAGGGATTTCTATGTCGCTAGAGGGATTTCTAGGTCCCTAGAGGGATTTCTAGGTCCCTAGAGGGATTTCTAGGTCCCTAGAGGGATTTCTATGTCCCAAGAGGGATTTCTATGTCCCAAGAGGGATTTCTAGGTCCCTAGAGGGATTTCTATGTCCCTAGAGGGATAGATTTCTATGTCCCTAGAGGGATTTCTATGTCCCTAGAGGGATTTCTATGTCCCAAGAGGGATTTCTATGTCCCTAGAGGGATAGATTTCTATGTCCCTAGAGGGATTTCTATGTCCCTAGAGGGATTTCTATGTCCCAAGAGGGATTTCTATGTCCCTAGAGGGATTTCTATGTCCCTAGAGGGATAGATTTCTATGTCCCTAGAGGGATTTCTATGTCCCAAGAGGGATAGATTTCTATGTCCCTAGAGGGATTTCTATGTCTCTAGAGGGATTTCTATGTCCCAAGAGGGATTTCTATGTCCCAAGAGGGATTTCTAGGTCCCTAGAGGGATTTCTAGGTCCCTAGAGAGAGAGATTTCTATGTCCCTAGAGGGATTTCTATGTCCCAAGAGGGATTTCTAGGTCCCTAGAGGGATAGATTTCTAGGTCCCTAGAGGGATTTCTATGTCCCAAGAGGGATTTCTATGTCCCTAGAGGGATAGATTTCTATGTCCCTAGAGGGATTTCTATGTCCCTAGAGGGATTTCTATGTCCCAAGAGGGATTTCTATGTCCCAAGAGGGATTTCTATGTCCCTAGAGGGATAGATTTCTATGTCCCTAGAGGGATTTCAATGTCCCTAGAGGGATTTCTATGTCCCAAGAGGGATTTCTATGTCCCAAGAGGGATTTCTATGTCCCTAGAGGGATAGATTTCTATGTCCCTAGAGGGATTTCAATGTCCCTAGAGGGATTTCTATGTCCCAAGAGGGATTTCTATGTCCCAAGAGGGATTTCTATGTCCCTAGAGGGATTTCTATGTCCCTAGAGGGATAGATTTCTATGTCCCTAGAGGGATTTCAATGTCCCTAGAGGGATTTCTATGTCCCTAGAGGGATTTCTATGTCCCTAGAGGGATTTCTAGGTCCCTAGAGGGATTTCTATGTCCCTAGAGGGATTTCTATGTCCGTTGAGGGATAGATTTCTATGTCCCTAGAGGGATTTCTATGTCCCTAGAGGGATTTCTAGGTCCCTAGAGAGAGAGATTTCTATGTCCCTAGAGGGATTTCTATGTCGCTAGAGGGATTTCTATGTCCCAAGAGGGATTTCTATGTCCCTAGAGGGATAGATTTCTATGTCCCCAGAGGGATTTCTATGTCGCTAGAGGGATTTCTAGGTCCCTAGAGGGATTTCTATGTCCCTAGAGGGATAGATTTCTATGTCCCTAGAGGGATTTCTAGGTCCCTAGAGGGATTTCTAGGTCCCTAGAGGGATTTCTATGTCCCTAGAGGGATAGATTTCTATGTCCCTAGAGGGATTTCTATGTCCCTAGAGGGATTTCTATGTCCCTAGAGGGATTTCTATGTCCCTAGAGGGATTTCTATGTCCCTAGAGGGATTTCTATGTCGCTAGAGGGATTTCTAGGTCGCTAGAGGGATTTCTATGTCCCAAGAGGGATTTCTATGTCCCTAGAGGGATAGATTTCTATGTCCCAAGAGGGATTTCTATGTCCCTAGAGGGATTTCTATGTCGCTAGAGGGATTTCTAGGTCGCTAGAGGGATTTCTATGTCCCTAGAGGGATTTCTAGGTCCCTAGAGGGATAGATTTCTATGTCCCTAGAGGGATTTCTATGTCCCAAGAGGGATTTCTATGTCCCAAGAGGGATTTCTATGTCCCTAGAGGGATAGATTTCTATGTCCCTAGAGGGATTTCAATGTCCCTAGAGGGATTTCTATGTCCCAAGAGGGATTTCTATGTCCCAAGAGGGATTTCTAGGTCCCTAGAGGGATTTCTATGTCCCTAGAGGGATAGATTTCTATGTCCCTAGAGGGATTTCTATGTCCCTAGAGGGATTTCTATGTCCCAAGAGGGATTTCTATGTCCCTAGAGGGATAGATTTCTATGTCCCTAGACGGATTTCTATGTCCCTAGAGGGATTTCTATGTCCCAAGAGGGATTTCTATGTCCCTAGAGGGATTTCTATGTCCCTAGAGGGATAGATTTCTATGTCCCTAGAGGGATTTCTATGTCCCAAGAGGGATAGATTTCTATGTCCCTAGAGGGATTTCTATGTCCCTAGAGGGATTTCTATGTCCCAAGAGGGATTTCTATGTCCCTAGAGGGATAGATTTCTATGTCCCTAGAGGGATTTCTATGTCCCAAGAGGGATTTCTATGTCCCAAGAGGGATTTCTATGTCCCTAGAGGGATAGATTTCTATGTCCCTAGAGGGATTTCAATGTCCCTAGAGGGATAGATTTCTATGTCCCTAGAGGGATTTCTATGTCCCTAGAGGGATTTCTATGTCCCAAGAGGGATTTCTATGTCCCTAGAGGGATAGATTTCTATGTCCCTAGAGGGATTTCTATGTCCCTAGAGGGATTTCTATGTCCCAAGAGGGATTTCTATGTCCCTAGAGGGATTTCTATGTCCCTAGAGGGATAGATTTCTATGTCCCTAGAGGGATTTCTATGTCCCAAGAGGGATAGATTTCTATGTCCCTAGAGGGATTTCTATGTCCCTAGAGGGATTTCTATGTCCCAAGAGGGATTTCTATGTCCCTAGAGGGATTTCTATGTCCCTAGAGGGATAGATTTCTATGTCCCTAGAGGGATTTCTATGTCCCAAGAGGGATTTCTATGTCCCAAGAGGGATTTCTATGTCCCTAGAGGGATAGATTTCTATGTCCCTAGAGGGATTTCAATGTCCCTAGAGGGATAGATTTCTATGTCCCTAGAGGGATTTCTAGGTCCCTAGAGGGATTTCTATGTCCCTAGAGGGATTTCTATGTCCCAAGAGGGATAGATTTCTATGTCCCTAGAGGGATTTCTATGTCCCTAGAGGGATTTCTATGTCCCTAGAGGGATAGATTTCTATGTCCCTAGAGGGATTTCTATGTCCCAAGAGGGATTTCTAGGTCCCTAGAGGGATTTCTAGGTCCCTAGAGAGAGAGATTTCTATGTCCCTAGAGGGATTTCTATGTCCCAAGAGGGATTTCTAGGTCCCTAGAGGGATAGATTTCTAGGTCCCTAGAGGGATTTCTATGTCCCAAGAGGGATTTCTATGTCCCTAGAGGGATAGATTTCTATGTCCCTAGAGGGATTTCTATGTCCCTAGAGGGATTTCTATGTCCCAAGAGGGATTTCTATGTCCCAAGAGGGATTTCTATGTCCCTAGAGGGATAGATTTCTATGTCCCTAGAGGGATTTCAATGTCCCTAGAGGGATTTCTATGTCCCAAGAGGGATTTCTATGTCCCAAGAGGGATTTCTATGTCCCTAGAGGGATTTCTATGTCCCTAGAGGGATAGATTTCTATGTCCCTAGAGGGATTTCAATGTCCCTAGAGGGATTTCTATGTCCCTAGAGGGATTTCTATGTCCCTAGAGGGATTTCTAGGTCCCTAGAGGGATTTCTATGTCCCTAGAGGGATTTCTATGTCCGTTGAGGGATAGATTTCTATGTCCCTAGAGGGATTTCTATGTCCCTAGAGGGATTTCTAGGTCCCTAGAGAGAGAGATTTCTATGTCCCTAGAGGGATTTCTATGTCGCTAGAGGGATTTCTATGTCCCAAGAGGGATTTCTATGTCCCTAGAGGGATAGATTTCTATGTCCCCAGAGGGATTTCTATGTCGCTAGAGGGATTTCTAGGTCCCTAGAGGGATTTCTAGGTCCCTAGAGGGATTTCTAGGTCCCTAGAGGGATTTCTATGTCCCAAGAGGGATTTCTATGTCCCAAGAGGGATTTCTAGGTCCCTAGAGGGATTTCTATGTCCCTAGAGGGATAGATTTCTATGTCCCTAGAGGGATTTCTATGTCCCTAGAGGGATTTCTATGTCCCAAGAGGGATTTCTATGTCCCTAGAGGGATTTCTAGGTCCCTAGAGGGATTTCTATGTCCCTAGAGGGATAGATTTCTATGTCCCTAGAGGGATTTCTATGTCCCTAGAGGGATAGATTTCTATGTCCCTAGAGGGATTTCTATGTCCCAAGAGGGATAGATTTCTATGTCCCTAGAGGGATTTCTATGTCCCTAGAGGGATTTCTATGTCCGTTGAGGGATAGATTTCTATGTCCCTAGAGGGATTTCTATGTCCCTAGAGGGATTTCTAGGTCCCTAGAGAGAGAGATTTCTATGTCCCTAGAGGGATTTCTATGTCGCTAGAGGGATTTCTATGTCCCAAGAGGGATTTCTATGTCCCTAGAGGGATAGATTTCTATGTCCCCAGAGGGATTTCTATGTCGCTAGAGGGATTTCTAGGTCCCTAGAGGGATTTCTAGGTCCCTAGAGGGATTTCTAGGTCCCTAGAGGGATTTCTAGGTCCCTAGAGGGATTTCTAGGTCCCTAGAGGGATTTCTATGTCCCAAGAGGGATTTCTATGTCCCAAGAGGGATTTCTAGGTCCCTAGAGGGATTTCTATGTCCCAAGAGGGATTTCTATGTCCCTAGAGGGATAGATTTCTATGTCCCTAGAGGGATTTCTATGTCCCTAGAGGGATTTCTATGTCCCAAGAGGGATTTCTATGTCCCTAGAGGGATTTCTATGTCCCTAGAGGGATAGATTTCTATGTCCCTAGAGGGATTTCTATGTCCCAAGAGGGATAGATTTCTATGTCCCTAGAGGGATTTCTATGTCCCTAGAGGGATTTCTATGTCCCAAGAGGGATTTCTATGTCCCAAGAGGGATTTCTATGTCCCTAGAGGGATAGATTTCTATGTCCCTAGAGGGATTTCTATGTCCCTAGAGGGATTTCTAGGTCCCTAGAGAGAGAGATTTCTATGTCCTTAGAGGGATTTCTATGTCGCTAGAGGGATTTCTAGGTCCCTAGAGGGATTTCTATGTCCCAGAGGGATTTCTAGGTCCCTAGAGGGATTTCTATGTCCCTAGAGGGATAGATTTCTATGTCCCTAGAGGGATTTCTATGTCCCTAGAGGGATTTCTATGTCCCAAGAGGGATTTCTATGTCCCTAGAGGGATAGATTTCAATGTCCCTAGAGGGATTTCTATGTCCCAAGAGGGATTTCTATGTCCCAAGAGGGATTTCTATGTCCCTAGAGGGATAGATTTCTATGTCCCTAGAGGGATTTCAATGTCCCTAGAGGGATTTCTATGTCCCTAGAGGGATTTCTAGGTCCCTAGAGGGATTTCTATGTCCCTAGAGGGATAGATTTCTATGTCCCTAGAGGGATTTCAATGTCCCTAGAGGGATTTCTATGTCCCAAGAGGGATTTCTATGTCCCAAGAGGGATTTCTATGTCCCTAGAGGGATTTCTATGTCCCTAGAGGGATAGATTTCTATGTCCCTAGAGGGATTTCTATGTCCCTAGAGGGATTTCTATGTCCCAAGAGGGATTTCTATGTCCCAAGAGGGATTTCTATGTCCCTAGAGGGATAGATTTCTATGTCCCTAGAGGGATTTCAATGTCCCTAGAGGGATTTCTATGTCCCAAGAGGGATTTCTATGTCCCAAGAGGGATTTCTATGTCCCTAGAGGGATTTCTATGTCCCTAGAGGGATAGATTTCTATGTCCCTAGAGGGATTTCTAGGTCCCTAGAGGGATTTCTAGGTCCCTAGAGGGATTTCTATGTCCCTAGAGGGATAGATTTCTATGTCCCTAGAGGGATTTCTATGTCCCTAGAGGGATTTCTATGTCCCTAGAGGGATTTCTATGTCCCTAGAGGGATTTCTATGTCCCTAGAGGGATTTCTATGTCGCTAGAGGGATTTCTAGGTCGCTAGAGGGATTTCTATGTCCCAAGAGGGATTTCTATGTCCCTAGAGGGATAGATTTCTATGTCCCAAGAGGGATTTCTATGTCCCTAGAGGGATTTCTATGTCGCTAGAGGGATTTCTAGGTCGCTAGAGGGATTTCTATGTCCCTAGAGGGATTTCTAGGTCCCTAGAGGGATAGATTTCTATGTCCCTAGAGGGATTTCTATGTCCCAAGAGGGATTTCTATGTCCCAAGAGGGATTTCTATGTCCCAAGAGGGATTTCTATGTCCCTAGAGGGATAGATTTCTATGTCCCTAGAGGGATTTCAATGTCCCTAGAGGGATTTCTATGTCCCAAGAGGGATTTCTATGTCCCAAGTGGGATTTCTAGGTCCCTAGAGGGATTTCTATGTCCCTAGAGGGATAGATTTCTATGTCCCTAGAGGGATTTCTATGTCCCTAGAGGGATTTCTATGTCCCAAGAGGGATTTCTATGTCCCTAGAGGGATAGATTTCTATGTCTCTAGAGGGATTTCTATGTCCCTAGAGGGATTTCTATGTCCCAAGAGGGATTTCTATGTCCCTAGAGGGATTTCTATGTCCCTAGAGGGATAGATTTCTATGTCCCTAGAGGGATTTCTATGTCCCAAGAG
This sequence comes from Troilus luridus, assembly GCA_964056705.1. Taxonomy (NCBI): domain Eukaryota; kingdom Metazoa; phylum Arthropoda; class Insecta; order Hemiptera; family Pentatomidae; genus Troilus; species Troilus luridus. The sequence goes on from OZ057414.1 coordinate 121,013,630, forward strand.
GGATAGATTTCTATGTCCCTAGAGGGATTTCTATGTCCCTAGAGGGATTTCTATGTCCCAAGAGGGATTTCTATGTCCCTAGAGGGATTTCTATGTCCCTAGAGGGATAGATTTCTATGTCCCTAGAGGGATTTCTATGTCCCAAGAGGGATTTCTATGTCCCAAGAGGGATTTCTATGTCCCTAGAGGGATAGATTTCTATGTCCCTAGAGGGATTTCAATGTCCCTAGAGGGATAGATTTCTATGTCCCTAGAGGGATTTCTAGGTCCCTAGAGGGATTTCTATGTCCCTAGAGGGATTTCTATGTCCCAAGAGGGATAGATTTCTATGTCCCTAGAGGGATTTCTATGTCCCTAGAGGGATAGATTTCTATGTCCCTAGAGGGATTTCTATGTCCCAAGAGGTATAGATTTCTATGTCCCTAGAGGGATTTCTATGTCCCTAGAGGGATTTCTAAGTCCCAAGAGGGATTTCTATGTCCCTAGAGGGATTTCTATGTCCCTAGAGGGATAGATTTCTATGTCCCTAGAGGGATTTCTATGTCCCAAGAGGGATTTCTATGTCCCAAGAGGGATTTCTATGTCCCTAGAGGGATAGATTTCTATGTCCCTAGAGGGATTTCAATGTCCCTAGAGGGATTTCTATGTCCCAAGAGGGATTTCTATGTCCCAAGAGGGATTTCTATGTCCCTAGAGGGATTTCTATGTCCCTAGAGGGATAGATTTCTATGTCCCTAGAGGGATTTCTATGTCCCTAGAGGGATTTCTATGTCCCAAGAGGGATTTCTATGTCCCAAGAGGGATTTCTATGTCCCTAGAGGGATTTCTATGTCCCTAGAGGGATAGATTTCTATGTCCCAAGAGGGATTTCTATGTCCCTAGAGGGATTTCTATGTCGCTAGAGGGATTTCTAGGTCGCTAGAGGGATTTCTATGTCCCTAGAGGGATTTCTAGGTCCCAAGAGGGATAGATTTCTATGTCCCTAGAGGGATTTCTATGTCCCAAGAGGGATTTCTATGTCCCAAGAGGGATTTCTATGTCCCTAGAGGGATAGATTTCTATGTCCCTAGAGGGATTTCAATGTCCCTAGAGGGATTTCTATGTCCCAAGAGGGATTTCTATGTCCCTAGAGGGATTTCTATGTCCCTAGAGGGATAGATTTCTATGTCCCTAGAGGGATTTCTATGTCCCAAGAGGGATAGATTTCTATGTCCCTAGAGGGATTTCTATGTCCCTAGAGGGATTTCTATGTCCCAAGAGGGATTTCTATGTCCCAAGAGGGATTTCTAGGTCCCTAGAGGGATTTCTAGGTCCCTAGAGAGAGAGATTTCTATGTCCCTAGAGGGATTTCTATGTCCCAAGAGGGATTTCTAGGTCCCTAGAGGGATAGATTTCTAGGTCCCTAGAGGGATTTCTATGTCCCAAGAGGGATTTCTATGTCCCTAGAGTGATAGATTTCTATGTCCCTAGAGGGATTTCTATGTCCCTAGAGGGATTTCTATGTCCCAAGAGGGATTTCTATGTCCCAAGAGGGATTTCTATGTCCCTAGAGGGATAGATTTCTATGTCCCTAGAGGGATTTCAATGTCCCTAGAGGGATTTCTATGTCCCAAGAGGGATTTCTATGTCCCAAGAGGGATTTCTATGTCCCTAGAGGGATAGATTTCTATGTCCCTAGAGGGATTTCAATGTCCCTAGAGGGATTTCTATGTCCCAAGAGGGATTTCTATGTCCCAAGAGGGATTTCTATGTCCCTAGAGGGATTTCTATGTCCCTAGAGGGATAGATTTCTATGTCCCTAGAGGGATTTCAATGTCCCTAGAGGGATTTCTATGTCCCTAGAGGGATTTCTATGTCCCTAGAGGGATTTCTAGGTCCCTAGAGGGATTTCTATGTCCCTAGAGGGATTTCTATGTCCGTTGAGGGATAGATTTCTATGTCCCTAGAGGGATTTCTATGTCCCTAGAGGGATTTCTAGGTCCCTAGAGAGAGAGATTTCTATGTCCCTAGAGGGATTTCTATGTCGCTAGAGGGATTTCTATGTCCCAAGAGGGATTTCTATGTCCCTAGAGGGATAGATTTCTATGTCCCCAGAGGGATTTCTATGTCGCTAGAGGGATTTCTAGGTCCCTAGAGGGATTTCTAGGTCTCTAGAGGGATTTCTATGTCCCAAGAGGGATTTCTATGTCCCAAGAGGGATTTCTAGGTCCCTAGAGGGATTTCTATGTCCCTAGAGGGATAGATTTCTATGTCCCTAGAGGGATTTCTATGTCCCTAGAGGGATTTCTATGTCCCAAGAGGGATTTCTATGTCCCTAGAGGGATAGATTTCTATGTCCCTAGAGGGATTTCTATGTCCCTAGAGGGATTTCTATGTCCCAAGAGGGATTTCTATGTCCCTAGAGGGATTTCTATGTCCCTAGAGGGATTTCTATGTCCCTAGAGGGATTTCTATGTCCCTAGAGGGATTTCTAGGTCCCTAGAGGGATTTCTATGTCCCTAGAGGGATTTCTATGTCCGTTGAGGGATAGATTTCTATGTCCCTAGAGGGATTTCTATGTCCCTAGAGGGATTTCTAGGTCCCTAGAGAGAGAGATTTCTATGTCCCTAGAGGGATTTCTATGTCGCTAGAGGGATTTCTATGTCCCAAGAGGGATTTCTATGTCCCTAGAGGGATAGATTTCTATGTCCCCAGAGGGATTTCTATGTCGCTAGAGGGATTTCTAGGTCCCTAGAGGGATTTCTAGGTCCCTAGAGGGATTTCTATGTCCCAAGAGGGATTTCTATGTCCCAAGAGGGATTTCTAGGTCCCTAGAGGGATTTCTATGTCCCTAGAGGGATAGATTTCTATGTCCCTAGAGGGATTTCTATGTCCCTAGAGGGATTTCTATGTCCCAAGAGGGATTTCTATGTCCCTAGAGGGATAGATTTCTATGTCCCTAGAGGGATTTCTATGTCCCTAGAGGGATTTCTATGTCCCAAGAGGGATTTCTATGTCCCTAGAGGGATTTCTATGTCCCTAGAGGGATAGATTTCTATGTCCCTAGAGGGATTTCTATGTCCCAAGAGGGATAGATTTCTATGTCCCTAGAGGGATTTCTATGTCCCTAGAGGGATTTCTATGTCCCAAGAGGGATTTCTATGTCCCAAGAGGGATTTCTAGGTCCCTAGAGGGATTTCTAGGTCCCTAGAGGGATAGATTTCAATGTCCCTAGAGGGATTTCAATGTCCCTAGAGGGATTTCTATGTCCCTAGAGGGATTTCTATGTCCCTAGAGGGATTTCTAGGTCCCTAGAGGGATTTCTATGTCCCTAGAGGGATTTCTATGTCCGTTGAGGGATAGATTTCTATGTCCCTAGAGGGATTTCTATGTCCCTAGAGGGATTTCTAGGTCCCTAGAGAGAGAGATTTCTATGTCCCAAGAGGGATTTCTATGTCCCTAGAGGGATTTCTATGTCCCTAGAGGGATAGATTTCTATGTCCCTAGAGGGATTTCTATGTCCCAAGAGGGATAGATTTCTATGTCCCTAGAGGGATTTCTATGTCCCTAGAGGGATTTCTATGTCCCAAGAGGGATTTCTATGTCCCAAGAGGGATTTCTAGGTCCCTAGAGGGATTTCTAGGTCCCTAGAGAGAGAGATTTCTATGTCCCTAGAGGGATTTCTATGTCCCAAGAGGGATTTCTAGGTCCCTAGAGGGATAGATTTCTAGGTCCCTAGAGGGATTTCTATGTCCCAAGAGGGATTTCTATGTCCCTAGAGGGATAGATTTCTATGTCCCTAGAGGGATTTCTATGTCCCTAGAGGGATTTCTATGTCCCAAGAGGGATTTCTATGTCCCAAGAGGGATTTCTATGTCCCTAGAGCGATAGATTTCTATGTCCCTAGAGGGATTTCAATGTCCCTAGAGGGATTTCTATGTCCCAAGAGGGATTTCTATGTCCCAAGAGGGATTTCTATGTCCCTAGAGGGATTTCTATGTCCCAAGAGGGATTTCTATGTCCCTAGAGGGATTTCTATGTCCCTAGAGGGATAGATTTCTATGTCCCTAGAGGGATTTCAATGTCCCTAGAGGGATTTCTATGTCCCTAGAGGGATTTCTATGTCCCTAGAGGGATTTCTAGGTCCCTAGAGGGATTTCTATGTCCCTAGAGGGATTTCTAGGTCCCTAGAGAGAGAGATTTCTATGTCCCTAGAGGGATTTCTATGTCGCTAGAGGGATTTCTATGTCCCAAGAGGGATTTCTATGTCCCTAGAGGGATTTCTATGTCCCAAGAGGGATTTCTATGTCCCAAGTGGGATTTCTAGGTCCCTAGAGGGATTTCTATGTCCCTAGAGGGATAGATTTCTATGTCCCTAGAGGGATTTCTATGTCCCTAGAGGGATTTCTATGTCCCAAGAGGGATTTCTATGTCCCTAGAGGGATAGATTTCTATGTCCCTAGAGGGATTTCTATGTCCCTAGAGGGATTTCTATGTCCCTAGAGGGATTTCTAGGTCCCTAGAGAGAGAGATTTCTATGTCCCTAGAGGGATTTCTATGTCGCTAGAGGGATTTCTATGTCCCAAGAGGGATTTCTATGTCCCTAGAGGGATAGATTTCTATGTCCCCAGAGGGATTTCTATGTCGCTAGAGGGATTTCTAGGTCCCTAGAGGGATTTCTAGGTCCCTAGAGGGATTTCTATGTCCCAAGAGGGATTTCTATGTCCCAAGAGGGATTTCTAGGTCCCTAGAGGGATTTCTATGTCCCTAGAGGGATAGATTTCTATGTCCCTAGAGGGATTTCTATGTCCCTAGAGGGATTTCTATGTCCCAAGAGGGATTTCTATGTCCCTAGAGGGATAGATTTCTATGTCCCTAGAGGGATTTCTATGTCCCTAGAGGGATTTCTATGTCCCTAGAGGGATTTCTAGGTCCCTAGAGGGATTTCTATGTCCCTAGAGGGATTTCTATGTCCGTTGAGGGATAGATTTCTATGTCCCAAGAGGGATTTCTATGTCCCAAGAGGGATTTCTAGGTCCCTAGAGGGATTTCTATGTCCCTAGAGGGATAGATTTCTATGTCCCTAGAGGGATTTCTATGTCCCTAGAGGGATTTCTATGTCCCAAGAGGGATTTCTATGTCCCAAGAGGGATTTCTATGTCCCTAGAGGGATTTCTATGTCCCTAGAGGGATAGATTTCTATGTCCCTAGAGGGATTTCAATGTCCCTAGAGGGATTTCTATGTCCCTAGAGGGATTTCTATGTCCCTAGAGGGATTTCTAGGTCCCTAGAGGGATTTCTATGTCCCTAGAGGGATTTCTATGTCCGTTGAGGGATAGATTTCTATGTCCCTAGAGGGATTTCTATGTCCCTAGAGGGATTTCTAGGTCCCTAGAGAGAGAGATTTCTATGTCCCAAGAGGGATTTCTATGTCCCTAGAGGGATTTCTATGTCCCTAGAGGGATAGATTTCTATGTCCCTAGAGGGATTTCTATGTCCCAAGAGGGATAGATTTCTATGTCCCTAGAGGGATTTCTATGTCCCTAGAGGGATTTCTATGTCCCAAGAGGGATTTCTATGTCCCAAGAGGGATTTCTAGGTCCCTAGAGGGATTTCTAGGTCCCTAGAGAGAGAGATTTCTATGTCCCTAGAGGGATTTCTATGTCCCAAGAGGGATTTCTAGGTCCCTAGAGGGATAGATTTCTAGGTCCCTAGAGGGATTTCTATGTCCCAAGAGGGATTTCTATGTCCCTAGAGGGATAGATTTCTATGTCCCTAGAGGGATTTCTATGTCCCTAGAGGGATTTCTATGTCCCAAGAGGGATTTCTATGTCCCAAGAGGGATTTCTATGTCCCTAGAGCGATAGATTTCTATGTCCCTAGAGGGATTTCAATGTCCCTAGAGGGATTTCTATGTCCCAAGAGGGATTTCTATGTCCCAAGAGGGATTTCTATGTCCCTAGAGGGATAGATTTCTATGTCCCTAGAGGGATTTCAATGTCCCTAGAGGGATTTCTATGTCCCAAGAGGGATTTCTATGTCCCAAGAGGGATTTCTATGTCCCTAGAGGGATTTCTATGTCCCTAGAGGGATAGATTTCTATGTCCCTAGAGGGATTTCAATGTCCCTAGAGGGATTTCTATGTCCCTAGAGGGATTTCTATGTCCCTAGAGGGATTTCTAGGTCCCTAGAGGGATTTCTATGTCCCTAGAGGGATTTCTATGTCCGTTGAGGGATAGATTTCTATGTCCCTAGAGGGATTTCTATGTCCCTAGAGGGATTTCTAGGTCCCTAGAGAGAGAGATTTCTATGTCCCTAGAGGGATTTCTATGTCGCTAGAGGGATTTCTATGTCCCAAGAGGGATTTCTATGTCCCTAGAGGGATTTCTATGTCCCAAGAGGGATTTCTATGTCCCAAGTGGGATTTCTAGGTCCCTAGAGGGATTTCTATGTCCCTAGAGGGATAGATTTCTATGTCCCTAGAGGGATTTCTATGTCCCTAGAGGGATTTCTATGTCCCAAGAGGGATTTCTATGTCCCTAGAGGGATAGATTTCTATGTCCCTAGAGGGATTTCTATGTCCCTAGAGGGATTTCTATGTCCCTAGAGGGATTTCTAGGTCCCTAGAGAGAGAGATTTCTATGTCCCTAGAGGGATTTCTATGTCGCTAGAGGGATTTCTATGTCCCAAGAGGGATTTCTATGTCCCTAGAGGGATAGATTTCTATGTCCCCAGAGGGATTTCTATGTCGCTAGAGGGATTTCTAGGTCCCTAGAGGGATTTCTAGGTCCCTAGAGGGATTTCTATGTCCCAAGAGGGATTTCTATGTCCCAAGAGGGATTTCTAGGTCCCTAGAGGGATTTCTATGTCCCTAGAGGGATAGATTTCTATGTCCCTAGAGGGATTTCTATGTCCCTAGAGGGATTTCTATGTCCCAAGAGGGATTTCTATGTCCCTAGAGGGATAGATTTCTATGTCCCTAGAGGGATTTCTATGTCCCTAGAGGGATTTCTATGTCCCTAGAGGGATTTCTAGGTCCCTAGAGGGATTTCTATGTCCCTAGAGGGATTTCTATGTCCGTTGAGGGATAGATTTCTATGTCCCAACAGGGATTTCTATGTCCCAAGAGGGATTTCTAGGTCCCTAGAGGGATTTCTATGTCCCTAGAGGGATAGATTTCTATGTCCCTAGAGGGATTTCTATGTCCCTAGAGGGATTTCTATGTCCCAAGAGGGATTTCTATGTCCCTAGAGGGATAGATTTCTATGTCCCTAGAGGGATTTCTATGTCCCTAGAGGGATTTCTATGTCCCAAGAGGGATTTCTATGTCCCTAGAGGGATTTCTATGTCCCTAGAGGGATAGATTTCTATGTCCCTAGAGGGATTTCTATGTCCCAAGAGGGATAGATTTCTATGTCCCTAGAGGGATTTCTATGTCCCTAGAGGGATTTCTATGTCCCAAGAGGGATTTCTATGTCCCAAGAGGGATTTCTAGGTCCCTAGAGGGATTTCTAGGTCCCTAGAGAGAGAGATTTCTATGTCCCTAGAGGGATTTCTATGTCCCAAGAGGGATTTCTAGGTCCCTAGAGGGATAGATTTCTAGGTCCCTAGAGGGATTTCTATGTCCCAAGAGGGATTTCTATGTCCCTAGAGGGATAGATTTCTATGTCCCTAGAGGGATTTCTATGTCCCTAGAGGGATTTCTATGTCCCAAGAGGGATTTCTATGTCCCAAGAGGGATTTCTATGTCCCTAGAGCGATAGATTTCTATGTCCCTAGAGGGATTTCAATGTCCCTAGAGGGATTTCTATGTCCCAAGAGGGATTTCTATGTCCCAAGAGGGATTTCTATGTCCCTAGAGGGATAGATTTCTATGTCCCTAGAGGGATTTCAATGTCCCTAGAGGGATTTCTATGTCCCAAGAGGGATTTCTATGTCCCAAGAGGGATTTCTATGTCCCTAGAGGGATTTCTATGTCCCTAGAGGGATAGATTTCTATGTCCCTAGAGGGATTTCAATGTCCCTAGAGGGATTTCTATGTCCCTAGAGGGATTTCTATGTCCCTAGAGGGATTTCTAGGTCCCTAGAGGGATTTCTATGTCCCTAGAGGGATTTCTATGTCCGTTGAGGGATAGATTTCTATGTCCCTAGAGGGATTTCTATGTCCCTAGAGGGATTTCTAGGTCCCTAGAGAGAGAGATTTCTATGTCCCTAGAGGGATTTCTATGTCCCTAGAGGGATTTCTATGTCCCTAGAGGGATTTCTAGGTCCCTAGAGGGATTTCTATGTCCCTAGAGGGATTTCTATGTCCCTAGAGGGATTTCTAGGTCCGTTGAGGGATAGATTTCTATGTCCCTAGAGGGATTTCTATGTCCCTAGAGGGATTTCTAGGTCCCTAGAGAGAGAGATTTCTATGTCCCTAGAGGGATTTCTATGTCGCTAGAGGGATTTCTATGTCCCAAGAGGGATTTCTATGTCCCTAGAGGGATTTCTATGTCCCAAGAGGGATTTCTATGTCCCAAGTGGGATTTCTAGGTCCCTAGAGGGATTTCTATGTCCCTAGAGGGATAGATTTCTATGTCCCTAGAGGGATTTCTATGTCCCTAGAGGGATTTCTATGTCCCAAGAGGGATTTCTATGTCCCTAGAGGGATAGATTTCTATGTCCCTAGAGGGATTTCTATGTCCCTAGAGGGATTTCTATGTCCCTAGAGGGATTTCTAGGTCCCTAGAGAGAGAGATTTCTATGTCCCTAGAGGGATTTCTATGTCGCTAGAGGGATTTCTATGTCCCAAGAGGGATTTCTATGTCCCTAGAGGGATAGATTTCTATGTCCCCAGAGGGATTTCTATGTCGCTAGAGGGATTTCTAGGTCCCTAGAGGGATTTCTAGGTCCCTAGAGGGATTTCTATGTCCCAAGAGGGATTTCTATGTCCCAAGAGGGATTTCTAGGTCCCTAGAGGGATTTCTATGTCCCTAGAGGGATAGATTTCTATGTCCCTAGAGGGATTTCTATGTCCCTAGAGGGATTTCTATGTCCCAAGAGGGATTTCTATGTCCCTAGAGGGATAGATTTCTATGTCCCTAGAGGGATTTCTATGTCCCTAGAGGGATTTCTATGTCCCAAGAGGGATTTCTATGTCCCAAGAGGGATTTCTATGTCCCTAGAGGGATAGATTTCTATGTCCCTAGAGGGATTTCAATGTCCCTAGAGGGATTTCTATGTCCCAAGAGGGATTTCTATGTCCCAAGAGGGATTTCTATGTCCCTAGAGGGATTTCTATGTCCCTAGAGGGATAGATTTCTATGTCCCTAGAGGGATTTCAATGTCCCTAGAGGGATTTCTATGTCCCTAGAGGGATTTCTATGTCCCTAGAGGGATTTCTAGGTCCCTAGAGGGATTTCTATGTCCCTAGAGGGATTTCTATGTCCGTTGAGGGATAGATTTCTATGTCCCTAGAGGGATTTCTATGTCCCTAGAGGGATTTCTAGGTCCCTAGAGAGAGAGATTTCTATGTCCCTAGAGGGATTTCTATGTCCCTAGAGGGATTTCTATGTCCCTAGAGGGATTTCTAGGTCCCTAGAGGGATTTCTATGTCCCTAGAGGGATTTCTATGTCCCTAGAGGGATTTCTAGGTCCGTTGAGGGATAGATTTCTATGTCCCTAGAGGGATTTCTATGTCCCTAGAGGGATTTCTAGGTCCCTAGAGAGAGAGATTTCTATGTCCCTAGAGGGATTTCTATGTCGCTAGAGGGATTTCTATGTCCCAAGAGGGATTTCTATGTCCCTAGAGGGATTTCTATGTCCCAAGAGGGATTTCTATGTCCCAAGTGGGATTTCTAGGTCCCTAGAGGGATTTCTATGTCCCTAGAGGGATAGATTTCTATGTCCCTAGAGGGATTTCTATGTCCCTAGAGGGATTTCTATGTCCCAAGAGGGATTTCTATGTCCCTAGAGGGATAGATTTCTATGTCCCTAGAGGGATTTCTATGTCCCTAGAGGGATTTCTATGTCCCTAGAGGGATTTCTAGGTCCCTAGAGAGAGAGATTTCTATGTCCCTAGAGGGATTTCTATGTCGCTAGAGGGATTTCTATGTCCCAAGAGGGATTTCTATGTCCCTAGAGGGATAGATTTCTATGTCCCCAGAGGGATTTCTATGTCGCTAGAGGGATTTCTAGGTCCCTAGAGGGATTTCTAGGTCCCTAGAGGGATTTCTATGTCCCAAGAGGGATTTCTATGTCCCAAGAGGGATTTCTAGGTCCCTAGAGGGATTTCTATGTCCCTAGAGGGATAGATTTCTATGTCCCTAGAGGGATTTCTATGTCCCTAGAGGGATTTCTATGTCCCAAGAGGGATTTCTATGTCCCTAGAGGGATAGATTTCTATGTCCCTAGAGGGATTTCTATGTCCCTAGAGGGATTTCTATGTCCCTAGAGGGATTTCTAGGTCCCTAGAGGGATTTCTATGTCCCTAGAGGGATTTCTATGTCCGTTGAGGGATAGATTTCTATGTCCCAAGAGGGATTTCTATGTCCCAAGAGGGATTTCTAGGTCCCTAGAGGGATTTCTATGTCCCTAGAGGGATAGATTTCTATGTCCCTAGAGGGATTTCTATGTCCCTAGAGGGATTTCTATGTCCCAAGAGGGATTTCTATGTCCCAAGAGGGATTTCTATGTCCCTAGAGGGATTTCTATGTCCCTAGAGGGATAGATTTCTATGTCCCTAGAGGGATTTCAATGTCCCTAGAGGGATTTCTATGTCCCTAGAGGGATTTCTATGTCCCTAGAGGGATTTCAAGGTCCCTAGAGGGATTTCTATGTCCCTAGAGGGATTTCTATGTCCGTTGAGGGATAGATTTCTATGTCCCTAGAGGGATTTCTATGTCCCTAGAGGGATTTCTAGGTCCCTAGAGAGAGAGATTTCTATGTCCCAAGAGGGATTTCTATGTCCCTAGAGGGATTTCTATGTCCCTAGAGGGATAGATTTCTATGTCCCTAGAGGGATTTCTATGTCCCAAGAGGGATAGATTTCTATGTCCCTAGAGGGATTTCTATGTCCCTAGAGGGATTTCTATGTCCCAAGAGGGATTTCTATGTCCCAAGAGGGATTTCTAGGTCCCTAGAGGGATTTCTAGGTCCCTAGAGAGAGAGATTTCTATGTCCCTAGAGGGATTTCTATGTCCCAAGAGGGATTTCTAGGTCCCTAGAGGGATAGATTTCTAGGTCCCTAGAGGGATTTCTATGTCCCAAGAGGGATTTCTATGTCCCTAGAGGGATAGATTTCTATGTCCCTAGAGGGATTTCTATGTCCCTAGAGGGATTTCTATGTCCCAAGAGGGATTTCTATGTCCCAAGAGGGATTTCTATGTCCCTAGAGCGATAGATTTCTATGTCCCTAGAGGGATTTCAATGTCCCTAGAGGGATTTCTATGTCCCAAGAGGGATTTCTATGTCCCAAGAGGGATTTCTATGTCCCTAGAGGGATAGATTTCTATGTCCCTAGAGGGATTTCAATGTCCCTAGAGGGATTTCTATGTCCCAAGAGGGATTTCTATGTCCCAAGAGGGATTTCTATGTCCCTAGAGGGATTTCTATGTCCCTAGAGGGATAGATTTCTATGTCCCTAGAGGGATTTCAATGTCCCTAGAGGGATTTCTATGTCCCTAGAGGGATTTCTATGTCCCTAGAGGGATTTCTAGGTCCCTAGAGGGATTTCTATGTCCCTAGAGGGATTTCTATGTCCGTTGAGGGATAGATTTCTATGTCCCTAGAGGGATTTCTATGTCCCTAGAGGGATTTCTAGGTCCCTAGAGAGAGAGATTTCTATGTCCCTAGAGGGATTTCTATGTCGCTAGAGGGATTTCTATGTCCCAAGAGGGATTTCTATGTCCCTAGAGGGATTTCTATGTCCCAAGAGGGATTTCTATGTCCCAAGTGGGATTTCTAGGTCCCTAGAGGGATTTCTATGTCCCTAGAGGGATAGATTTCTATGTCCCTAGAGGGATTTCTATGTCCCTAGAGGGATTTCTATGTCCCAAGAGGGATTTCTATGTCCCTAGAGGGATAGATTTCTATGTCCCTAGAGGGATTTCTATGTCCCTAGAGGGATTTCTATGTCCCTAGAGGGATTTCTAGGTCCCTAGAGAGAGAGATTTCTATGTCCCTAGAGGGATTTCTATGTCGCTAGAGGGATTTCTATGTCCCAAGAGGGATTTCTATGTCCCTAGAGGGATAGATTTCTATGTCCCCAGAGGGATTTCTATGTCGCTAGAGGGATTTCTAGGTCCCTAGAGGGATTTCTAGGTCCCTAGAGGGATTTCTATGTCCCAAGAGGGATTTCTATGTCCCAAGAGGGATTTCTAGGTCCCTAGAGGGATTTCTATGTCCCTAGAGGGATAGATTTCTATGTCCCTAGAGGGATTTCTATGTCCCTAGAGGGATTTCTATGTCCCAAGAGGGATTTCTATGTCCCTAGAGGGATAGATTTCTATGTCCCTAGAGGGATTTCTATGTCCCTAGAGGGATTTCTATGTCCCTAGAGGGATTTCTAGGTCCCTAGAGGGATTTCTATGTCCCTAGAGGGATTTCTATTTCCGTTGAGGGATAGATTTCTATGTCCCAACAGGGATTTCTATGTCCCAAGAGGGATTTCTAGGTCCCTAGAGGGATTTCTATGTCCCTAGAGGGATAGATTTCTATGTCCCTAGAGGGATTTCTATGTCCCTAGAGGGATTTCTATGTCCCAAGAGGGATTTCTATGTCCCTAGAGGGATAGATTTCTATGTCCCTAGAGGGATTTCTATGTCCCTAGAGGGATTTCTATGTCCCAAGAGGGATTTCTATGTCCCTAGAGGGATTTCTATGTCCCTAGAGGGATAGATTTCTATGTCCCTAGAGGGATTTCTATGTCCCAAGAGGGATAGATTTCTATGTCCCTAGAGGGATTTCTATGTCCCTAGAGGGATTTCTATGTCCCAAGAGGGATTTCTATGTCCCAAGAGGGATTTCTAGGTCCCTAGAGGGATTTCTAGGTCCCTAGAGAGAGAGATTTCTATGTCCCTAGAGGGATTTCTATGTCCCAAGAGGGATTTCTAGGTCCCTAGAGGGATAGATTTCTAGGTCCCTAGAGGGATTTCTATGTCCCAAGAGGGATTTCTATGTCCCTAGAGGGATAGATTTCTATGTCCCTAGAGGGATTTCTATGTCCCTAGAGGGATTTCTATGTCCCAAGAGGGATTTCTATGTCCCAAGAGGGATTTCTATGTCCCTAGAGCGATAGATTTCTATGTCCCTAGAGGGATTTCAATGTCCCTAGAGGGATTTCTATGTCCCAAGAGGGATTTCTATGTCCCAAGAGGGATTTCTATGTCCCTAGAGGGATAGATTTCTATGTCCCTAGAGGGATTTCAATGTCCCTAGAGGGATTTCTATGTCCCAAGAGGGATTTCTATGTCCCAAGAGGGATTTCTATGTCCCTAGAGGGATTTCTATGTCCCTAGAGGGATAGATTTCTATGTCCCTAGAGGGATTTCAATGTCCCTAGAGGGATTTCTATGTCCCTAGAGGGATTTCTATGTCCCTAGAGGGATTTCTAGGTCCCTAGAGGGATTTCTATGTCCCTAGAGGGATTTCTATGTCCGTTGAGGGATAGATTTCTATGTCCCTAGAGGGATTTCTATGTCCCTAGAGGGATTTCTAGGTCCCTAGAGAGAGAGATTTCTATGTCCCTAGAGGGATTTCTATGTCCCTAGAGGGATTTCTATGTCCCTAGAGGGATTTCTAGGTCCCTAGAGGGATTTCTATGTCCCTAGAGGGATTTCTATGTCCCTAGAGGGATTTCTAGGTCCGTTGAGGGATAGATTTCTATGTCCCTAGAGGGATTTCTATGTCCCTAGAGGGATTTCTAGGTCCCTAGAGAGAGAGATTTCTATGTCCCTAGAGGGATTTCTATGTCGCTAGAGGGATTTCTATGTCCCAAGAGGGATTTCTATGTCCCTAGAGGGATTTCTATGTCCCAAGAGGGATTTCTATGTCCCAAGTGGGATTTCTAGGTCCCTAGAGGGATTTCTATGTCCCTAGAGGGATAGATTTCTATGTCCCTAGAGGGATTTCTATGTCCCTAGAGGGATTTCTATGTCCCAAGAGGGATTTCTATGTCCCTAGAGGGATAGATTTCTATGTCCCTAGAGGGATTTCTATGTCCCTAGAGGGATTTCTATGTCCCTAGAGGGATTTCTAGGTCCCTAGAGAGAGAGATTTCTATGTCCCTAGAGGGATTTCTATGTCGCTAGAGGGATTTCTATGTCCCAAGAGGGATTTCTATGTCCCAAGAGGGATTTCTAGGTCCCTAGAGGGATTTCTATGTCCCTAGAGGGATAGATTTCTATGTCCCTAGAGGGATTTCTATGTCCCTAGAGGGATTTCTATGTCCCAAGAGGGATTTCTATGTCCCTAGAGGGATAGATTTCTATGTCCCTAGAGGGATTTCTATGTCCCTAGAGGGATTTCTATGTCCCAAGAGGGATTTCTATGTCCCTAGAGGGATTTCTATGTCCCTAGAGGGATAGATTTCTATGTCCCTAGAGGGATTTCTATGTCCCAAGAGGGATAGATTTCTATGTCCCTAGAGGGATTTCTATGTCCCTAGAGGGATTTCTATGTCCCAAGAGGGATTTCTATGTCCCAAGAGGGATTTCTAGGTCCCTAGAGGGATTTCTAGGTCCCTAGAGAGAGAGATTTCTATGTCCCTAGAGGGATTTCTATGTCCCAAGAGGGATTTCTAGGTCCCTAGAGGGATAGATTTCTAGGTCCCTAGAGGGATTTCTATGTCCCAAGAGGGATTTCTATGTCCCTAGAGGGATAGATTTCTATGTCCCTAGAGGGATTTCTATGTCCCTAGAGGGATTTCTATGTCCCAAGAGGGATTTCTATGTCCCAAGAGGGATTTCTATGTCCCTAGAGGGATAGATTTCTATGTCCCTAGAGGGATTTCAATGTCCCTAGAGGGATTTCTATGTCCCAAGAGGGATTTCTATGTCCCAAGAGGGATTTCTATGTCCCTAGAGGGATAGATTTCTATGTCCCTAGAGGGATTTCAATGTCCCTAGAGGGATTTCTATGTCCCAAGAGGGATTTCTATGTCCCAAGAGGGATTTCTATGTCCCTAGAGGGATTTCTATGTCCCTAGAGGGATAGATTTCTATGTCCCTAGAGGGATTTCAATGTCCCTAGAGGGATTTCTATGTCCCTAGAGGGATTTCTATGTCCCTAGAGGGATTTCTAGGTCCCTAGAGGGATTTCTATGTCCCTAGAGGGATTTCTATGTCCGTTGAGGGATAGATTTCTATGTCCCTAGAGGGATTTCTATGTCCCTAGAGGGATTTCTAGGTCCCTAGAGAGAGAGATTTCTATGTCCCTAGAGGGATTTCTATGTCGCTAGAGGGATTTCTATGTCCCAAGAGGGATTTCTATGTCCCTAGAGGGATTTCTATGTCCCAAGAGGGATTTCTATGTCCCAAGTGGGATTTCTAGGTCCCTAGAGGGATTTCTATGTCCCTAGAGGGATAGATTTCTATGTCCCTAGAGGGATTTCTATGTCCCTAGAGGGATTTCTATGTCCCAAGAGGGATTTCTATGTCCCTAGAGGGATAGATTTCTATGTCCCTAGAGGGATTTCTATGTCCCTAGAGGGATTTCTATGTCCCAAGAGGGATTTCTATGTCCCTAGAGGGATTTCTATGTCCCTAGAGGGATAGATTTCTATGTCCCTAGAGGGATTTCTATGTCCCAAGAGGGATAGATTTCTATGTCCCTAGAGGGATTTCTATGTCCCTAGAGGGATTTCTATGTCCCAAGAGGGATTTCTATGTCCCTAGAGGGATTTCTATGTCCCTAGAGGGATAGATTTCTATGTCCCTAGAGGGATTTCTATGTCCCAAGAGGGATTTCTATGTCCCAAGAGGGATTTCTATGTCCCTAGAGGGATAGATTTCTATGTCCCTAGAGGGATTTCAATGTCCCTAGAGGGATAGATTTCTATGTCCCTAGAGGGATTTCTAGGTCCCTAGAGGGATTTCTATGTCCCTAGAGGGATTTCTATGTCCCAAGAGGGATAGATTTCTATGTCCCTAGAGGGATTTCTATGTCCCTAGAGGGATAGATTTCTATGTCCCTAGAGGGATTTCTATGTCCCAAGAGGTATAGATTTCTATGTCCCTAGAGGGATTTCTATGTCCCTAGAGGGATTTCTAAGTCCCAAGAGGGATTTCTATGTCCCTAGAGGGATTTCTATGTCCCTAGAGGGATAGATTTCTATGTCCCTAGAGGGATTTCTATGTCCCAAGAGGGATTTCTATGTCCCAAGAGGGATTTCTATGTCCCTAGAGGGATAGATTTCTATGTCCCTAGAGGGATTTCAATGTCCCTAGAGGGATTTCTATGTCCCAAGAGGGATTTCTATGTCCCAAGAGGGATTTCTATGTCCCTAGAGGGATTTCTATGTCCCTAGAGGGATAGATTTCTATGTCCCTAGAGGGATTTCTATGTCCCTAGAGGGATTTCTATGTCCCAAGAGGGATTTCTATGTCCCAAGAGGGATTTCTATGTCCCTAGAGGGATTTCTATGTCCCTAGAGGGATAGATTTCTATGTCCCAAGAGGGATTTCTATGTCCCTAGAGGGATTTCTATGTCGCTAGAGGGATTTCTAGGTCGCTAGAGGGATTTCTATGTCCCTAGAGGGATTTCTAGGTCCCTAGAGGGATAGATTTCTATGTCCCTAGAGAGATTTCTATGTCCCAAGAGGGATTTCTATGTCCCAAGAGGGATTTCTATGTCCCTAGAGGGATAGATTTCTATGTCCCTAGAGGGATTTCAATGTCCCTAGAGGGATTTCTATGTCCCAAGAGGGATTTCTTTGTCCCTAGAGGGATTTCTATGTCCCTAGAGGGATAGATTTCTATGTCCCTAGAGGGATTTCTATGTCCCAAGAGGGATAGATTTCTATGTCCCTAGAGGGATTTCTATGTCCCTAGAGGGATTTCTATGTCCCAAGAGGGATTTCTATGTCCCAAGAGGGATTTCTAGGTCCCTAGAGGGATTTCTAGGTCCCTAGAGAGAGAGATTTCTATGTCCCTAGAGGGATTTCTATGTCCCAAGAGGGATTTCTAGGTCCCTAGAGGGATAGATTTCTAGGTCCCTAGAGGGATTTCTATGTCCCAAGAGGGATTTCTATGTCCCTAGAGGGATAGATTTCTATGTCCCTAGAGGGATTTCTATGTCCCTAGAGGGATTTCTATGTCCCAAGAGGGATTTCTATGTCCCAAGAGGGATTTCTATGTCCCTAGAGGGATAGATTTCTATGTCCCTAGAGGGATTTCAATGTCCATAGAGGGATTTCTATGTCCCAAGAGGGATTTCTATGTCCCAAGAGGGATTTCTATGTCCCTAGAGGGATAGATTTCTATGTCCCTAGAGGGATTTCAATGTCCCTAGAGGGATTTCTATGTCCCAAGAGGGATTTCTATGTCCCAAGAGGGATTTCTATGTCCCTAGAGGGATTTCTATGTCCCTAGAGGGATAGATTTCTATGTCCCTAGAGGGATTTCAATGTCCCTAGAGGGATTTCTATGTCCCTAGAGGGATTTCTATGTCCCTAGAGGGATTTCTAGGTCCCTAGAGGGATTTCTATGTCCCTAGAGGGATTTCTATGTCCGTTGAGGGATAGATTTCTATGTCCCTAGAGGGATTTCTATGTCCCTAGAGGGATTTCTAGGTCCCTAGAGAGAGAGATTTCTATGTCCCTAGAGGGATTTCTATGTCGCTAGAGGGATTTCTATGTCCCAAGAGGGATTTCTATGTCCCTAGAGGGATAGATTTCTATGTCCCCAGAGGGATTTCTATGTCGCTAGAGGGATTTCTAGGTCCCTAGAGGGATTTCTAGGTCCCTAGAGGGATTTCTAGGTCCCTAGAGGGATTTCTATGTCCCAAGAGGGATTTCTATGTCCCAAGAGGGATTTCTAGGTCCCTAGAGGGATTTCTATGTCCCTAGAGGGATAGATTTCTATGTCCCTAGAGGGATTTCTATGTCCCTAGAGGGATTTCTATGTCCCAAGAGGGATTTCTATGTCCCTAGAGGGATAGATTTCTATGTCCCTAGAGGGATTTCTATGTCCCTAGAGGGATTTCTATGTCCCAAGAGGGATTTCTATGTCCCTAGAGGGATTTCTATGTCCCTAGAGGGATAGATTTCTATGTCCCTAGAGGGATTTCTATGTCCCAAGAGGGGTAGATTTCTATGTCCCTAGAGGGATTTCTATGTCCCTAGAGGGATTTCTATGTCCCAAGAGGGATTTCTATGTCCCAAGAGGGATTTCTAGGTCCCTAGAGGGATTTCTAGGTCCCTAGAGAGAGAGATTTCTATGTCCCTAGAGGGATTTCTATGTCCCAAGAGGGATTTCTAGGTCCCTAGAGGGATAGATTTCTAGGTCCCTAGAGGGATTTCTATGTCCCAAGAGGGATTTCTATGTCCCTAGAGGGATAGATTTCTATGTCCCTAGAGGGATTTCTATGTCCCTAGAGGGATTTCTATGTCCCAAGAGGGATTTCTATGTCCCAAGAGGGATTTCTATGTCCCTAGAGGGATAGATTTCTATGTCCCTAGAGGGATTTCAATGTCCCTAGAGGGATTTCTATGTCCCAAGAGGGATTTCTATGTCCCAAGAGGGATTTCTATGTCCCTAGAGGGATAGATTTCTATGTCCCTAGAGGGATTTCAATGTCCCTAGAGGGATTTCTATGTCCCAAGAGGGATTTCTATGTCCCAAGAGGGATTTCTATGTCCCTAGAGGGATTTCTATGTCCCTAGAGGGATAGATTTCTATGTCCCTAGAGGGATTTCAATGTCCCTAGAGGGATTTCTATGTCCCTAGAGGGATTTCTATGTCCCTAGAGGGATTTCTAGGTCCCTAGAGGGATTTCTATGTCCCTAGAGGGATTTCTATGTCCGTTGAGGGATAGATTTCTATGTCCCTAGAGGGATTTCTATGTCCCTAGAGGGATTTCTAGGTTCCTAGAGAGAGAGATTTCTATGTCCCTAGAGGGATTTCTATGTCGCTAGAGGGATTTCTATGTCCCAAGAGGGATTTCTATGTCCCTAGAGGGATAGATTTCTATGTCCCCAGAGGGATTTCTATGTCGCTAGAGGGATTTCTAGGTCCCTAGAGGGATTTCTATGTCCCTAGAGGGATAGATTTCTATGTCCCTAGAGGGATTTCTAGGTCCCTAGAGGGATTTCTATGTCCCTAGAGGGATAGATTTCTATGTCCCTAGAGGGATTTCTATGTCCCTAGAGGGATTTCTATGTCCCTAGAGGGATTTCTATGTCCCTAGAGGGATTTCTATGTCCCTAGAGGGATTTCTATGTCGCTAGAGGGATTTCTAGGTCGCTAGAGGGATTTCTATGTCCCTAGAGGGATTTCTAGGTCCCTAGAGGGATAGATTTCTATGTCCCTAGAGGGATTTCTATGTCCCAAGAGGGATTTCTATGTCCCAAGAGGGATTTCTATGTCCCTAGAGGGATAGATTTCTATGTCCCTAGAGGGATTTCAATGTCCCTAGAGGGATTTCTATGTCCCAAGAGGGATTTCTATGTCCCAAGAGGGATTTCTAGGTCCCTAGAGGGATTTCTATGTCCCTAGAGGGATAGATTTCTATGTCCCTAGAGGGATTTCTATGTCCCTAGAGGGATTTCTATGTCCCAAGAGGGATTTCTATGTCCCTAGAGGGATAGATTTCTATGTCCCTAGAGGGATTTCTATGTCCCTAGAGGGATTTCTATGTCCCAAGAGGGATTTCTATGTCCCTAGAGGGATTTCTATGTCCCTAGAGGGATAGATTTCTATGTCCCTAGAGGGATTTCTATGTCCCAAGAGGGATAGATTTCTATGTCCCTAGAGGGATTTCTATGTCCCTAGAGGGATTTCTATGTCCCAAGAGGGATTTCTATGTCCCTAGAGGGATAGATTTCTATGTCCTTAGAGGGATTTCTATGTCCCAAGAGGGATTTCTATGTCCCAAGAGGGATTTCTATGTCCCTAGAGGGATAGATTTCTATGTCCCTAGAGGGATTTCAATGTCCCTAGAGGGATAGATTTCTATGTCCCTAGAGGGATTTCTATGTCCCTAGAGGGATTTCTATGTCCCAAGAGGGATTTCTATGTCCCTAGAGGGATAGATTTCTATGTCCCTAGAGGGATTTCTATGTCCCTAGAGGGATTTCTATGTCCCAAGAGGGATTTCTATGTCCCTAGAGGGATTTCTATGTCCCTAGAGGGATAGATTTCTATGTCCCTAGAGGGATTTCTATGTCCCAAGAGGGATAGATTTCTATGTCCCTAGAGGGATTTCTATGTCCCTAGAAGGATTTCTATGTCCCAAGAGGGATTTCTATGTCCCTAGAGGTATTTCTATGTCCCTAGAGGGATAGATTTCTATGTCCCTAGAGGGATTTCTATGTCCCAAGAGGGATTTCTATGTCCCAAGAGGGATTTCTATGTCCCTAGAGGGATAGATTTCTATGTCCCTAGAGGGATTTCAATGTCCCTAGAGGGATAGATTTCTATGTCCCTAGAGGGATTTCTAGGTCCCTAGAGGGATTTCTATGTCCCTAGAGGGATTTCTATGTCCCAAGAGGGATAGATTTCTATGTCCCTAGAGGGATTTCTATGTCCCTAGAGGGATTTCTATGTCCCTAGAGGGATAGATTTCTATGTCCCTAGAGGGATTTCTATGTCCCAAGAGGGATTTCTAGGTCCCTAGAGGGATTTCTAGGTCCCTAGAGAGAGAGATTTCTATGTCCCTAGAGGGATTTCTATGTCCCAAGAGGGATTTCTAGGTCCCTAGAGGGATAGATTTCTAGGTCCCTAGAGGGATTTCTATGTCCCAAGAGGGATTTCTATGTCCCTAGAGGGATAGATTTCTATGTCCCTAGAGGGATTTCTATGTCCCTAGAGGGATTTCTATGTCCCAAGAGGGATTTCTATGTCCCAAGAGGGATTTCTATGTCCCTAGAGGGATAGATTTCTATGTCCCTAGAGGGATTTCTATGTCCCAAGAGGGATTTCTATGTCCCAAGAGGGATTTCTATGTCCCTAGAGGGATTTCTATGTCCCTAGAGGGATAGATTTCTATGTCCCTAGAGGGATTTCAATGTCCCTAGAGGGATTTCTATGTCCCTAGAGGGATTTCTATGTCCCTAGAGGGATTTCTAGGTCCCTAGAGGGATTTCTATGTCCCTAGAGGGATTTCTATGTCCGTTGAGGGATAGATTTCTATGTCCCTAGAGGGATTTCTATGTCCCTAGAGGGATTTCTAGGTCCCTAGAGAGAGAGATTTCTATGTCCCTAGAGGGATTTCTATGTCGCTAGAGGGATTTCTATGTCCCAAGAGGGATTTCTATGTCCCTAGAGGGATAGATTTCTATGTCCCCAGAGGGATTTCTATGTCGCTAGAGGGATTTCTAGGTCCCTAGAGGGATTTCTAGGTCCCTAGAGGGATTTCTAGGTCCCTAGAGGGATTTCTATGTCCCAAGAGGGATTTCTATGTCCCAAGAGGGATTTCTAGGTCCCTAGAGGGATTTCTATGTCCCTAGAGGGATAGATTTCTATGTCCCTAGAGGGATTTCTATGTCCCTAGAGGGATTTCTATGTCCCAAGAGGGATTTCTATGTCCCTAGAGGGATTTCTAGGTCCCTAGAGGGATTTCTATGTCCCTAGAGGGATAGATTTCTATGTCCCTAGAGGGATTTCTATGTCCCTAGAGGGATTTCTATGTCCCAAGAGGGATTTCTATGTCCCTAGAGGGATAGATTTCTATGTCCCCAGAGGGATTTCTATGTCGCTAGAGGGATTTCTAGGTCCCTAGAGGGATTTCTATGTCCCTAGAGGGATAGATTTCTATGTCCCTAGAGGGATTTCTAGGTCCCTAGAGGGATTTCTATGTCCCTAGAGGGATTTCTATGTCGCTAGAGGGATTTCTAGGTCGCTAGAGGGATTTCTATGTCCCTAGAGGGATTTCTAGGTCCCTAGAGGGATAGATTTCTATGTCCCTAGAGGGATTTCTATGTCCCAAGAGGGATTTCTATGTCCCAAGAGGGATTTCTATGTCCCTAGAGGGATAGATTTCTATGTCCCTAGAGGGATTTCAATGTCCCTAGAGGGATTTCTATGTCCCAAGAGGGATTTCTATGTCCCAAGAGGGATTTCTAGGTCCCTAGAGGGATTTCTATGTCCCTAGAGGGATAGATTTCTATGTCCCTAGAGGGATTTCTATGTCCCTAGAGGGATTTCTATGTCCCAAGAGGGATTTCTATGTCCCTAGAGGGATAGATTTCTATGTCCCTAGAGGGATTTCTATGTCCCTAGAGGGATTTCTATGTCCCAAGAGGGATTTCTATGTCCCTAGAGGGATTTCTATGTCCCTAGAGGGATAGATTTCTATGTCCCTAGAGGGATTTCTATGTCCCAAGAGGGATAGATTTCTATGTCCCTAGAGGGATTTCTATGTCCCTAGAGGGATTTCTATGTCCCAAGAGGGATTTCTATGTCCCTAGAGGGATAGATTTCTATGTCCTTAGAGGGATTTCTATGTCCCAAGAGGGATTTCTATGTCCCAAGAGGGATTTCTATGTCCCTAGAGGGATAGATTTCTATGTCCCTAGAGGGATTTCAATGTCCCTAGAGGGATAGATTTCTATGTCCCTAGAGGGATTTCTATGTCCCTAGAGGGATTTCTATGTCCCAAGAGGGATTTCTATGTCCCTAGAGGGATAGATTTCTATGTCCCTAGAGGGATTTCTATGTCCCTAGAGGGATTTCTATGTCCCAAGAGGGATTTCTATGTCCCTAGAGGGATTTCTATGTCCCTAGAGGGATAGATTTCTATGTCCCTAGAGGGATTTCTATGTCCCAAGAGGGATAGATTTCTATGTCCCTAGAGGGATTTCTATGTCCCTAGAAGGATTTCTATGTCCCAAGAGGGATTTCTATGTCCCTAGAGGTATTTCTATGTCCCTAGAGGGATAGATTTCTATGTCCCTAGAGGGATTTCTATGTCCCAAGAGGGATTTCTATGTCCCAAGAGGGATTTCTATGTCCCTAGAGGGATAGATTTCTATGTCCCTAGAGGGATTTCAATGTCCCTAGAGGGATAGATTTCTATGCCCCTAGAGGGATTTCTAGGTCCCTAGAGGGATTTCTATGTCCCTAGAGGGATTTCTATGTCCCAAGAGGGATAGATTTCTATGTCCCTAGAGGGATTTCTATGTCCCTAGAGGGATTTCTATGTCCCAAGAGGGATTTCTATGTCCCTAGAGGGATTTCTATGTCCCTAGAGGGATTTCTATGTCCCTAGAGGGATTTCAATGTCCCAAGAGGGATAGATTTCTATGTCCCTAGAGGGATTTCTATGTCCCTAGAGGGATTTCTATGTCCCAAGAGGGATTTCTATGTCCCTAGAGGGATTTCTATGTCCCTAGAGGGATAGATTTCTATGTCCCTAGAGGGATTTCTATGTCCCTAGAGGGATTTCTAGGTCCCTAGAGAGAGAGATTTCTATGTCCCTAGAGGGATTTCTATGTCGCTAGAGGGATTTCTATGTCCCAAGAGGGATTTCTATGTCCCTAGAGGGATAGATTTCTATGTCCCCAGAGGGATTTCTATGTCGCTAGAGGGATTTCTAGGTCCCTAGAGGGATTTCTAGGTCCCTAGAGGGATTTCTAGGTCCCTAGAGGGATTTCTATGTCCCAAGAGGGATTTCTATGTCCCAAGAGGGATTTCTAGGTCCCTAGAGGGATTTCTATGTCCCTAGAGGGATAGATTTCTATGTCCCTAGAGGGATTTCTATGTCCCTAGAGGGATTTCTATGTCCCAAGAGGGATTTCTATGTCCCTAGAGGGATTTCTAGGTCCCTAGAGGGATTTCTATGTCCCTAGAGGGATAGATTTCTATGTCCCTAGAGGGATTTCTATGTCCCTAGAGGGATTTCTATGTCCCAAGAGGGATTTCTATGTCCCTAGAGGGATAGATTTCTATGTCCCCAGAGGGATTTCTATGTCGCTAGAGGGATTTCTAGGTCCCTAGAGGGATTTCTATGTCCCTAGAGGGATAGATTTCTATGTCCCTAGAGGGATTTCTAGGTCCCTAGAGGGATTTCTATGTCCCTAGAGGGATTTCTATGTCGCTAGAGGGATTTCAATGTCCCTAGAGGGATTTCTATGTCCCAAGAGGGATTTCTATGTCCCAAGAGGGATTTCTAGGTCCCTAGAGGGATTTCTATGTCCCTAGAGGGATAGATTTCTATGTCCCTAGAGGGATTTCTATGTCCCTAGAGGGATTTCTATGTCCCAAGAGGGATTTCTATGTCCCTAGAGGGATAGATTTCTATGTCCCTAGAGGGATTTCTATGTCCCTAGAGGGATTTCTATGTCCCAAGAGGGATTTCTATGTCCCTAGAGGGATTTCTATGTCCCTAGAGGGATAGATTTCTATGTCCCTAGAGGGATTTCTATGTCCCAAGAGGGATAGATTTCTATGTCCCTAGAGGGATTTCTATGTCCCTAGAGGGATTTCTATGTCCCAAGAGGGATTTCTATGTCCCTAGAGGGATAGATTTCTATGTCCTTAGAGGGATTTCTATGTCCCAAGAGGGATTTCTATGTCCCAAGAGGGATTTCTATGTCCCTAGAGGGATAGATTTCTATGTCCCTAGAGGGATTTCAATGTCCCTAGAGGGATAGATTTCTATGTCCCTAGAGGGATTTCTATGTCCCTAGAGGGATTTCTATGTCCCAAGAGGGATTTCTATGTCCCTAGAGGGATAGATTTCTATGTCCCTAGAGGGATTTCTATGTCCCTAGAGGGATTTCTATGTCCCAAGAGGGATTTCTATGTCCCTAGAGGGATTTCTATGTCCCTAGAGGGATAGATTTCTATGTCCCTAGAGGGATTTCTATGTCCCAAGAGGGATTTCTATGTCCCTAGAGGGATAGATTTCTATGTCCCTAGAGGGATTTCTATGTCCCTAGAGGGATTTCTATGTCCCAAGAGGGATTTCTATGTCCCTAGAGGGATAGATTTCTATGTCCCCAGAGGGATTTCTATGTCGCTAGAGGGATTTCTAGGTCCCTAGAGGGATTTCTATGTCCCTAGAGGGATAGATTTCTATGTCCCTAGAGGGATTTCTAGGTCCCTAGAGGGATTTCTATGTCCCTAGAGGGATAGATTTCTATGTCCCTAGAGGGATTTCTATGTCCCTAGAGGGATTTCTATGTCCCTAGAGGGATTTCTATGTCCCTAGAGGGATTTCTATGTCCCTAGAGGGATTTCTATGTCGCTAGAGGGATTTCTAGGTCGCTAGAGGGATTTCTATGTCCCTAGAGGGATTTCTAGGTCCCTAGAGGGATAGATTTCTATGTCCCTAGAGGGATTTCTATGTCCCAAGAGGGATTTCTATGTCCCAAGAGGGATTTCTATGTCCCTAGAGGGATAGATTTCTATGTCCCTAGAGGGATTTCAATGTCCCTAGAGGGATTTCTATGTCCCAAGAGGGATTTCTATGTCCCAAGAGGGATTTCTAGGTCCCTAGAGGGATTTCTATGTCCCTAGAGGGATAGATTTCTATGTCCCTAGAGGGATTTCTATGTCCCTAGAGGGATTTCTATGTCCCAAGAGGGATTTCTATGTCCCTAGAGGGATTTCTATGTCCCAAGAGGGATTTCTATGTCCCTAGAGGGATAGATTTCTATGTCCCTAGAGGGATTTCTATGTCCCTAGAGGGATTTCTATGTCCCAAGAGGGATTTCTATGTCCCTAGAGGGATTTCTATGTCCCTAGAGGGATAGATTTCTATGTCCCTAGAGGGATTTCTATGTCCCAAGAGGGATAGATTTCTATGTCCCTAGAGGGATTTCTATGTCCCTAGAGGGATTTCTATGTCCCAAGAGGGATTTCTATGTCCCTAGAGGGATAGATTTCTATGTCCTTAGAGGGATTTCTATGTCCCAAGAGGGATTTCTATGTCCCAAGAGGGATTTCTATGTCCCTAGAGGGATAGATTTCTATGTCCCTAGAGGGATTTCAATGTCCCTAGAGGGATAGATTTCTATGTCCCTAGAGGGATTTCTATGTCCCTAGAGGGATTTCTATGTCCCAAGAGGGATTTCTATGTCCCTAGAGGGATAGATTTCTATGTCCCTAGAGGGATTTCTATGTCCCTAGAGGGATTTCTATGTCCCAAGAGGGATTTCTATGTCCCTAGAGGGATTTCTATGTCCCTAGAGGGATAGATTTCTATGTCCCTAGAGGGATTTCTATGTCCCAAGAGGGATTTCTATGTCCCTAGAGGGATAGATTTCTATGTCCCTAGAGGGATTTCTATGTCCCTAGAGGGATTTCTATGTCCCAAGAGGGATTTCTATGTCCCTAGAGGGATAGATTTCTATGTCCCCAGAGGGATTTCTATGTCGCTAGAGGGATTTCTAGGTCCCTAGAGGGATTTCTATGTCCCTAGAGGGATAGATTTCTATGTCCCTAGAGGGATTTCTAGGTCCCTAGAGGGATTTCTATGTCCCTAGAGGGATAGATTTCTATGTCCCTAGAGGGATTTCTATGTCCCTAGAGGGATTTCTATGTCCCTAGAGGGATTTCTATGTCCCTAGAGGGATTTCTATGTCCCTAGAGGGATTTCTATGTCGCTAGAGGGATTTCTAGGTCGCTAGAGGGATTTCTATGTCCCTAGAGGGATTTCTAGGTCCCTAGAGGGATAGATTTCTATGTCCCTAGAGGGATTTCTATGTCCCAAGAGGGATTTCTATGTCCCAAGAGGGATTTCTATGTCCCTAGAGGGATAGATTTCTATGTCCCTAGAGGGATTTCAATGTCCCTAGAGGGATTTCTATGTCCCAAGAGGGATTTCTATGTCCCAAGAGGGATTTCTAGGTCCCTAGAGGGATTTCTATGTCCCTAGAGGGATAGATTTCTATGTCCCTAGAGGGATTTCTATGTCCCTAGAGGGATTTCTATGTCCCAAGAGGGATTTCTATGTCCCTAGAGGGATAGATTTCTATGTCCCTAGAGGGATTTCTATGTCCCTAGAGGGATTTCTATGTCCCAAGAGGGATTTCTATGTCCCTAGAGGGATTTCTATGTCCCTAGAGGGATAGATTTCTATGTCCCTAGAGGGATTTCTATGTCCCAAGAGGGATAGATTTCTATGTCCCTAGAGGGATTTCTATGTCCCTAGAGGGATTTCTATGTCCCAAGAGGGATTTCTATGTCCCTAGAGGGATAGATTTCTATGTCCTTAGAGGGATTTCTATGTCCCAAGAGGGATTTCTATGTCCCAAGAGGGATTTCTATGTCCCTAGAGGGATAGATTTCTATGTCCCTAGAGGGATTTCAATGTCCCTAGAGGGATAGATTTCTATGTCCCTAGAGGGATTTCTATGTCCCTAGAGGGATTTCTATGTCCCAAGAGGGATTTCTATGTCCCTAGAGGGATAGATTTCTATGTCCCTAGAGGGATTTCTATGTCCCTAGAGGGATTTCTATGTCCCAAGAGGGATTTCTATGTCCCTAGAGGGATTTCTATGTCCCTAGAGGGATAGATTTCTATGTCCCTAGAGGGATTTCTATGTCCCAAGAGGGATAGATTTCTATGTCCCTAGAGGGATTTCTATGTCCCTAGAAGGATTTCTATGTCCCAAGAGGGATTTCTATGTCCCTAGAGGTATTTCTATGTCCCTAGAGGGATAGATTTCTATGTCCCTAGAGGGATTTCTATGTCCCAAGAGGGATTTCTATGTCCCAAGAGGGATTTCTATGTCCCTAGAGGGATAGATTTCTATGTCCCTAGAGGGATTTCAATGTCCCTAGAGGGATAGATTTCTATGTCCCTAGAGGGATTTCTAGGTCCCTAGAGGGATTTCTATGTCCCTAGAGGGATTTCTATGTCCCAAGAGGGATAGATTTCTATGTCCCTAGAGGGATTTCTATGTCCCTAGAGGGATTTCTATGTCCCTAGAGGGATAGATTTCTATGTCCCTAGAGGGATTTCTATGTCCCAAGAGGGATTTCTAGGTCCCTAGAGGGATTTCTAGGTCCCTAGAGAGAGAGATTTCTATGTCCCTAGAGGGATTTCTATGTCCCAAGAGGGATTTCTAGGTCCCTAGAGGGATAGATTTCTAGGTCCCTAGAGGGATTTCTATGTCCCAAGAGGGATTTCTATGTCCCTAGAGGGATAGATTTCTATGTCCCTAGAGGGATTTCTATGTCCCTAGAGGGATTTCTATGTCCCAAGAGGGATTTCTATGTCCCAAGAGGGATTTCTATGTCCCTAGAGGGATAGATTTCTATGTCCCTAGAGGGATTTCAATGTCCCTAGAGGGATTTCTATGTCCCAAGAGGGATTTCTATGTCCCAAGAGGGATTTCTATGTCCCTAGAGGGATTTCTATGTCCCTAGAGGGATAGATTTCTATGTCCCTAGAGGGATTTCAATGTCCCTAGAGGGATTTCTATGTCCCTAGAGGGATTTCTATGTCCCTAGAGGGATTTCTAGGTCCCTAGAGGGATTTCTATGTCCCTAGAGGGATTTCTATGTCCGTTGAGGGATAGATTTCTATGTCCCTAGAGGGATTTCTATGTCCCTAGAGGGATTTCTAGGTCCCTAGAGAGAGAGATTTCTATGTCCCTAGAGGGATTTCTATGTCGCTAGAGGGATTTCTATGTCCCAAGAGGGATTTCTATGTCCCTAGAGGGATAGATTTCTATGTCCCCAGAGGGATTTCTATGTCGCTAGAGGGATTTCTAGGTCCCTAGAGGGATTTCTAGGTCCCTAGAGGGATTTCTAGGTCCCTAGAGGGATTTCTATGTCCCAAGAGGGATTTCTATGTCCCAAGAGGGATTTCTAGGTCCCTAGAGGGATTTCTATGTCCCTAGAGGGATAGATTTCTATGTCCCTAGAGGGATTTCTATGTCCCTAGAGGGATTTCTATGTCCCAAGAGGGATTTCTATGTCCCTAGAGGGATTTCTAGGTCCCTAGAGGGATTTCTATGTCCCTAGAGGGATAGATTTCTATGTCCCTAGAGGGATTTCTATGTCCCTAGAGGGATTTCTATGTCCCAAGAGGGATTTCTATGTCCCTAGAGGGATAGATTTCTATGTCCCTAGAGGGATTTCTATGTCCCTAGAGGGATTTCTATGTCCCAAGAGGGATTTCTATGTCCCTAGAGGGATTTCTATGTCCCTAGAGGGATAGATTTCTATGTCCCTAGAGGGATTTCTATGTCCCAAGAGGGATAGATTTCTATGTCCCTAGAGGGATTTCTATGTCCCTAGAGGGATTTCTATGTCCCAAGAGGGATTTCTATGTCCCAAGAGGGATTTCTATGTCCCTAGAGGGATAGATTTCTATGTCCCTAAAGGGATTTCTATGTCCCTAGAGGGATTTCTAGGTCCCTAGAGAGAGAGATTTCTATGTCCTTAGAGGGATTTCTATGTCGCTAGAGGGATTTCTAGGTCCCTAGAGGGATTTCTATGTCCCAGAGGGATTTCTAGGTCCCTAGAGGGATTTCTATGTCCCTAGAGGGATAGATTTCTATGTCCCTAGAGGGATTTCTATGTCCCTAGAGGGATTTCTATGTCCCAAGAGGGATTTCTATGTCCCTAGAGGGATAGATTTCTATGTCCCTAGAGGGATTTCTATGTCCCAAGAGGGATTTCTATGTCCCAAGAGGGATTTCTATGTCCCTAGAGGGATAGATTTCTATGTCCCTAGAGGGATTTCAATGTCCCTAGAGGGATTTCTATGTCCCTAGAGGGATTTCTAGGTCCCTAGAGGGATTTCTATGTCCCTAGAGGGATAGATTTCTATGTCCCTAGAGGGATTTCAATGTCCCTAGAGGGATTTCTATGTCCCAAGAGGGATTTCTATGTCCCAAGAGGGATTTCTATGTCCCTAGAGGGATTTCTATGTCCCTAGAGGGATAGATTTCTATGTCCCTAGAGGGATTTCTATGTCCCTAGAGGGATTTCTATGTCCCAAGAGGGATTTCTATGTCCCAAGAGGGATTTCTATGTCCCTAGAGGGATAGATTTCTATGTCCCTAGAGGGATTTCAATGTCCCTAAAGGGATTTCTATGTCCCAAGAGGGATTTCTATGTCCCAAGAGGGATTTCTATGTCCCTAGAGGGATTTCTATGTCCCTAGAGGGATAGATTTCTATGTCCCTAGAGGGATTTCTAGGTCCCTAGAGGGATTTCTAGGTCCCTAGAGGGATTTCTATGTCCCTAGAGGGATAGATTTCTATGTCCCTAGAGGGATTTCTATGTCCCTAGAGGGATTTCTATGTCCCTAGAGGGATTTCTATGTCCCTAGAGGGATTTCTATGTCCCTAGAAGGATTTCTATGTCGCTAGAGGGATTTCTAGGTCGCTAGAGGGATTTCTATGTCCCAAGAGGGATTTCTATGTCCCTAGAGGGATAGATTTCTATGTCCCAAGAGGGATTTCTATGTCCCTAGAGGGATTTCTATGTCGCTAGAGGGATTTCTAGGTCGCTAGAGGGATTTCTATGTCCCTAGAGGGATTTCTAGGTCCCTAGAGGGATAGATTTCTATGTCCCTAGAGGGATTTCTATGTCCCAAGAGGGATTTCTATGTCCCAAGAGGGATTTCTATGTCCCTAGAGGGATAGATTTCTATGTCCCTAGAGGGATTTCAATGTCCCTAGAGGGATTTCTATGTCCCAAGAGGGATTTCTATGTCCCAAGTGGGATTTCTAGGTCCCTAGAGGGATTTCTATGTCCCTAGAGGGATAGATTTCTATGTCCCTAGAGGGATTTCTATGTCCCTAGAGGGATTTCTATGTCCCAAGAGGGATTTCTATGTCCCTAGAGGGATAGATTTCTATGTCCCTAGAGGGATTTCTATGTCCCTAGAGGGATTTCTATGTCCCAAGAGGGATTTCTATGTCCCTAGAGGGATTTCTATGTCCCTAGAGGGATAGATTTCTATGTCCCTAGAGGGATTTCTATGTCCCAAGAGGGATAGATTTCTATGTCCCTAGAGGGATTTCTATGTCCCTAGAGGGATTTCTATGTCCCAAGAGGGATTTCTATGTCCCTAGAGGGATTTCTATGTCCCTAGAGGGATATATTTCTATGTCCCTAGAGGGATTTCTATGTCCCAAGAGGGATTTCTATGTCCCAAGAGGGATTTCTATGTCCCTAGAGGGATAGATTTCTATGTCCCTAGAGGGATTTCAATGTCCCTAGAGGGATAGATTTCTATGTCCCTAGAGGGATTTCTAGGTCCCTAGAGGGATTTCTATGTCCCTAGAGGGATTTCTATGTCCCAAGAGGGATAGATTTCTATGTCCCTAGAGGGATTTCTATGTCCCTAGAGGGATAGATTTCTATGTCCCTAGAGGGATTTCTATGTCCCAAGAGGTATAGATTTCTATGTCCCTAGAGGGATTTCTATGTCCCTAGAGGGATTTCTAAGTCCCAAGAGGGATTTCTATGTCCCTAGAGGGATTTCTATGTCCCTAGAGGGATAGATTTCTATGTCCCTAGAGGGATTTCTATGTCCCAAGAGGGATTTCTATGTCCCAAGAGGGATTTCTATGTCCCTAGAGGGATAGATTTCTATGTCCCTAGAGGGATTTCAATGTCCCTAGAGGGATTTCTATGTCCCAAGAGGGATTTCTATGTCCCAAGAGGGATTCCTATGTCCCTAGAGGGATTTCTATGTCCCTAGAGGGATAGATTTCTATGTCCCTAGAGGGATTTCTATGTCCCTAGAGGGATTTCTATGTCCCAAGAGGGATTTCTATGTCCCAAGAGGGATTTCTATGTCCCTAGAGGGATTTCTATGTCCCTAGAGGGATAGATTTCTATGTCCCAAGAGGGATTTCTATGTCCCTAGAGGGATTTCTATGTCGCTAGAGGGATTTCTAGGTCGCTAGAGGGATTTCTATGTCCCTAGAGGGATTTCTAGGTCCCTAGAGAGATAGATTTCTATGTCCCTAGAGGGATTTCTATGTCCCAAGAGGGATTTCTATGTCCCAAGAGGGATTTCTATGTCCCTAGAGGGATAGATTTCTATGTCCCTAGAGGGATTTCAATGTCCCTAGAGGGATTTCTATGTCCCAAGAGGGATTTCTATGTCCCTAGAGGGATAGATTTCTATGTCCCTAGAGGGATTTCAATGTCCCTAGAGGGATTTCTATGTCCCAAGAGGGATTTCTATGTCCCAAGAGGGATTTCTATGTCCCTAGAGGGATTTCTATGTCCCTAGAGGGATAGATTTCTATGTCCCTAGAGGGATTTCAATGTCCCTAGAGGGATTTCTATGTCCCTAGAGGGATTTCTATGTCCCTAGAGGGATTTCTATGTCCCTAGAGGGATTTCTATGTCGCTAGAGGGATTTCTAGGTCGCTAGAGGGATTTCTATGTCCCAAGAGGGATTTCTATGTCCCTAGAGGGATAGATTTCTATGTCCCAAGAGGGATTTCTATGTCCCTAGAGGGATTTCTATGTCGCTAGAGGGATTTCTAGGTCGCTAGAGGGATTTCTATGTCCCTAGAGGGATTTCTAGGTCCCTAGAGGGATAGATTTCTATGTCCCTAGAGGGATTTCTATGTCCCAAGAGGGATTTCTATGTCCCAAGAGGGATTTCTATGTCCCTAGAGGGATAGATTTCTATGTCCCTAGAGGGATTTCAATGTCCCTAGAGGGATTTCTATGTCCCAAGAGGGATTTCTATGTCCCAAGTGGGATTTCTAGGTCCCTAGAGGGATTTCTATGTCCCTAGAGGGATAGATTTCTATGTCCCTAGAGGGATTTCTATGTCCCTAGAGGGATTTCTATGTCCCAAGAGGGATTTCTATGTCCCTAGAGGGATAGATTTCTATGTCCCTAGAGGGATTTCTATGTCCCTAGAGGGATTTCTATGTCCCAAGAGGGATTTCTATGTCCCTAGAGGGATTTCTATGTCCCTAGAGGGATAGATTTCTATGTCCCTAGAGGGATTTCTATGTCCCAAGAGGGATAGATTTCTATGTCCCTAGAGGGATTTCTATGTCCCTAGAGGGATTTCTATGTCCCAAGAGGGATTTCTATGTCCCTAGAGGGATTTCTATGTCCCTAGAGGGATATATTTCTATGTCCCTAGAGGGATTTCTATGTCCCAAGAGGGATTTCTATGTCCCAAGAGGGATTTCTATGTCCCTAGAGGGATAGATTTCTATGTCCCTAGAGGGATTTCAATGTCCCTAGAGGGATAGATTTCTATGTCCCTAGAGGGATTTCTAGGTCCCTAGAGGGATTTCTATGTCCCTAGAGGGATTTCTATGTCCCAAGAGGGATAGATTTCTATGTCCCTAGAGGGATTTCTATGTCCCTAGAGGGATAGATTTCTATGTCCCTAGAGGGATTTCTATGTCCCAAGAGGTATAGATTTCTATGTCCCTAGAGGGATTTCTATGTCCCTAGAGGGATTTCTAAGTCCCAAGAGGGATTTCTATGTCCCTAGAGGGATTTCTATGTCCCTAGAGGGATAGATTTCTATGTCCCTAGAGGGATTTCTATGTCCCAAGAGGGATTTCTATGTCCCAAGAGGGATTTCTATGTCCCTAGAGGGATAGATTTCTATGTCCCTAGAGGGATTTCAATGTCCCTAGAGGGATTTCTATGTCCCAAGAGGGATTTCTATGTCCCAAGAGGGATTCCTATGTCCCTAGAGGGATTTCTATGTCCCTAGAGGGATAGATTTCTATGTCCCTAGAGGGATTTCTATGTCCCTAGAGGGATTTCTATGTCCCAAGAGGGATTTCTATGTCCCAAGAGGGATTTCTATGTCCCTAGAGGGATTTCTATGTCCCTAGAGGGATAGATTTCTATGTCCCAAGAGGGATTTCTATGTCCCTAGAGGGATTTCTATGTCGCTAGAGGGATTTCTAGGTCGCTAGAGGGATTTCTATGTCCCTAGAGGGATTTCTAGGTCCCTAGAGAGATAGATTTCTATGTCCCTAGAGGGATTTCTATGTCCCAAGAGGGATTTCTATGTCCCAAGAGGGATTTCTATGTCCCTAGAGGGATAGATTTCTATGTCCCTAGAGGGATTTCAATGTCCCTAGAGGGATTTCTATGTCCCAAGAGGGATTTCTATGTCCCTAGAGGGATAGATTTCTATGTCCCTAGAGGGATTTCAATGTCCCTAGAGGGATTTCTATGTCCCAAGAGGGATTTCTATGTCCCAAGAGGGATTTCTATGTCCCTAGAGGGATTTCTATGTCCCTAGAGGGATAGATTTCTATGTCCCTAGAGGGATTTCAATGTCCCTAGAGGGATTTCTATGTCCCTAGAGGGATTTCTATGTCCCTAGAGGGATTTCTAGGTCCCTAGAGGGATTTCTATGTCCCTAGAGGGATTTCTATGTCCGTTGAGGGATTTCTATGTCCCTAGAGGGATTTCTATGTCGCTAGAGGGATTTCTATGTCCCAAGAGGGATTTCTATGTCCCTAGAGGGATAGATTTCTATGTCCCCAGAGGGATTTCTATGTCGCTAGAGGGATTTCTAGGTCCCTAGAGGGATTTCTAGGTCCCTAGAGGGATTTCTATGTCCCAAGAGGGATTTCTATGTCCCAAGAGGGATTTCTAGGTCCCTAGAGGGATTTCTATGTCCCTAGAGGGATAGATTTCTATGTCCCTAGAGGGATTTCTATGTCCCTAGAGGGATTTCTATGTCCCAAGAGGGATTTCTATGTCCCTAGAGGGATAGATTTCTATGTCCCTAGAGGGATTTCTATGTCCCTAGAGGGATTTCTATGTCCCAAGAGGGATTTCTATGTCCCTAGAGGGATTTCTATGTCCCTAGAGGGATAGATTTCTATGTCCCTAGAGGGATTTCTATGTCCCAAGAGGGATAGATTTCTATGTCCCTAGAGGGATTTCTATGTCCCTAGAGGGATTTCTATGTCCCAAGAGGGATTTCTATGTCCCAAGAGGGATTTCTAGGTCCCTAGAGGGATTTCTAGGTCCCTAGAGAGAGAGATTTCTATGTCCCTAGAGGGATTTCTATGTCCCAAGAGGGATTTCTAGGTCCCTAGAGGGATAGATTTCTAGGTCCCTAGAGGGATTTCTATGTCCCAAGAGGGATTTCTATGTCCCTAGAGGGATAGATTTCTATGTCCCTAGAGGGATTTCTATGTCCCTAGAGGGATTTCTATGTCCCAAGAGGGATTTCTATGTCCCAAGAGGGATTTCTATGTCCCTAGAGGGATAGATTTCTATGTCCCTAGAGGGATTTCAATGTCCCTAGAGGGATTTCTATGTCCCAAGAGGGATTTCTATGTCCCAAGAGGGATTTCTATGTCCCTAGAGGGATAGATTTCTATGTCCCTAGAGGGATTTCAATGTCCCTAGAGGGATTTCTATGTCCCAAGAGGGATTTCTATGTCCCAAGAGGGATTTCTATGTCCCTAGAGGGATTTCTATGTCCCTAGAGGGATAGATTTCTATGTCCCTAGAGGGATTTCAATGTCCCTAGAGGGATTTCTATGTCCCTAGAGGGATTTCTATGTCCCTAGAGGGATTTCTAGGTCCCTAGAGGGATTTCTATGTCCCTAGAGGGATTTCTATGTCCGTTGAGGGATAGATTTCTATGTCCCTAGAGGGATTTCTATGTCCCTAGAGGGATTTCTAGGTCCCTAGAGAGAGAGATTTCTATGTCCCTAGAGGGATTTCTATGTCGCTAGAGGGATTTCTATGTCCCAAGAGGGATTTCTATGTCCCTAGAGGGATAGATTTCTATGTCCCCAGAGGGATTTCTATGTCGCTAGAGGGATTTCTAGGTCCCTAGAGGGATTTCTAGGTCCCTAGAGGGATTTCTAGGTCCCTAGAGGGATTTCTAGGTCCCTAGAGAGAGAGATTTCTATGTCCCTAGAGGGATTTCAATGTCCCTAGAGGGATTTCTATGTCCCAAGAGGGATTTCTATGTCCCAAGAGGGATTTCTATGTCCCTAGAGGGATTTCTATGTCCCTAGAGGGATAGATTTCTATGTCCCTAGAGGGATTTCAATGTCCCTAGAGGGATTTCTATGTCCCTAGAGGGATTTCTATGTCCCTAGAGGGATTTCTAGGTCCCTAGAGGGATTTCTATGTCCCTAGAGGGATTTCTATGTCCGTTGAGGGATTTCTATGTCCCTAGAGGGATTTCTATGTCGCTAGAGGGATTTCTATGTCCCAAGAGGGATTTCTATGTCCCTAGAGGGATAGATTTCTATGTCCCCAGAGGGATTTCTATGTCGCTAGAGGGATTTCTAGGTCCCTAGAGGGATTTCTAGGTCCCTAGAGGGATTTCTATGTCCCAAGAGGGATTTCTATGTCCCAAGAGGGATTTCTAGGTCCCTAGAGGGATTTCTATGTCCCTAGAGGGATAGATTTCTATGTCCCTAGAGGGATTTCTATGTCCCTAGAGGGATTTCTATGTCCCAAGAGGGATTTCTATGTCCCTAGAGGGATAGATTTCTATGTCCCTAGAGGGATTTCTATGTCCCTAGAGGGATTTCTATGTCCCAAGAGGGATTTCTATGTCCCTAGAGGGATTTCTATGTCCCTAGAGGGATAGATTTCTATGTCCCTAGAGGGATTTCTATGTCCCAAGAGGGATAGATTTCTATGTCCCTAGAGGGATTTCTATGTCCCTAGAGGGATTTCTATGTCCCAAGAGGGATTTCTATGTCCCAAGAGGGATTTCTAGGTCCCTAGAGGGATTTCTAGGTCCCTAGAGAGAGAGATTTCTATGTCCCTAGAGGGATTTCTATGTCCCAAGAGGGATTTCTAGGTCCCTAGAGGGATAGATTTCTAGGTCCCTAGAGGGATTTCTATGTCCCAAGAGGGATTTCTATGTCCCTAGAGGGATAGATTTCTATGTCCCTAGAGGGATTTCTATGTCCCTAGAGGGATTTCTATGTCCCAAGAGGGATTTCTATGTCCCAAGAGGGATTTCTATGTCCCTAGAGGGATAGATTTCTATGTCCCTAGAGGGATTTCAATGTCCCTAGAGGGATTTCTATGTCCCAAGAGGGATTTCTATGTCCCAAGAGGGATTTCTATGTCCCTAGAGGGATAGATTTCTATGTCCCTAGAGGGATTTCAATGTCCCTAGAGGGATTTCTATGTCCCAAGAGGGATTTCTATGTCCCAAGAGGGATTTCTATGTCCCTAGAGGGATTTCTATGTCCCTAGAGGGATAGATTTCTATGTCCCTAGAGGGATTTCAATGTCCCTAGAGGGATTTCTATGTCCCTAGAGGGATTTCTATGTCCCTAGAGGGATTTCTAGGTCCCTAGAGGGATTTCTATGTCCCTAGAGGGATTTCTATGTCCGTTGAGGGATAGATTTCTATGTCCCTAGAGGGATTTCTATGTCCCTAGAGGGATTTCTAGGTCCCTAGAGAGAGAGATTTCTATGTCCCTAGAGGGATTTCTATGTCGCTAGAGGGATTTCTATGTCCCAAGAGGGATTTCTATGTCCCTAGAGGGATAGATTTCTATGTCCCCAGAGGGATTTCTATGTCGCTAGAGGGATTTCTAGGTCCCTAGAGGGATTTCTAGGTCCCTAGAGGGATTTCTAGGTCCCTAGAGGGATTTCTAGGTCCCTAGAGAGAGAGATTTCTATGTCCCTAGAGGGATTTCTAGGTCCCTAGAGGGATTTCTAGGTCCCTAGAGAGAGAGATTTCTATGTCCCTAGAGGGATTTCTATGTCCCAAGAGGGATTTCTATGTCCCTAGAGGGATTTCTATGTCCCTAGAGGGATAGATTTCTATGTCCCTAGAGGGATTTCTATGTCCCTAGAGGGATTTCTAGGTCCCTAGAGAGAGAGATTTCTATGTCCCTAGAGGGATTTCTATGTCGCTAGAGGGATTTCTATGTCCCAAGAGGGATTTCTATGTCCCTAGAGGGATAGATTTCTATGTCCCTAGAGGGATTTCTATGTCGCTAGAGGGATTTCTATGTCCCTAGAGGGATAGATTTCTATGTCCCTAGAGGGATTTCTATGTCCCTAGAGGGATTTCTAGGTCCCTAGAGGGATTTCTATGTCCCTAGAGGGATTTCTATGTCCCTAGAGGGATAGATTTCTATGTCCCTAGAGGGATTTCTATGTCCCTAGAGGGATTTCTAGGTCCCTAGAGAGAGAGATTTCTATGTCCCTAGAGGGATTTCTATGTCGCTAGAGGGATTTCTATGTCCCAAGAGGGATTTCTATGTCCCTAGAGGGATAGATTTCTATGTCCCTAGAGGGATTTCTATGTCCCTAGAGGGATTTCTAGGTCCCTAGAGGGATTTCTAGGTCCCTAGAGGGATTTCTAGGTCCCTAGAGGGATTTCTAGGTCCCTAGAGGGATTTCTATGTCCCTAGAGGGATAGATTTCTATGTCCCTAGAGGGATTTCTATGTCCCTAGAGGGATTTCTATGTCCCAAGAGGGATTTCTATGTCCCTAGAGGGATTTCTATGTCCCTAGAGGGATAGATTTCTATGTCCCTAGAGGGATTTCTATGTCCCAAGAGGGATAGATTTCTATGTCCCTAGAGGGATTTCTATGTCCCTAGAGGGATTTCTATGTCCCAAGAGGGATTTCTATGTCCCTAGAGGGATTTCTATGTCCCTAGAGGGATAGATTTCTATGTTTCTAGAGGGATTTCTATGTCCCAAGAGGGATTTCTATGTCCCAAGAGGGATTTCTATGTCCCTAGAGGGATAGATTTCTATGTCCCTAGAGGGATTTCAATGTCCCTAGAGGGATTTCTATGTCCCAAGAGGGATTTCTATGTCCCAAGAGGGATTTCTATGTCCCTAGAGGGATAGATTTCTATGTCCCTAGAGGGATTTCAATGTCCCTAGAGGGATTTCTATGTCCCAAGAGGGATTTCTATGTCCCAAGAGGGATTTCTATGTCCCTAGAGGGATTTCTATGTCCCTAGAGGGATAGATTTCTATGTCCCTAGAGGGATTTCTAGGTCCCTAGAGGGATTTCTATGTCCCTAGAGGGATTTCTATGTCCCTAGAGGGATAGATTTCTATGTCCCTAGAGGGATTTCTAGGTCCCTAGAGAGAGAGATTTCTATGTCCCTAGAGGGATTTCTAGGTCCCTAGAGGGATAGATTTCTATGTCCCTAGAGGGATTTCTATGTCCCAAGAGGGATTTCTATGTCCCTAGAGGGATAGATTTCTATGTCCCAAGAGGGATTTCTATGTCCCTAGAGGGATAGATTTCTATGTCCCTAGAGGGATTTCAATGTCCCTAGAGGGATTTCTATGTCCCAAGAGGGATTTCTATGTCCCAAGAGGGATTTCTATGTCCCTAGAGGGATTTCTATGTCCCTAGAGGGATAGATTTCTATGTCCCTAGAGGGATTTCTAGGTCCCTAGAGGGATTTCTAGGTCCCTAGAGGGATTTCTATGTCCCTAGAGGGATAGATTTCTATGTCCCTAGAGGGATTTCTATGTCCCTAGAGGGATTTCTATGTCCCTAGAGGGATTTCTATGTCCCTAGAGGGATTTCTATGTCCCTAGAGGGATTTCTATGTCGCTAGAGGGATTTCTAGGTCGCTAGAGGGGGTTTTCTATGTCCCAAGAGGGATTTCTATGTCCCTAGAGGGATAGATTTCTATGTCCCAAGAGGGATTTCTATGTCCCTAGAGGGATTTCTATGTCGCTAGAGGGATTTCTAGGTCGCTAGAGGGATTTCTATGTCCCTAGAGGGATTTCTAGGTCCCTAGAGGGATAGATTTCTATGTCCCTAGAGGGATTTCTATGTCCCAAGAGGGATTTCTATGTCCCAAGAGGGATTTCTATGTCCCTAGAGGGATAGATTTCTATGTCCCTAGAGGGATTTCAATGTCCCTAGAGGGATTTCTATGTCCCAAGAGGGATTTCTATGTCCCAAGAGGGATTTCTAGGTCCCTAGAGGGATTTCTATGTCCCTAGAGGGATAGATTTCTATGTCCCTAGAGGGATTTCTATGTCCCTAGAGGGATTTCTATGTCCCAAGAGGGATTTCTATGTCCCTAGAGGGATAGATTTCTATGTCCCTAGAGGGATTTCTATGTCCCTAGAGGGATTTCTATGTCCCAAGAGGGATTTCTATGTCCCTAGAGGGATTTCTATGTCCCTAGAGGGATAGATTTCTATGTCCCTAGAGGGATTTCTATGTCCCAAGAGGGATAGATTTCTATGTCCCTAGAGGGATTTCTATGTCCCTAGAGGGATTTCTATGTCCCAAGAGGGATTACTATGTCCCTAGAGGGATTTCTATGTCCCTAGAGGGATAGATGTCTATGTCCCTAGAGGGATAGATTTCTATGTCCCTAGAGGGATTTCAATGTCCCTAGAGGGATAGATTTCTATGTCCCTAGAGGGATTTCTATGTCCCTAGAGGGATTTCTATGTCCCTAGAGGGATTTCTATGTCCCTAGAGGGATAGATTTCTATGTCCCTAGAGGGATTTCTATGTCCCAAGAGGGATAGATTTCTATGTCCCTAGAGGGATTTCTATGTCCCTAGAGGGATTTCTATGTCCCAAGAGGGATTTCTATGTCCCTAGAGGGATTTCTATGTCCCTAGAGGGATAGATTTCTATGTCCCTAGAGGGATTTCTATGTCCCAAGAGGGATTTCTATGTCCCAAGAGGGATTTCTATGTCCCTAGAGGGATAGATTTCTATGTCCCTAGAGGGATTTCAATGTCCCTAGAGGGATTTCTATGTCCCAAGAGGGATTTCTATGTCCCAAGAGGGATTTCTATGTCCCTAGAGGGATAGATTTCTATGTCCCTAGAGGGATTTCAATGTCCCTAGAGGGATTTCTATGTCCCAAGAGGGATTTCTATGTCCCAAGAGGGATTTCTATGTCCCTAGAGGGATTTCTATGTCCCTAGAGGGATAGATTTCTATGTCCCTAGAGGGATTTCTAGGTCCCTAGAGGGATTTCTAGGTCCCTAGAGGGATTTCTATGTCCCTAGAGGGATTTCTATGTCCCTAGAGGGATAGATTTCTATGTCCCTAGAGGGATTTCTATGTCCCTAGAGGGATTTCTAGGTCCCTAGAGAGAGAGATTTCTATGTCCCTAGAGGGATTTCTATGTCCCTAGAGGGATTTCTAGGTCCCTAGAGAGAGAGATTTCTATGTCCCTAGAGGGATTTCTATGTCGCTAGAGGGATTTCTATGTCCCAAGAGGGATTTCTATGTCCCTAGAGGGATAGATTTCTATGTCCCCAGAGGGATTTCTATGTCGCTAGAGGGATTTCTAGGTCCCTAGAGGGATTTCTAGGTCCCTAGAGGGATTTCTAGGTCCCTAGAGGGATTTCTATGTCCCAAGAGGGATTTCTATGTCCCAAGAGGGATTTCTAGGTCCCTAGAGGGATTTCTATGTCCCTAGAGGGATAGATTTCTATGTCCCTAGAGGGATTTCTATGTCCCTAGAGGGATTTCTATGTCCCAAGAGGGATTTCTATGTCCCTAGAGGGATAGATTTCTATGTCCCTAGAGGGATTTCTATGTCCCTAGAGGGATTTCTATGTCCCAAGAGGGATTTCTATGTCCCTAGAGGGATTTCTATGTCCCTAGAGGGATAGATTTCTATGTCCCTAG
Source organism: Troilus luridus (assembly GCA_964056705.1). Taxonomy (NCBI): domain Eukaryota; kingdom Metazoa; phylum Arthropoda; class Insecta; order Hemiptera; family Pentatomidae; genus Troilus; species Troilus luridus. Next base: position 121,055,313 of record OZ057414.1, read on the forward strand.
AGGGATTTCTATGTCCCAAGAGGGATAGATTTCTATGTCCCTAGAGGGATTTCTATGTCCCTAGAGGGATTTCTATGTCCCAAGAGGGATTTCTATGTCCCAAGAGGGATTTCTAGGTCCCTAGAGGGATTTCTAGGTCCCTAGAGAGAGAGATTTCTATGTCCCTAGAGGGATTTCTATGTCCCAAGAGGGATTTCTAGGTCCCTAGAGGGATAGATTTCTAGGTCCCTAGAGGGATTTCTATGTCCCAAGAGGGATTTCTATGTCCCTAGAGGGATAGATTTCTATGTCCCTAGAGGGATTTCTATGTCCCTAGAGGGATTTCTATGTCCCAAGAGGGATTTCTATGTCCCAAGAGGGATTTCTATGTCCCTAGAGGGATAGATTTCTATGTCCCTAGAGGGATTTCAATGTCCCTAGAGGGATTTCTATGTCCCAAGAGGGATTTCTATGTCCCAAGAGGGATTTCTATGTCCCTAGAGGGATAGATTTCTATGTCCCTAGAGGGATTTCAATGTCCCTAGAGGGATTTCTATGTCCCAAGAGGGATTTCTATGTCCCAAGAGGGATTTCTATGTCCCTAGAGGGATTTCTATGTCCCTAGAGGGATAGATTTCTATGTCCCTAGAGGGATTTCAATGTCCCTAGAGGGATTTCTATGTCCCTAGAGGGATTTCTATGTCCCTAGAGGGATTTCTAGGTCCCTAGAGGGATTTCTATGTCCCTAGAGGGATTTCTATGTCCGTTGAGGGATAGATTTCTATGTCCCTAGAGGGATTTCTATGTCCCTAGAGGGATTTCTAGGTCCCTAGAGAGAGAGATTTCTATGTCCCTAGAGGGATTTCTATGTCGCTAGAGGGATTTCTATGTCACAAGAGGGATTTCTATGTCCCTAGAGGGATAGATTTCTATGTCCCCAGAGGGATTTCTATGTCGCTAGAGGGATTTCTAGGTCCCTAGAGGGATTTCTATGTCCCTAGAGGGATAGATTTCTATGTCCCTAGAGGGATTTCTAGGTCCCTAGAGGGATTTCTAGGTCCCTAGAGGGATTTCTATGTCCCTAGAGGGATAGATTTCTATGTCCCTAGAGGGATTTCTATGTCCCTAGAGGGATTTCTATGTCCCTAGAGGGATTTCTATGTCCCTAGAGGGATTTCTATGTCCCTAGAGGGATTTCTATGTCGCTAGAGGGATTTCTAGGTCGCTAGAGGCATTTCTATGTCCCAAGAGGGATTTCTATGTCCCTAGAGGGATAGATTTCTATGTCCCAAGAGGGATTTCTATGTCCCTAGAGGGATTTCTATGTCGCTAGAGGGATTTCTAGGTCGCTAGAGGGATTTCTATGTCCCTAGAGGGATTTCTAGGTCCCTAGAGGGATAGATTTCTATGTCCCTAGAGGGATTTCTATGTCCCAAGAGGGATTTCTATGTCCCAAGAGGGATTTCTATGTCCCTAGAGGGATAGATTTCTATGTCCCTAGAGGGATTTCAATGTCCCTAGAGGGATTTCTATGTCCCAAGAGGGATTTCTATGTCCCAAGAGGGATTTCTAGGTCCCTAGAGGGATTTCTATGTCCCTAGAGGGATAGATTTCTATGTCCCTAGAGGGATTTCTATGTCCCTAGAGGGATTTCTATGTCCCAAGAGGGATTTCTATGTCCCTAGAGGGATAGATTTCTATGTCCCTAGAGGGATTTCTATGTCCCTAGAGGGATTTCTATGTCCCAAGAGGGATTTCTATGTCCCTAGAGGGATTTCTATGTCCCTAGAGGGATAGATTTCTATGTCCCTAGAGGGATTTCTATGTCCCAAGAGGGATAGATTTCTATGTCCCTAGAGGGATTTCTATGTCCCTAGAGGGATTTCTATGTCCCAAGAGGGATTTCTATGTCCCTAGAGGGATTTCTATGTCCCTAGAGGGATAGATTTCTATGTCCCTAGAGGGATTTCTATGTCCCAAGAGGGATTTCTATGTCCCAAGAGGGATTTCTATGTCCCTAGAGGGATAGATTTCTATGTCCCTAGAGGGATTTCAATGTCCCTAGAGGGATAGATTTCTATGTCCCTAGAGGGATTTCTATGTCCCTAGAGGGATTTCTATGTCCCAAGAGGGATTTCTATGTCCCTAGAGGGATAGATTTCTATGTCCCTAGAGGGATTTCTATGTCCCTAGAGGGATTTCTATGTCCCAAGAGGGATTTCTATGTCCCTAGAGGGATTTCTATGTCCCTAGAGGGATAGATTTCTATGTCCCTAGAGGGATTTCTATGTCCCAAGAGGGATAGATTTCTATGTCCCTAGAGGGATTTCTATGTCCCTAGAAGGATTTCTATGTCCCAAGAGGGATTTCTATGTCCCTAGAGGGATTTCTATGTCCCTAGAGGGATAGATTTCTATGTCCCTAGAGGGATTTCTATGTCCCAAGAGGGATTTCTATGTCCCAAGAGGGATTTCTATGTCCCTAGAGGGATAGATTTCTATGTCCCTAGAGGGATTTCAATGTCCCTAGAGGGATAGATTTCTATGTCCCTAGAGGGATTTCTATGTCCCAAGAGGGATTTCTATGTCCCTAGAGGGATAGATTTCTATGTCCCTAGAGGGATTTCAATGTCCCTAGAGGGATTTCTATGTCCCAAGAGGGATTTCTATGTCCCAAGAGGGATTTCTATGTCCCTAGAGGGATTTCTATGTCCCTAGAGGGATAGATTTCTATGTCCCTAGAGGGATTTCAATGTCCCTAGAGGGATTTCTATGTCCCTAGAGGGATTTCTATGTCCCTAGAGGGATTTCTAGGTCCCTAGAGGGATTTCTATGTCCCTAGAGGGATTTCTATGTCCGTTGAGGGATAGATTTCTATGTCCCTAGAGGGATTTCTATGTCCCTAGAGGGATTTCTAGGTCCCTAGAGAGAGAGATTTCTATGTCCCTAGAGGGATTTCTATGTCGCTAGAGGGATTTCTATGTCCCAAGAGGGATTTCTATGTCCCTAGAGGGATAGATTTCTATGTCCCCAGAGGGATTTCTATGTCGCTAGAGGGATTTCTAGGTCCCTAGAGGGATTTCTATGTCCCTAGAGGGATAGATTTCTATGTCCCTAGAGGGATTTCTAGGTCCCTAGAGGGATTTCTAGGTCCCTAGAGGGATTTCTATGTCCCTAGAGGGATAGATTTCTATGTCCCTAGAGGGATTTCTATGTCCCTAGAGGGATTTCTATGTCCCTAGAGGGATTTCTATGTCCCTAGAGGGATTTCTATGTCCCTAGAGGGATTTCTATGTCGCTAGAGGGATTTCTAGGTCGCTAGAGGGATTTCTATGTCCCAAGAGGGATTTCTATGTCCCTAGAGGGATAGATTTCTATGTCCCAAGAGGGATTTCTATGTCCCTAGAGGGATTTCTATGTCGCTAGAGGGATTTCTATGTCCCTAGAGGGATAGATTTCTATGTCCCTAGAGGGATTTCTATGTCCCTAGAGGGATTTCTATGTCCCTAGAGGGATTTCTATGTCCCTAGAGGGATTTCTATGTCCCTAGAGGGATTTCTATGTCGCTAGAGGGATTTCTAGGTCGCTAGAGGGATTTCTATGTCCCAAGAGGGATTTCTATGTCCCTAGAGGGATAGATTTCTATGTCCCAAGAGGGATTTCTATGTCCCTAGAGGGATTTCTATGTCGCTAGAGGGATTTCTAGGTCGCTAGAGGGATTTCTATGTCCCTAGAGGGATTTCTAGGTCCCTAGAGGGATAGATTTCTATGTCCCTAGAGGGATTTCTATGTCCCAAGAGGGATTTCTATGTCCCAAGAGGGATTTCTATGTCCCTAGAGGGATAGATTTCTATGTCCCTAGAGGGATTTCAATGTCCCTAGAGGGATTTCTATGTCCCAAGAGGGATTTCTATGTCCCAAGAGGGATTTCTAGGTCCCTAGAGGGATTTCTATGTCCCTAGAGGGATAGATTTCTATGTCCCTAGAGGGATTTCTATGTCCCTAGAGGGATTTCTATGTCCCAAGAGGGATTTCTATGTCCCTAGAGGGATAGATTTCTATGTCCCTAGAGGGATTTCTATGTCCCTAGAGGGATTTCTATGTCCCAAGAGGGATTTCTATGTCCCTAGAGGGATTTCTATGTCCCTAGAGGGATAGATTTCTATGTCCCTAGAGGGATTTCTATGTCCCAAGAGGGATAGATTTCTATGTCCCTAGAGGGATTTCTATGTCCCTAGAGGGATTTCTATGTCCCAAGAGGGATTTCTATGTCCCTAGAGGGATTTCTATGTCCCTAGAGGGATAGATTTCTATGTCCCTAGAGGGATTTCTATGTCCCAAGAGGGATTTCTATGTCCCAAGAGGGATTTCTATGTCCCTAGAGGGATAGATTTCTATGTCCCTAGAGGGATTTCAATGTCCCTAGAGGGATAGATTTCTATGTCCCTAGAGGGATTTCTATGTCCCTAGAGGGATTTCTATGTCCCAAGAGGGATTTCTATGTCCCTAGAGGGATAGATTTCTATGTCCCTAGAGGGATTTCTATGTCCCTAGAGGGATTTCTATGTCCCAAGAGGGATTTCTATGTCCCTAGAGGGATTTCTATGTCCCTAGAGGGATAGATTTCTATGTCCCTAGAGGGATTTCTATGTCCCAAGAGGGATAGATTTCTATGTCCCTAGAGGGATTTCTATGTCCCTAGAAGGATTTCTATGTCCCAAGAGGGATTTCTATGTCCCTAGAGGGATTTCTATGTCCCTAGAGGGATAGATTTCTATGTCCCTAGAGGGATTTCTATGTCCCAAGAGGGATTTCTATGTCCCAAGAGGGATTTCTATGTCCCTAGAGGGATAGATTTCTATGTCCCTAGAGGGATTTCAATGTCCCTAGAGGGATAGATTTCTATGTCCCTAGAGGGATTTCTATGTCCCAAGAGGGATTTCTATGTCCCTAGAGGGATAGATTTCTATGTCCCTAGAGGGATTTCTATGTCCCTAGAGGGATTTCTATGTCGCTAGAGGGATTTCTAGGTCGCTAGAGGGATTTCTATGTCCCAAGAGGGATTTCTATGTCCCTAGAGGGATAGATTTCTATGTCCCAAGAGGGATTTCTATGTCCCTAGAGGGATTTCTATGTCGCTAGAGGGATTTCTAGGTCGCTAGAGGGATTTCTATGTCCCTAGAGGGATTTCTAGGTCCCTAGAGGGATAGATTTCTATGTCCCTAGAGGGATTTCTATGTCCCAAGAGGGATTTCTATGTCCAAAGAGGGATTTCTATGTCCCTAGAGGGATAGATTTCTATGTCCCTAGAGGGATTTCAATGTCCCTAGAGGGATTTCTATGTCCCAAGAGGGATTTCTATGTCCCAAGAGGGATTTCTAGGTCCCTAGAGGGATTTCTATGTCCCTAGAGGGATAGATTTCTATGTCCCTAGAGGGATTTCTATGTCCCTAGAGGGATTTCTATGTCCCAAGAGGGATTTCTATGTCCCTAGAGGGATAGATTTCTATGTCCCTAGAGGGATTTCTATGTCCCTAGAGGGATTTCTATGTCCCAAGAGGGATTTCTATGTCCCTAGAGGGATTTCTATGTCCCTAGAGGGATAGATTTCTATGTCCCTAGAGGGATTTCTATGTCCCAAGAGGGATAGATTTCTATGTCCCTAGAGGGATTTCTATGTCCCTAGAGGGATTTCTATGTCCCAAGAGGGATTTCTATGTCCCTAGAGGGATTTCTATGTCCCTAGAGGGATAGATTTCTATGTCCCTAGAGGGATTTCTATGTCCCAAGAGGGATTTCTATGTCCCAAGAGGGATTTCTATGTCCCTAGAGGGATAGATTTCTATGTCCCTAGAGGGATTTCAATGTCCCTAGAGGGATAGATTTCTATGTCCCTAGAGGGATTTCTATGTCCCTAGAGGGATTTCTATGTCCCAAGAGGGATTTCTATGTCCCTAGAGGGATAGATTTCTATGTCCCTAGAGGGATTTCTATGTCCCTAGAGGGATTTCTATGTCCCAAGAGGGATTTCTATGTCCCTAGAGGGATTTCTATGTCCCTAGAGGGATAGATTTCTATGTCCCTAGAGGGATTTCTATGTCCCAAGAGGGATAGATTTCTATGTCCCTAGAGGGATTTCTATGTCCCTAGAAGGATTTCTATGTCCCAAGAGGGATTTCTATGTCCCTAGAGGGATTTCTATGTCCCTAGAGGGATAGATTTCTATGTCCCTAGAGGGATTTCTATGTCCCAAGAGGGATTTCTATGTCCCAAGAGGGATTTCTATGTCCCTAGAGGGATAGATTTCTATGTCCCTAGAGGGATTTCAATGTCCCTAGAGGGATAGATTTCTATGTCCCTAGAGGGATTTCTAGGTCCCTAGAGGGATTTCTATGTCCCTAGAGGGATTTCTATGTCCCAAGAGGGATAGATTTCTATGTCCCTAGAGGGATTTCTATGTCCCTAGAGGGATTTCTATGTCCCTAGAGGGATAGATTTCTATGTCCCTAGAGGGATTTCTATGTCCCAAGAGGGATTTCTAGGTCCCTAGAGGGATTTCTAGATCCCTAGAGAGAGAGATTTCTATGTCCCTAGAGGGATTTCTATGTCCCAAGAGGGATTTCTAGGTCCCTAGAGGGATAGATTTCTAGGTCCCTAGAGGGATTTCTATGTCCCAAGAGGGATTTCTATGTCCCTAGAGGGATAGATTTCTATGTCCCTAGAGGGATTTCTATGTCCCTAGAGGGATTTCTATGTCCCAAGAGGGATTTCTATGTCCCAAGAGGGATTTCTATGTCCCTAGAGGGATAGATTTCTATGTCCCTAGAGGGATTTCAATGTCCCTAGAGGGATTTCTATGTCCCAAGAGGGATTTCTATGTCCCAAGAGGGATTTCTATGTCCCTAGAGGGATTTCTATGTCCCTAGAGGGATAGATTTCTATGTCCCTAGAGGGATTTCAATGTCCCTAGAGGGATTTCTATGTCCCTAGAGGGATTTCTATGTCCCTAGAGGGATTTCTAGGTCCCTAGAGGGATTTCTATGTCCCTAGAGGGATTTCTATGTCCGTTGAGGGATAGATTTCTATGTCCCTAGAGGGATTTCTATGTCCCTAGAGGGATTTCTAGGTCCCTAGAGAGAGAGATTTCTATGTCCCTAGAGGGATTTCTATGTCGCTAGAGGGATTTCTATGTCCCAAGAGGGATTTCTATGTCCCTAGAGGGATAGATTTCTATGTCCCCAGAGGGATTTCTATGTCGCTAGAGGGATTTCTAGGTCCCTAGAGGGATTTCTAGGTCCCTAGAGGGATTTCTAGGTCCCTAGAGGGATTTCTATGTCCCAAGAGGGATTTCTATGTCCCAAGAGGGATTTCAAGGTCCCTAGAGGGATTTCTATGTCCCTAGAGGGATAGATTTCTATGTCCCTAGAGGGATTTCTATGTCCCTAGAGGGATTTCTATGTCCCAAGAGGGATTTCTATGTCCCTAGAGGGATTTCTAGGTCCCTAGAGGGATTTCTATGTCCCTAGAGGGATAGATTTCTATGTCCCTAGAGGGATTTCTATGTCCTTAGAGGGATTTCTATGTCCCAAGAGGGATTTCTATGTCCCTAGAGGGATAGATTTCTATGTCCCTAGAGGGATTTCTATGTCCCTAGAGGGATTTCTATGTCCCAAGAGGGATTTCTATGTCCCTAGAGGGATTTCTATGTCCCTAGAGGGATAGATTTCTATGTCCCTAGAGGGATTTCTATGTCCCAAGAGGGATAGATTTCTATGTCCCTAGAGGGATTTCTATGTCCCTAGAGGGATTTCTATGTCCCAAGAGGGATTTCTATGTCCCAAGAGGGATTTCTATGTCCCTAGAGGGATAGATTTCTATGTCCCTAGAGGGATTTCTATGTCCCTAGAGGGATTTCTAGGTCCCTAGAGAGAGAGATTTCTATGTCCTTAGAGGGATTTCTATGTCGCTAGAGGGATTTCTAGGTCCCTAGAGGGATTTCTATGTCCCAGAGGGATTTCTAGGTCCCTAGAGGGATTTCTATGTCCCTAGAGGGATAGATTTCTATGTCCCTAGAGGGATTTCTATGTCCCTAGAGGGATTTCTATGTCCCAAGAGGGATTTCTATGTCCCTAGAGGGATAGATTTCTATGTCCCTAGAGGGATTTCTATGTCCCAAGAGGGATTTCTATGTCCCAAGAGGGATTTCTATGTCCCTAGAGGGATTTCTATGTCCCTAGAGGGATAGATTTCTATGTCCCTAGAGGGATTTCAATGTCCCTAGAGGGATTTCTATGTCCCAAGAGGGATTTCTATGTCCCAAGAGGGATTTCTATGTCCCTAGAGGGATTTCTATGTCCCTAGAGGGATAGATTTCTATGTCCCTAGAGGGATTTCTATGTCCCTAGAGGGATTTCTATGTCCCAAGAGGGATTTCTATGTCCCAAGAGGGATTTCTATGTCCCTAGAGGGATAGATTTCTATGTCCCTAGAGGGATTTCAATGTCCCTAGAGGGATTTCTATGTCCCAAGAGGGATTTCTATGTCCCAAGAGGGATTTCTATGTCCCTAGAGGGATTTCTATGTCCCTAGAGGGATAGATTTCTATGTCCCTAGAGGGATTTCTAGGTCCCTAGAGGGATTTCTAGGTCCCTAGAGGGATTTCTATGTCCCTAGAGGGATAGATTTCTATGTCCCTAGAGGGATTTCTATGTCCCTAGAGGGATTTCTATGTCCCTAGAGGGATTTCTATGTCCCTAGAGGGATTTCTATGTCCCTAGAGGGATAGATTTCTATGTCGCTAGATGGATTTCTAGGTCGCTAGAGGGATTTCTATGTCCCAAGAGGGATTTCTATGTCCCTAGAGGGATAGATTTCTATGTCCCAAGAGGGATTTCTATGTCCCTAGAGGGATTTCTATGTCGCTAGAGGGATTTCTAGGTCGCTAGAGGGATTTCTATGTCCCTAGAGGGATTTCTAGGTCCCTAGAGGGATAGATTTCTATGTCCCTAGAGGGATTTCTATGTCCCAAGAGGGATTTCTATGTCCCAAGAGGGATTTCTATGTCCCTAGAGGGATAGATTTCTATGTCCCTAGAGGGATTTCAATGTCCCTAGAGGGATTTCTATGTCCCAAGAGGGATTTCTATGTCCCAAGTGGGATTTCTAGGTCCCTAGAGGGATTTCTATGTCCCTAGAGGGATAGATTTCTATGTCCCTAGAGGGATTTCTATGTCCCAAGAGGGATTTCTATGTCCCAAGAGGGATTTCTATGTCCCTAGAGGGATAGATTTCTATGTCCCTAGAGGGATTTCAATGTCCCTAGAGGGATAGATTTCTATGTCCCTAGAGGGATTTCTATGTCCCTAGAGGGATTTCTATGTCCCACGAGGGATTTCTATGTCCCTAGAGGGATAGATTTCTATGTCCCTAGAGGGATTTCTATGTCCCTAGAGGGATTTCTATGTCCCAAGAGGGATTTCTATGTCCCTAGAGGGATTTCTATGTCCCTAGAGGGATAGATTTCTATGTCCCTAGAGGGATTTCTATGTCCCAAGAGGGATAGATTTCTATGTCCCTAGAGGGATTTCTATGTCCCTAGAAGGATTTCTATGTCCCAAGAGGGATTTCTATGTCCCTAGAGGGATTTCTATGTCCCTAGAGGGATAGATTTCTATGTCCCTAGAGGGATTTCTATGTCCCAAGAGGGATTTCTATGTCCCAAGAGGGATTTCTATGTCCCTAGAGGGATAGATTTCTATGTCCCTAGAGGGATTTCAATGTCCCTAGAGGGATAGATTTCTATGTCCCTAGAGGGATTTCTAGGTCCCTAGAGGGATTTCTATGTCCCTAGAGGGATTTCTATGTCCCAAGAGGGATAGATTTCTATGTCCCTAGAGGGATTTCTATGTCCCTAGAGGGATTTCTATGTCCCTAGAGGGATAGATTTCTATGTCCCTAGAGGGATTTCTATGTCCCAAGAGGGATTTCTAGGTCCCTAGAGGGATTTCTAGATCCCTAGAGAGAGAGATTTCTATGTCCCTAGAGGGATTTCTATGTCCCAAGAGGGATTTCTAGGTCCCTAGAGGGATAGATTTCTATGTCCCTAGAGGGATAGATTTCTATGTCCCTAGAGGGATTTCTATGTCCCTAGAGGGATTTCTATGTCCCAAGAGGGATTTCTATGTCCCAAGAGGGATTTCTATGTCCCTAGAGGGATAGATTTCTATGTCCCTAGAGGGATTTCAATGTCCCTAGAGGGATTTCTATGTCCCAAGAGGGATTTCTATGTCCCAAGAGGGATTTCTATGTCCCTAGAGGGATTTCTATGTCCCTAGAGGGATAGATTTCTATGTCCCTAGAGGGATTTCAATGTCCCTAGAGGGATTTCTATGTCCCTAGAGAAATTTCTATGTCCCTAGAGGGATTTCTAGGTCCCTAGAGGGATTTCTATGTCCCTAGAGGGATTTCTATGTCCGTTGAGGGATAGATTTCTATGTCCCTAGAGGGATTTCTATGTCCCTAGAGGGATTTCTAGGTCCCTAGAGAGAGAGATTTCTATGTCCCTAGAGGGATTTCTATGTCGCTAGAGGGATTTCTATGTCCCAAGAGGGATTTCTATGTCCCTAGAGGGATAGATTTCTATGTCCCCAGAGGGATTTCTATGTCGCTAGAGGGATTTCTAGGTCCCTAGAGGGATTTCTAGGTCCCTAGAGGGATTTCTAGGTCCCTAGAGGGATTTCTATGTCCCAAGAGGGATTTCTATGTCCCAAGAGGGATTTCTAGGTCCCTAGAGGGATTTCTATGTCCCTAGAGGGATAGATTTCTATGTCCCTAGAGGGATTTCTATGTCCCTAGAGGGATTTCTATGTCCCAAGAGGGATTTCTATGTCCCTAGAGGGATTTCTAGGTCCCTAGAGGGATTTCTATGTCCCTAGAGGGATAGATTTCTATGTCCCTAGAGGGATTTCTATGTCCCTAGAGGGATTTCTATGTCCCAAGAGGGATTTCTATGTCCCTAGAGGGATAGATTTCTATGTCCCTAGAGGGATTTCTATGTCCCTAGAGGGATTTCTATGTCCCAAGAGGGATTTCTATGTCCCTAGAGGGATTTCTATGTCCCTAGAGGGATAGATTTCTATGTCCCTAGAGGGATTTCTATGTCCCAAGAGGGATAGATTTCTATGTCCCTAGAGGGATTTCTATGTCCCTAGAGGGATTTCTATGTCCCAAGAGGGATTTCTATGTCCCAAGAGGGATTTCTATGTCCCTAGAGGGATAGATTTCTATGTCCCTAGAGGGATTTCTATGTCCCTAGAGGGATTTCTAGGTCCCTAGAGAGAGAGATTTCTATGTCCTTAGAGGGATTTCTATGTCGCTAGAGGGATTTCTAGGTCCCTAGAGGGATTTCTATGTCCCAGAGGGATTTCTAGGTCCCTAGAGGGATTTCTATGTCCCTAGAGGGATAGATTTATATGTCCCTAGAGGGATTTCTAGGTCCCTAGAGGGATAGATTTCTATGTCCCTAGAGGGATTTCTATGTCCCAAGAGGGATTTCTATGTCCCAAGAGGGATTTCTATGTCCCTAGAGGGATAGATTTCTATGTCCCTAGAGGGATTTCAATGTCCCTAGAGGGATTTCTATGTCCCAAGAGGGATTTCTATGTCCCAAGAGGGATTTCTAGGTCCCTAGAGGGATTTCTATGTCCCTAGAGGGATAGATTTCTATGTCCCTAGAGGGATTTCTATGTCCCTAGAGGGATTTCTATGTCCCAAGAGGGATTTCTATGTCCCTAGAGGGATAGATTTCTATGTCCCTAGAGGGATTTCTATGTCCCTAGAGGGATTTCTATGTCCCAAGAGGGATTTCTATGTCCCTAGAGGGATTTCTATGTCCCTAGAGGGATAGATTTCTATGTCCCTAGAGGGATTTCTATGTCCCAAGAGGGATAGATTTCTATGTCCCTAGAGGGATTTCTATGTCCCTAGAGGGATTTCTATGTCCCAAGAGGGATTTCTATGTCCCTAGAGGGATTTCTATGTCCCTAGAGGGATAGATTTCTATGTCCCTAGAGGGATTTCTATGTCCCAAGAGGGATTTCTATGTCCCAAGAGGGATTTCTATGTCCCTAGAGGGATAGATTTCTATGTCCCTAGAGGGATTTCAATGTCCCTAGAGGGATAGATTTCTATGTCCCTAGAGGGATTTCTATGTCCCTAGAGGGATTTCTATGTCCCAAGAGGGATTTCTATGTCCCTAGAGGGATAGATTTCTATGTCCCTAGAGGGATTTCTATGTCCCTAGAGGGATTTCTATGTCCCAAGAGGGATTTCTATGTCCCTAGAGGGATTTCTATGTCCCTAGAGGGATAGATTTCTATGTCCCTAGAGGGATTTCTATGTCCCAAGAGGGATAGATTTCTATGTCCCTAGAGGGATTTCTATGTCCCTAGAAGGATTTCTATGTCCCAAGAGGGATTTCTATGTCCCTAGAGGGATTTCTATGTCCCTAGAGGGATAGATTTCTATGTCCCTAGAGGGATTTCTATGTCCCAAGAGGGATTTCTATGTCCCAAGAGGGATTTCTATGTCCCTAGAGGGATAGATTTCTATGTCCCTAGAGGGATTTCAATGTCCCTAGAGGGATAGATTTCTATGTCCCTAGAGGGATTTCTAGGTCCCTAGAGGGATTTCTATGTCCCTAGAGGGATTTCTATGTCCCAAGAGGGATAGATTTCTATGTCCCTAGAGGGATTTCTATGTCCCTAGAGGGATTTCTATGTCCCTAGAGGGATAGATTTCTATGTCCCTAGAGGGATTTCTATGTCCCAAGAGGGATTTCTAGGTCCCTAGAGGGATTTCTAGATCCCTAGAGAGAGAGATTTCTATGTCCCTAGAGGGATTTCTATGTCCCAAGAGGGATTTCTAGGTCCCTAGAGGGATAGATTTCTAGGTCCCTAGAGGGATTTCTATGTCCCAAGAGGGATTTCTATGTCCCTAGAGGGATAGATTTCTATGTCCCTAGAGGGATTTCTATGTCCCTAGAGGGATTTCTATGTCCCAAGAGGGATTTCTATGTCCCAAGAGGGATTTCTATGTCCCTAGAGGGATAGATTTCTATGTCCCTAGAGGGATTTCAATGTCCCTAGAGGGATTTCTATGTCCCAAGAGGGATTTCTATGTCCCAAGAGGGATTTCTATGTCCCTAGAGGGATTTCTATGTCCCTAGAGGGATAGATTTCTATGTCCCTAGAGGGATTTCAATGTCCCTAGAGGGATTTCTATGTCCCTAGAGGGATTTCTATGTCCCTAGAGGGATTTCTAGGTCCCTAGAGGGATTTCTATGTCCCTAGAGGGATTTCTATGTCCGTTGAGGGATAGATTTCTATGTCCCTAGAGGGATTTCTATGTCCCTAGAGGGATTTCTAGGTCCCTAGAGAGAGAGATTTCTATGTCCCTAGAGGGATTTCTATGTCGCTAGAGGGATTTCTATGTCCCAAGAGGGATTTCTATGTCCCTAGAGGGATAGATTTCTATGTCCCCAGAGGGATTTCTATGTCGCTAGAGGGATTTCTAGGTCCCTAGAGGGATTTCTAGGTCCCTAGAGGGATTTCTAGGTCCCTAGAGGGATTTCTATGTCCCAAGAGGGATTTCTATGTCCCAAGAGGGATTTCTAGGTCCCTAGAGGGATTTCTATGTCCCTAGAGGGATAGATTTCTATGTCCCTAGAGGGATTTCTATGTCCCTAGAGGGATTTCTATGTCCCAAGAGGGATTTCTATGTCCCTAGAGGGATTTCTAGGTCCCTAGAGGGATTTCTATGTCCCTAGAGGGATAGATTTCTATGTCCCTAGAGGGATTTCTATGTCCCTAGAGGGATTTCTATGTCCCAAGAGGGATTTCTATGTCCCTAGAGGGATAGATTTCTATGTCCCTAGAGGGATTTCTATGTCCCTAGAGGGATTTCTATGTCCCAAGAGGGATTTCTATGTCCCTAGAGGGATTTCTATGTCCCTAGAGGGATAGATTTCTATGTCCCTAGAGGGATTTCTATGTCCCAAGAGGGATAGATTTCTATGTCCCTAGAGGGATTTCTATGTCCCTAGAGGGATTTCTATGTCCCAAGAGGGATTTCTATGTCCCAAGAGGGATTTCTATGTCCCTAGAGGGATAGATTTCTATGTCCCTAGAGGGATTTCTATGTCCTTAGAGGGATTTCTATGTCGCTAGAGGGATTTCTAGGTCCCTAGAGGGATTTCTATGTCCCAGAGGGATTTCTAGGTCCCTAGAGGGATTTCTATGTCCCTAGAGGGATAGATTTCTATGTCCCTAGAGGGATTTCTATGTCCCTAGAGGGATTTCTATGTCCCAAGAGGGATTTCTATGTCCCTAGAGGGATAGATTTCTATGTCCCTAGAGGGATTTCTATGTCCCAAGAGGGATTTCTATGTCCCAAGAGGGATTTCTATGTCCCTAGAGGGATAGATTTCTATGTCCCTAGAGGGATTTCAATGTCCCTAGAGGGATTTCTATGTCCCTAGAGGGATTTCTAGGTCCCTAGAGGGATTTCTATGTCCCTAGAGGGATAGATTTCTATGTCCCTAGAGGGATTTCAATGTCCCTAGAGGGATTTCTATGTCCCAAGAGGGATTTCTATGTCCCAAGAGGGATTTCTATGTCCCTAGAGGGATTTCTATGTCCCTAGAGGGATAGATTTCTATGTCCCTAGAGGGATTTCTATGTCCCTAGAGGGATTTCTATGTCCCAAGAGGGATTTCTATGTCCCAAGAGGGATTTCTATGTCCCTAGAGGGATAGATTTCTATGTCCCTAGAGGGATTTCAATGTCCCTAGAGGGATTTCTATGTCCCAAGAGGGATTTCTATGTCCCAAGAGGGATTTCTATGTCCCTAGAGGGATTTCTATGTCCCTAGAGGGATAGATTTCTATGTCCCTAGAGGGATTTCTAGGTCCCTAGAGGGATTTCTAGGTCCCTAGAGGGATTTCTATGTCCCTAGAGGGATAGATTTCTATGTCCCTAGAGGGATTTCTATGTCCCTAGAGGGATTTCTATGTCCCTAGAGGGATTTCTATGTCCCTAGAGGGATAGATTTCTATGTCGCTAGAGGGATTTCTAGGTCGCTAGAGGGATTTCTATGTCCCAAGAGGGATAGATTTCTATGTCCCTAGAGGGATTTCTATGTCCCTAGAGGGATTTCTATGTCCCTAGAGGGATTTCTATGTCCCAAGAGGGATTTCTATGTCCCTAGAGGGATTTCTATGTCCCTAGAGGGATAGATTTCTATGTCCCTAGAGGGATTTCTATGTCCCAAGAGGGATTTCTATGTCCCAAGAGGGATTTCTATGTCCCTAGAGGGATAGATTTCTATGTCCCTAGAGGGATTTCAATGTCCCTAGAGGGATAGATTTCTATGTCCCTAGAGGGATTTCTATGTCCCTAGAGGGATTTCTATGTCCCAAGAGGGATTTCTATGTCCCTAGAGGGATAGATTTCTATGTCCCTAGAGGGATTTCTATGTCCCTAGAGGGATTTCTATGTCCCAAGAGGGATTTCTATGTCCCTAGAGGGATTTCTATGTCCCTAGAGGGATAGATTTCTATGTCCCTAGAGGGATTTCTATGTCCCAAGAGGGATAGATTTCTATGTCCCTAGAGGGATTTCTATGTCCCTAGAAGGATTTCTATGTCCCAAGAGGGATTTCTATGTCCCTAGAGGGATTTCTATGTCCCTAGAGGGATAGATTTCTATGTCCCTAGAGGGATTTCTATGTCCCAAGAGGGATAGATTTCTATGTCCCTAGAGGGATTTCTATGTCCCTAGAGGGATTTCTATGTCCCAAGAGGGATTTCTATGTCCCTAGAGGGATAGATTTCTATGTCCCTAGAGGGATTTCTATGTCCTTAGAGGGATTTCTATGTCGCTAGAGGGATTTCTAGGTCCCTAGAGGAATTTCTATGTCCCAGAGGGATTTCTAGGTCCCTAGAGGGATTTCTATGTCCCTAGAGGGATAGATTTCTATGTCCCTAGAGGGATTTCAATGTCCCTAGAGGGATAGATTTCTATGTCCCTAGAGGGATTTCTATGTCCCAAGAGGGATTTCTATGTCCCTAGAGGGATAGATTTCTATGTCCCTAGAGGGATTTCTATGTCCCTAGAGGGATTTCTATGTCGCTAGAGGGATTTCTAGGTCGCTAGAGGGATTTCTATGTCCCAAGAGGGATTTCTATGTCCCTAGAGGGATAGATTTCTATGTCCCAAGAGGGATTTCTATGTCCCTAGAGGGATTTCTATGTCGCTAGAGGGATTTCTATGTCGCTAGAGGGATTTCTAGGTCGCTAGAGGGATTTCTATGTCCCTAGAGGGATTTCTAGGTCCCTAGAGGGATAGATTTCTATGTCCCTAGAGGGATTTCTATGTCCCAAGAGGGATTTCTATGTCCAAAGAGGGATTTCTATGTCCCTAGAGGGATAGATTTCTATGTCCCTAGAGGGATTTCAATGTCCCTAGAGGGATTTCTATGTCCCAAGAGGGATTTCTATGTCCCAAGAGGGATTTCTAGGTCCCTAGAGGGATTTCTATGTCCCTAGAGGGATAGATTTCTATGTCCCTAGAGGGATTTCTATGTCCCTAGAGGGATTTCTATGTCCCAAGAGGGATTTCTATGTCCCTAGAGGGATAGATTTCTATGTCCCTAGAGGGATTTCTATGTCCCTAGAGGGATTTCTATGTCCCAAGAGGGATTTCTATGTCCCTAGAGGGATTTCTATGTCCCTAGAGGGATAGATTTCTATGTCCCTAGAGGGATTTCTATGTCCCAAGAGGGATAGATTTCTATGTCCCTAGAGGGATTTCTATGTCCCTAGAGGGATTTCTATGTCCCAAGAGGGATTTCTATGTCCCTAGAGGGATTTCTATGTCCCTAGAGGGATAGATTTCTATGTCCCTAGAGGGATTTCTATGTCCCAAGAGGGATTTCTATGTCCCAAGAGGGATTTCTATGTCCCTAGAGGGATAGATTTCTATGTCCCTAGAGGGATTTCAATGTCCCTAGAGGGATAGATTTCTATGTCCCTAGAGGGATTTCTATGTCCCTAGAGGGATTTCTATGTCCCAAGAGGGATTTCTATGTCCCTAGAGGGATAGATTTCTATGTCCCTAGAGGGATTTCTATGTCCCTAGAGGGATTTCTATGTCCCAAGAGGGATTTCTATGTCCCTAGAGGGATTTCTATGTCCCTAGAGGGATAGATTTCTATGTCCCTAGAGGGATTTCTATGTCCCAAGAGGGATAGATTTCTATGTCCCTAGAGGGATTTCTATGTCCCTAGAAGGATTTCTATGTCCCAAGAGGGATTTCTATGTCCCTAGAGGGATTTCTATGTCCCTAGAGGGATAGATTTCTATGTCCCTAGAGGGATTTCTATGTCCCAAGAGGGATTTCTATGTCCCAAGAGGGATTTCTATGTCCCTAGAGGGATAGATTTCTATGTCCCTAGAGGGATTTCAATGTCCCTAGAGGGATAGATTTCTATGTCCCTAGAGGGATTTCTAGGTCCCTAGAGGGATTTCTATGTCCCTAGAGGGATTTCTATGTCCCAAGAGGGATAGATTTCTATGTCCCTAGAGGGATTTCTATGTCCCTAGAGGGATTTCTATGTCCCTAGAGGGATAGATTTCTATGTCCCTAGAGGGATTTCTATGTCCCAAGAGGGATTTCTAGGTCCCTAGAGGGATTTCTAGATCCCTAGAGAGAGAGATTTCTATGTCCCTAGAGGGATTTCTATGTCCCAAGAGGGATTTCTAGGTCCCTAGAGGGATAGATTTCTAGGTCCCTAGAGGGATTTCTATGTCCCAAGAGGGATTTCTATGTCCCTAGAGGGATAGATTTCTATGTCCCTAGAGGGATTTCTATGTCCCTAGAGGGATTTCTATGTCCCAAGAGGGATTTCTATGTCCCAAGAGGGATTTCTATGTCCCTAGAGGGATAGATTTCTATGTCCCTAGAGGGATTTCAATGTCCCTAGAGGGATTTCTATGTCCCAAGAGGGATTTCTATGTCCCAAGAGGGATTTCTATGTCCCTAGAGGGATTTCTATGTCCCTAGAGGGATAGATTTCTATGTCCCTAGAGGGATTTCAATGTCCCTAGAGGGATTTCTATGTCCCTAGAGGGATTTCTATGTCCCTAGAGGGATTTCTAGGTCCCTAGAGGGATTTCTATGTCCCTAGAGGGATTTCTATGTCCGTTGAGGGATAGATTTCTATGTCCCTAGAGGGATTTCTATGTCCCTAGAGGGATTTCTAGGTCCCTAGAGAGAGAGATTTCTATGTCCCTAGAGGGATTTCTATGTCGCTAGAGGGATTTCTATGTCCCAAGAGGGATTTCTATGTCCCTAGAGGGATAGATTTCTATGTCCCCAGAGGGATTTCTATGTCGCTAGAGGGATTTCTAGGTCCCTAGAGGGATTTCTAGGTCCCTAGAGGGATTTCTAGGTCCCTAGAGGGATTTCTATGTCCCAAGAGGGATTTCTATGTCCCAAGAGGGATTTCAAGGTCCCTAGAGGGATTTCTATGTCCCTAGAGGGATAGATTTCTATGTCCCTAGAGGGATTTCTATGTCCCTAGAGGGATTTCTATGTCCCAAGAGGGATTTCTATGTCCCTAGAGGGATTTCTAGGTCCCTAGAGGGATTTCTATGTCCCTAGAGGGATAGATTTCTATGTCCCTAGAGGGATTTCTATGTCCTTAGAGGGATTTCTATGTCCCAAGAGGGATTTCTATGTCCCTAGAGGGATAGATTTCTATGTCCCTAGAGGGATTTCTATGTCCCTAGAGGGATTTCTATGTCCCAAGAGGGATTTCTATGTCCCTAGAGGGATTTCTATGTCCCTAGAGGGATAGATTTCTATGTCCCTAGAGGGATTTCTATGTCCCAAGAGGGATAGATTTCTATGTCCCTAGAGGGATTTCTATGTCCCTAGAGGGATTTCTATGTCCCAAGAGGGATTTCTATGTCCCAAGAGGGATTTCTATGTCCCTAGAGGGATAGATTTCTATGTCCCTAGAGGGATTTCTATGTCCCTAGAGGGATTTCTAGGTCCCTAGAGAGAGAGATTTCTATGTCCTTAGAGGGATTTCTATGTCGCTAGAGGGATTTCTAGGTCCCTAGAGGGATTTCTATGTCCCAGAGGGATTTCTAGGTCCCTAGAGGGATTTCTATGTCCCTAGAGGGATAGATTTCTATGTCCCTAGAGGGATTTCTATGTCCCTAGAGGGATTTCTATGTCCCAAGAGGGATTTCTATGTCCCTAGAGGGATAGATTTCTATGTCCCTAGAGGGATTTCTATGTCCCAAGAGGGATTTCTATGTCCCAAGAGGGATTTCTATGTCCCTAGAGGGATTTCTATGTCCCTAGAGGGATAGATTTCTATGTCCCTAGAGGGATTTCAATGTCCCTAGAGGGATTTCTATGTCCCAAGAGGGATTTCTATGTCCCAAGAGGGATTTCTATGTCCCTAGAGGGATTTCTATGTCCCTAGAGGGATAGATTTCTATGTCCCTAGAGGGATTTCTATGTCCCTAGAGGGATTTCTATGTCCCAAGAGGGATTTCTATGTCCCAAGAGGGATTTCTATGTCCCTAGAGGGATAGATTTCTATGTCCCTAGAGGGATTTCAATGTCCCTAGAGGGATTTCTATGTCCCAAGAGGGATTTCTATGTCCCAAGAGGGATTTCTATGTCCCTAGAGGGATTTCTATGTCCCTAGAGGGATAGATTTCTATGTCCCTAGAGGGATTTCTAGGTCCCTAGAGGGATTTCTAGGTCCCTAGAGGGATTTCTATGTCCCTAGAGGGATAGATTTCTATGTCCCTAGAGGGATTTCTATGTCCCTAGAGGGATTTCTATGTCCCTAGAGGGATTTCTATGTCCCTAGAGGGATTTCTATGTCCCTAGAGGGATAGATTTCTATGTCGCTAGAGGGATTTCTAGGTCGCTAGAGGGATTTCTATGTCCCAAGAGGGATTTCTATGTCCCTAGAGGGATAGATTTCTATGTCCCAAGAGGGATTTCTATGTCCCTAGAGGGATTTCTATGTCGCTAGAGGGATTTCTAGGTCGCTAGAGGGATTTCTATGTCCCTAGAGGGATTTCTAGGTCCCTAGAGGGATAGATTTCTATGTCCCTAGAGGGATTTCTATGTCCCAAGAGGGATTTCTATGTCCCAAGAGGGATTTCTATGTCCCTAGAGGGATAGATTTCTATGTCCCTAGAGGGATTTCAATGTCCCTAGAGGGATTTCTATGTCCCAAGAGGGATTTCTATGTCCCAAGTGGGATTTCTAGGTCCCTAGAGGGATTTCTATGTCCCTAGAGGGATAGATTTCTATGTCCCTAGAGGGATTTCTATGTCCCAAGAGGGATTTCTATGTCCCAAGAGGGATTTCTATGTCCCTAGAGGGATAGATTTCTATGTCCCTAGAGGGATTTCAATGTCCCTAGAGGGATAGATTTCTATGTCCCTAGAGGGATTTCTATGTCCCTAGAGGGATTTCTATGTCCCAAGAGGGATTTCTATGTCCCTAGAGGGATAGATTTCTATGTCCCTAGAGGGATTTCTATGTCCCTAGAGGGATTTCTATGTCCCAAGAGGGATTTCTATGTCCCTAGAGGGATTTCTATGTCCCTAGAGGGATAGATTTCTATGTCCCTAGAGGGATTTCTATGTCCCAAGAGGGATAGATTTCTATGTCCCTAGAGGGATTTCTATGTCCCTAGAAGGATTTCTATGTCCCAAGAGGGATTTCTATGTCCCTAGAGGGATTTCTATGTCCCTAGAGGGATAGATTTCTATGTCCCTAGAGGGATTTCTATGTCCCAAGAGGGATTTCTATGTCCCAAGAGGGATTTCTATGTCCCTAGAGGGATAGATTTCTATGTCCCTAGAGGGATTTCAATGTCCCTAGAGGGATAGATTTCTATGTCCCTAGAGGGATTTCTAGGTCCCTAGAGGGATTTCTATGTCCCTAGAGGGATTTCTATGTCCCAAGAGGGATAGATTTCTATGTCCCTAGAGGGATTTCTATGTCCCTAGAGGGATTTCTATGTCCCTAGAGGGATAGATTTCTATGTCCCTAGAGGGATTTCTATGTCCCAAGAGGGATTTCTAGGTCCCTAGAGGGATTTCTAGATCCCTAGAGAGAGAGATTTCTATGTCCCTAGAGGGATTTCTATGTCCCAAGAGGGATTTCTAGGTCCCTAGAGGGATAGATTTCTATGTCCCTAGAGGGATAGATTTCTATGTCCCTAGAGGGATTTCTATGTCCCTAGAGGGATTTCTATGTCCCAAGAGGGATTTCTATGTCCCAAGAGGGATTTCTATGTCCCTAGAGGGATAGATTTCTATGTCCCTAGAGGGATTTCAATGTCCCTAGAGGGATTTCTATGTCCCAAGAGGGATTTCTATGTCCCAAGAGGGATTTCTATGTCCCTAGAGGGATTTCTATGTCCCTAGAGGGATAGATTTCTATGTCCCTAGAGGGATTTCAATGTCCCTAGAGGGATTTCTATGTCCCTAGAGAAATTTCTATGTCCCTAGAGGGATTTCTAGGTCCCTAGAGGGATTTCTATGTCCCTAGAGGGATTTCTATGTCCGTTGAGGGATAGATTTCTATGTCCCTAGAGGGATTTCTATGTCCCTAGAGGGATTTCTAGGTCCCTAGAGAGAGAGATTTCTATGTCCCTAGAGGGATTTCTATGTCGCTAGAGGGATTTCTATGTCCCAAGAGGGATTTCTATGTCCCTAGAGGGATAGATTTCTATGTCCCCAGAGGGATTTCTATGTCGCTAGAGGGATTTCTAGGTCCCTAGAGGGATTTCTAGGTCCCTAGAGGGATTTCTAGGTCCCTAGAGGGATTTCTATGTCCCAAGAGGGATTTCTATGTCCCAAGAGGGATTTCTAGGTCCCTAGAGGGATTTCTATGTCCCTAGAGGGATAGATTTCTATGTCCCTAGAGGGATTTCTATGTCCCTAGAGGGATTTCTATGTCCCAAGAGGGATTTCTATGTCCCTAGAGGGATTTCTAGGTCCCTAGAGGGATTTCTATGTCCCTAGAGGGATAGATTTCTATGTCCCTAGAGGGATTTCTATGTCCCTAGAGGGATTTCTATGTCCCAAGAGGGATTTCTATGTCCCTAGAGGGATAGATTTCTATGTCCCTAGAGGGATTTCTATGTCCCTAGAGGGATTTCTATGTCCCAAGAGGGATTTCTATGTCCCTAGAGGGATTTCTATGTCCCTAGAGGGATAGATTTCTATGTCCCTAGAGGGATTTCTATGTCCCAAGAGGGATAGATTTCTATGTCCCTAGAGGGATTTCTATGTCCCTAGAGGGATTTCTATGTCCCAAGAGGGATTTCTATGTCCCAAGAGGGATTTCTATGTCCCTAGAGGGATAGATTTCTATGTCCCTAGAGGGATTTCTATGTCCCTAGAGGGATTTCTAGGTCCCTAGAGAGAGAGATTTCTATGTCCTTAGAGGGATTTCTATGTCGCTAGAGGGATTTCTAGGTCCCTAGAGGGATTTCTATGTCCCAGAGGGATTTCTAGGTCCCTAGAGGGATTTCTATGTCCCTAGAGGGATAGATTTATATGTCCCTAGAGGGATTTCTAGGTCCCTAGAGGGATAGATTTCTATGTCCCTAGAGGGATTTCTATGTCCCAAGAGGGATTTCTATGTCCCAAGAGGGATTTCTATGTCCCTAGAGGGATAGATTTCTATGTCCCTAGAGGGATTTCAATGTCCCTAGAGGGATTTCTATGTCCCAAGAGGGATTTCTATGTCCCAAGAGGGATTTCTAGGTCCCTAGAGGGATTTCTATGTCCCTAGAGGGATAGATTTCTATGTCCCTAGAGGGATTTCTATGTCCCTAGAGGGATTTCTATGTCCCAAGAGGGATTTCTATGTCCCTAGAGGGATAGATTTCTATGTCCCTAGAGGGATTTCTATGTCCCTAGAGGGATTTCTATGTCCCAAGAGGGATTTCTATGTCCCTAGAGGGATTTCTATGTCCCTAGAGGGATAGATTTCTATGTCCCTAGAGGGATTTCTATGTCCCAAGAGGGATAGATTTCTATGTCCCTAGAGGGATTTCTATGTCCCTAGAGGGATTTCTATGTCCCAAGAGGGATTTCTATGTCCCTAGAGGGATTTCTATGTCCCTAGAGGGATAGATTTCTATGTCCCTAGAGGGATTTCTATGTCCCAAGAGGGATTTCTATGTCCCAAGAGGGATTTCTATGTCCCTAGAGGGATAGATTTCTATGTCCCTAGAGGGATTTCAATGTCCCTAGAGGGATAGATTTCTATGTCCCTAGAGGGATTTCTATGTCCCTAGAGGGATTTCTATGTCCCAAGAGGGATTTCTATGTCCCTAGAGGGATAGATTTCTATGTCCCTAGAGGGATTTCTATGTCCCTAGAGGGATTTCTATGTCCCAAGAGGGATTTCTATGTCCCTAGAGGGATTTCTATGTCCCTAGAGGGATAGATTTCTATGTCCCTAGAGGGATTTCTATGTCCCAAGAGGGATAGATTTCTATGTCCCTAGAGGGATTTCTATGTCCCTAGAAGGATTTCTATGTCCCAAGAGGGATTTCTATGTCCCTAGAGGGATTTCTATGTCCCTAGAGGGATAGATTTCTATGTCCCTAGAGGGATTTCTATGTCCCAAGAGGGATTTCTATGTCCCAAGAGGGATTTCTATGTCCCTAGAGGGATAGATTTCTATGTCCCTAGAGGGATTTCAATGTCCCTAGAGGGATAGATTTCTATGTCCCTAGAGGGATTTCTAGGTCCCTAGAGGGATTTCTATGTCCCTAGAGGGATTTCTATGTCCCAAGAGGGATAGATTTCTATGTCCCTAGAGGGATTTCTATGTCCCTAGAGGGATTTCTATGTCCCTAGAGGGATAGATTTCTATGTCCCTAGAGGGATTTCTATGTCCCAAGAGGGATTTCTAGGTCCCTAGAGGGATTTCTAGATCCCTAGAGAGAGAGATTTCTATGTCCCTAGAGGGATTTCTATGTCCCAAGAGGGATTTCTAGGTCCCTAGAGGGATAGATTTCTAGGTCCCTAGAGGGATTTCTATGTCCCAAGAGGGATTTCTATGTCCCTAGAGGGATAGATTTCTATGTCCCTAGAGGGATTTCTATGTCCCTAGAGGGATTTCTATGTCCCAAGAGGGATTTCTATGTCCCAAGAGGGATTTCTATGTCCCTAGAGGGATAGATTTCTATGTCCCTAGAGGGATTTCAATGTCCCTAGAGGGATTTCTATGTCCCAAGAGGGATTTCTATGTCCCAAGAGGGATTTCTATGTCCCTAGAGGGATTTCTATGTCCCTAGAGGGATAGATTTCTATGTCCCTAGAGGGATTTCAATGTCCCTAGAGGGATTTCTATGTCCCTAGAGGGATTTCTATGTCCCTAGAGGGATTTCTAGGTCCCTAGAGGGATTTCTATGTCCCTAGAGGGATTTCTATGTCCGTTGAGGGATAGATTTCTATGTCCCTAGAGGGATTTCTATGTCCCTAGAGGGATTTCTAGGTCCCTAGAGAGAGAGATTTCTATGTCCCTAGAGGGATTTCTATGTCGCTAGAGGGATTTCTATGTCCCAAGAGGGATTTCTATGTCCCTAGAGGGATAGATTTCTATGTCCCCAGAGGGATTTCTATGTCGCTAGAGGGATTTCTAGGTCCCTAGAGGGATTTCTAGGTCCCTAGAGGGATTTCTAGGTCCCTAGAGGGATTTCTATGTCCCAAGAGGGATTTCTATGTCCCAAGAGGGATTTCTAGGTCCCTAGAGGGATTTCTATGTCCCTAGAGGGATAGATTTCTATGTCCCTAGAGGGATTTCTATGTCCCTAGAGGGATTTCTATGTCCCAAGAGGGATTTCTATGTCCCTAGAGGGATTTCTAGGTCCCTAGAGGGATTTCTATGTCCCTAGAGGGATAGATTTCTATGTCCCTAGAGGGATTTCTATGTCCCTAGAGGGATTTCTATGTCCCAAGAGGGATTTCTATGTCCCTAGAGGGATAGATTTCTATGTCCCTAGAGGGATTTCTATGTCCCTAGAGGGATTTCTATGTCCCAAGAGGGATTTCTATGTCCCTAGAGGGATTTCTATGTCCCTAGAGGGATAGATTTCTATGTCCCTAGAGGCATTTCTATGTCCCAAGAGGGATAGATTTCTATGTCCCTAGAGGGATTTCTATGTCCCTAGAGGGATTTCTATGTCCCAAGAGGGATTTCTATGTCCCAAGAGGGATTTCTATGTCCCTAGAGGGATAGATTTCTATGTCCCTAGAGGGATTTCTATGTCCTTAGAGGGATTTCTATGTCGCTAGAGGGATTTCTAGGTCCCTAGAGGGATTTCTATGTCCCAGAGGGATTTCTAGGTCCCTAGAGGGATTTCTATGTCCCTAGAGGGATAGATTTCTATGTCCCTAGAGGGATTTCTATGTCCCTAGAGGGATTTCTATGTCCCAAGAGGGATTTCTATGTCCCTAGAGGGATAGATTTCTATGTCCCTAGAGGGATTTCTATGTCCCAAGAGGGATTTCTATGTCCCAAGAGGGATTTCTATGTCCCTAGAGGGATAGATTTCTATGTCCCTAGAGGGATTTCAATGTCCCTAGAGGGATTTCTATGTCCCTAGAGGGATTTCTAGGTCCCTAGAGGGATTTCTATGTCCCTAGAGGGATAGATTTCTATGTCCCTAGAGGGATTTCAATGTCCCTAGAGGGATTTCTATGTCCCAAGAGGGATTTCTATGTCCCAAGAGGGATTTCTATGTCCCTAGAGGGATTTCTATGTCCCTAGAGGGATAGATTTCTATGTCCCTAGAGGGATTTCTATGTCCCTAGAGGGATTTCTATGTCCCAAGAGGGATTTCTATGTCCCAAGAGGGATTTCTATGTCCCTAGAGGGATAGATTTCTATGTCCCTAGAGGGATTTCAATGTCCCTAGAGGGATTTCTATGTCCCAAGAGGGATTTCTATGTCCCAAGAGGGATTTCTATGTCCCTAGAGGGATTTCTATGTCCCTAGAGGGATAGATTTCTATGTCCCTAGAGGGATTTCTAGGTCCCTAGAGGGATTTCTAGGTCCCTAGAGGGATTTCTATGTCCCTAGAGGGATAGATTTCTATGTCCCTAGAGGGATTTCTATGTCCCTAGAGGGATTTCTATGTCCCTAGAGGGATTTCTATGTCCCTAGAGGGATAGATTTCTATGTCGCTAGAGGGATTTCTAGGTCGCTAGAGGGATTTCTATGTCCCAAGAGGGATAGATTTCTATGTCCCTAGAGGGATTTCTATGTCCCTAGAGGGATTTCTATGTCCCTAGAGGGATTTCTATGTCCCAAGAGGGATTTCTATGTCCCTAGAGGGATTTCTATGTCCCTAGAGGGATAGATTTCTATGTCCCTAGAGGGATTTCTATGTCCCAAGAGGGATTTCTATGTCCCAAGAGGGATTTCTATGTCCCTAGAGGGATAGATTTCTATGTCCCTAGAGGGATTTCAATGTCCCTAGAGGGATAGATTTCTATGTCCCTAGAGGGATTTCTATGTCCCTAGAGGGATTTCTATGTCCCAAGAGGGATTTCTATGTCCCTAGAGGGATAGATTTCTATGTCCCTAGAGGGATTTCTATGTCCCTAGAGGGATTTCTATGTCCCAAGAGGGATTTCTATGTCCCTAGAGGGATTTCTATGTCCCTAGAGGGATAGATTTCTATGTCCCTAGAGGGATTTCTATGTCCCAAGAGGGATAGATTTCTATGTCCCTAGAGGGATTTCTATGTCCCTAGAAGGATTTCTATGTCCCAAGAGGGATTTCTATGTCCCTAGAGGGATTTCTATGTCCCTAGAGGGATAGATTTCTATGTCCCTAGAGGGATTTCTATGTCCCAAGAGGGATAGATTTCTATGTCCCTAGAGGGATTTCTATGTCCCTAGAGGGATTTCTATGTCCCAAGAGGGATTTCTATGTCCCAAGAGGGATTTCTATGTCCCTAGAGGGATAGATTTCTATGTCCCTAGAGGGATTTCTATGTCCTTAGAGGGATTTCTATGTCGCTAGAGGGATTTCTAGGTCCCTAGAGGAATTTCTATGTCCCAGAGGGATTTCTAGGTCCCTAGAGGGATTTCTATGTCCCTAGAGGGATAGATTTCTATGTCCCTAGAGGGATTTCTATGTCCCTAGAGGGATTTCTATGTCCCAAGAGGGATTTCTATGTCCCTAGAGGGATAGATTTCTATGTCCCTAGAGGGATTTCTATGTCCCAAGAGGGATTTCTATGTCCCAAGAGGGATTTCTATGTCCCTAGAGGGATAGATTTCTATGTCCCTAGAGGGATTTCAATGTCCCTAGAGGGATTTCTATGTCCCTAGAGGGATTTCTAGGTCCCTAGAGGGATTTCTATGTCCCTAGAGGGATAGATTTCTATGTCCCTAGAGGGATTTCAATGTCCCTAGAGGGATTTCTATGTCCCAAGAGGGATTTCTATGTCCCAAGAGGGATTTCTATGTCCCTAGAGGGATTTCTATGTCCCTAGAGGGATAGATTTCTATGTCCCTAGAGGGATTTCTATGTCCCTAGAGGGATTTCTATGTCCCAAGAGGGATTTCTATGTCCCAAGAGGGATTTCTATGTCCCTAGAGGGATAGATTTCTATGTCCCTAGAGGGATTTCAATGTCCCTAGAGGGATTTCTATGTCCCAAGAGGGATTTCTATGTCCCAAGAGGGATTTCTATGTCCCTAGAGGGATTTCTATGTCCCTAGAGGGATAGATTTCTATGTCCCTAGAGGGATTTCTAGGTCCCTAGAGGGATTTCTAGGTCCCTAGAGGGATTTCTATGTCCCTAGAGGGATAGATTTCTATGTCCCTAGAGGGATTTCTATGTCCCTAGAGGGATTTCTATGTCCCTAGAGGGATTTCTATGTCCCTAGAGGGATAGATTTCTATGTCGCTAGAGGGATTTCTAGGTCGCTAGAGGGATTTCTATGTCCCAAGAGGGATAGATTTCTATGTCCCTAGAGGGATTTCTATGTCCCTAGAGGGATTTCTATGTCCCTAGAGGGATTTCTATGTCCCAAGAGGGATTTCTATGTCCCTAGAGGGATTTCTATGTCCCTAGAGGGATAGATTTCTATGTCCCTAGAGGGATTTCTATGTCCCAAGAGGGATTTCTATGTCCCAAGAGGGATTTCTATGTCCCTAGAGGGATAGATTTCTATGTCCCTAGAGGGATTTCAATGTCCCTAGAGGGATAGATTTCTATGTCCCTAGAGGGATTTCTATGTCCCTAGAGGGATTTCTATGTCCCAAGAGGGATTTCTATGTCCCTAGAGGGATAGATTTCTATGTCCCTAGAGGGATTTCTATGTCCCTAGAGGGATTTCTATGTCCCAAGAGGGATTTCTATGTCCCTAGAGGGATTTCTATGTCCCTAGAGGGATAGATTTCTATGTCCCTAGAGGGATTTCTATGTCCCAAGAGGGATAGATTTCTATGTCCCTAGAGGGATTTCTATGTCCCTAGAAGGATTTCTATGTCCCAAGAGGGATTTCTATGTCCCTAGAGGGATTTCTATGTCCCTAGAGGGATAGATTTCTATGTCCCTAGAGGGATTTCTATGTCCCAAGAGGGATTTCTATGTCCCAAGAGGGATTTCTATGTCCCTAGAGGGATAGATTTCTATGTCCCTAGAGGGATTTCAATGTCCCTAGAGGGATAGATTTCTATGTCCCTAGAGGGATTTCTAGGTCCCTAGAGGGATTTCTATGTCCCTAGAGGGATTTCTATGTCCCAAGAGGGATAGATTTCTATGTCCCTAGAGGGATTTCTATGTCCCTAGAGGGATTTCTATGTCCCTAGAGGGATAGATTTCTATGTCCCTAGAGGGATTTCTATGTCCCAAGAGGGATTTCTAGGTCCCTAGAGGGATTTCTAGATCCCTAGAGAGAGAGATTTCTATGTCCCTAGAGGGATTTCTATGTCCCAAGAGGGATTTCTAGGTCCCTAGAGGGATAGATTTCTAGGTCCCTAGAGGGATTTCTATGTCCCAAGAGGGATTTCTATGTCCCTAGAGGGATAGATTTCTATGTCCCTAGAGGGATTTCTATGTCCCTAGAGGGATTTCTATGTCCCAAGAGGGATTTCTATGTCCCAAGAGGGATTTCTATGTCCCTAGAGGGATAGATTTCTATGTCCCTAGAGGGATTTCAATGTCCCTAGAGGGATTTCTATGTCCCAAGAGGGATTTCTATGTCCCAAGAGGGATTTCTATGTCCCTAGAGGGATTTCTATGTCCCTAGAGGGATAGATTTCTATGTCCCTAGAGGGATTTCAATGTCCCTAGAGGGATTTCTATGTCCCTAGAGGGATTTCTATGTCCCTAGAGGGATTTCTAGGTCCCTAGAGGGATTTCTATGTCCCTAGAGGGATTTCTATGTCCGTTGAGGGATAGATTTCTATGTCCCTAGAGGGATTTCTATGTCCCTAGAGGGATTTCTAGGTCCCTAGAGAGAGAGATTTCTATGTCCCTAGAGGGATTTCTATGTCGCTAGAGGGATTTATATGTCCCAAGAGGGATTTCTATGTCCCTAGAGGGATAGATTTCTATGTCCCCAGAGGGATTTCTATGTCGCTAGAGGGATTTCTAGGTCCCTAGAGGGATTTCTAGGTCCCTAGAGGGATTTCTAGGTCCCTAGAGGGATTTCTATGTCCCAAGAGGGATTTCTATGTCCCAAGAGGGATTTCTAGGTCCCTAGAGGGATTTCTATGTCCCTAGAGGGATAGATTTCTATGTCCCTAGAGGGATTTCTATGTCCCTAGAGGGATTTCTATGTCCCAAGAGGGATTTCTATGTCCCTAGAGGGATTTCTAGGTCCCTAGAGGGATTTCTATGTCCCTAGAGGGATAGATTTCTATGTCCCTAGAGGGATTTCTATGTCCCTAGAGGGATTTCTATGTCCCAAGAGGGATTTCTATGTCCCTAGAGGGATAGATTTCTATGTCCCTAGAGGGATTTCTATGTCCCTAGAGGGATTTCTATGTCCCAAGAGGGATTTCTATGTCCCTAGAGGGATTTCTATGTCCCTAGAGGGATAGATTTCTATGTCCCTAGAGGGATTTCTATGTCCCAAGAGGGATAGATTTCTATGTCCCTAGAGGGATTTCTATGTCCCTAGAGGGATTTCTATGTCCCAAGAGGGATTTCTATGTCCCAAGAGGGATTTCTATGTCCCTAGAGGGATAGATTTCTATGTCCCTAGAGGGATTTCTATGTCCCTAGAGGGATTTCTAGGTCCCTAGAGAGAGAGATTTCTATGTCCTTAGAGGGATTTCTATGTCGCTAGAGGGATTTCTAGGTCCCTAGAGGGATTTCTATGTCCCAGAGGGATTTCTAGGTCCCTAGAGGGATTTCTATGTCCCTAGAGGGATAGATTTCTATGTCCCTAGAGGGATTTCTATGTCCCTAGAGGGATTTCTATGTCCCAAGAGGGATTTCTATGTCCCTACAGGGATAGATTTCTATGTCCCTAGAGGGATTTCTATGTCCCAAGAGGGATTTCTATGTCCCAAGAGGGATTTCTATGTCCCTAGAGGGATAGATTTCTATGTCCCTAGAGGGATTTCAATGTCCCTAGAGGGATTTCTAGGTCCCTAGAGGGATTTCTATGTCCCTAGAGGGATAGATTTCTATGTCCCTAGAGGGATTTCAATGTCCCTAGAGGGATTTCTATGTCCCAAGAGGGATTTCTATGTCCCAAGAGGGATTTCTATGTCCCTAGAGGGATTTCTATGTCCCTAGAGGGATAGATTTCTATGTCCCTAGAGGGATTTCTATGTCCCTAGAGGGATTTCTATGTCCCAAGAGGGATTTCTATGTCCCAAGAGGGATTTCTATGTCCCTAGAGGGATAGATTTCTATGTCCCTAGAGGGATTTCAATGTCCCTAGAGGGATTTCTATGTCCCAAGAGGGATTTCTATGTCCCAAGAGGGATTTCTATGTCCCTAGAGGGATTTCTATGTCCCTAGAGGGATAGATTTCTATGTCCCTAGAGGGATTTCTAGGTCCCTAGAGGGATTTCTAGGTCCCTAGAGGGATTTCTATGTCCCTAGAGGGATAGATTTCTATGTCCCTAGAGGGATTTCTATGTCCCTAGAGGGATTTCTATGTCCCTAGAGGGATTTCTATGTCCCTAGAGGGATTTCTATGTCCCTAGAGGGATTTCTATGTCGCTAGAGGGATTTCTAGGTCGCTAGAGGGATTTCTATGTCCCAAGAGGGATTTCTATGTCCCTAGAGGGATAGATTTCTATGTCCCAAGAGGGATTTCTATGTCCCTAGAGGGATTTCTATGTCGCTAGAGGGATTTCTAGGTCGCTAGAGGGATTTCTATGTCCCTAGAGGGATTTCTAGGTCCCTAGAGGGATAGATTTCTATGTCCCTAGAGGGATTTCTATGTCCCAAGAGGGATTTCTATGTCCCAAGAGGGATTTCTATGTCCCTAGAGGGATAGATTTCTATGTCCCTAGAGGGATTTCAATGTCCCTAGAGGGATTTCTATGTCCCAAGAGGGATTTCTATGTCCCAAGTGGGATTTCTAGGTCCCTAGAGGGATTTCTATGTCCCTAGAGGGATAGATTTCTATGTCCCTAGAGGGATTTCTATGTCCCTAGAGGGATTTCTATGTCCCAAGAGGGATTTCTATGTCCCTAGAGGGATAGATTTCTATGTCCCTAGAGGGATTTCTATGTCCCTAGAGGGATTTCTATGTCCCAAGAGGGATTTCTATGTCCCTAGAGGGATTTCTATGTCCCTAGAGGGATAGATTTCTATGTCCCTAGAGGGATTTCTATGTCCCAAGAGGGATAGATTTCTATGTCCCTAGAGGGATTTCTATGTCCCTAGAGGGATTTCTATGTCCCAAGAGGGATTTCTATGTCCCTAGAGGGATTTCTATGTCCCTAGAGGGATAGATTTCTATGTCCCTAGAGGGATTTCTATGTCCCAAGAGGGATTTCTATGTCCCAAGAGGGATTTCTATGTCCCTAGAGGGATAGATTTCTATGTCCCTAGAGGGATTTCAATGTCCCTAGAGGGATAGATTTCTATGTCCCTAGAGGGATTTCTAGGTCCCTAGAGGGATTTCTATGTCCCTAGAGGGATTTCTATGTCCCAAGAGGGATAGATTTCTATGTCCCTAGAGGGATTTCTATGTCCCTAGAGGGATAGATTTCTATGTCCCTAGAGGGATTTCTATGTCCCAAGAGGTATAGATTTCTATGTCCCTAGAGGGATTTCTATGTCCCTAGAGGGATTTCTAAGTCCCAAGAGGGATTTCTATGTCCCTAGAGGGATTTCTATGTCCCTAGAGGGATAGATTTCTATGTCCCTAGAGGGATTTCTATGTCCCAAGAGGGATTTCTATGTCCCAAGAGGGATTTCTATGTCCCTAGAGGGATAGATTTCTATGTCCCTAGAGGGATTTCAATGTCCCTAGAGGGATTTCTATGTCCCAAGAGGGATTTCTATGTCCCAAGAGGGATTCCTATGTCCCTAGAGGGATTTCTATGTCCCTAGAGGGATAGATTTCTATGTCCCTAGAGGGATTTCTATGTCCCTAGAGGGATTTCTATGTCCCAAGAGGGATTTCTATGTCCCAAGAGGGATTTCTATGTCCCTAGAGGGATTTCTATGTCCCTAGAGGGATAGATTTCTATGTCCCAAGAGGGATTTCTATGTCCCTAGAGGGATTTCTATGTCGCTAGAGGGATTTCTAGGTCGCTAGAGGGATTTCTATGTCCCTAGAGGGATTTCTAGGTCCCTAGAGGGATAGATTTCTATGTCCCTAGAGGGATTTCTATGTCCCAAGAGGGATTTCTATGTCCCAAGAGGGATTTCTATGTCCCTAGAGGGATAGATTTCTATGTCCCTAGAGGGATTTCAATGTCCCTAGAGGGATTTCTATGTCCCAAGAGGGATTTCTATGTCCCTAGAGGGATTTCTATGTCCCTAGAGGGATAGATTTCTATGTCCCTAGAGGGATTTCTATGTCCCAAGAGGGATAGATTTCTATGTCCCTAGAGGGATTTCTATGTCCCTAGAGGGATTTCTATGTCCCAAGAGGGATTTCTATGTCCCAAGAGGGATTTCTAGGTCCCTAGAGGGATTTCTAGGTCCCTAGAGAGAGAGATTTCTATGTCCCTAGAGGGATTTCTATGTCCCAAGAGGGATTTCTAGGTCCCTAGAGGGATAGATTTCTAGGTCCCTAGAGGGATTTCTATGTCCCAAGAGGGATTTCTATGTCCCTAGAGGGATAGATTTCTATGTCCCTAGAGGGATTTCTATGTCCCTAGAGGGATTTCTATGTCCCAAGAGGGATTTCTATGTCCCAAGAGGGATTTCTATGTCCCTAGAGGGATAGATTTCTATGTCCCTAGAGGGATTTCAATGTCCCTAGAGGGATTTCTATGTCCCAAGAGGGATTTCTATGTCCCAAGAGGGATTTCTATGTCCCTAGAGGGATAGATTTCTATGTCCCTAGAGGGATTTCAATGTCCCTAGAGGGATTTCTATGTCCCAAGAGGGATTTCTATGTCCCAAGAGGGATTTCTATGTCCCTAGAGGGATTTCTATGTCCCTAGAGGGATAGATTTCTATGTCCCTAGAGGGATTTCAATGTCCCTAGAGGGATTTCTATGTCCCTAGAGGGATTTCTATGTCCCTAGAGGGATTTCTAGGTCCCTAGAGGGATTTCTATGTCCCTAGAGGGATTTCTATGTCCGTTGAGGGATAGATTTCTATGTCCCTAGAGGGATTTCTATGTCCCTAGAGGGATTTCTAGGTCCCTAGAGAGAGAGATTTCTATGTCCCTAGAGGGATTTCTATGTCCCAAGAGGGATTTCTATGTCCCTAGAGGGATTTCTATGTCCCTAGAGGGATAGATTTCTATGTCCCTAGAGGGATTTCTATGTCCCTAGAGGGATTTCTATGTCCCTAGAGGGATTTCTATGTCCCAAGAGGGATTTCTATGTCCCTAGAGGGATAGATTTCTATGTCCCTAGAGGGATTTCTATGTCCCTAGAGGGATTTCTATGTCCCAAGAGGGATTTCTATGTCCCTAGAGGGATTTCTATGTCCCTAGAGGGATAGATTTCTATGGCCCTAGAGGGATTTCTATGTCCCAAGAGGGATAGATTTCTATGTCCCTAGAGGGATTTCTATGTCCCTAGAGGGATTTCTATGTCCCAAGAGGGATTTCTATGTCCCTAGAGGGATAGATTTCTATGTCCCTAGAGGGATTTCTATGTCCCTAGAGGGATTTCTATGTCCCAAGAGGGATTTCTATGTCCCTAGAGGGATTTCTATGTCCCTAGAGGGATAGATTTCTATGTCCCTAGAGGGATTTCTATGTCCCAAGAGGGATAGATTTCTATGTCCCTAGAGGGATTTCTATGTCCCTAGAGGGATTTCTATGTCCCAAGAGGGATTACTATGTCCCTAGAGGGATTTCTATGTCCCTAGAGGGATAGATTTCTATGTCCCTAGAGGGATTTCTATGTCCCAAGAGGGATTTCTATGTCCCTAGAGGGATAGATTTCTATGTCCCTAGAGGGATTTCAATGTCCCTAGAGGGATAGATTTCTATGTCCCTAGAGGGATTTCTAGGTCCCTAGAGGGATTTCTATGTCCCTAGAGGGATTTCTATGTCCCAAGAGGGATAGATTTCTATGTCCCTAGAGGGATTTCTATGTCCCTAGAGGGATTTCTATGTCCCTAGAGGGATAGATTTCTATGTCCCTAGAGGGATTTCTATGTCCCAAGAGGGATAGATTTCTATGTCCCTAGAGGGATTTCTATGTCCCTAGAGGGATTTCTATGTCCCAAGAGGGATTTCTATGTCCCTAGAGGGATTTCTATGTCCCTAGAGGGATAGATTTCTATGTCCCTAGAGGGATTTCTATGTCCCAAGAGGGATTTCTATGTCCCAAGAGGGATTTCTATGTCCCTAGAGGGATAGATTTCTATGTCCCTAGAGGGATTTCAATGTCCCTAGAGGGATTTCTATGTCCCAAGAGGGATTTCTATGTCCCAAGAGGGATTTCTATGTCCCTAGAGGGATAGATTTCTATGTCCCTAGAGGGATTTCAATGTCCCTAGAGGGATTTCTATGTCCCAAGAGGGATTTCTATGTCCCTAGAGGGATTTCTATGTCCCTAGAGGGATAGATTTCTATGTCCCTAGAGGGATTTCTAGGTCCCTAGAGGGATTTCTATGTCCCTAGAGGGATAGATTTCTATGTCCCTAGAGGGATTTCTATGTCCCAAGAGGGATTTCTATGTCCCAAGAGGGATTTCTAGGTCCCTAGAGGGATTTCTAGGTCCCTAGAGAGAGAGATTTCTATGTCCCTAGAGGGATTTCTATGTCCCAAGAGGGATTTCTAGGTCCCTAGAGGGATAGATTTCTAGGTCCCTAGAGGGATTTCTATGTCCCAAGAGGGATTTCTATGTCCCTAGAGGGATAGATTTCTATGTCCCTAGAGGGATTTCTATGTCCCTAGAGGGATTTCTATGTCCCAAGAGGGATTTCTATGTCCCAAGAGGGATTTCTATGTCCCTAGAGGGATAGATTTCTATGTCCCTAGAGGGATTTCAATGTCCCTAGAGGGATTTCTATGTCCCAAGAGGGATTTCTATGTCCCAAGAGGGATTTCTATGTCCCTAGAGGGATAGATTTCTATGTCCCTAGAGGGATTTCAATGTCCCTAGAGGGATTTCTATGTCCCAAGAGGGATTTCTATGTCCCAAGAGGGATTTCTATGTCCCTAGAGGGATTTCTATGTCCCTAGAGGGATAGATTTCTATGTCCCTAGAGGGATTTCAATGTCCCTAGAGGGATTTCTATGTCCCTAGAGGGATTTCTATGTCCCTAGAGGGATTTCTAGGTCCCTAGAGGGATTTCTATGTCCCTAGAGGGATTTCTATGTCCGTTGAGGGATAGATTTCTATGTCCCTAGAGGGATTTCTATGTCCCTAGAGGGATTTCTAGGTCCCTAGAGAGAGAGATTTCTATGTCCCTAGAGGGATTTCTATGTCCCAAGAGGGATTTCTATGTCCCTAGAGGGATTTCTATGTCCCTAGAGGGATAGATTTCTATGTCCCTAGAGGGATTTCTATGTCCCTAGAGGGATTTCTATGTCCCTAGAGGGATTTCTATGTCCCAAGAGGGATTTCTATGTCCCTAGAGGGATAGATTTCTATGTCCCTAGAGGGATTTCTATGTCCCTAGAGGGATAGATTTCTATGTCCCTAGAGGGATTTCTATGTCCCAAGAGGGATAGATTTCTATGTCCCTAGAGGGATTTCTATGTCCCTAGAGGGATTTCTATGTCCCAAGAGGGATTTCTATGTCCCAAGAGGGATTTCTAGGTCCCTAGAGGGATTTCTAGGTCCCTAGAGAGAGAGATTTCTATGTCCCTAGAGGGATTTCTATGTCCCAAGAGGGATTTCTAGGTCCCTAGAGGGATAGATTTCTAGGTCCCTAGAGGGATTTCTATGTCCCAAGAGGGATTTCTATGTCCCTAGAGGGATAGATTTCTATGTCCCTAGAGGGATTTCTATGTCCCTAGAGGGATTTCTATGTCCCAAGAGGGATTTCTATGTCCCAAGAGGGATTTCTATGTCCCTAGAGGGATAGATTTCTATGTCCCTAGAGGGATTTCAATGTCCCTAGAGGGATTTCTATGTCCCAAGAGGGATTTCTATGTCCCAAGAGGGATTTCTATGTCCCTAGAGGGATAGATTTCTATGTCCCTAGAGGGATTTCAATGTCCCTAGAGGGATTTCTATGTCCCAAGAGGGATTTCTATGTCCCAAGAGGGATTTCTATGTCCCTAGAGGGATTTCTATGTCCCTAGAGGGATAGATTTCTATGTCCCTAGAGGGATTTCAATGTCCCTAGAGGGATTTCTATGTCCCTAGAGGGATTTCTATGTCCCTAGAGGGATTTCTAGGTCCCTAGAGGGATTTCTATGTCCCTAGAGGGATTTCTATGTCCGTTGAGGGATAGATTTCTATGTCCCTAGAGGGATTTCTATGTCCCTAGAGGGATTTCTAGGTCCCTAGAGAGAGAGATTTCTATGTCCCTAGAGGGATTTCTATGTCCCAAGAGGGATTTCTATGTCCCTAGAGGGATTTCTATGTCCCTAGAGGGATAGATTTCTATGTCCCTAGAGGGATTTCTATGTCCCTAGAGGGATTTCTATGTCCCTAGAGGGATTTCTATGTCCCAAGAGGGATTTCTATGTCCCTAGAGGGATAGATTTCTATGTCCCTAGAGGGATTTCTATGTCCCTAGAGGGATTTCTATGTCCCAAGAGGGATTTCTATGTCCCTAGAGGGATTTCTATGTCCCTAGAGGGATAGATTTCTATGTCCCTAGAGGGATTTCTATGTCCCAAGAGGGATAGATTTCTATGTCCCTAGAGGGATTTCTATGTCCCTAGAGGGATTTCTATGTCCCAAGAGGGATTTCTATGTCCCTAGAGGGATAGATTTCTATGTCCCTAGAGGGATTTCTATGTCCCTAGAGGGATTTCTATGTCCCAAGAGGGATTTCTATGTCCCTAGAGGGATTTCTATGTCCCTAGAGGGATAGATTTCTATGTCCCTAGAGGGATTTCTATGTCCCAAGAGGGATAGATTTCTATGTCCCTAGAGGGATTTCTATGTCCCTAGAGGGATTTCTATGTCCCAAGAGGGATTACTATGTCCCTAGAGGGATTTCTATGTCCCTAGAGGGATAGATTTCTATGTCCCTAGAGGGATTTCTATGTCCCAAGAGGGATTTCTATGTCCCTAGAGGGATAGATTTCTATGTCCCTAGAGGGATTTCAATGTCCCTAGAGGGATAGATTTCTATGTCCCTAGAGGGATTTCTAGGTCCCTAGAGGGATTTCTATGTCCCTAGAGGGATTTCTATGTCCCAAGAGGGATAGATTTCTATGTCCCTAGAGGGATTTCTATGTCCCTAGAGGGATTTCTATGTCCCTAGAGGGATAGATTTCTATGTCCCTAGAGGGATTTCTATGTCCCAAGAGGGATAGATTTCTATGTCCCTAGAGGGATTTCTATGTCCCTAGAGGGATTTCTATGTCCCAAGAGGGATTTCTATGTCCCTAGAGGGATTTCTATGTCCCTAGAGGGATAGATTTCTATGTCCCTAGAGGGATTTCTATGTCCCAAGAGGGATTTCTATGTCCCAAGAGGGATTTCTATGTCCCTAGAGGGATAGATTTCTATGTCCCTAGAGGGATTTCAATGTCCCTAGAGGGATTTCTATGTCCCAAGAGGGATTTCTATGTCCCAAGAGGGATTTCTATGTCCCTAGAGGGATAGATTTCTATGTCCCTAGAGGGATTTCAATGTCCCTAGAGGGATTTCTATGTCCCAAGAGGGATTTCTATGTCCCAAGAGGGATTTCTATGTCCCTAGAGGGATTTCTATGTCCCTAGAGGGATAGATTTCTATGTCCCTAGAGGGATTTCTAGGTCCCTAGAGGGATTTCTATGTCCCTAGAGGGATAGATTTCTATGTCCCTAGAGGGATTTCTATGTCCCAAGAGGGATTTCTATGTCCCAAGAGGGATTTCTAGGTCCCTAGAGGGATTTCTAGGTCCCTAGAGAGAGAGATTTCTATGTCCCTAGAGGGATTTCTATGTCCCAAGAGGGATTTCTAGGTCCCTAGAGGGATAGATTTCTAGGTCCCTAGAGGGATTTCTATGTCCCAAGAGGGATTTCTATGTCCCTAGAGGGATAGATTTCTATGTCCCTAGAGGGATTTCTATGTCCCTAGAGGGATTTCTATGTCCCAAGAGGGATTTCTATGTCCCAAGAGGGATTTCTATGTCCCTAGAGGGATAGATTTCTATGTCCCTAGAGGGATTTCAATGTCCCTAGAGGGATTTCTATGTCCCAAGAGGGATTTCTATGTCCCAAGAGGGATTTCTATGTCCCTAGAGGGATAGATTTCTATGTCCCTAGAGGGATTTCAATGTCCCTAGAGGGATTTCTATGTCCCAAGAGGGATTTCTATGTCCCAAGAGGGATTTCTATGTCCCTAGAGGGATTTCTATGTCCCTAGAGGGATAGATTTCTATGTCCCTAGAGGGATTTCAATGTCCCTAGAGGGATTTCTATGTCCCTAGAGGGATTTCTATGTCCCTAGAGGGATTTCTAGGTCCCTAGAGGGATTTCTATGTCCCTAGAGGGATTTCTATGTCCGTTGAGGGATAGATTTCTATGTCCCTAGAGGGATTTCTATGTCCCTAGAGGGATTTCTAGGTCCCTAGAGAGAGAGATTTCTATGTCCCTAGAGGGATTTCTATGTCCCAAGAGGGATTTCTATGTCCCTAGAGGGATTTCTATGTCCCTAGAGGGATAGATTTCTATGTCCCTAGAGGGATTTCTATGTCCCTAGAGGGATTTCTATGTCCCTAGAGGGATTTCTATGTCCCAAGAGGGATTTCTATGTCCCTAGAGGGATAGATTTCTATGTCCCTAGAGGGATTTCTATGTCCCTAGAGGGATTTCTATGTCCCAAGAGGGATTTCTATGTCCCTAGAGGGATTTCTATGTCCCTAGAGGGATAGATTTCTATGTCCCTAGAGGGATTTCTATGTCCCAAGAGGGATAGATTTCTATGTCCCTAGAGGGATTTCTATGTCCCTAGAGGGATTTCTATGTCCCAAGAGGGATTTCTATGTCCCTAGAGGGATAGATTTCTATGTCCCTAGAGGGATTTCTATGTCCCTAGAGGGATTTCTATGTCCCAAGAGGGATTTCTATGTCCCTAGAGGGATTTCTATGTCCCTAGAGGGATAGATTTCTATGTCCCTAGAGGGATTTCTATGTCCCAAGAGGGA
This sequence comes from Troilus luridus, assembly GCA_964056705.1. Lineage (NCBI taxonomy): Eukaryota > Metazoa > Arthropoda > Insecta > Hemiptera > Pentatomidae > Troilus > Troilus luridus. Next base: position 121,095,297 of record OZ057414.1, read on the forward strand.
TAGATTTCTATGTCCCTAGAGGGATTTCTATGTCCCTAGAGGGATTTCTATGTCCCAAGAGGGATTACTATGTCCCTAGAGGGATTTCTATGTCCCTAGAGGGATAGATTTCTATGTCCCTAGAGGGATTTCTATGTCCCAAGAGGGATTTCTATGTCCCTAGAGGGATAGATTTCTATGTCCCTAGAGGGATTTCAATGTCCCTAGAGGGATAGATTTCTATGTCCCTAGAGGGATTTCTAGGTCCCTAGAGGGATTTCTATGTCCCTAGAGGGATTTCTATGTCCCAAGAGGGATAGATTTCTATGTCCCTAGAGGGATTTCTATGTCCCTAGAGGGATTTCTATGTCCCTAGAGGGATAGATTTCTATGTCCCTAGAGGGATTTCTATGTCCCAAGAGGGATAGATTTCTATGTCCCTAGAGGGATTTCTATGTCCCTAGAGGGATTTCTATGTCCCAAGAGGGATTTCTATGTCCCTAGAGGGATTTCTATGTCCCTAGAGGGATAGATTTCTATGTCCCTAGAGGGATTTCTATGTCCCAAGAGGGATTTCTATGTCCCAAGAGGGATTTCTATGTCCCTAGAGGGATAGATTTCTATGTCCCTAGAGGGATTTCAATGTCCCTAGAGGGATTTCTATGTCCCAAGAGGGATTTCTATGTCCCAAGAGGGATTTCTATGTCCCTAGAGGGATAGATTTCTATGTCCCTAGAGGGATTTCAATGTCCCTAGAGGGATTTCTATGTCCCAAGAGGGATTTCTATGTCCCAAGAGGGATTTCTATGTCCCTAGAGGGATTTCTATGTCCCTAGAGGGATAGATTTCTATGTCCCTAGAGGGATTTCTAGGTCCCTAGAGGGATTTCTATGTCCCTAGAGGGATTTCTATGTCCCTGGAGGGATAGATTTCTATGTCCCTAGAGGGATTTCTATGTCCCTAGAGGGATTTCTAGGTCCCTAGAGAGAGAGATTTCTATGTCCCTAGAGGGATTTCTATGTCCCTAGAGGGATTTCTAGGTCCCTAGAGAGAGAGATTTCTATGTCCCTAGAGGGATTTCTATGTCGCTAGAGGGATTTCTATGTCCCAAGAGGGATTTCTATGTCCCTAGAGGGATAGATTTCTATGTCCCCAGAGGGATTTCTATGTCGCTAGAGGGATTTCTAGGTCCCTAGAGGGATTTCTAGGTCCCTAGAGGGATTTCTAGGTCCCTAGAGGGATTTCTATGTCCCAAGAGGGATTTCTATGTCCCAAGAGGGATTTCTAGGTCCCTAGAGGGATTTCTATGTCCCTAGAGGGATAGATTTCTATGTCCCTAGAGGGATTTCTATGTCCCTAGAGGGATTTCTATGTCCCAAGAGGGATTTCTATGTCCCTAGAGGGATAGATTTCTATGTCCCTAGAGGGATTTCTATGTCCCTAGAGGGATTTCTATGTCCCAAGAGGGATTTCTATGTCCCTAGAGGGATTTCTATGTCCCTAGAGGGATAGATTTCTATGTCCCTAGAGGGATTTCTATGTCCCAAGAGGGATAGATTTCTATGTCCCTAGAGGGATTTCTATGTCCCTAGAGGGATTTCTATGTCCCAAGAGGGATTTCTATGTCCCAAGAGGGATTTCTAGGTCCCTAGAGGGATTTCTAGGTCCCTAGAGAGAGAGATTTCTATGTCCCTAGAGGGATTTCTATGTCCCAAGAGGGATTTCTAGGTCCCTAGAGGGATAGATTTCTAGGTCCCTAGAGGGATTTCTATGTCCCAAGAGGGATTTCTATGTCCCTAGAGGGATAGATTTCTATGTCCCTAGAGGGATTTCTATGTCCCTAGAGGGATTTCTATGTCCCAAGAGGGATTTCTATGTCCCAAGAGGGATTTCTATGTCCCTAGAGGGATAGATTTCTATGTCCCTAGAGGGATTTCAATGTCCCTAGAGGGATTTCTATGTCCCAAGAGGGATTTCTATGTCCCAAGAGGGATTTCTATGTCCCTAGAGGGATAGATTTCTATGTCCCTAGAGGGATTTCAATGTCCCTAGAGGGATTTCTATGTCCCAAGAGGGATTTCTATGTCCCAAGAGGGATTTCTATGTCCCTAGAGGGATTTCTATGTCCCTAGAGGGATAGATTTCTATGTCCCTAGAGGGATTTCAATGTCCCTAGAGGGATTTCTATGTCCCTAGAGGGATTTCTATGTCCCTAGAGGGATTTCTAGGTCCCTAGAGGGATTTCTATGTCCCTAGAGGGATTTCTATGTCCGTTGAGGGATAGATTTCTATGTCCCTAGAGGGATTTCTATGTCCCTAGAGGGATTTCTAGGTCCCTAGAGAGAGAGATTTCTATGTCCCTAGAGGGATTTCTATGTCGCTAGAGGGATTTCTATGTCCCAAGAGGGATTTCTATGTCCCTAGAGGGATAGATTTCTATGTCCCCAGAGGGATTTCTATGTCGCTAGAGGGATTTCTAGGTCCCTAGAGGGATTTCTATGTCCCTAGAGGGATAGATTTCTATGTCCCTAGAGGGATTTCTAGGTCCCTAGAGGGATTTCTAGGTCCCTAGAGGGATTTCTATGTCCCTAGAGGGATAGATTTCTATGTCCCTAGAGGGATTTCTATGTCCCTAGAGGGATTTCTATGTCCCTAGAGGGATTTCTATGTCCCTAGAGGGATTTCTATGTCCCTAGAGGGATTTCTATGTCGCTAGAGGGATTTCTAGGTCGCTAGAGGGATTTCTATGTCCCAAGAGGGATTTCTATGTCCCTAGAGGGATAGATTTCTATGTCCCAAGAGGGATTTCTATGTCCCTAGAGGGATTTCTATGTCGCTAGAGGGATTTCTAGGTCGCTAGAGGGATTTCTATGTCCCTAGAGGGATTTCTAGGTCCCTAGAGGGATAGATTTCTATGTCCCTAGAGGGATTTCTATGTCCCAAGAGGGATTTCTATGTCCCAAGAGGGATTTCTATGTCCCTAGAGGGATAGATTTCTATGTCCCTAGAGGGATTTCAATGTCCCTAGAGGGATTTCTATGTCCCAAGAGGGATTTCTATGTCCCAAGAGGGATTTCTAGGTCCCTAGAGGGATTTCTATGTCCCTAGAGGGATAGATTTCTATGTCCCTAGAGGGATTTCTATGTCCCTAGAGGGATTTCTATGTCCCAAGAGGGATTTCTATGTCCCTAGAGGGATAGATTTCTATGTCCCTAGAGGGATTTCTATGTCCCTAGAGGGATTTCTATGTCCCAAGAGGGATTTCTATGTCCCTAGAGGGATTTCTATGTCCCTAGAGGGATAGATTTCTATGTCCCTAGAGGGATTTCTATGTCCCAAGAGGGATAGATTTCTATGTCCCTAGAGGGATTTCTATGTCCCTAGAGGGATTTCTATGTCCCAAGAGGGATTTCTATGTCCCTAGAGGGATTTCTATGTCCCTAGAGGGATAGATTTCTATGTCCCTAGAGGGATTTCTATGTCCCTAGAGGGATTTCTATGTCCCAAGAGGGATTTCTATGTCCCTAGAGGGATAGATTTCTATGTCCCTAGAGGGATTTCTATGTCCCTAGAGGGATTTCTATGTCCCAAGAGGGATTTCTATGTCCCTAGAGCGATAGATTTCTATGTCCCTAGAGGGATAGATTTCTATGTCCCTAGAGGGATTTCAATGTCCCTAGAGGGATAGATTTCTATGTCCCTAGAGGGATTTCTAGGTCCCTAGAGGGATTTCTATGTCCCTAGAGGGATTTCTATGTCCCAAGAGGGATAGATTTCTATGTCCCTAGAGGGATTTCTATGTCCCTAGAGGGATTTCTATGTCCCTAGAGGGATAGATTTCTATGTCCCTAGAGGGATTTCTATGTCCCAAGAGGGATTTCTAGGTCCCTAGAGGGATTTCTAGATCCCTAGAGAGAGAGATTTCTATGTCCCTAGAGGGATTTCTATGTCCCAAGAGGGATTTCTAGGTCCCTAGAGGGATAGATTTCTAGGTCCCTAGAGGGATTTCTATGTCCCAAGAGGGATTTCTATGTCCCTAGAGGGATAGATTTCTATGTCCCTAGAGGGATTTCTATGTCCCTAGAGGGATTTCTATGTCCCAAGAGGGATTTCTATGTCCCAAGAGGGATTTCTATGTCCCTAGAGGGATAGATTTCTATGTCCCTAGAGGGATTTCAATGTCCCTAGAGGGATTTCTATGTCCCAAGAGGGATTTCTATGTCCCAAGAGGGATTTCTATGTCCCTAGAGGGATTTCTATGTCCCTAGAGGGATAGATTTCTATGTCCCTAGAGGGATTTCAATGTCCCTAGAGGGATTTCTATGTCCCTAGAGGGATTTCTATGTCCCTAGAGGGATTTCTAGGTCCCTAGAGGGATTTCTATGTCCCTAGAGGGATTTCTATGTCCGTTGAGGGATAGATTTCTATGTCCCTAGAGGGATTTCTATGTCCCTAGAGGGATTTCTATGTCCCTAGAGGGATTTCTAGGTCCCTAGAGAGAGAGATTTCTATGTCCCTAGAGGGATTTCTATGTCGCTAGAGGGATTTCTATGTCCCAAGAGGGATTTCTATGTCCCTAGAGGGATAGATTTCTATGTCCCCAGAGGGATTTCTATGTCGCTAGAGGGATTTCTAGGTCCCTAGAGGGATTTCTAGGTCCCTAGAGGGATTTCTAGGTCCCTAGAGGGATTTCTAGGTCCCTAGAGGGATTTCTATGTCCCAAGACGGATTTCTATGTCCCAAGAGGGATTTCTAGGTCCCTAGAGGGATTTCTATGTCCCTAGAGGGATAGATTTCTATGTCCCTAGAGGGATTTCTATGTCCCTAGAGGGATTTCTATGTCCCAAGAGGGATTTCTATGTCCCTAGAGGGATTTCTAGGTCCCTAGAGGGATTTCTATGTCCCTAGAGGGATAGATTTCTATGTCCCTAGAGGGATTTCTATGTCCCTAGAGGGATTTCTATGTCCCAAGAGGGATTTCTATGTCCCTAGAGGGATAGATTTCTATGTCCCTAGAGGGATTTCTATGTCCCTAGAGGGATTTCTATGTCCCAAGAGGGATTTCTATGTCCCTAGAGGGATTTCTATGTCCCTAGAGGGATAGATTTCTATGTCCCTAGAGGGATTTCTATGTCCCAAGAGGGATAGATTTCTATGTCCCTAGAGGGATTTCTATGTCCCTAGAGGGATTTCTATGTCCCAAGAGGGATTTCTATGTCCCAAGAGGGATTTCTATGTCCCTAGAGGGATAGATTTCTATGTCCCTAGAGGGATTTCTATGTCCCTAGAGGGATTTCTAGGTCCCTAGAGAGAGAGATTTCTATGTCCTTAGAGGGATTTCTATGTCGCTAGAGGGATTTCTAGGTCCCTAGAGGGATTTCTATGTCCCAGAGGGATTTCTAGGTCCCTAGAGGGATTTCTATGTCCCTAGAGGGATAGATTTCTATGTCCCTAGAGGGATTTCTATGTCCCTAGAGGGATTTCTATGTCCCAAGAGGGATTTCTATGTCCCTAGAGGGATAGATTTCTATGTCCCTAGAGGGATTTCTATGTCCCAAGAGGGATTTCTATGTCCCAAGAGGGATTTCTATGTCCCTAGAGGGATAGATTTCTATGTCCCTAGAGGGATTTCAATGTCCCTAGAGGGATTTCTATGTCCCTAGAGGGATTTCTAGGTCCCTAGAGGGATTTCTATGTCCCTAGAGGGATAGATTTCTATGTCCCTAGAGGGATTTCAATGTCCCTAGAGGGATTTCTATGTCCCAAGAGGGATTTCTATGTCCCAAGAGGGATTTCTATGTCCCTAGAGGGATTTCTATGTCCCTAGAGGGATAGATTTCTATGTCCCTAGAGGGATTTCTATGTCCCTAGAGGGATTTCTATGTCCCAAGAGGGATTTCTATGTCCCAAGAGGGATTTCTATGTCCCTAGAGGGATAGATTTCTATGTCCCTAGAGGGATTTCAATGTCCCTAGAGGGATTTCTATGTCCCAAGAGGGATTTCTATGTCCCAAGAGGGATTTCTATGTCCCTAGAGGGATTTCTATGTCCCTAGAGGGATAGATTTCTATGTCCCTAGAGGGATTTCTAGGTCCCTAGAGGGATTTCTAGGTCCCTAGAGGGATTTCTATGTCCCTAGAGGGATAGATTTCTATGTCCCTAGAGGGATTTCTATGTCCCTAGAGGGATTTCTATGTCCCTAGAGGGATTTCTATGTCCCTAGAGGGATTTCTATGTCCCTAGAGGGATAGATTTCTATGTCGCTAGAGGGATTTCTAGGTCGCTAGAGGGATTTCTATGTCCCAAGAGGGATTTCTATGTCCCTAGAGGGATAGATTTCTATGTCCCAAGAGGGATTTCTATGTCCCTAGAGGGATTTCTATGTCGCTAGAGGGATTTCTATGTCCCAAGAGGGATTTCTATGTCCCTAGAGGGATAGATTTCTATGTCCCCAGAGGGATTTCTATGTCGCTAGAGGGATTTCTAGGTCCCTAGAGGGATTTCTAGGTCCCTAGAGGGATTTCTAGGTCCCTAGAGGGATTTCTAGGTCCCTAGAGGGATTTCTATGTCCCAAGAGGGATTTCTATGTCCCAAGAGGGATTTCTAGGTCCCTAGAGGGATTTCTATGTCCCTAGAGGGATAGATTTCTATGTCCCTAGAGGGATTTCTATGTCCCTAGAGGGATTTCTATGTCCCAAGAGGGATTTCTATGTCCCTAGAGGGATTTCTAGGTCCCTAGAGGGATTTCTATGTCCCTAGAGGGATAGATTTCTATGTCCCTAGAGGGATTTCTATGTCCCTAGAGGGATTTCTATGTCCCAAGAGGGATTTCTATGTCCCTAGAGGGATAGATTTCTATGTCCCTAGAGGGATTTCTATGTCCCTAGAGGGATTTCTATGTCCCAAGAGGGATTTCTATGTCCCTAGAGGGATTTCTATGTCCCTAGAGGGATAGATTTCTATGTCCCTAGAGGGATTTCTATGTCCCAAGAGGGATAGATTTCTATGTCCCTAGAGGGATTTCTATGTCCCTAGAGGGATTTCTATGTCCCAAGAGGGATTTCTATGTCCCAAGAGGGATTTCTATGTCCCTAGAGGGATAGATTTCTATGTCCCTAGAGGGATTTCTATGTCCCTAGAGGGATTTCTAGGTCCCTAGAGAGAGAGATTTCTATGTCCTTAGAGGGATTTCTATGTCGCTAGAGGGATTTCTAGGTCCCTAGAGGGATTTCTATGTCCCAGAGGGATTTCTAGGTCCCTAGAGGGATTTCTATGTCCCTAGAGGGATAGATTTCTATGTCCCTAGAGGGATTTCTATGTCCCTAGAGGGATTTCTATGTCCCAAGAGGGATTTCTATGTCCCTAGAGGGATAGATTTCTATGTCCCTAGAGGGATTTCTATGTCCCAAGAGGGATTTCTATGTCCCAAGAGGGATTTCTATGTCCCTAGAGGGATAGATTTCTATGTCCCTAGAGGGATTTCAATGTCCCTAGAGGGATTTCTATGTCCCTAGAGGGATTTCTAGGTCCCTAGAGGGATTTCTATGTCCCTAGAGGGATAGATTTCTATGTCCCTAGAGGGATTTCAATGTCCCTAGAGGGATTTCTATGTCCCAAGAGGGATTTCTATGTCCCAAGAGGGATTTCTATGTCCCTAGAGGGATTTCTATGTCCCTAGAGGGATAGATTTCTATGTCCCTAGAGGGATTTCTATGTCCCTAGAGGGATTTCTATGTCCCAAGAGGGATTTCTATGTCCCAAGAGGGATTTCTATGTCCCTAGAGGGATAGATTTCTATGTCCCTAGAGGGATTTCAATGTCCCTAGAGGGATTTCTATGTCCCAAGAGGGATTTCTATGTCCCAAGAGGGATTTCTATGTCCCTAGAGGGATTTCTATGTCCCTAGAGGGATAGATTTCTATGTCCCTAGAGGGATTTCTAGGTCCCTAGAGGGATTTCTAGGTCCCTAGAGGGATTTCTATGTCCCTAGAGGGATAGATTTCTATGTCCCTAGAGGGATTTCTATGTCCCTAGAGGGATTTCTATGTCCCTAGAGGGATTTCTATGTCCCTAGAGGGATTTCTATGTCCCTAGAGGGATAGATTTCTATGTCGCTAGAGGGATTTCTAGGTCGCTAGAGGGATTTCTATGTCCCAAGAGGGATTTCTATGTCCCTAGAGGGATAGATTTCTATGTCCCAAGAGGGATTTCTATGTCCCTAGAGGGATTTCTATGTCGCTAGAGGGATTTCTAGGTCGCTAGAGGGATTTCTATGTCCCTAGAGGGATTTCTAGGTCCCTAGAGGGATAGATTTCTATGTCCCTAGAGGGATTTCTATGTCCCAAGAGGGATTTCTATGTCCCAAGAGGGATTTCTATGTCCCTAGAGGGATAGATTTCTATGTCCCTAGAGGGATTTCAATGTCCCTAGAGGGATTTCTATGTCCCAAGAGGGATTTCTATGTCCCAAGTGGGATTTCTAGGTCCCTAGAGGGATTTCTATGTCCCTAGAGGGATAGATTTCTATGTCCCTAGAGGGATTTCTATGTCCCTAGAGGGATTTCTATGTCCCTAGAGGGATTTCTATGTCCCAAGAGGGATTTCTATGTCCCTAGAGGGATTTCTATGTCCCTAGAGGGATAGATTTCTATGTCCCTAGAGGGATTTCTATGTCCCAAGAGGGATTTCTATGTCCCAAGAGGGATTTCTATGTCCCTAGAGGGATAGATTTCTATGTCCCTAGAGGGATTTCAATGTCCCTAGAGGGATAGATTTCTATGTCCCTAGAGGGATTTCTATGTCCCTAGAGGGATTTCTATGTCCCAAGATGGATTTCTATGTCCCTAGAGGGATAGATTTCTATGTCCCTAGAGGGATTTCTATGTCCCTAGAGGGATTTCTATGTCCCAAGAGGGATTTCTATGTCCCTAGAGGGATTTCTATGTCCCTAGAGGGATAGATTTCTATGTCCCTAGAGGGATTTCTATGTCCCAAGAGGGATAGATTTCTATGTCCCTAGAGGGATTTCTATGTCCCTAGAAGGATTTCTATGTCCCAAGAGGGATTTCTATGTCCCTAGAGGGATTTCTATGTCCCTAGAGGGATAGATTTCTATGTCCCTAGAGGGATTTCTATGTCCCAAGAGGGATTTCTATGTCCCAAGAGGGATTTCTATGTCCCTAGAGGGATAGATTTCTATGTCCCTAGAGGGATTTCAATGTCCCTAGAGGGATAGATTTCTATGTCCCTAGAGGGATTTCTAGGTCCCTAGAGGGATTTCTATGTCCCTAGAGGGATTTCTATGTCCCAAGAGGGATAGATTTCTATGTCCCTAGAGGGATTTCTATGTCCCTAGAGGGATTTCTATGTCCCTAGAGGGATAGATTTCTATGTCCCTAGAGGGATTTCTATGTCCCAAGAGGGATTTCTAGGTCCCTAGAGGGATTTCTAGATCCCTAGAGAGAGAGATTTCTATGTCCCTAGAGGGATTTCTATGTCCCAAGAGGGATTTCTAGGTCCCTAGAGGGATAGATTTCTAGGTCCCTAGAGGGATTTCTATGTCCCAAGAGGGATTTCTATGTCCCTAGAGGGATAGATTTCTATGTCCCTAGAGGGATTTCTATGTCCCTAGAGGGATTTCTATGTCCCAAGAGGGATTTCTATGTCCCAAGAGGGATTTCTATGTCCCTAGAGGGATAGATTTCTATGTCCCTAGAGGGATTTCAATGTCCCTAGAGGGATTTCTATGTCCCAAGAGGGATTTCTATGTCCCAAGAGGGATTTCTATGTCCCTAGAGGGATTTCTATGTCCCTAGAGGGATAGATTTCTATGTCCCTAGAGGGATTTCAATGTCCCTAGAGGGATTTCTATGTCCCTAGAGGGATTTCTATGTCCCTAGAGGGATTTCTAGGTCCCTAGAGGGATTTCTATGTCCCTAGAGGGATTTCTATGTCCGTTGAGGGATAGATTTCTATGTCCCTAGAGGGATTTCTATGTCCCTAGAGGGATTTCTAGGTCCCTAGAGAGAGAGATTTCTATGTCCCTAGAGGGATTTCTATGTCGCTAGAGGGATTTCTATGTCCCAAGAGGGATTTCTATGTCCCTAGAGGGATAGATTTCTATGTCCCCAGAGGGATTTCTATGTCGCTAGAGGGATTTCTAGGTCCCTAGAGGGATTTCTAGGTCCCTAGAGGGATTTCTAGGTCCCTAGAGGGATTTCTATGTCCCAAGAGGGATTTCTATGTCCCAAGAGGGATTTCTAGGTCCCTAGAGGGATTTCTATGTCCCTAGAGGGATAGATTTCTATGTCCCTAGAGGGATTTCTATGTCCCTAGAGGGATTTCTATGTCCCAAGAGGGATTTCTATGTCCCTAGAGGGATTTCTAGGTCCCTAGAGGGATTTCTATGTCCCTAGAGGGATAGATTTCTATGTCCCTAGAGGGATTTCTATGTCCCTAGAGGGATTTCTATGTCCCAAGAGGGATTTCTATGTCCCTAGAGGGATAGATTTCTATGTCCCTAGAGGGATTTCTATGTCCCTAGAGGGATTTCTATGTCCCAAGAGGGATTTCTATGTCCCTAGAGGGATTTCTATGTCCCTAGAGGGATAGATTTCTATGTCCCTAGAGGGATTTCTATGTCCCAAGAGGGATAGATTTCTATGTCCCTAGAGGGATTTCTATGTCCCTAGAGGGATTTCTATGTCCCAAGAGGGATTTCTATGTCCCAAGAGGGATTTCTATGTCCCTAGAGGGATAGATTTCTATGTCCCTAGAGGGATTTCTATGTCCCTAGAGGGATTTCTAGGTCCCTAGAGAGAGAGATTTCTATGTCCTTAGAGGGATTTCTATGTCGCTAGAGGGATTTCTAGGTCCCTAGAGGGATTTCTATGTCCCAGAGGGATTTCTAGGTCCCTAGAGGGATTTCTATGTCCCTAGAGGGATAGATTTCTATGTCCCTAGAGGAATTTCTAGGTCCCTAGAGGGATAGATTTCTATGTCCCTAGAGGGATTTCTATGTCCCAAGAGGGATTTCTATGTCCCAAGAGGGATTTCTATGTCCCTAGAGGGATAGATTTCTATGTCCCTAGAGGGATTTCAATGTCCCTAGAGGGATTTCTATGTCCCAAGAGGGATTTCTATGTCCCTAGAGGGATTTCTATGTCCCTAGAGGGATAGATTTCTATGTCCCTAGAGGGATTTCAATGTCCCTAGAGGGATTTCTATGTCCCTAGAGGGATTTCTATGTCCCTAGAGGGATTTCTAGGTCCCTAGAGGGATTTCTATGTCCCTAGAGGGATTTCTATGTCCGTTGAGGGATAGATTTCTATGTCCCTAGAGGGATTTCTATGTCCCTAGAGGGATTTCTAGGTCCCTAGAGAGAGAGATTTCTATGTCCCTAGAGGGATTTCTATGTCGCTAGAGGGATTTCTATGTCCCAAGAGGGATTTCTATGTCCCTAGAGGGATAGATTTCTATGTCCCCAGAGGGATTTCTATGTCGCTAGAGGGATTTCTAGGTCCCTAGAGGGATTTCTAGGTCCCTAGAGGGATTTCTAGGTCCCTAGAGGGATTTCTATGTCCCAAGAGGGATTTCTATGTCCCAAGAGGGATTTCTAGGTCCCTAGAGGGATTTCTATGTCCCTAGAGGGATAGATTTCTATGTCCCTAGAGGGATTTCTATGTCCCTAGAGGGATTTCTATGTCCCAAGAGGGATTTCTATGTCCCTAGAGGGATTTCTAGGTCCCTAGAGGGATTTCTATGTCCCTAGAGGGATAGATTTCTATGTCCCTAGAGGGATTTCTATGTCCCTAGAGGGATTTCTATGTCCCAAGAGGGATTTCTATGTCCCTAGAGGGATAGATTTCTATGTCCCTAGAGGGATTTCTATGTCCCTAGAGGGATTTCTATGTCCCAAGAGGGATTTCTATGTCCCTAGAGGGATTTCTATGTCCCTAGAGGGATAGATTTCTATGTCCCTAGAGGGATTTCTATGTCCCAAGAGGGATAGATTTCTATGTCCCTAGAGGGATTTCTATGTCCCTAGAGGGATTTCTATGTCCCAAGAGGGATTTCTATGTCCCAAGAGGGATTTCTATGTCCCTAGAGGGATAGATTTCTATGTCCCTAGAGGGATTTCTATGTCCCTAGAGGGATTTCTAGGTCCCTAGAGAGAGAGATTTCTATGTCCTTAGAGGGATTTCTATGTCGCTAGAGGGATTTCTAGGTCCCTAGAGGGATTTCTATGTCCCAGAGGGATTTCTAGGTCCCTAGAGGGATTTCTATGTCCCTAGAGGGATAGATTTCTATGTCCCTAGAGGGATTTCTATGTCCCTAGAGGGATTTCTATGTCCCAAGAGGGATTTCTATGTCCCTAGAGGGATAGATTTCTATGTCCCTAGAGGGATTTCTATGTCCCAAGAGGGATTTCTATGTCCCAAGAGGGATTTCTATGTCCCTAGAGGGATAGATTTCTATGTCCCTAGAGGGATTTCAATGTCCCTAGAGGGATTTCTATGTCCCTAGAGGGATTTCTAGGTCCCTAGAGGGATTTCTATGTCCCTAGAGGGATAGATTTCTATGTCCCTAGAGGGATTTCAATGTCCCTAGAGGGATTTCTATGTCCCAAGAGGGATTTCTATGTCCCAAGAGGGATTTCTATGTCCCTAGAGGGATTTCTATGTCCCTAGAGGGATAGATTTCTATGTCCCTAGAGGGATTTCTATGTCCCTAGAGGGATTTCTATGTCCCAAGAGGGATTTCTATGTCCCAAGAGGGATTTCTATGTCCCTAGAGGGATAGATTTCTATGTCCCTAGAGGGATTTCAATGTCCCTAGAGGGATTTCTATGTCCCAAGAGGGATTTCTATGTCCCAAGAGGGATTTCTATGTCCCTAGAGGGATTTCTATGTCCCTAGAGGGATAGATTTCTATGTCCCTAGAGGGATTTCTAGGTCCCTAGAGGGATTTCTAGGTCCCTAGAGGGATTTCTATGTCCCTAGAGGGATAGATTTCTATGTCCCTAGAGGGATTTCTATGTCCCTAGAGGGATTTCTATGTCCCTAGAGGGATTTCTATGTCCCTAGAGGGATTTCTATGTCCCTAGAGGGATAGATTTCTATGTCGCTAGAGGGATTTCTAGGTCGCTAGAGGGATTTCTATGTCCCAAGAGGGATTTCTATGTCCCTAGAGGGATAGATTTCTATGTCCCAAGAGGGATTTCTATGTCCCTAGAGGGATTTCTATGTCGCTAGAGGGATTTCTAGGTCGCTAGAGGGATTTCTATGTCCCTAGAGGGATTTCTAGGTCCCTAGAGGGATAGATTTCTATGTCCCTAGAGGGATTTCTATGTCCCAAGAGGGATTTCTATGTCCCAAGAGGGATTTCTATGTCCCTAGAGGGATAGATTTCTATGTCCCTAGAGGGATTTCAATGTCCCTAGAGGGATTTCTATGTCCCAAGAGGGATTTCTATGTCCCAAGTGGGATTTCTAGGTCCCTAGAGGGATTTCTATGTCCCTAGAGGGATAGATTTCTATGTCCCTAGAGGGATTTCTATGTCCCTAGAGGGATTTCTATGTCCCTAGAGGGATTTCTATGTCCCAAGAGGGATTTCTATGTCCCTAGAGGGATTTCTATGTCCCTAGAGGGATAGATTTCTATGTCCCTAGAGGGATTTCTATGTCCCAAGAGGGATTTCTATGTCCCAAGAGGGATTTCTATGTCCCTAGAGGGATAGATTTCTATGTCCCTAGAGGGATTTCAATGTCCCTAGAGGGATAGATTTCTATGTCCCTAGAGGGATTTCTATGTCCCTAGAGGGATTTCTATGTCCCAAGAGGGATTTCTATGTCCCTAGAGGGATAGATTTCTATGTCCCTAGAGGGATTTCTATGTCCCTAGAGGGATTTCTATGTCCCAAGAGGGATTTCTATGTCCCTAGAGGGATTTCTATGTCCCTAGAGGGATAGATTTCTATGTCCCTAGAGGGATTTCTATGTCCCAAGAGGGATAGATTTCTATGTCCCTAGAGGGATTTCTATGTCCCTAGAAGGATTTCTATGTCCCAAGAGGGATTTCTATGTCCCTAGAGGGATTTCTATGTCCCTAGAGGGATAGATTTCTATGTCCCTAGAGGGATTTCTATGTCCCAAGAGGGATTTCTATGTCCCAAGAGGGATTTCTATGTCCCTAGAGGGATAGATTTCTATGTCCCTAGAGGGATTTCAATGTCCCTAGAGGGATAGATTTCTATGTCCCTAGAGGGATTTCTAGGTCCCTAGAGGGATTTCTATGTCCCTAGAGGGATTTCTATGTCCCAAGAGGGATAGATTTCTATGTCCCTAGAGGGATTTCTATGTCCCTAGAGGGATTTCTATGTCCCTAGAGGGATAGATTTCTATGTCCCTAGAGGGATTTCTATGTCCCAAGAGGGATTTCTAGGTCCCTAGAGGGATTTCTAGATCCCTAGAGAGAGAGATTTCTATGTCCCTAGAGGGATTTCTATGTCCCAAGAGGGATTTCTAGGTCCCTAGAGGGATAGATTTCTAGGTCCCTAGAGGGATTTCTATGTCCCAAGAGGGATTTCTATGTCCCTAGAGGGATAGATTTCTATGTCCCTAGAGGGATTTCTATGTCCCTAGAGGGATTTCTATGTCCCAAGAGGGATTTCTATGTCCCAAGAGGGATTTCTATGTCCCTAGAGGGATAGATTTCTATGTCCCTAGAGGGATTTCAATGTCCCTAGAGGGATTTCTATGTCCCAAGAGGGATTTCTATGTCCCAAGAGGGATTTCTATGTCCCTAGAGGGATTTCTATGTCCCTAGAGGGATAGATTTCTATGTCCCTAGAGGGATTTCAATGTCCCTAGAGGGATTTCTATGTCCCTAGAGGGATTTCTATGTCCCTAGAGGGATTTCTAGGTCCCTAGAGGGATTTCTATGTCCCTAGAGGGATTTCTATGTCCGTTGAGGGATAGATTTCTATGTCCCTAGAGGGATTTCTATGTCCCTAGAGGGATTTCTAGGTCCCTAGAGAGAGAGATTTCTATGTCCCTAGAGGGATTTCTATGTCGCTAGAGGGATTTCTATGTCCCAAGAGGGATTTCTATGTCCCTAGAGGGATAGATTTCTATGTCCCCAGAGGGATTTCTATGTCGCTAGAGGGATTTCTAGGTCCCTAGAGGGATTTCTAGGTCCCTAGAGGGATTTCTAGGTCCCTAGAGGGATTTCTATGTCCCAAGAGGGATTTCTATGTCCCAAGAGGGATTTCTAGGTCCCTAGAGGGATTTCTATGTCCCTAGAGGGATAGATTTCTATGTCCCTAGAGGGATTTCTATGTCCCTAGAGGGATTTCTATGTCCCAAGAGGGATTTCTATGTCCCTAGAGGGATTTCTAGGTCCCTAGAGGGATTTCTATGTCCCTAGAGGGATAGATTTCTATGTCCCTAGAGGGATTTCTATGTCCCTAGAGGGATTTCTATGTCCCAAGAGGGATTTCTATGTCCCTAGAGGGATAGATTTCTATGTCCCTAGAGGGATTTCTATGTCCCTAGAGGGATTTCTATGTCCCAAGAGGGATTTCTATGTCCCTAGAGGGATTTCTATGTCCCTAGAGGGATAGATTTCTATGTCCCTAGAGGGATTTCTATGTCCCAAGAGGGATAGATTTCTATGTCCCTAGAGGGATTTCTATGTCCCTAGAGGGATTTCTATGTCCCAAGAGGGATTTCTATGTCCCAAGAGGGATTTCTATGTCCCTAGAGGGATAGATTTCTATGTCCCTAGAGGGATTTCTATGTCCCTAGAGGGATTTCTAGGTCCCTAGAGAGAGAGATTTCTATGTCCTTAGAGGGATTTCTATGTCGCTAGAGGGATTTCTAGGTCCCTAGAGGGATTTCTATGTCCCAGAGGGATTTCTAGGTCCCTAGAGGGATTTCTATGTCCCTAGAGGGATAGATTTCTATGTCCCTAGAGGAATTTCTAGGTCCCCAGAGGGATAGATTTCTATGTCCCTAGAGGGATTTCTATGTCCCAAGAGGGATTTCTATGTCCCAAGAGGGATTTCTATGTCCCTAGAGGGATAGATTTCTATGTCCCTAGAGGGATTTCAATGTCCCTAGAGGGATTTCTATGTCCCAAGAGGGATTTCTATGACCCAAGAGGGATTTCTAGGTCCCTAGAGGGATTTCTATGTCCATAGAGGGATAGATTTCTATGTCCCTAGAGGGATTTCTATGTCCCTAGAGGGATTTCTATGTCCCAAGAGGGATTTCTATGTCCCTAGAGGGATAGATTTCTATGTCCCTAGAGGGATTTCTATGTCCCTAGAGGGATTTCTATGTCCCAAGAGGGATTTCTATGTCCCTAGAGGGATTTCTATGTCCCTAGAGGGATAGATTTCTATGTCCCTAGAGGGATTTCTATGTCCCAAGAGGGATAGATTTCTATGTCCCTAGAGGGATTTCTATGTCCCTAGAGGGATTTCTATGTCCCAAGAGGGATTTCTATGTCCCTAGAGGGATTTCTATGTCCCTAGAGGGATAGATTTCTATGTCCCTAGAGGGATTTCTATGTCCCAAGAGGGATTTCTATGTCCCAAGAGGGATTTCTATGTCCCTAGAGGGATAGATTTCTATGTCCCTAGAGGGATTTCAATGTCCCTAGAGGGATAGATTTCTATGTCCCTAGAGGGATTTCTATGTCCCTAGAGGGATTTCTTTGTCCCAAGAGGGATTTCTATGTCCCTAGAGGGATAGATTTCTATGTCCCTAGAGGGATTTCTATGTCCCTAGAGGGATTTCTATGTCCCAAGAGGGATTTCTATGTCCCTAGAGGGATTTCTATGTCCCTAGAGGGATAGATTTCTATGTCCCTAGAGGGATTTCTATGTCCCAAGAGGGATAGATTTCTATGTCCCTAGAGGGATTTCTATGTCCCTAGAAGGATTTCTATGTCCCAAGAGGGATTTCTATGTCCCTAGAGGGATTTCTATGTCCCTAGAGGGATAGATTTCTATGTCCCTAGAGGGATTTCTATGTCCCAAGAGGGATTTCTATGTCCCAAGAGGGATTTCTATGTCCCTAGAGGGATAGATTTCTATGTCCCTAGAGGGATTTCAATGTCCCTAGAGGGATAGATTTCTATGTCCCTAGAGGGATTTCTAGGTCCCTAGAGGGATTTCTATGTCCCTAGAGGGATTTCTATGTCCCAAGAGGGATAGATTTCTATGTCCCTAGAGGGATTTCTATGTCCCTAGAGGGATTTCTATGTCCCTAGAGGGATAGATTTCTATGTCCCTAGAGGGATTTCTATGTCCCAAGAGGGATTTCTAGGTCCCTAGAGGGATTTCTAGATCCCTAGAGAGAGAGATTTCTATGTCCCTAGAGGGATTTCTATGTCCCAAGAGGGATTTCTAGGTCCCTAGAGGGATAGATTTCTAGGTCCCTAGAGGGATTTCTATGTCCCAAGAGGGATTTCTATGTCCCTAGAGGGATAGATTTCTATGTCCCTAGAGGGATTTCTATGTCCCTAGAGGGATTTCTATGTCCCAAGAGGGATTTCTATGTCCCAAGAGGGATTTCTATGTCCCTAGAGGGATAGATTTCTATGTCCCTAGAGGGATTTCAATGTCCCTAGAGGGATTTCTATGTCCCAAGAGGGATTTCTATGTCCCAAGAGGGATTTCTATGTCCCTAGAGGGATTTCTATGTCCCTAGAGGGATAGATTTCTATGTCCCTAGAGGGATTTCAATGTCCCTAGAGGGATTTCTATGTCCCTAGAGGGATTTCTATGTCCCTAGAGGGATTTCTAGGTCCCTAGAGGGATTTCTATGTCCCTAGAGGGATTTCTATGTCCGTTGAGGGATAGATTTCTATGTCCCTAGAGGGATTTCTATGTCCCTAGAGGGATTTCTAGGTCCCTAGAGAGAGAGATTTCTATGTCCCTAGAGGGATTTCTATGTCGCTAGAGGGATTTCTATGTCCCAAGAGGGATTTCTATGTCCCTAGAGGGATAGATTTCTATGTCCCCAGAGGGATTTCTATGTCGCTAGAGGGATTTCTAGGTCCCTAGAGGGATTTCTAGGTCCCTAGAGGGATTTCTAGGTCCCTAGAGGGATTTCTATGTCCCAAGAGGGATTTCTATGTCCCAAGAGGGATTTCTAGGTCCCTAGAGGGATTTCTATGTCCCTAGAGGGATAGATTTCTATGTCCCTAGAGGGATTTCTATGTCCCTAGAGGGATTTCTATGTCCCAAGAGGGATTTCTATGTCCCTAGAGGGATTTCTAGGTCCCTAGAGGGATTTCTATGTCCCTAGAGGGATAGATTTCTATGTCCCTAGAGGGATTTCTATGTCCCTAGAGGGATTTCTATGTCCCAAGAGGGATTTCTATGTCCCTAGAGGGATAGATTTCTATGTCCCTAGAGGGATTTCTATGTCCCTAGAGGGATTTCTATGTCCCAAGAGGGATTTCTATGTCCCTAGAGGGATTTCTATGTCCCTAGAGGGATAGATTTCTATGTCCCTAGAGGGATTTCTATGTCCCAAGAGGGATAGATTTCTATGTCCCTAGAGGGATTTCTATGTCCCTAGAGGGATTTCTATGTCCCAAGAGGGATTTCTATGTCCCAAGAGGGATTTCTATGTCCCTAGAGGGATAGATTTCTATGTCCCTAGAGGGATTTCTATGTCCCTAGAGGGATTTCTAGGTCCCTAGAGAGAGAGATTTCTATGTCCTTAGAGGGATTTCTATGTCGCTAGAGGGATTTCTAGGTCCCTAGAGGGATTTCTATGTCCCAGAGGGATTTCTAGGTCCCTAGAGGGATTTCTATGTCCCTAGAGGGATAGATTTCTATGTCCCTAGAGGGATTTCTATGTCCCTAGAGGGATTTCTATGTCCCAAGAGGGATTTCTATGTCCCTAGAGGGATAGATTTCTATGTCCCTAGAGGGATTTCTATGTCCCAAGAGGGATTTCTATGTCCCAAGAGGGATTTCTATGTCCCTAGAGGGATAGATTTCTATGTCCCTAGAGGGATTTCAATGTCCCTAGAGGGATTTCTATGTCCCTAGAGGGATTTCTAGGTCCCTAGAGGGATTTCTATGTCCCTAGAGGGATAGATTTCTATGTCCCTAGAGGGATTTCAATGTCCCTAGAGGGATTTCTATGTCCCAAGAGGGATTTCTATGTCCCAAGAGGGATTTCTATGTCCCTAGAGGGATTTCTATGTCCCTAGAGGGATAGATTTCTATGTCCCTAGAGGGATTTCTATGTCCCTAGAGGGATTTCTATGTCCCAAGAGGGATTTCTATGTCCCAAGAGGGATTTCTATGTCCCTAGAGGGATAGATTTCTATGTCCCTAGAGGGATTTCAATGTCCCTAGAGGGATTTCTATGTCCCAAGAGGGATTTCTATGTCCCAAGAGGGATTTCTATGTCCCTAGAGGGATTTCTATGTCCCTAGAGGGATAGATTTCTATGTCCCTAGAGGGATTTCTAGGTCCCTAGAGGGATTTCTAGGTCCCTAGAGGGATTTCTATGTCCCTAGAGGGATAGATTTCTATGTCCCTAGAGGGATTTCTATGTCCCTAGAGGGATTTCTATGTCCCTAGAGGGATTTCTATGTCCCTAGAGGGATTTCTATGTCCCTAGAGGGATAGATTTCTATGTCGCTAGAGGGATTTCTAGGTCGCTAGAGGGATTTCTATGTCCCAAGAGGGATTTCTATGTCCCTAGAGGGATAGATTTCTATGTCCCAAGAGGGATTTCTATGTCCCTAGAGGGATTTCTATGTCGCTAGAGGGATTTCTAGGTCGCTAGAGGGATTTCTATGTCCCTAGAGGGATTTCTAGGTCCCTAGAGGGATAGATTTCTATGTCCCTAGAGGGATTTCTATGTCCCAAGAGGGATTTCTATGTCCCAA
Organism: Troilus luridus; assembly: GCA_964056705.1. NCBI lineage: Eukaryota > Metazoa > Arthropoda > Insecta > Hemiptera > Pentatomidae > Troilus > Troilus luridus. The sequence continues at coordinate 121,115,197 of OZ057414.1, forward strand.
GAGGGATTTCTATGTCCCTAGAGGGATAGATTTCTATGTCCCTAGAGGGATTTCAATGTCCCTAGAGGGATTTCTATGTCCCAAGAGGGATTTCTATGTCCCAAGTGGGATTTCTAGGTCCCTAGAGGGATTTCTATGTCCCTAGAGGGATAGATTTCTATGTCCCTAGAGGGATTTCTATGTCCCTAGAGGGATTTCTATGTCCCTAGAGGGATTTCTATGTCCCAAGAGGGATTTCTATGTCCCTAGAGGGATTTCTATGTCCCTAGAGGGATAGATTTCTATGTCCCTAGAGGGATTTCTATGTCCCAAGAGGGATTTCTATGTCCCAAGAGGGATTTCTATGTCCCTAGAGGGATAGATTTCTATGTCCCTAGAGGGATTTCAATGTCCCTAGAGGGATAGATTTCTATGTCCCTAGAGGGATTTCTATGTCCCTAGAGGGATTTCTATGTCCCAAGAGGGATTTCTATGTCCCTAGAGGGATAGATTTCTATGTCCCTAGAGGGATTTCTATGTCCCTAGAGGGATTTCTATGTCCCAAGAGGGATTTCTATGTCCCTAGAGGGATTTCTATGTCCCTAGAGGGATAGATTTCTATGTCCCTAGAGGGATTTCTATGTCCCAAGAGGGATAGATTTCTATGTCCCTAGAGGGATTTCTATGTCCCTAGAAGGATTTCTATGTCCCAAGAGGGATTTCTATGTCCCTAGAGGGATTTCTATGTCCCTAGAGGGATAGATTTCTATGTCCCTAGAGGGATTTCTATGTCCCAAGAGGGATTTCTATGTCCCAAGAGGGATTTCTATGTCCCTAGAGGGATAGATTTCTATGTCCCTAGAGGGATTTCAATGTCCCTAGAGGGATAGATTTCTATGTCCCTAGAGGGATTTCTAGGTCCCTAGAGGGATTTCTATGTCCCTAGAGGGATTTCTATGTCCCAAGAGGGATAGATTTCTATGTCCCTAGAGGGATTTCTATGTCCCTAGAGGGATTTCTATGTCCCTAGAGGGATAGATTTCTATGTCCCTAGAGGGATTTCTATGTCCCAAGAGGGATTTCTAGGTCCCTAGAGGGATTTCTAGATCCCTAGAGAGAGAGATTTCTATGTCCCTAGAGGGATTTCTATGTCCCAAGAGGGATTTCTAGGTCCCTAGAGGGATAGATTTCTAGGTCCCTAGAGGGATTTCTATGTCCCAAGAGGGATTTCTATGTCCCTAGAGGGATAGATTTCTATGTCCCTAGAGGGATTTCTATGTCCCTAGAGGGATTTCTATGTCCCAAGAGGGATTTCTATGTCCCAAGAGGGATTTCTATGTCCCTAGAGGGATAGATTTCTATGTCCCTAGAGGGATTTCAATGTCCCTAGAGGGATTTCTATGTCCCAAGAGGGATTTCTATGTCCCAAGAGGGATTTCTATGTCCCTAGAGGGATTTCTATGTCCCTAGAGGGATAGATTTCTATATCCCTAGAGGGATTTCAATGTCCCTAGAGGGATTTCTATGTCCCTAGAGGGATTTCTATGTCCCTAGAGGGATTTCTAGGTCCCTAGAGGGATTTCTATGTCCCTAGAGGGATTTCTATGTCCGTTGAGGGATAGATTTCTATGTCCCTAGAGGGATTTCTATGTCCCTAGAGGGATTTCTAGGTCCCTAGAGAGAGAGATTTCTATGTCCCTAGAGGGATTTCTATGTCGCTAGAGGGATTTCTATGTCCCAAGAGGGATTTCTATGTCCCTAGAGGGATAGATTTCTATGTCCCCAGAGGGATTTCTATGTCGCTAGAGGGATTTCTAGGTCCCTAGAGGGATTTCTAGGTCCCTAGAGGGATTTCTAGGTCCCTAGAGGGATTTCTATGTCCCAAGAGGGATTTCTATGTCCCAAGAGGGATTTCTAGGTCCCTAGAGGGATTTCTATGTCCCTAGAGGGATAGATTTCTATGTCCCTAGAGGGATTTCTATGTCCCTAGAGGGATTTCTATGTCCCAAGAGGGATTTCTATGTCCCTAGAGGGATTTCTAGGTCCCTAGAGGGATTTCTATGTCCCTAGAGGGATAGATTTCTATGTCCCTAGAGGGATTTCTATGTCCCTAGAGGGATTTCTATGTCCCAAGAGGGATTTCTATGTCCCTAGAGGGATAGATTTCTATGTCCCTAGAGGGATTTCTATGTCCCTAGAGGGATTTCTATGTCCCAAGAGGGATTTCTATGTCCCTAGAGGGATTTCTATGTCCCTAGAGGGATAGATTTCTATGTCCCTAGAGGGATTTCTATGTCCCAAGAGGGATAGATTTCTATGTCCCTAGAGGGATTTCTATGTCCCTAGAGGGATTTCTATGTCCCAAGAGGGATTTCTATGTCCCAAGAGGGATTTCTATGTCCCTAGAGGGATAGATTTCTATGTCCCTAGAGGGATTTCTATGTCCCTAGAGGGATTTCTAGGTCCCTAGAGAGAGAGATTTCTATGTCCTTAGAGGGATTTCTATGTCGCTAGAGGGATTTCTAGGTCCCTAGAGGGATTTCTATGTCCCAGAGGGATTTCTAGGTCCCTAGAGGGATTTCTATGTCCCTAGAGGGATAGATTTCTATGTCCCTAGAGGGATTTCTATGTCCCTAGAGGGATTTCTATGTCCCAAGAGGGATTTCTATGTCCCTAGAGGGATAGATTTCTATGTCCCTAGAGGGATTTCTATGTCCCAAGAGGGATTTCTATGTCCCAAGAGGGATTTCTATGTCCCTAGAGGGATAGATTTCTATGTCCCTAGAGGGATTTCAATGTCCCTAGAGGGATTTCTATGTCCCTAGAGGGATTTCTAGGTCCCTAGAGGGATTTCTATGTCCCTAGAGGGATAGATTTCTATGTCCCTAGAGGGATTTCAATGTCCCTAGAGGGATTTCTATGTCCCAAGAGGGATTTCTATGTCCCAAGAGGGATTTCTATGTCCCTAGAGGGATTTCTATGTCCCTAGAGGGATAGATTTCTATGTCCCTAGAGGGATTTCTATGTCCCTAGAGGGATTTCTATGTCCCAAGAGGGATTTCTATGTCCCAAGAGGGATTTCTATGTCCCTAGAGGGATAGATTTCTATGTCCCTAGAGGGATTTCAATGTCCCTAGAGGGATTTCTATGTCCCAAGAGGGATTTCTATGTCCCAAGAGGGATTTCTATGTCCCTAGAGGGATTTCTATGTCCCTAGAGGGATAGATTTCTATGTCCCTAGAGGGATTTCTAGGTCCCTAGAGGGATTTCTAGGTCCCTAGAGGGATTTCTATGTCCCTAGAGGGATAGATTTCTATGTCCCTAGAGGGATTGCTATGTCCCTAGAGGGATTTCTATGTCCCTAGAGGGATTTCTATGTCCCTAGAGGGATTTCTATGTCCCTAGAGGGATTTCTATGTCGCTAGAGGGATTTCTAGGTCGCTAGAGGGATTTCTATGTCCCAAGAGGGATTTCTATGTCCCTAGAGGGATAGATTTCTATGTCCCAAGAGGGATTTCTATGTCCCTAGAGGGATTTCTATGTCGCTAGAGGGATTTCTAGGTCGCTAGAGGGATTTCTATGTCCCTAGAGGGATTTCTAGGTCCCTAGAGGGATAGATTTCTATGTCCCTAGAGGGATTTCTATGTCCCAAGAGGGATTTCTATGTCCCAAGAGGGATTTCTATGTCCCTAGAGGGATAGATTTCTATGTCCCTAGAGGGATTTCAATGTCCCTAGAGGGATTTCTATGTCCCAAGAGGGATTTCTATGTCCCAAGTGGGATTTCTAGGTCCCTAGAGGGATTTCTATGTCCCTAGAGGGATAGATTTCTATGTCCCTAGAGGGATTTCTATGTCCCTAGAGGGATTTCTATGTCCCAAGAGGGATTTCTATGTCCCTAGAGGGATAGATTTCTATGTCCCTAGAGGGATTTCTATGTCCCTAGAGGGATTTCTATGTCCCAAGAGGGATTTCTATGTCCCTAGAGGGATTTCTATGTCCCTAGAGGGATAGATTTCTATGTCCCTAGAGGGATTTCTATGTCCCAAGAGGGATAGATTTCTATGTCCCTAGAGGGATTTCTATGTCCCTAGAGGGATTTCTATGTCCCAAGAGGGATTTCTATGTCCCTAGAGGGATTTCTATGTCCCTAGAGGGATAGATTTCTATGTCCCTAGAGGGATTTCTATGTCCCAAGAGGGATTTCTATGTCCCAAGAGGGATTTCTATGTCCCTAGAGGGATAGATTTCTATGTCCCTAGAGGGATTTCAATGTCCCTAGAGGGATAGATTTCTATGTCCCTAGAGGGATTTCTAGGTCCCTAGAGGGATTTCTATGTCCCTAGAGGGATTTCTATGTCCCAAGAGGGATAGATTTCTATGTCCCTAGAGGGATTTCTATGTCCCTAGAGGGATAGATTTCTATGTCCCTAGAGGGATTTCTATGTCCCAAGAGGTATAGATTTCTATGTCCCTAGAGGGATTTCTATGTCCCTAGAGGGATTTCTAAGTCCCAAGAGGGATTTCTATGTCCCTAGAGGGATTTCTATGTCCCTAGAGGGATAGATTTCTATGTCCCTAGAGGGATTTCTATGTCCCAAGAGGGATTTCTATGTCCCAAGAGGGATTTCTATGTCCCTAGAGGGATAGATTTCTATGTCCCTAGAGGGATTTCAATGTCCCTAGAGGGATTTCTATGTCCCAAGAGGGATTTCTATGTCCCAAGAGGGATTCCTATGTCCCTAGAGGGATTTCTATGTCCCTAGAGGGATAGATTTCTATGTCCCTAGAGGGATTTCTATGTCCCTAGAGGGATTTCTATGTCCCAAGAGGGATTTCTATGTCCCAAGAGGGATTTCTATGTCCCTAGAGGGATTTCTATGTCCCTAGAGGGATAGATTTCTATGTCCCAAGAGGGATTTCTATGTCCCTAGAGGGATTTCTATGTCGCTAGAGGGATTTCTAGGTCGCTAGAGGGATTTCTATGTCCCTAGAGGGATTTCTAGGTCCCTAGAGGGATAGATTTCTATGTCCCTAGAGGGATTTCTATGTCCCAAGAGGGATTTCTATGTCCCAAGAGGGATTTCTATGTCCCTAGAGGGATAGATTTCTATGTCCCTAGAGGGATTTCAATGTCCCTAGAGGGATTTCTATGTCCCAAGAGGGATTTCTATGTCCCTAGAGGGATTTCTATGTCCCTAGAGGGATAGATTTCTATGTCCCTAGAGGGATTTCTATGTCCCAAGAGGGATAGATTTCTATGTCCCTAGAGGGATTTCTATGTCCCTAGAGGGATTTCTATGTCCCAAGAGGGATTTCTATGTCCCAAGAGGGATTTCTAGGTCCCTAGAGGGATTTCTAGGTCCCTAGAGAGAGAGATTTCTATGTCCCTAGAGGGATTTCTATGTCCCAAGAGGGATTTCTAGGTCCCTAGAGGGATAGATTTCTAGGTCCCTAGAGGGATTTCTATGTCCCAAGAGGGATTTCTATGTCCCTAGAGGGATAGATTTCTATGTCCCTAGAGGGATTTCTATGTCCCTAGAGGGATTTCTATGTCCCAAGAGGGATTTCTATGTCCCAAGAGGGATTTCTATGTCCCTAGAGGGATAGATTTCTATGTCCCTAGAGGGATTTCAATGTCCCTAGAGGGATTTCTATGTCCCAAGAGGGATTTCTATGTCCCAAGAGGGATTTCTATGTCCCTAGAGGGATAGATTTCTATGTCCCTAGAGGGATTTCAATGTCCCTAGAGGGATTTCTATGTCCCAAGAGGGATTTCTATGTCCCAAGAGGGATTTCTATGTCCCTAGAGGGATTTCTATGTCCCTAGAGGGATAGATTTCTATGTCCCTAGAGGGATTTCAATGTCCCTAGAGGGATTTCTATGTCCCTAGAGGGATTTCTATGTCCCTAGAGGGATTTCTAGGTCCCTAGAGGGATTTCTATGTCCCTAGAGGGATTTCTATGTCCGTTGAGGGATAGATTTCTATGTCCCTAGAGGGATTTCTATGTCCCTAGAGGGATTTCTAGGTCCCTAGAGAGAGAGATTTCTATGTCCCTAGAGGGATTTCTATGTCCCAAGAGGGATTTCTATGTCCCTAGAGGGATTTCTATGTCCCTAGAGGGATAGATTTCTATGTCCCTAGAGGGATTTCTATGTCCCTAGAGGGATTTCTATGTCCCTAGAGGGATTTCTATGTCCCAAGAGGGATTTCTATGTCCCTAGAGGGATAGATTTCTATGTCCCTAGAGGGATTTCTATGTCCCTAGAGGGATTTCTATGTCCCAAGAGGGATTTCTATGTCCCTAGAGGGATTTCTATGTCCCTAGAGGGATAGATTTCTATGTCCCTAGAGGGATTTCTATGTCCCAAGAGGGATAGATTTCTATGTCCCTAGAGGGATTTCTATGTCCCTAGAGGGATTTCTATGTCCCAAGAGGGATTTCTATGTCCCTAGAGGGATTTCTATGTCCCTAGAGGGATAGATTTCTATGTCCCTAGAGGGATTTCTATGTCCCAAGAGGGATTTCTATGTCCCAAGAGGGATTTCTATGTCCCTAGAGGGATAGATTTCTATGTCCCTAGAGGGATTTCAATGTCCCTAGAGGGATAGATTTCTATGTCCCTAGAGGGATTTCTAGGTCCCTAGAGGGATTTCTATGTCCCTAGAGGGATTTCTATGTCCCAAGAGGGATAGATTTCTATGTCCCTAGAGGGATTTCTATGTCCCTAGAGGGATAGATTTCTATGTCCCTAGAGGGATTTCTATGTCCCAAGAGGTATAGATTTCTATGTCCCTAGAGGGATTTCTATGTCCCTAGAGGGATTTCTAAGTCCCAAGAGGGATTTCTATGTCCCTAGAGGGATTTCTATGTCCCTAGAGGGATAGATTTCTATGTCCCTAGAGGGATTTCTATGTCCCAAGAGGGATTTCTATGTCCCAAGAGGGATTTCTATGTCCCTAGAGGGATAGATTTCTATGTCCCTAGAGGGATTTCAATGTCCCTAGAGGGATTTCTATGTCCCAAGAGGGATTTCTATGTCCCAAGAGGGATTCCTATGTCCCTAGAGGGATTTCTATGTCCCTAGAGGGATAGATTTCTATGTCCCTAGAGGGATTTCTATGTCCCTAGAGGGATTTCTATGTCCCAAGAGGGATTTCTATGTCCCAAGAGGGATTTCTATGTCCCTAGAGGGATTTCTATGTCCCTAGAGGGATAGATTTCTATGTCCCAAGAGGGATTTCTATGTCCCTAGAGGGATTTCTATGTCGCTAGAGGGATTTCTAGGTCGCTAGAGGGATTTCTATGTCCCTAGAGGGATTTCTAGGTCCCTAGAGGGATAGATTTCTATGTCCCTAGAGGGATTTCTATGTCCCAAGAGGGATTTCTATGTCCCAAGAGGGATTTCTATGTCCCTAGAGGGATAGATTTCTATGTCCCTAGAGGGATTTCAATGTCCCTAGAGGGATTTCTATGTCCCAAGAGGGATTTCTATGTCCCTAGAGGGATTTCTATGTCCCTAGAGGGATAGATTTCTATGTCCCTAGAGGGATTTCTATGTCCCAAGAGGGATAGATTTCTATGTCCCTAGAGGGATTTCTATGTCCCTAGAGGGATTTCTATGTCCCAAGAGGGATTTCTATGTCCCAAGAGGGATTTCTAGGTCCCTAGAGGGATTTCTAGGTCCCTAGAGAGAGAGATTTCTATGTCCCTAGAGGGATTTCTATGTCCCAAGAGGGATTTCTAGGTCCCTAGAGGGATAGATTTCTAGGTCCCTAGAGGGATTTCTATGTCCCAAGAGGGATTTCTATGTCCCTAGAGGGATAGATTTCTATGTCCCTAGAGGGATTTCTATGTCCCTAGAGGGATTTCTATGTCCCAAGAGGGATTTCTATGTCCCAAGAGGGATTTCTATGTCCCTAGAGGGATAGATTTCTATGTCCCTAGAGGGATTTCAATGTCCCTAGAGGGATTTCTATGTCCCAAGAGGGATTTCTATGTCCCTAGAGGGATTTCTATGTCCCTAGAGGGATAGATTTCTATGTCCCTAGAGGGATTTCTATGTCCCAAGAGGGATAGATTTCTATGTCCCTAGAGGGATTTCTATGTCCCTAGAGGGATTTCTATGTCCCAAGAGGGATTTCTATGTCCCAAGAGGGATTTCTAGGTCCCTAGAGGGATTTCTAGGTCCCTAGAGAGAGAGATTTCTATGTCCCTAGAGGGATTTCTATGTCCCAAGAGGGATTTCTAGGTCCCTAGAGGGATAGATTTCTAGGTCCCTAGAGGGATTTCTATGTCCCAAGAGGGATTTCTATGTCCCTAGAGGGATAGATTTCTATGTCCCTAGAGGGATTTCTATGTCCCTAGAGGGATTTCTATGTCCCAAGAGGGATTTCTATGTCCCAAGAGGGATTTCTATGTCCCTAGAGGGATAGATTTCTATGTCCCTAGAGGGATTTCAATGTCCCTAGAGGGATTTCTATGTCCCAAGAGGGATTTCTATGTCCCAAGAGGGATTTCTATGTCCCTAGAGGGATAGATTTCTATGTCCCTAGAGGGATTTCAATGTCCCTAGAGGGATTTCTATGTCCCAAGAGGGATTTCTATGTCCCAAGAGGGATTTCTATGTCCCTAGAGGGATTTCTATGTCCCTAGAGGGATAGATTTCTATGTCCCTAGAGGGATTTCAATGTCCCTAGAGGGATTTCTATGTCCCTAGAGGGATTTCTATGTCCCTAGAGGGATTTCTAGGTCCCTAGAGGGATTTCTATGTCCCTAGAGGGATTTCTATGTCCGTTGAGGGATAGATTTCTATGTCCCTAGAGGGATTTCTATGTCCCTAGAGGGATTTCTAGGTCCCTAGAGAGAGAGATTTCTATGTCCCTAGAGGGATTTCTATGTCCCAAGAGGGATTTCTATGTCCCTAGAGGGATTTCTATGTCCCTAGAGGGATAGATTTCTATGTCCCTAGAGGGATTTCTATGTCCCTAGAGGGATTTCTATGTCCCTAGAGGGATTTCTATGTCCCAAGAGGGATTTCTATGTCCCTAGAGGGATAGATTTCTATGTCCCTAGAGGGATTTCTATGTCCCTAGAGGGATTTCTATGTCCCAAGAGGGATTTCTATGTCCCTAGAGGGATTTCTATGTCCCTAGAGGGATAGATTTCTATGTCCCTAGAGGGATTTCTATGTCCCAAGAGGGATAGATTTCTATGTCCCTAGAGGGATTTCTATGTCCCTAGAGGGATTTCTATGTCCCAAGAGGGATTTCTATGTCCCTAGAGGGATTTCTATGTCCCTAGAGGGATAGATTTCTATGTCCCTAGAGGGATTTCTATGTCCCAAGAGGGATTTCTCTGTCCCAAGAGGGATTTCTATGTCCCTAGAGGGATAGATTTCTATGTCCCTAGAGGGATTTCAATGTCCCTAGAGGGATAGATTTCTATGTCCCTAGAGGGATTTCTAGGTCCCTAGAGGGATTTCTATGTCCCTAGAGGGATTTCTATGTCCCAAGAGGGATAGATTTCTATGTCCCTAGAGGGATTTCTATGTCCCTAGAGGGATAGATTTCTATGTCCCTAGAGGGATTTCTATGTCCCAAGAGGTATAGATTTCTATGTCCCTAGAGGGATTTCTATGTCCCTAGAGGGATTTCTAAGTCCCAAGAGGGATTTCTATGTCCCTAGAGGGATTTCTATGTCCCTAGAGGGATAGATTTCTATGTCCCTAGAGGGATTTCTATGTCCCAAGAGGGATTTCTATGTCCCAAGAGGGATTTCTATGTCCCTAGAGGGATAGATTTCTATGTCCCTAGAGGGATTTCAATGTCCCTAGAGGGATTTCTATGTCCCAAGAGGGATTTCTATGTCCCAAGAGGGATTCCTATGTCCCTAGAGGGATTTCTATGTCCCTAGAGGGATAGATTTCTATGTCCCTAGAGGGATTTCTATGTCCCTAGAGGGATTTCTATGTCCCAAGAGGGATTTCTATGTCCCAAGAGGGATTTCTATGTCCCTAGAGGGATTTCTATGTCCCTAGAGGGATAGATTTCTATGTCCCAAGAGGGATTTCTATGTCCCTAGAGGGATTTCTATGTCGCTAGAGGGATTTCTAGGTCGCTAGAGGGATTTCTATGTCCCTAGAGGGATTTCTAGGTCCCTAGAGGGATAGATTTCTATGTCCCTAGAGGGATTTCTATGTCCCAAGAGGGATTTCTATGTCCCAAGAGGGATTTCTATGTCCCTAGAGGGATAGATTTCTATGTCCCTAGAGGGATTTCAATGTCCCTAGAGGGATTTCTATGTCCCAAGAGGGATTTCTATGTCCCTAGAGGGATTTCTATGTCCCTAGAGGGATAGATTTCTATGTCCCTAGAGGGATTTCTATGTCCCAAGAGGGATAGATTTCTATGTCCCTAGAGGGATTTCTATGTCCCTAGAGGGATTTCTATGTCCCAAGAGGGATTTCTATGTCCCAAGAGGGATTTCTAGGTCCCTAGAGGGATTTCTAGGTCCCTAGAGAGAGAGATTTCTATGTCCCTAGAGGGATTTCTATGTCCCAAGAGGGATTTCTAGGTCCCTAGAGGGATAGATTTCTAGGTCCCTAGAGGGATTTCTATGTCCCAAGAGGGATTTCTATGTCCCTAGAGGGATAGATTTCTATGTCCCTAGAGGGATTTCTATGTCCCTAGAGGGATTTCTATGTCCCAAGAGGGATTTCTATGTCCCAAGAGGGATTTCTATGTCCCTAGAGGGATAGATTTCTATGTCCCTAGAGGGATTTCAATGTCCCTAGAGGGATTTCTATGTCCCAAGAGGGATTTCTATGTCCCAAGAGGGATTTCTATGTCCCTAGAGGGATAGATTTCTATGTCCCTAGAGGGATTTCAATGTCCCTAGAGGGATTTCTATGTCCCAAGAGGGATTTCTATGTCCCAGGAGGGATTTCTATGTCCCTAGAGGGATTTCTATGTCCCTAGAGGGATAGATTTCTATGTCCCTAGAGGGATTTCAATGTCCCTAGAGGGATTTCTATGTCCCTAGAGGGATTTCTATGTCCCTAGAGGGATTTCTAGGTCCCTAGAGGGATTTCTATGTCCCTAGAGGGATTTCTATGTCCGTTGAGGGATAGATTTCTATGTCCCTAGAGGGATTTCTATGTCCCTAGAGGGATTTCTAGGTCCCTAGAGAGAGAGATTTCTATGTCCCTAGAGGGATTTCTATGTCGCTAGAGGGATTTCTGTGTCCCAAGAGGGATTTCTATGTCCCTAGAGGGATAGATTTCTATGTCCCCAGAGGGATTTCTATGTCGCTAGAGGGATTTCTAGGTCCCTAGAGGGATTTCTAGGTCCCTAGAGGGATTTCTATGTCCCAAGAGGGATTTCTATGTCCCAAGAGGGATTTCTAGGTCCCTAGAGGGATTTCTATGTCCCTAGAGGGATAGATTTCTATGTCCCTAGAGGGATTTCTATGTCCCTAGAGGGATTTCTATGTCCCAAGAGGGATTTCTATGTCCCTAGAGGGATAGATTTCTATGTCCCTAGAGGGATTTCTATGTCCCTAGAGGGATTTCTATGTCCCAAGAGGGATTTCTATGTCCCTAGAGGGATTTCTATGTCCCTAGAGGGATAGATTTCTATGTCCCTAGAGGGATTTCTATGTCCCAAGAGGGATAGATTTCTATGTCCCTAGAGGGATTTCTATGTCCCTAGAGGGATTTCTATGTCCCAAGAGGGATTTCTATGTCCCAAGAGGGATTTCTAGGTCCCTAGAGGGATAGATTTCTAGGTCCCTAGAGGGATTTCTATGTCCCAAGAGGGATTTCTATGTCCCTAGAGGGATAGATTTCTATGTCCCTAGAGGGATTTCTATGTCCCTAGAGGGATTTCTATGTCCCAAGAGGGATTTCTATGTCCCAAGAGGGATTTCTATGTCCCTAGAGGGATAGATTTCTATGTCCCTAGAGGGATTTCAATGTCCCTAGAGGGATTTCTATGTCCCAAGAGGGATTTCTATGTCCCAAGAGGGATTTCTATGTCCCTAGAGGGATAGATTTCTATGTCCCTAGAGGGATTTCAATGTCCCTAGAGGGATTTCTATGTCCCAAGAGGGATTTCTATGTCCCAAGAGGGATTTCTATGTCCCTAGAGGGATTTCTATGTCCCTAGAGGGATAGATTTCTATGTCCCTAGAGGGATTTCAATGTCCCTAGAGGGATTTCTATGTCCCTAGAGGGATTTCTATGTCCCTAGAGGGATTTCTAGGTCCCTAGAGGGATTTCTATGTCCCTAGAGGGATTTCTATGTCCGTTGAGGGATAGATTTCTATGTCCCTAGAGGGATTTCTATGTCCCTAGAGGGATAGATTTCTATGTCCCTAGAGGGATTTCTATGTCCCAAGAGGGATTTCTATGTCCCAAGAGGGATTTCTATGTCCCTAGAGGGATAGATTTCTATGTCCCTAGAGGGATTTCAATGTCCCTAGAGGGATTTCTATGTCCCAAGAGGGATTTCTATGTCCCAAGAGGGATTCCTATGTCCCTAGAGGGATTTCTATGTCCCTAGAGGGATAGATTTCTATGTCCCTAGAGGGATTTCTATGTCCCTAGAGGGATTTCTATGTCCCAAGAGGGATTTCTATGTCCCAAGAGGGATTTCTATGTCCCTAGAGGGATTTCTATGTCCCTAGAGGGATAGATTTCTATGTCCCAAGAGGGATTTCTATGTCCCTAGAGGGATTTCTATGTCGCTAGAGGGATTTCTATGTCGCTAGAGGGATTTCTAGGTCGCTAGAGGGATTTCTATGTCCCTAGAGGGATTTCTAGGTCCCTAGAGGGATAGATTTCTATGTCCCTAGAGGGATTTCTATGTCCCAAGAGGGATTTCTATGTCCCAAGAGGGATTTCTATGTCCCTAGAGGGATAGATTTCTATGTCCCTAGAGGGATTTCAATGTCCCTAGAGGGATTTCTATGTCCCAAGAGGGATTTCTATGTCCCTAGAGGGATTTCTATGTCCCTAGAGGGATAGATTTCTATGTCCCTAGAGGGATTTCTATGTCCCAAGAGGGATAGATTTCTATGTCCCTAGAGGGATTTCTATGTCCCTAGAGGGATTTCTATGTCCCAAGAGGGATTTCTATGTCCCAAGAGGGATTTCTAGGTCCCTAGAGGGATTTCTAGGTCCCTAGAGAGAGAGATTTCTATGTCCCTAGAGGGATTTCTATGTCCCAAGAGGGATTTCTAGGTCCCTAGAGGGATTTCTAGGTCCCTAGAGGGATAGATTTCTAGGTCCCTAGAGGGATTTCTATGTCCCAAGAGGGATTTCTATGTCCCTAGAGGGATAGATTTCTATGTCCCTAGAGGGATTTCTATGTCCCTAGAGGGATTTCTATGTCCCAAGAGGGATTTCTATGTCCCAAGAGGGATTTCTATGTCCCTAGAGGGATAGATTTCTATGTCCCTAGAGGGATTTCAATGTCCCTAGAGGGATTTCTATGTCCCAAGAGGGATTTCTATGTCCCAAGAGGGATTTCTATGTCCCTAGAGGGATAGATTTCTATGTCCCTAGAGGGATTTCAATGTCCCTAGAGGGATTTCTATGTCCCAAGAGGGATTTCTATGTCCCAAGAGGGATTTCTATGTCCCTAGAGGGATTTCTATGTCCCTAGAGGGATAGATTTCTATGTCCCTAGAGGGATTTCAATGTCCCTAGAGGGATTTCTATGTCCCTAGAGGGATTTCTATGTCCCTAGAGGGATTTCTAGGTCCCTAGAGGGATTTCTATGTCCCTAGAGGGATTTCTATGTCCGTTGAGGGATAGATTTCTATGTCCCTAGAGGGATTTCTATGTCCCTAGAGGGATTTCTAGGTCCCTAGAGAGAGAGATTTCTATGTCCCTAGAGGGATTTCTATGTCGCTAGAGGGATTTCTATGTCCCAAGAGGGATTTCTATGTCCCTAGAGGGATAGATTTCTATGTCCCCAGAGGGATTTCTATGTCGCTAGAGGGATTTCTAGGTCCCTAGAGGGATTTCTAGGTCCCTAGAGGGATTTCTATGTCCCAAGAGGGATTTCTATGTCCCAAGAGGGATTTCTAGGTCCCTAGAGGGATTTCTATGTCCCTAGAGGGATAGATTTCTATGTCCCTAGAGGGATTTCTATGTCCCTAGAGGGATTTCTATGTCCCAAGAGGGATTTCTATGTCCCTAGAGGGATAGATTTCTATGTCCCTAGAGGGATTTCTATGTCCCTAGAGGGATTTCTATGTCCCAAGAGGGATTTCTATGTCCCTAGAGGGATTTCTATGTCCCTAGAGGGATAGATTTCTATGTCCCTAGAGGGATTTCTATGTCCCAAGAGGGATAGATTTCTATGTCCCTAGAGGGATTTCTATGTCCCTAGAGGGATTTCTATGTCCCAAGAGGGATTTCTATGTCCCAAGAGGGATTTCTAGGTCCCTAGAGGGATTTCTAGGTCCCTAGAGAGAGAGATTTCTATGTCCCTAGAGGGATTTCTATGTCCCAAGAGGGATTTCTAGGTCCCTAGAGGGATAGATTTCTAGGTCCCTAGAGGGATTTCTATGTCCCAAGAGGGATTTCTATGTCCCTAGAGGGATAGATTTCTATGTCCCCAGAGGGATTTCTATGTCGCTAGAGGGATTTCTAGGTCCCTAGAGGGATTTCTAGGTCCCTAGAGGGCTTTCTATGTCCCAAGAGGGATTTCTATGTCCCAAGAGGGATTTCTAGGTCCCTAGAGGGATTTCTATGTCCCTAGAGGGATAGATTTCTATGTCCCTAGAGGGATTTCTATGTCCCTAGAGGGATTTCTATGTCCCAAGAGGGATTTCTATGTCCCTAGAGGGATAGATTTCTATGTCCCTAGAGGGATTTCTATGTCCCTAGAGGGATTTCTTTGTCCCAAGAGGGATTTCTATGTCCCTAGAGGGATTTCTATGTCCCTAGAGGGATAGATTTCTATGTCCCTAGAGGGATTTCTATGTCCCAAGAGGGATAGATTTCTATGTCCCTAGAGGGATTTCTATGTCCCTAGAGGGATTTCTATGTCCCAAGAGGGATTTCTATGTCCCAAGAGGGATTTCTAGGTCCCTAGAGGGATTTCTAGGTCCCTAGAGAGAGAGATTTCTATGTCCCTAGAGGGATTTCTATGTCCCAAGAGGGATTTCTAGGTCCCTAGAGGGATTTCTATGTCCCAAGAGGGATTTCTATGTCCCAAGAGGGATTTCTATGTCCCTAGAGGGATAGATTTCTATGTCCCTAGAGGGATTTCAATGTCCCTAGGGGGATTTCTATGTCCCAAGAGGGATTTCTATGTCCCAAGAGGGATTTCTATGTCCCTAGAGGGATTTCTATGTCCCTAGAGGGATAGATTTCTATGTCCCTAGAGGGATTTCAATGTCCCTAGAGGGATTTCTATGTCCCTAGAGGGATTTCTATGTCCCTAGAGGGATTTCTAGGTCCCTAGAGGGATTTCTATGTCCCTAGAGGGATTTCTATGTCCGTTGAGGGATAGATTTCTATGTCCCTAGAGGGATTTCTATGTCCCTAGAGGGATAGATTTCTATGTCCCTAGAGGGATTTCTATGTCCCAAGAGGGATTTCTATGTCCCAAGAGGGATTTCTATGTCCCTAGAGGGATAGATTTCTATGTCCCTAGAGGGATTTCAATGTCCCTAGAGGGATTTCTATGTCCCAAGAGGGATTTCTATGTCCCAAGAGGGATTCCTATGTCCCTAGAGGGATTTCTATGTCCCTAGAGGGATAGATTTCTATGTCCCTAGAGGGATTTCTATGTCCCAAGAGGGATTTCTATGTCCCAAGAGGGATTTCTATGTCCCTAGAGGGATTTCTATGTCCCTAGAGGGATAGATTTCTATGTCCCAAGAGGGATTTCTATGTCCCTAGAGGGATTTCTATGTCGCTAGAGGGATTTCTAGGTCGCTAGAGGGATTTCTATGTCCCTAGAGGGATTTCTAGGTCCCTAGAGGGATAGATTTCTATGTCCCTAGAGGGATTTCTATGTCCCAAGAGGGATTTCTATGTCCCAAGAGGGATTTCTATGTTCCTAGAGGGATAGATTTCTATGTCCCTAGAGGGATTTCTATGTCCCAAGAGGGATTTCTATGTCCTAAGAGGGATTTCTATGTCCCTAGAGGGATTTCTATGTCCCTAGAGGGATAGATTTCTATGTCCCAAGAGGGATTTCTATGTCCCTAGAGGGATTTCTATGTCGCTAGAGGGATTTCTAGGTCGCTAGAGGGATTTCTATGTCCCTAGAGGGATTTCTAGGTCCCTAGAGGGATAGATTTCTATGTCCCTAGAGGGATTTCTATGTCCCAAGAGGGATTTCTATGTCCCAAGAGGGATTTCTATGTCCCTAGAGGGATAGATTTCTATGTCCCTAGAGGGATTTCAATGTCCCTAGAGGGATTTCTATGTCCCAAGAGGGATTTCTATGTCCCTAGAGGGATTTCTATGTCCCTAGAGGGATAGATTTCTATGTCCCTAGAGGGATTTCTATGTCCCAAGAGGGATAGATTTCTATGTCCCTAGAGGGATTTCTATGTCCCTAGAGGGATTTCTATGTCCCAAGAGGGATTTCTATGTCCCAAGAGGGATTTCTAGGTCCCTAGAGGGATTTCTAGGTCCCTAGAGAGAGAGATTTCTATGTCCCTAGAGGGATTTCTATGTCCCAAGAGGGATTTCTAGGTCCCTAGAGGGATAGATTTCTAGGTCCCTAGAGGGATTTCTATGTCCCAAGAGGGATTTCTATGTCCCTAGAGGGATAGATTTCTATGTCCCTAGAGGGATTTCTATGTCCCTAGAGGGATTTCTATGTCCCAAGAGGGATTTCTATGTCCCAAGAGGGATTTCTATGTCCCTAGAGGGATAGATTTCTATGTCCCTAGAGGGATTTCAATGTCCCTAGAGGGATTTCTATGTCCCTAGAGGGATTTCTATGTCCCTAGAGGGATTTCTAGGTCCCTAGAGGGATTTCTATGTCCCTAGAGGGATTTCTAGGTCCCTAGAGAGAGAGATTTCTATGTCCCTAGAGGGATTTCTATGTCGCTAGAGGGATTTCTATGTCCCAAGAGGGATTTCTATGTCCCTAGAGGGATAGATTTCTATGTCCCCAGAGGGATTTCTATGTCGCTAGAGGGATTTCTAGGTCCCTAGAGGGATTTCTAGGTCCCTAGAGGGATTTCTATGTCCCAAGAGGGATTTCTATGTCCCAAGAGGGATTTCTAGGTCCCTAGAGGGATTTCTATGTCCCTAGAGGGATAGATTTCTATGTCCCTAGAGGGATTTCTATGTCCCTAGAGGGATTTCTATGTCCCAAGAGGGATTTCTATGTCCCTAGAGGGATAGATTTCTATGTCCCTAGAGGGATTTCTATGTCCCTAGAGGGATTTCTATGTCCCAAGAGGGATTTCTATGTCCCTAGAGGGATTTCTATGTCCCTAGAGGGATAGATTTCTATGTCCCTAGAGGGATTTCTATGTCCCAAGAGGGATAGATTTCTATGTCCCTAGAGGGATTTCTATGTCCCTAGAGGGATTTCTATGTCCCAAGAGGGATTTCTATGTCCCAAGAGGGATTTCTAGGTCCCTAGAGGGATTTCTATGTCCCTAGAGGGATAGATTTCTATGTCCCTAGAGGGATTTCTATGTCCCTAGAGGGATTTCTATGTCCCAAGAGGGATTTCTATGTCCCTAGAGGGATAGATTTCTATGTCCCTAGAGGGATTTCTATGTCCCAAGAGGGATTTCTAGGTCCCTAGAGGGATTTCTATGTCCCTAGAGGGATAGATTTCTATGTCCCTAGAGGGATTTCTATGTCCCTAGAGGGATTTCTATGTCCCAAGAGGGATTTCTATGTCCCTAGAGGGATAGATTTCTATGTCCCTAGAGGGATTTCTATGTCCCTAGAGGGATTTCTATGTCCCAAGAGGGATTTCTATGTCCCTAGAGGGATTTCTATGTCCCTAGAGGGATAGATTTCTATGTCCCTAGAGGGATTTCTATGTCCCAAGAGGGATAGATTTCTATGTCCCTAGAGGGATTTCTATGTCCCTAGAGGGATTTCTATGTCCCAAGAGAGATTTCTATGTCCCTAGAGGGATTTCTATGTCCCAAGAGGGATTTCTAGGTCCCTAGAGGGATAGATTTCTAGGTCCCTAGAGGGATTTCTATGTCCCAAGAGGGATTTCTATGTCCCTAGAGGGATAGATTTCTATGTCCCTAGAGGGATTTCTATGTCCCTAGAGGGATTTCTATGTCCCAAGAGGGATTTCTATGTCCCAAGAGGGATTTCTATGTCCCTAGAGGGATAGATTTCTATGTCCCTAGAGGGATTTCAATGTCCCTAGAGGGATTTCTATGTCCCAAGAGGGATTTCTATGTCCCAAGAGGGATTTCTATGTCCCTAGAGGGATAGATTTCTATGTCCCTAGAGGGATTTCAATGTCCCTAGAGGGATTTCTATGTCCCAAGAGGGATTTCTATGTCCCAAGAGGGATTTCTATGTCCCTAGAGGGATTTCTATGTCCCTAGAGGGATAGATTTCTATGTCCCTAGAGGGATTTCAATGTCCCTAGAGGGATTTCTATGTCCCTAGAGGGATTTCTATGTCCCTAGAGGGATTTCTAGGTCCCTAGAGGGATTTCTATGTCCCTAGAGGGATTTCTATGTCCGTTGAGGGATAGATTTCTATGTCCCTAGAGGGATTTCTATGTCCCTAGAGGGATAGATTTCTATGTCCCTAGAGGGATTTCTATGTCCCAAGAGGGATTTCTATGTCCCAAGAGGGATTTCTATGTCCCTAGAGGGATAGATTTCTATGTCCCTAGAGGGATTTCAATGTCCCTAGAGGGATTTCTATGTCCCAAGAGGGATTTCTATGTCCCAAGAGGGATTCCTATGTCCCTAGAGGGATTTCTATGTCCCTAGAGGGATAGATTTCTATGTCCCTAGAGGGATTTCTATGTCCCAAGAGGGATTTCTATGTCCCAAGAGGGATTTCTATGTCCCTAGAGGGATTTCTATGTCCCTAGAGGGATAGATTTCTATGTCCCAAGAGGGATTTCTATGTCCCTAGAGGGATTTCTATGTCGCTAGAGGGATTTCTAGGTCGCTAGAGGGATTTCTATGTCCCTAGAGGGATTTCTAGGTCCCTAGAGGGATAGATTTCTATGTCCCTAGAGGGATTTCTATGTCCCAAGAGGGATTTCTATGTCCCAAGAGGGATTTCTATGTCCCTAGAGGGATAGATTTCTATGTCCCTAGAGGGATTTCAATGTCCCTAGAGGGATTTCTATGTCCCAAGAGGGATTTCTATGTCCCTAGAGGGATTTCTATGTCCCTAGAGGGATAGATTTCTATGTCCCTAGAGGGATTTCTATGTCCCAAGAGGGATAGATTTCTATGTCCCTAGAGGGATTTCTATGTCCCTAGAGGGATTTCTATGTCCCAAGAGGGATTTCTATGTCCCAAGAGGGATTTCTAGGTCCCTAGAGGGATTTCTAGGTCCCTAGAGAGAGAGATTTCTATGTCCCTAGAGGGATTTCTATGTCCCAAGAGGGATTTCTAGGTCCCTAGAGGGATAGATTTCTAGGTCCCTAGAGGGATTTCTATGTCCCAAGAGGGATTTCTATGTCCCTAGAGGGATAGATTTCTATGTCCCTAGAGGGATTTCTATGTCCCTAGAGGGATTTCTATGTCCCAAGAGCGATTTCTATGTCCCAAGAGGGATTTCTATGTCCCTAGAGGGATAGATTTCTATGTCCCTAGAGGGATTTCAATGTCCCTAGAGGGATTTCTATGTCCCAAGAGGGATTTCTATGTCCCAAGAGGGATTTCTATGTCCCTAGAGGGATAGATTTCTATGTCCCTAGAGGGATTTCAATGTCCCTAGAGGGATTTTTATGTCCCAAGAGGGATTTCTATGTCCCAAGAGGGATTTCTATGTCCCTAGAGGGATTTCTATGTCCCTAGAGGGATAGATTTCTATGTCCCTAGAGGGATTTCAATGTCCCTAGAGGGATTTCTATGTCCCTAGAGGGATTTCTATGTCCCTAGAGGGATTTCTAGGTCCCTAGAGGGATTTCTATGTCCCTAGAGGGATTTCTATGTCCGTTGAGGGATAGATTTCTATGTCCCTAGAGGGATTTCTATGTCCCTAGAGGGATTTCTAGGTCCCTAGAGAGAGAGATTTCTATGTCCCTAGAGGGATTTCTATGTCGCTAGAGGGATTTCTATGTCCCAAGAGGGATTTCTATGTCCCTAGAGGGATAGATTTCTATGTCCCCAGAGGGATTTCTATGTCGCTAGAGGGATTTCTAGGTCCCTAGAGGGATTTCTAGGTCCCTAGAGGGATTTCTATGTCCCAAGAGGGATTTCTATGTCCCAAGAGGGATTTCTAGGTCCCTAGAGGGATTTCTATGTCCCTAGAGGGATAGATTTCTATGTCCCTAGAGGGATTTCTATGTCCCTAGAGGGATTTCTATGTCCCAAGAGGGATTTCTATGTCCCTAGAGGGATAGATTTCTATGTCCCTAGAGGGATTTCTATGTCCCTAGAGGGATTTCTATGTCCCAAGAGGGATTTCTATGTCCCTAGAGGGATTTCTATGTCCCTAGAGGGATAGATTTCTATGTCCCTAGAGGGATTTCTATGTCCCAAGAGGGATAGATTTCTATGTCCCTAGAGGGATTTCTATGTCCCTAGAGGGATTTCTATGTCCCAAGAGGGATTTCTATGTCCCAAGAGGGATTTCTAGGTCCCTAGAGGGATTTCTAGGTCCCTAGAGAGAGAGATTTCTATGTCCCTAGAGGGATTTCTATGTCCCAAGAGGGATTTCTAGGTCCCTAGAGGGATAGATTTCTAGGTCCCTAGAGGGATTTCTATGTCCCAAGAGGGATTTCTATGTCCCTAGAGGGATAGATTTCTATGTCCCTAGAGGGATTTCTATGTCCCTAGAGGGATTTCTATGTCCCAAGAGGGATTTCTATGTCCCAAGAGGGATTTCTATGTCCCTAGAGGGATAGATTTCTATGTCCCTAGAGGGATTTCAATGTCCCTAGAGGGATTTCTATGTCCCAAGAGGGATTTCTATGTCCCAAGAGGGATTTCTATGTCCCTAGAGGGATAGATTTCTATGTCCCTAGAGGGATTTCAATGTCCCTAGAGGGATTTCTATGTCCCAAGAGGGATTTCTATGTCCCAAGAGGGATTTCTATGTCCCTAGAGGGATTTCTATGTCCCTAGAGGGATAGATTTCTATGTCCCTAGAGGGATTTCAATGTCCCTAGAGGGATTTCTATGTCCCTAGAGGGATTTCTATGTCCCTAGAGGGATTTCTAGGTCCCTAGAGGGATTTCTATGTCCCTAGAGGGATTTCTATGTCCGTTGAGGGATAGATTTCTATGTCCCTAGAGGGATTTCTATGTCCCTAGAGGGATTTCTAGGTCCCTAGAGAGAGAGATTTCTATGTCCCTAGAGGGATTTCTATGTCGCTAGAGGGATTTCTATGTCCCAAGAGGGATTTCTATGTCCCTAGAGGGATAGATTTCTATGTCCCCAGAGGGATTTCTATGTCGCTAGAGGGATTTCTAGGTCCCTAGAGGGATTTCTAGGTCCCTAGAGGGATTTCTAGGTCCCTAGAGGGATTTCTAGGTCCCTAGAGAGAGAGATTTCTATGTCCCTAGAGGGATTTCTAGGTCCCTAGAGGGATTTCTAGGTCCCTAGAGAGAGAGATTTCTATGTCCCTAGAGGGATTTCTATGTCCCAAGAGGGATTTCTATGTCCCTAGAGGGATTTCTATGTCCCTAGAGGGATAGATTTCTATGTCCCTAGAGGGATTTCTATGTCCCTAGAGGGATTTCTAGGTCCCTAGAGAGAGAGATTTCTATGTCCCTAGAGGGATTTCTATGTCGCTAGAGGGATTTCTATGTCCCAAGAGGGATTTCTATGTCCCTAGAGGGATAGATTTCTATGTCCCTAGAGGGATTTCTATGTCGCTAGAGGGATTTCTATGTCCCTAGAGGGATAGATTTCTATGTCCCTAGAGGGATTTCTATGTCCCTAGAGGGATTTCTAGGTCCCTAGAGGGATTTCTATGTCCCTAGAGGGATTTCTATGTCCCTAGAGGGATAGATTTCTATGTCCCTAGAGGGATTTCTATGTCCCTAGAGGGATTTCTAGGTCCCTAGAGAGAGAGATTTCTATGTCCCTAGAGGGATTTCTATGTCCCTAGAGGGATTTCTAGGTCCCTAGAGAGAGAGATTTCTATGTCCCTAGAGGGATTTCTATGTCGCTAGAGGGATTTCTATGTCCCAAGAGGGATTTCTATGTCCCTAGAGGGATAGATTTCTATGTCCCTAGAGGGATTTCTATGTCGCTAGAGGGATTTCTATGTCCCTAGAGGGATAGATTTCTATGACCCTAGAGGGATTTCTATGTCCCAAGAGGGATTTCTATGTCCCAAGAGGGATTTCTATGTCCCTAGAGGGATAGATTTCTATGTCCCTAGAGGGATTTCAATGTCCCTAGAGGGATTTCTATGTCCCAAGAGGGATTTCTATGTCCCAAGAGGGATTCCTATGTCCCTAGAGGGATTTCTATGTCCCTAGAGGGATAGATTTCTATGTCCCTAGAGGGATTTCTATGTCCCTAGAGGGATTTCTATGTCCCAAGAGGGATTTCTATGTCCCAAGAGGGATTTCTATGTCCCTAGAGGGATTTCTATGTCCCTAGAGGGATAGATTTCTATGTCCCAAGAGGGATTTCTATGTCCCTAGAGGGATTTCTATGTCGCTAGAGGGATTTCTAGGTCGCTAGAGGGATTTCTATGTCCCTAGAGGGATTTCTAGGTCCCTAGAGGGATAGATTTCTATGTCCCTAGAGGGATTTCTATGTCCCAAGAGGGATTTCTATGTCCCAAGAGGGATTTCTATGTCCCTAGAGGGATAGATTTCTATGTCCCTAGAGGGATTTCAATGTCCCTAGAGGGATTTCTATGTCCCAAGAGGGATTTCTATGTCCCTAGAGGGATTTCTATGTCCCTAGAGGGATAGATTTCTATGTCCCTAGAGGGATTTCTATGTCCCAAGAGGGATAGATTTCTATGTCCCTAGAGGGATTTCTATGTCCCTAGAGGGATTTCTATGTCCCAAGAGGGATTTCTATGTCCCAAGAGGGATTTCTAGGTCCCTAGAGGGATTTCTAGGTCCCTAGAGAGAGAGATTTCTATGTCCCTAGAGGGATTTCTATGTCCCAAGAGGGATTTCTAGGTCCCTAGAGGGATAGATTTCTAGGTCCCTAGAGGGATTTCTATGTCCCAAGAGGGATTTCTATGTCCCTAGAGGGATAGATTTCTATGTCCCTAGAGGGATTTCTATGTCCCTAGAGGGATTTCTATGTCCCAAGAGGGATTTCTATGTCCCAAGAGGGATTTCTATGTCCCTAGAGGGATAGATTTCTATGTCCCTAGAGGGATTTCAATGTCCCTAGAGGGATTTCTATGTCCCAAGAGGGATTTCTATGTCCCTAGAGGGATTTCTATGTCCCTAGAGGGATAGATTTCTATGTCCCTAGAGGGATTTCTATGTCCCAAGAGGGATAGATTTCTATGTCCCTAGAGGGATTTCTATGTCCCTAGAGGGATTTCTATGTCCCAAGAGGGATTTCTATGTCCCAAGAGGGATTTCTAGGTCCCTAGAGGGATTTCTAGGTCCCTAGAGAGAGAGATTTCTATGTCCCTAGAGGGATTTCTATGTCCCAAGAGGGATTTCTAGGTCCCTAGAGGGATAGATTTCTAGGTCCCTAGAGGGATTTCTATGTCCCAAGAGGGATTTCTATGTCCCTAGAGGGATAGATTTCTATGTCCCTAGAGGGATTTCTATGTCCCTAGAGGGATTTCTATGTCCCAAGAGTGATTTCTATGTCCCAAGAGGGATTTCTATGTCCCTAGAGGGATAGATTTCTATGTCCCTAGAGGGATTTCAATGTCCCTAGAGGGATTTCTATGTCCCAAGAGGGATTTCTATGTCCCAAGAGGGATTTCTATGTCCCTAGAGGGATAGATTTCTATGTCCCTAGAGGGATTTCAATGTCCCTAGAGGGATTTCTATGTCCCAAGAGGGATTTCTATGTCCCAAGAGGGATTTCTATGTCCCTAGAGGGATTTCTATGTCCCTAGAGGGATAGATTTCTATGTCCCTAGAGGGATTTCAATGTCCCTAGAGGGATTTCTATGTCCCTAGAGGGATTTCTATGTCCCTAGAGGGATTTCTAGGTCCCTAGAGGGATTTCTATGTCCCTAGAGGGATTTCTATGTCCGTTGAGGGATAGATTTCTATGTCCCTAGAGGGATTTCTATGTCCCTAGAGGGATTTCTAGGTCCCTAGAGAGAGAGATTTCTATGTCCCTAGAGGGATTTCTATGTCCCAAGAGGGATTTCTATGTCCCTAGAGGGATTTCTATGTCCCTAGAGGGATAGATTTCTATGTCCCTAGAGGGATTTCTATGTCCCTAGAGGGATTTCTATGTCCCTAGAGGGATTTCTATGTCCCAAGAGGGATTTCTATGTCCCTAGAGGGATAGATTTCTATGTCCCTAGAGGGATTTCTATGTCCCTAGAGGGATTTCTATGTCCCAAGAGGGATTTCTATGTCCCTAGAGGGATTTCTATGTCCCTAGAGGGATAGATTTCTATGTCCCTAGAGGGATTTCTATGTCCCAAGAGGGATAGATTTCTATGTCCCTAGAGGGATTTCTATGTCCCTAGAGGGATTTCTATGTCCCAAGAGGGATTTCTATGTCCCTAGAGGGATTTCTATGTCCCTAGAGGGATAGATTTCTATGTCCCTAGAGGGATTTCTATGTCCCAAGAGGGATTTCTCTGTCCCAAGAGGGATTTCTATGTCCCTAGAGGGATAGATTTCTATGTCCCTAGAGGGATTTCAATGTCCCTAGAGGGATAGATTTCTATGTCCCTAGAGGGATTTCTAGGTCCCTAGAGGGATTTCTATGTCCCTAGAGGGATTTCTATGTCCCAAGAGGGATAGATTTCTATGTCCCTAGAGGGATTTCTATGTCCCTAGAGGGATAGATTTCTATGTCCCTAGAGGGATTTCTATGTCCCAAGAGGTATAGATTTCTATGTCCCTAGAGGGATTTCTATGTCCCTAGAGGGATTTCTAAGTCCCAAGAGGGATTTCTATGTCCCTAGAGGGATTTCTATGTCCCTAGAGGGATAGATTTCTATGTCCCTAGAGGGATTTCTATGTCCCAAGAGGGATTTCTATGTCCCAAGAGGGATTTCTATGTCCCTAGAGGGATAGATTTCTATGTCCCTAGAGGGATTTCAATGTCCCTAGAGGGATTTCTATGTCCCAAGAGGGATTTCTATGTCCCAAGAGGGATTCCTATGTCCCTAGAGGGATTTCTATGTCCCTAGAGGGATAGATTTCTATGTCCCTAGAGGGATTTCTATGTCCCTAGAGGGATTTCTATGTCCCAAGAGGGATTTCTATGTCCCAAGAGGGATTTCTATGTCCCTAGAGGGATTTCTATGTCCCTAGAGGGATAGATTTCTATGTCCCAAGAGGGATTTCTATGTCCCTAGAGGGATTTCTATGTCGCTAGAGGGATTTCTAGGTCGCTAGAGGGATTTCTATGTCCCTAGAGGGATTTCTAGGTCCCTAGAGGGATAGATTTCTATGTCCCTAGAGGGATTTCTATGTCCCAAGAGGGATTTCTATGTCCCAAGAGGGATTTCTATGTCCCTAGAGGGATAGATTTCTATGTCCCTAGAGGGATTTCAATGTCCCTAGAGGGATTTCTATGTCCCAAGAGGGATTTCTATGTCCCTAGAGGGATTTCTATGTCCCTAGAGGGATAGATTTCTATGTCCCTAGAGGGATTTCTATGTCCCAAGAGGGATAGATTTCTATGTCCCTAGAGGGATTTCTATGTCCCTAGAGGGATTTCTATGTCCCAAGAGGGATTTCTATGTCCCAAGAGGGATTTCTAGGTCCCTAGAGGGATTTCTAGGTCCCTAGAGAGAGAGATTTCTATGTCCCTAGAGGGATTTCTATGTCCCAAGAGGGATTTCTAGGTCCCTAGAGGGATAGATTTCTAGGTCCCTAGAGGGATTTCTATGTCCCAAGAGGGATTTCTATGTCCCTAGAGGGATAGATTTCTATGTCCCTAGAGGGATTTCTATGTCCCTAGAGGGATTTCTATGTCCCAAGAGGGATTTCTATGTCCCAAGAGGGATTTCTATGTCCCTAGAGGGATAGATTTCTATGTCCCTAGAGGGATTTCAATGTCCCTAGAGGGATTTCTATGTCCCAAGAGGGATTTCTATGTCCCAAGAGGGATTTCTATGTCCCTAGAGGGATAGATTTCTATGTCCCTAGAGGGATTTCAATGTCCCTAGAGGGATTTCTATGTCCCAAGAGGGATTTCTATGTCCCAGGAGGGATTTCTATGTCCCTAGAGGGATTTCTATGTCCCTAGAGGGATAGATTTCTATGTCCCTAGAGGGATTTCAATGTCCCTAGAGGGATTTCTATGTCCCTAGAGGGATTTCTATGTCCCTAGAGGGATTTCTAGGTCCCTAGAGGGATTTCTATGTCCCTAGAGGGATTTCTATGTCCGTTGAGGGATAGATTTCTATGTCCCTAGAGGGATTTCTATGTCCCTAGAGGGATTTCTAGGTCCCTAGAGAGAGAGATTTCTATGTCCCTAGAGGGATTTCTATGTCGCTAGAGGGATTTCTGTGTCCCAAGAGGGATTTCTATGTCCCTAGAGGGATAGATTTCTATGTCCCCAGAGGGATTTCTATGTCGCTAGAGGGATTTCTAGGTCCCTAGAGGGATTTCTAGGTCCCTAGAGGGATTTCTATGTCCCAAGAGGGATTTCTATGTCCCAAGAGGGATTTCTAGGTCCCTAGAGGGATTTCTATGTCCCTAGAGGGATAGATTTCTATGTCCCTAGAGGGATTTCTATGTCCCTAGAGGGATTTCTATGTCCCAAGAGGGATTTCTATGTCCCTAGAGGGATAGATTTCTATGTCCCTAGAGGGATTTCTATGTCCCTAGAGGGATTTCTATGTCCCAAGAGGGATTTCTATGTCCCTAGAGGGATTTCTATGTCCCTAGAGGGATAGATTTCTATGTCCCTAGAGGGATTTCTATGTCCCAAGAGGGATAGATTTCTATGTCCCTAGAGGGATTTCTATGTCCCTAGAGGGATTTCTATGTCCCAAGAGGGATTTCTATGTCCCAAGAGGGATTTCTAGGTCCCTAGAGGGATAGATTTCTAGGTCCCTAGAGGGATTTCTATGTCCCAAGAGGGATTTCTATGTCCCTAGAGGGATAGATTTCTATGTCCCTAGAGGGATTTCTATGTCCCTAGAGGGATTTCTATGTCCCAAGAGGGATTTCTATGTCCCAAGAGGGATTTCTATGTCCCTAGAGGGATAGATTTCTATGTCCCTAGAGGGATTTCAATGTCCCTAGAGGGATTTCTATGTCCCAAGAGGGATTTCTATGTCCCAAGAGGGATTTCTATGTCCCTAGAGGGATAGATTTCTATGTCCCTAGAGGGATTTCAATGTCCCTAGAGGGATTTCTATGTCCCAAGAGGGATTTCTATGTCCCAAGAGGGATTTCTATGTCCCTAGAGGGATTTCTATGTCCCTAGAGGGATAGATTTCTATGTCCCTAGAGGGATTTCAATGTCCCTAGAGGGATTTCTATGTCCCTAGAGGGATTTCTATGTCCCTAGAGGGATTTCTAGGTCCCTAGAGGGATTTCTATGTCCCTAGAGGGATTTCTATGTCCGTTGAGGGATAGATTTCTATGTCCCTAGAGGGATTTCTATGTCCCTAGAGGGATAGATTTCTATGTCCCTAGAGGGATTTCTATGTCCCAAGAGGGATTTCTATGTCCCAAGAGGGATTTCTATGTCCCTAGAGGGATAGATTTCTATGTCCCTAGAGGGATTTCAATGTCCCTAGAGGGATTTCTATGTCCCAAGAGGGATTTCTATGTCCCAAGAGGGATTCCTATGTCCCTAGAGGGATTTCTATGTCCCTAGAGGGATAGATTTCTATGTCCCTAGAGGGATTTCTATGTCCCTAGAGGGATTTCTATGTCCCAAGAGGGATTTCTATGTCCCAAGAGGGATTTCTATGTCCCTAGAGGGATTTCTATGTCCCTAGAGGGATAGATTTCTATGTCCCAAGAGGGATTTCTATGTCCCTAGAGGGATTTCTATGTCGCTAGAGGGATTTCTATGTCGCTAGAGGGATTTCTAGGTCGCTAGAGGGATTTCTATGTCCCTAGAGGGATTTCTAGGTCCCTAGAGGGATAGATTTCTATGTCCCTAGAGGGATTTCTATGTCCCAAGAGGGATTTCTATGTCCCAAGAGGGATTTCTATGTCCCTAGAGGGATAGATTTCTATGTCCCTAGAGGGATTTCAATGTCCCTAGAGGGATTTCTATGTCCCAAGAGGGATTTCTATGTCCCTAGAGGGATTTCTATGTCCCTAGAGGGATAGATTTCTATGTCCCTAGAGGGATTTCTATGTCCCAAGAGGGATAGATTTCTATGTCCCTAGAGGGATTTCTATGTCCCTAGAGGGATTTCTATGTCCCAAGAGGGATTTCTATGTCCCAAGAGGGATTTCTAGGTCCCTAGAGGGATTTCTAGGTCCCTAGAGAGAGAGATTTCTATGTCCCTAGAGGGATTTCTATGTCCCAAGAGGGATTTCTAGGTCCCTAGAGGGATTTCTAGGTCCCTAGAGGGATAGATTTCTAGGTCCCTAGAGGGATTTCTATGTCCCAAGAGGGATTTCTATGTCCCTAGAGGGATAGATTTCTATGTCCCTAGAGGGATTTCTATGTCCCTAGAGGGATTTCTATGTCCCAAGAGGGATTTCTATGTCCCAAGAGGGATTTCTATGTCCCTAGAGGGATAGATTTCTATGTCCCTAGAGGGATTTCAATGTCCCTAGAGGGATTTCTATGTCCCAAGAGGGATTTCTATGTCCCAAGAGGGATTTCTATGTCCCTAGAGGGATAGATTTCTATGTCCCTAGAGGGATTTCAATGTCCCTAGAGGGATTTCTATGTCCCAAGAGGGATTTCTATGTCCCAAGAGGGATTTCTATGTCCCTAGAGGGATTTCTATGTCCCTAGAGGGATAGATTTCTATGTCCCTAGAGGGATTTCAATGTCCCTAGAGGGATTTCTATGTCCCTAGAGGGATTTCTATGTCCCTAGAGGGATTTCTAGGTCCCTAGAGGGATTTCTATGTCCCTAGAGGGATTTCTATGTCCGTTGAGGGATAGATTTCTATGTCCCTAGAGGGATTTCTATGTCCCTAGAGGGATTTCTAGGTCCCTAGAGAGAGAGATTTCTATGTCCCTAGAGGGATTTCTATGTCGCTAGAGGGATTTCTATGTCCCAAGAGGGATTTCTATGTCCCTAGAGGGATAGATTTCTATGTCCCCAGAGGGATTTCTATGTCGCTAGAGGGATTTCTAGGTCCCTAGAGGGATTTCTAGGTCCCTAGAGGGATTTCTATGTCCCAAGAGGGATTTCTATGTCCCAAGAGGGATTTCTAGGTCCCTAGAGGGATTTCTATGTCCCTAGAGGGATAGATTTCTATGTCCCTAGAGGGATTTCTATGTCCCTAGAGGGATTTCTATGTCCCAAGAGGGATTTCTATGTCCCTAGAGGGATAGATTTCTATGTCCCTAGAGGGATTTCTATGTCCCTAGAGGGATTTCTATGTCCCAAGAGGGATTTCTATGTCCCTAGAGGGATTTCTATGTCCCTAGAGGGATAGATTTCTATGTCCCTAGAGGGATTTCTATGTCCCAAGAGGGATAGATTTCTATGTCCCTAGAGGGATTTCTATGTCCCTAGAGGGATTTCTATGTCCCAAGAGGGATTTCTATGTCCCAAGAGGGATTTCTAGGTCCCTAGAGGGATTTCTAGGTCCCTAGAGAGAGAGATTTCTATGTCCCTAGAGGGATTTCTATGTCCCAAGAGGGATTTCTAGGTCCCTAGAGGGATAGATTTCTAGGTCCCTAGAGGGATTTCTATGTCCCAAGAGGGATTTCTATGTCCCTAGAGGGATAGATTTCTATGTCCCCAGAGGGATTTCTATGTCGCTAGAGGGATTTCTAGGTCCCTAGAGGGATTTCTAGGTCCCTAGAGGGCTTTCTATGTCCCAAGAGGGATTTCTATGTCCCAAGAGGGATTTCTAGGTCCCTAGAGGGATTTCTATGTCCCTAGAGGGATAGATTTCTATGTCCCTAGAGGGATTTCTATGTCCCTAGAGGGATTTCTATGTCCCAAGAGGGATTTCTATGTCCCTAGAGGGATAGATTTCTATGTCCCTAGAGGGATTTCTATGTCCCTAGAGGGATTTCTTTGTCCCAAGAGGGATTTCTATGTCCCTAGAGGGATTTCTATGTCCCTAGAGGGATAGATTTCTATGTCCCTAGAGGGATTTCTATGTCCCAAGAGGGATAGATTTCTATGTCCCTAGAGGGATTTCTATGTCCCTAGAGGGATTTCTATGTCCCAAGAGGGATTTCTATGTCCCAAGAGGGATTTCTAGGTCCCTAGAGGGATTTCTAGGTCCCTAGAGAGAGAGATTTCTATGTCCCTAGAGGGATTTCTATGTCCCAAGAGGGATTTCTAGGTCCCTAGAGGGATTTCTATGTCCCAAGAGGGATTTCTATGTCCCAAGAGGGATTTCTATGTCCCTAGAGGGATAGATTTCTATGTCCCTAGAGGGATTTCAATGTCCCTAGGGGGATTTCTATGTCCCAAGAGGGATTTCTATGTCCCAAGAGGGATTTCTATGTCCCTAGAGGGATTTCTATGTCCCTAGAGGGATAGATTTCTATGTCCCTAGAGGGATTTCAATGTCCCTAGAGGGATTTCTATGTCCCTAGAGGGATTTCTATGTCCCTAGAGGGATTTCTAGGTCCCTAGAGGGATTTCTATGTCCCTAGAGGGATTTCTATGTCCGTTGAGGGATAGATTTCTATGTCCCTAGAGGGATTTCTATGTCCCTAGAGGGATAGATTTCTATGTCCCTAGAGGGATTTCTATGTCCCAAGAGGGATTTCTATGTCCCAAGAGGGATTTCTATGTCCCTAGAGGGATAGATTTCTATGTCCCTAGAGGGATTTCAATGTCCCTAGAGGGATTTCTATGTCCCAAGAGGGATTTCTATGTCCCAAGAGGGATTCCTATGTCCCTAGAGGGATTTCTATGTCCCTAGAGGGATAGATTTCTATGTCCCTAGAGGGATTTCTATGTCCCAAGAGGGATTTCTATGTCCCAAGAGGGATTTCTATGTCCCTAGAGGGATTTCTATGTCCCTAGAGGGATAGATTTCTATGTCCCAAGAGGGATTTCTATGTCCCTAGAGGGATTTCTATGTCGCTAGAGGGATTTCTAGGTCGCTAGAGGGATTTCTATGTCCCTAGAGGGATTTCTAGGTCCCTAGAGGGATAGATTTCTATGTCCCTAGAGGGATTTCTATGTCCCAAGAGGGATTTCTATGTCCCAAGAGGGATTTCTATGTTCCTAGAGGGATAGATTTCTATGTCCCTAGAGGGATTTCTATGTCCCAAGAGGGATTTCTATGTCCTAAGAGGGATTTCTATGTCCCTAGAGGGATTTCTATGTCCCTAGAGGGATAGATTTCTATGTCCCAAGAGGGATTTCTATGTCCCTAGAGGGATTTCTATGTCGCTAGAGGGATTTCTAGGTCGCTAGAGGGATTTCTATGTCCCTAGAGGGATTTCTAGGTCCCTAGAGGGATAGATTTCTATGTCCCTAGAGGGATTTCTATGTCCCAAGAGGGATTTCTATGTCCCAAGAGGGATTTCTATGTCCCTAGAGGGATAGATTTCTATGTCCCTAGAGGGATTTCAATGTCCCTAGAGGGATTTCTATGTCCCAAGAGGGATTTCTATGTCCCTAGAGGGATTTCTATGTCCCTAGAGGGATAGATTTCTATGTCCCTAGAGGGATTTCTATGTCCCAAGAGGGATAGATTTCTATGTCCCTAGAGGGATTTCTATGTCCCTAGAGGGATTTCTATGTCCCAAGAGGGATTTCTATGTCCCAAGAGGGATTTCTAGGTCCCTAGAGGGATTTCTAGGTCCCTAGAGAGAGAGATTTCTATGTCCCTAGAGGGATTTCTATGTCCCAAGAGGGATTTCTAGGTCCCTAGAGGGATAGATTTCTAGGTCCCTAGAGGGATTTCTATGTCCCAAGAGGGATTTCTATGTCCCTAGAGGGATAGATTTCTATGTCCCTAGAGGGATTTCTATGTCCCTAGAGGGATTTCTATGTCCCAAGAGGGATTTCTATGTCCCAAGAGGGATTTCTATGTCCCTAGAGGGATAGATTTCTATGTCCCTAGAGGGATTTCAATGTCCCTAGAGGGATTTCTATGTCCCTAGAGGGATTTCTATGTCCCTAGAGGGATTTCTAGGTCCCTAGAGGGATTTCTATGTCCCTAGAGGGATTTCTATGTCCGTTGAGGGATAGATTTCTATGTCCCTAGAGGGATTTCTATGTCCCTAGAGGGATTTCTAGGTCCCTAGAGAGAGAGATTTCTATGTCCCTAGAGGGATTTCTATGTCGCTAGAGGGATTTCTATGTCCCAAGAGGGATTTCTATGTCCCTAGAGGGATAGATTTCTATGTCCCCAGAGGGATTTCTATGTCGCTAGAGGGATTTCTAGGTCCCTAGAGGGATTTCTAGGTCCCTAGAGGGATTTCTATGTCCCAAGAGGGATTTCTATGTCCCAAGAGGGATTTCTAGGTCCCTAGAGGGATTTCTATGTCCCTAGAGGGATAGATTTCTATGTCCCTAGAGGGATTTCTATGTCCCTAGAGGGATTTCTATGTCCCAAGAGGGATTTCTATGTCCCTAGAGGGATAGATTTCTATGTCCCTAGAGGGATTTCTATGTCCCTAGAGGGATTTCTATGTCCCAAGAGGGATTTCTATGTCCCTAGAGGGATTTCTATGTCCCTAGAGGGATAGATTTCTATGTCCCTAGAGGGATTTCTATGTCCCAAGAGGGATAGATTTCTATGTCCCTAGAGGGATTTCTATGTCCCTAGAGGGATTTCTATGTCCCAAGAGGGATTTCTATGTCCCAAGAGGGATTTCTAGGTCCCTAGAGGGATTTCTATGTCCCTAGAGGGATAGATTTCTATGTCCCTAGAGGGATTTCTATGTCCCTAGAGGGATTTCTATGTCCCAAGAGGGATTTCTATGTCCCTAGAGGGATAGATTTCTATGTCCCTAGAGGGATTTCTATGTCCCAAGAGGGATTTCTAGGTCCCTAGAGGGATTTCTATGTCCCTAGAGGGATAGATTTCTATGTCCCTAGAGGGATTTCTATGTCCCTAGAGGGATTTCTATGTCCCAAGAGGGATTTCTATGTCCCTAGAGGGATAGATTTCTATGTCCCTAGAGGGATTTCTATGTCCCTAGAGGGATTTCTATGTCCCAAGAGGGATTTCTATGTCCCTAGAGGGATTTCTATGTCCCTAGAGGGATAGATTTCTATGTCCCTAGAGGGATTTCTATGTCCCAAGAGGGATAGATTTCTATGTCCCTAGAGGGATTTCTATGTCCCTAGAGGGATTTC